>FR997802.1:0-612115 GCA_905475355.2 Clostera curtula
CCCCGCTTTGCCCCCTTTTTTGATCATTTTGAATACTTACACCATCGCCATTGCGTGTAATCCATCAGGCGACCCTTCCTGGATTTAATTTTTAGCGAAAAATCGATTTTTGCCCCGCCGCACCCACCCGTCGTCGATGACCGGGGTCGTCAACTCTGTGCCCAGAATGTATAAAAAATATTTTTTTTTGTGGCAAACTTAGATTTTTTTTATTCAATTCTATTGAGAATTGCTTCGAGTGAATTTTGTTTAATTTTCAGTTCCGGTTTCTGGTCTAAATCACACAGAAAAGGCTAACCTAACATTACCTAACTTTTTTATGGTTAGGTCAGAATCTGTTATATTTTCTAGCCCTCTGTCCCCCCTTTCGGCGATTCTGAATACTGAGACGACCTCTTACGAGTGTAATATTTCAAATGACCCTATAAAAATCGTTTTTTTTTCAGCAAAAATCAAATGCTAACCTAACCTAACTTTTTTAGAGTTAGGTCAGAAACGGTTAGGTTTTCTACCCCTCCTTTCCCCCTTTTCGGTTATTCTGAATACTTGGAAGACCTCCTTCGCGTGCAATCTGTCCGGCGACCCTTTTGAAATCAATTTTGTAAGCAAAAATTAAAAGTCTAACCTAACCTAACTTTCTTAGAGTTAGGTCAGTAACGGTTAGGTTTACGAGCCCCCCATCCCCGCTTTGCCCCCTTTTTTGATCATTTTGAATACTTACACCATCGCCATTGCGTGTAATCCATCAGGCGACCCTTCCTGGATTTAATTTTTAGCGAAAAATCGATTTTTGCCCCGCCGCACCCACCCGTCGTCGATGACCGGGGGTCGTCAACTCTGTGCCCAGAATGTATAAAAAATATTTTTTTTGTGGCAAACTTAGATTTTTTTTATTCAATTCTATTGAGAATTGCTTCGAGTGAATTTTGTTTAATTTTCAGTTCCGGTTTCTGGTCTAAATCACACAGAAAAGGCTAACCTAACATTACCTAACTTTTTTATGGTTAGGTCAGAATCTGTTATATTTTCTAGCCCTCTGTCCCCCCTTTCGGCGATTCTGAATACTGAGACGACCTCTTACGAGTGTAATATTTCAAATGACCCTATAAAAATCGTTTTTTTTCAGCAAAAATCAAATGCTAACCTAACCTAACTTTTTTAGAGTTAGGTCAGAAACGGTTTAGGTTTTCTACCCCTCCTTTCCCCCTTTTCGGTTATTCTGAATACTTGGAAGACCTCCTTCGCGTGCAATCTGTCCGGCGACCCTTTTGAAATCAATTTTGTAAGCAAAAATTAAAAGTCTAACCTAACCTAACTTTCTTAGAGTTAGGTCAGTAACGGTTAGGTTTACGAGCCCCCATCCCCGCTTTGCCCCCTTTTTTGATCATTTTGAATACTTACACCATCGCCATTGCGTGTAATCCATCAGGCGACCCTTCCTGGATTTAATTTTTAGCGAAAAATCGATTTTTGCCCCGCCGCACCCACCCGTCGTCGATGACCGGGGTCGTCAACTCTGTGCCCAGAATGTATAAAAAATATTTTTTTTTGTGGCAAACTTAGATTTTTTTTATTCAATTCTATTGAGAATTGCTTCGAGTGAATTTTGTTTAATTTTCAGTTCCGGTTTCTGGTCTAAATCACACAGAAAAGGCTAACCTAACATTACCTAACTTTTTTATGGTTAGGTCAGAATCTGTTATATTTTCTAGCCCTCTGTCCCCCCTTTCGGCGATTCTGAATACTGAGACGACCTCTTACGAGTGTAATATTTCAAATGACCCTATAAAAATCGTTTTTTTTCAGCAAAAATCAAATGCTAACCTAACCTAACTTTTTTAGAGTTAGGTCAGAAACGGTTAGGTTTTCTACCCCTCCTTTCCCCCTTTTCGGTTATTCTGAATACTTGGAAGACCTCCTTCGCGTGCAATCTGTCCGGCGACCCTTTTGAAATCAATTTTGTAAGCAAAAATTAAAAGTCTAACCTAACCTAACTTTCTTAGAGTTAGGTCAGTAACGGTTAGGTTTACGAGCCCCCATCCCCGCTTTGCCCCCTTTTTTGATCATTTTGAATACTTACACCATCGCCATTGCGTGTAATCCATCAGGCGACCCTTCCTGGATTTAATTTTTAGCGAAAAATCGATTTTTGCCCCGCCGCACCCACCCGTCGTCGATGACCGGGGTCGTCAACTCTGTGCCCAGAATGTATAAAAAATATTTTTTTTGTGGCAAACTTAGATTTTTTTTATTCAATTCTATTGAGAATTGCTTCGAGTGAATTTTGTTTAATTTTCAGTTCCGGTTTCTGGTCTAAATCACACAGAAAAGGCTAACCTAACATTACCTAACTTTTTTATGGTTAGGTCAGAATCTGTTATATTTTCTAGCCCTCTGTCCCCCCTTTCGGCGATTCTGAATACTGAGACGACCTCTTACGAGTGTAATATTTCAAATGACCCTATAAAAATCGTTTTTTTTTCAGCAAAAATCAAATGCTAACCTAACCTAACTTTTTTAGAGTTAGGTCAGAAACGGTTAGGTTTTCTACCCCTCCTTTCCCCCTTTTCGGTTATTCTGAATACTTGGAAGACCTCCTTCGCGTGCAATCTGTCCGGCGACCCTTTTGAAATCAATTTTGTAAGCAAAAATTAAAAGTCTAACCTAACCTAACTTTCTTAGAGTTAGGTCAGTAACGGTTAGGTTTACGAGCCCCCATCCCCGCTTTGCCCCCTTTTTTGATCATTTTGAATACTTACACCATCGCCATTGCGTGTAATCCATCAGGCGACCCTTCCTGGATTTAATTTTTAGCGAAAAATCGATTTTTGCCCCGCCGCACCCACCCGTCGTCGATGACCGGGGTCGTCAACTCTGTGCCCAGAATGTATAAAAAATATTTTTTTTTTGTGGCAAACTTAGATTTTTTTTTATTCCAATTCTATTGAGAATTGCTTCGAGTGAATTTTGTTTAATTTTCAGTTCCGGTTTCTGGTCTAAATCACACAGAAAAGGCTAACCTAACATTACCTAACTTTTTTATGGTTAGGTCAGAATCTGTTATATTTTCTAGCCCTCTGTCCCCCCTTTCGGCGATTCTGAATACTGAGACGACCTCTTACGAGTGTAATATTTCAAATGACCCTATAAAAATCGTTTTTTTTTCAGCAAAAATCAAATGCTAACCTAACCTAACTTTTTTAGAGTTAGGTCAGAAACGGTTAGGTTTTCTACCCCTCCTTTCCCCCTTTTCGGTTATTCTGAATACTTGGAAGACCTCCTTCGCGTGCAATCTGTCCGGCGACCCTTTTGAAATCAATTTTGTAAGCAAAAATTAAAAGTCTAACCCTAACCTAACTTTCTTAGAGTTAGGTCAGTAACGGTTAGGTTTACGAGCCCCCATCCCCGCTTTGCCCCCTTTTTTGATCATTTTGAATACTTACACCATCGCCATTGCGTGTAATCCATCAGGCGACCCTTCCTGGATTTAATTTTTAGCGAAAAATCGATTTTTGCCCCGCCGCACCCACCCGTCGTCGATGACCGGGGTCGTCAACTCTGTGCCCAGAATGTATAAAAAATATTTTTTTTGTGGCAAACTTAGATTTTTTTTATTCAATTCTATTGAGAATTGCTTCGAGTGAATTTTGTTTAATTTTCAGTTCCGGTTTCTGGTCTAAATCACACAGAAAAGGCTAACCTAACATTACCTAACTTTTTTATGGTTAGGTCAGAATCTGTTATATTTTCTAGCCCTCTGTCCCCCCTTTCGGCGATTCTGAATACTGAGACGACCTCTTACGAGTGTAATATTTCAA
The DNA here is from genome assembly GCA_905475355.2 of Clostera curtula. Classification (NCBI taxonomy): domain Eukaryota; kingdom Metazoa; phylum Arthropoda; class Insecta; order Lepidoptera; family Notodontidae; genus Clostera; species Clostera curtula. The sequence goes on from FR997802.1 coordinate 3,819, forward strand.
ATGACCCTATAAAAATCGTTTTTTTTTCAGCAAAAATCAAATGCTAACCTAACCTAACTTTTTTAGAGTTAGGTCAGAAACGGTTAGGTTTTCTACCCCTCCTTTCCCCCTTTTCGGTTATTCTGAATACTTGGAAGACCTCCTTCGCGTGCAATCTGTCCGGCGACCCTTTTGAAATCAATTTTGTAAGCAAAAATTAAAAGTCTAACCTAACCTAACTTTCTTAGAGTTAGGTCAGTAACGGTTAGGTTTACGAGCCCCCATCCCCGCTTTGCCCCCTTTTTTGATCATTTTGAATACTTACACCATCGCCATTGCGTGTAATCCATCAGGCGACCCTTCCTGGATTTAATTTTTAGCGAAAAATCGATTTTTGCCCCGCCGCAACCCACCCGTCGTCGATGACCGGGGTCGTCAACTCTGTGCCCAGAATATATAAAAAATATTTTTTTTGTGGCAAACTTAGATTTTTTTTATTCAATTCTATTGAGAATTGCTTTGAGTGAATTTTGTTTAATTTTCAGTTCCGGTTTCTGGTCTAAATCACACAGAAAAGGCTAACCTAACATTACCTAACTTTTTTATGGTTAGGTCAGAATCTGTTATATTTTCTAGCCCTCTGTCCCCCCCTTTCGGCGATTCTGAATACTGAGACGACCTCTTACGAGTGTAATATTTCAAATGACCCTATAAAAATCGTTTTTTTTTCAGCAAACATCAAATGCTAACCTAACCTAACTTTTTTAGAGTTAGGTCAGAAACGGTTAGGTTTTCTACCCCTCCTTTCCCCCTTTTCGGTTATTCTGAATACTTAGAAGACCTCCTTCGCGTGCAATCTGTCCGGCGATCCTTTTGAAATCAATTTTGTAAGCAAAAATTAAAAGTCTAACCTAACCTAACTTTCTTAGAGTTAGGTCAGTAACGGTTAGGTTTACGAGCCCCCCATCCCCGCTTTGCCCCCTTTTTTGATCATTTTGAATACTTACACCATCGCCATTGCGTGTAATCCATAAGGCGACCCTTCCTGGATTTAATTATTAGCGAAAAATCGATTTTTTGCCCCGCCGCACCCACCCGTCGTCGATGACCGGGGTCGTCAACTCTGTGCCCAGAATGTATAAAAAATATTTTTTTTTGTGGCAAACTTAGATTTTTTTTATTCAATTCTATTGAGAATTGCTTTGAGTGAATTTTGTTTAATTTTCAGTTCCGGTTTCTGGTCTAAATCACACAGAAAAGGCTAACCTAACATTACCTAACTTTTTTATGGTTAGGTCAGAATCTGTTATATTTTCTAGCCCTCTGTCCCCCCTTTCGGCGATTCTGAATACTGAGACGACCTCTTACGAGTGTAATATTTCAAATGACCCTATAAAAATCGTTTTTTTTTCAGCAAACATCAAATGCTAACCTAACCTAACTTTTTTAGAGTTAGGTCAGAAACGGTTAGGTTTTCTACCCCTCCTTTCCCCCCTTTTCGGTTATTCTGAATACTTAGAAGACCTCCTTCGCGTGCAATCTGTCCGGCGATCCTTTTGAAATCAATTTTGTAAGCAAAAATTAAAAGTCTAACCTAACCTAACTTTCTTAGAGTTAGGTCAGTAACGGTTAGGTTTACGAGCCCCCATCCCCGCTTTGCCCCCTTTTTTGATCATTTTGAATACTTACACCATCGCCATTGCGTGTAATCCATAAGGCGACCCTTCCTGGATTTAATTATTAGCGAAAAATCGATTTTTGCCCCCGCCGCACCCCACCCGTCGTCGATGACCGGGGTCGTCAACTCTGTGCCCAGAATGTATAAAAAATATTTTTTTTGTGGCAAACTTAGATTTTTTTTATTCAATTCTATTGAGAATTGCTTCGAGTGAATTTTGTTTAATTTTCAGTTCCGGTTTCTGGTCTAAATCACACAGAAAAGGCTAACCTAACATTACCTAACTTTTTTATGGTTAGGTCAGAATCTGTTATATTTTCTAGCCCTCTGTCCCCCCTTTCGGCGATTCTGAATACTGAGACGACCTCTTACGAGTGTAATATTTCAAATGACCCTATAAAAATCGTTTTTTTTTCAGCAAAAATCAAATGCTAACCTAACCTAACTTTTTTAGAGTTAGGTCAGAAACGGTTAGGTTTTCTACCCCTCCTTTCCCCCTTTTCGGTTATTCTGAATACTTGGAAGACCTCCTTCGCGTGCAATCTGTCCGGCGACCCTTTTGAAATCAATTTTGTAAGCAAAAATTAAAAGTCTAACCTAACCTAACTTTCTTAGAGTTAGGTCAGTAACGGTTAGGTTTACGAGCCCCCATCCCCGCTTTGCCCCCTTTTTTGATCATTTTGAATACTTACACCATCGCCATTGCGTGTAATCCATCAGGCGACCCTTCCTGGATTTAATTTTTAGCGAAAAATCGATTTTTTTGCCCCGCCGCACCCACCCGTCGTCGATGACCGGGGTCGTCAACTCTGTGCCCAGAATGTATAAAAAATATTTTTTTTGTGGCAAACTTAGATTTTTTTTATTCAATTCTATTGAGAATTGCTTCGAGTGAATTTTGTTTAATTTTCAGTTCCGGTTTCTGGTCTAAATCACACAGAAAAGGCTAACCTAACATTACCTAACTTTTTTATGGTTAGGTCAGAATCTGTTATATTTTCTAGCCCTCTGTCCCCCCTTTCGGCGATTCTGAATACTGAGACGACCTCTTACGAGTGTAATATTTCAAATGACCCTATAAAAATCGTTTTTTTTTCAGCAAAAATCAAATGCTAACCTAACCTAACTTTTTTAGAGTTAGGTCAGAAACGGTTAGGTTTTCTACCCCTCCTTTCCCCCTTTTCGGTTATTCTGAATACTTGGAAGACCTCCTTCGCGTGCAATCTGTCCGGCGACCCTTTTGAAATCAATTTTGTAAGCAAAAATTAAAAGTCTAACCTAACCTAACTTTCTTAGAGTTAGGTCAGTAACGGTTAGGTTTACGAGCCCCCATCCCCGCTTTGCCCCCTTTTTTGATCATTTTGAATACTTACACCATCGCCATTGCGTGTAATCCATCAGGCGACCCTTCCTGGATTTAATTTTTAGCGAAAAATCGATTTTTGCCCCCGCCGCACCCACCCGTCGTCGATGACCGGGGTCGTCAACTCTGTGCCCAGAATGTATAAAAAATATTTTTTTTGTGGCAAACTTAGATTTTTTTTATTCAATTCTATTGAGAATTGCTTCGAGTGAATTTTGTTTAATTTTCAGTTCCGGTTTCTGGTCTAAATCACACAGAAAAGGCTAACCTAACATTACCTAACTTTTTTATGGTTAGGTCAGAATCTGTTATATTTTCTAGCCCTCTGTCCCCCCTTTCGGCGATTCTGAATACTGAGACGACCTCTTACGAGTGTAATATTTCAAATGACCCTATAAAAATCGTTTTTTTTCAGCAAAAATCAAATGCTAACCTAACCTAACTTTTTTAGAGTTAGGTCAGAAACGGTTAGGTTTTCTACCCCTCCTTTCCCCCTTTTCGGTTATTCTGAATACTTGGAAGACCTCCTTCGCGTGCAATCTGTCCGGCGACCCTTTTGAAATCAATTTTGTAAGCAAAAATTAAAAGTCTAACCTAACCTAACTTTCTTAGAGTTAGGTCAGTAACGGTTAGGTTTACGAGCCCCCATCCCCGCTTTGCCCCCTTTTTTGATCATTTTGAATAGTTACACCATCGCCATTGCGTGTAATCCATCAGGCGACCCTTCCTGGATTTAATTTTTAGCGAAAAATCGATTTTTGCCCCGCCGCACCCACCCGTCGTCGATGACCGGGGTCGTCAACTCTGTGCCCAGAATGTATAAAAAATATTTTTTTTGTGGCAAACTTAGATTTTTTTTATTCAATTCTATTGAGAATTGCTTTGAGTGAATTTTGTTTAATTTTCAGTTCCGGTTTCTGGTCTAAATCACACAGAAAAGGCTAACCTAACATTACCTAACTTTTTTATGGTTAGGTCAGAATCTGTTATATTTTCTAGCCCTCTGTCCCCCCTTTCGGCGATTCTGAATACTGAGACGACCTCTTACGAGTGTAATATTTCAAATGACCCTATAAAAATCGTTTTTTTTCAGCAAACATCAAATGCTAACCTAACCTAACTTTTTTAGAGTTAGGTCAGAAACGGTTAGGTTTTCTACCCCTCCTTTCCCCCTTTTCGGTTATTCTGAATACTTAGAAGACCTCCTTCGCGTGCAATCTGTCCGGCGATCCTTTTGAAATCAATTTTGTAAGCAAAAATTAAAAGTCTAACCTAACCTAACTTTCTTAGAGTTAGGTCAGTAACGGTTAGGTTTACGAGCCCCCATCCCCGCTTTGCCCCCTTTTTTGATCATTTTGAATACTTACACCATCGCCATTGCGTGTAATCCATAAGGCGACCCTTCCTGGATTTAATTATTAGCGAAAAATCGATTTTTGCCCCGCCGCACCCACCCGTCGTCGATGACCGGGGTCGTCAACTCTGTGCCCAGAATGTATAAAAAATATTTTTTTTGTGGCAAACTTAGATTTTTTTTATTCAATTCTATTGAGAATTGCTTCGAGTGAATTTTGTTTAATTTTCAGTTCCGGTTTCTGGTCTAAATCACACAGAAAAGGCTAACCTAACATTACCTAACTTTTTTATGGTTAGGTCAGAATCTGTTATATTTTCTAGCCCTCTGTCCCCCCTTTCGGCGATTCTGAATACTGAGACGACCTCTTACGAGTGTAATATTTCAAATGACCCTATAAAAATCGTTTTTTTTTCAGCAAAAATCAAATGCTAACCTAACCTAACTTTTTTAGAGTTAGGTCAGAAACGGTTAGGTTTTCTACCCCTCCTTTCCCCCTTTTCGGTTATTCTGAATACTTGGAAGACCTCCTTCGCGTGCAATCTGTCCGGCGACCCTTTTGAAATCAATTTTGTAAGCAAAAATTAAAAGTCTAACCTAACCTAACTTTCTTAGAGTTAGGTCAGTAACGGTTAGGTTTACGAGCCCCCATCCCCGCTTTGCCCCCTTTTTTGATCATTTTGAATACTTACACCATCGCCATTGCGTGTAATCCATCAGGCGACCCTTCCTGGATTTAATTTTTAGCGAAAAATCGATTTTTGCCCCGCCGCACCCACCCGTCGTCGATGACCGGGGTCGTCAACTCTGTGCCCAGAATGTATAAAAAATATTTTTTTTGTGGCAAACTTAGATTTTTTTTATTCAATTCTATTGAGAATTGCTTCGAGTGAATTTTGTTTAATTTTCAGTTCCGGTTTCTGGTCTAAATCACACAGAAAAGGCTAACCTAACATTACCTAACTTTTTTATGGTTAGGTCAGAATCTGTTATATTTTCTAGCCCTCTGTCCCCCCTTTCGGCGATTCTGAATACTGAGACGACCTCTTACGAGTGTAATATTTCAAATGACCCTATAAAAATCGTTTTTTTTTCAGCAAAAATCAAATGCTAACCTAACCTAACTTTTTTAGAGTTAGGTCAGAAACGGTTAGGTTTTCTACCCCTCCTTTCCCCCTTTTCGGTTATTCTGAATACTTGGAAGACCTCCTTCGCGTGCAATCTGTCCGGCGACCCTTTTGAAATCAATTTTGTAAGCAAAAATTAAAAGTCTAACCTAACCTAACTTTCTTAGAGTTAGGTCAGTAACGGTTAGGTTTACGAGCCCCCATCCCCGCTTTGCCCCCTTTTTTGATCATTTTGAATACTTACACCATCGCCATTGCGTGTAATCCATCAGGCGACCCTTCCTGGATTTAATTTTTAGCGAAAAATCGATTTTTGCCCCGCCGCACCCACCCGTCGTCGATGACCGGGGTCGTCAACTCTGTGCCCAGAATGTATAAAAAATATTTTTTTTGTGGCAAACTTAGATTTTTTTTATTCAATTCTATTGAGAATTGCTTCGAGTGAATTTTGTTTAATTTTCAGTTCCGGTTTCTGGTCTAAATCACACAGAAAAGGCTAACCTAACATTACCTAACTTTTTTATGGTTAGGTCAGAATCTGTTATATTTTCTAGCCCTCTGTCCCCCCTTTCGGCGATTCTGAATACTGAGACGACCTCTTACGAGTGTAATATTTCAAATGACCCTATAAAAATCGTTTTTTTTTCAGCAAAAATCAAATGCTAACCTAACCTAACTTTTTTAGAGTTAGGTCAGAAACGGTTAGGTTTTCTACCCCTCCTTTCCCCCTTTTCGGTTATTCTGAATACTTGGAAGACCTCCTTCGCGTGCAATCTGTCCGGCGACCCTTTTGAAATCAATTTTGTAAGCAAAAATTAAAAGTCTAACCTAACCTAACTTTCTTAGAGTTAGGTCAGTAACGGTTAGGTTTACGAGCCCCCATCCCCGCTTTGCCCCCTTTTTTGATCATTTTGAATAGTTACACCATCGCCATTGCGTGTAATCCATCAGGCGACACTTCCTGGATTTAATTTTTAGCGAAAAATCGATTTTTGCCCCGCCGCACCCACCCGTCGTCGATGACCGGGGTCGTCAACTCTGTGCCCAGAATGTATAAAAAATATTTTTTTTGTGGCAAACTTAGATTTTTTTTATTCAATTCTATTGAGAATTGCTTCGAGTGAATTTTGTTTAATTTTCAGTTCCGGTTTCTGGTCTAAATCACACAGAAAAGGCTAACCTAACATTACCTAACTTTTTTATGGTTAGGTCAGAATCTGTTATATTTTCTAGCCCTCTGTCCCCCCTTTCGGCGATTCTGAATACTGAGACGACCTCTTACGAGTGTAATATTTCAAATGACCCTATAAAAATCGTTTTTTTTTCAGCAAAAATCAAATGCTAACCTAACCTAACTTTTTTAGAGTTAGGTCAGAAACGGTTAGGTTTTCTACCCCTCCTTTCCCCCTTTTCGGTTATTCTGAATACTTGGAAGACCTCCTTCGCGTGCAATCTGTCCGGCGACCCTTTTGAAATCAATTTTGTAAGCAAAAATTAAAAGTCTAACCTAACCTAACTTTCTTAGAGTTAGGTCAGTAACGGTTAGGTTTACGAGCCCCCATCCCCGCTTTGCCCCCTTTTTTGATCATTTTGAATAGTTACACCATCGCCATTGCGTGTAATCCATCAGGCGACCCTTCCTGGATTTAATTTTTAGCGAAAAATCGATTTTTGCCCCGCCGCACCCACCCGTCGTCGATGACCGGGGTCGTCAACTCTGTGCCCAGAATGTATAAAAAATATTTTTTTTGTGGCAAACTTAGATTTTTTTTATTCAATTCTATTGAGAATTGCTTCGAGTGAATTTTGTTTAATTTTCAGTTCCGGTTTCTGGTCTAAATCACACAGAAAAGGCTAACCTAACATTACCTAACTTTTTTATGGTTAGGTCAGAATCTGTTATATTTTCTAGCCCTCTGTCCCCCCTTTCGGCGATTCTGAATACTGAGACGACCTCTTACGAGTGTAATATTTCAAATGACCCTATAAAAATCGTTTTTTTTTCAGCAAAAATCAAATGCTAACCTAACCTAACTTTTTTAGAGTTAGGTCAGAAACGGTTAGGTTTTCTACCCCTCCTTTCCCCCTTTTCGGTTATTCTGAATACTTGGAAGACCTCCTTCGCGTGCAATCTGTCCGGCGACCCTTTTGAAATCAATTTTGTAAGCAAAAATTAAAAGTCTAACCTAACCTAACTTTCTTAGAGTTAGGTCAGTAACGGTTAGGTTTACGAGCCCCCATCCCCGCTTTGCCCCCTTTTTTGATCATTTTGAATACTTACACCATCGCCATTGCGTGTAATCCATCAGGCGACCCTTCCTGGATTTAATTTTTAGCGAAAAATCGATTTTTGCCCCGCCGCACCCACCCGTCGTCGATGACCGGGGTCGTCAACTCTGTGCCCAGAATGTATAAAAAATATTTTTTTTGTGGCAAACTTAGATTTTTTTTATTCAATTCTATTGAGAATTGCTTCGAGTGAATTTTGTTTAATTTTCAGTTCCGGTTTCTGGTCTAAATCACACAGAAAAGGCTAACCTAACATTACCTAACTTTTTTATGGTTAGGTCAGAATCTGTTATATTTTCTAGCCCTCTGTCCCCCCTTTCGGCGATTCTGAATACTGAGACGACCTCTTACGAGTGTAATATTTCAAATGACCCTATAAAAATCGTTTTTTTTCAGCAAAAATCAAATGCTAACCTAACCTAACTTTTTTAGAGTTAGGTCAGAAACGGTTAGGTTTTCTACCCCTCCTTTCCCCCTTTTCGGTTATTCTGAATACTTGGAAGACCTCCTTCGCGTGCAATCTGTCCGGCGACCCTTTTGAAATCAATTTTGTAAGCAAAAATTAAAAGTCTAACCTAACCTAACTTTCTTAGAGTTAGGTCAGTAACGGTTAGGTTTACGAGCCCCCATCCCCGCTTTGCCCCCTTTTTTGATCATTTTGAATACTTACACCATCGCCATTGCGTGTAATCCATCAGGCGACCCTTCCTGGATTTAATTTTTAGCGAAAAATCGATTTTTGCCCCGCCGCACCCACCCGTCGTCGATGACCGGGGTCGTCAACTCTGTGCCCAGAATGTATAAAAAATATTTTTTTTGTGGCAAACTTAGTTTTTTTTTATTCAATTCTATTGAGAATTGCTTCGAGTGAATTTTGTTTAATTTTCAGTTCCGGTTTCTGGTCTAAATCACAAAGAAAAGGCTAACCTAACATTACCTAACTTTTTTATGGTTAGGTCAGAATCTGTTATATTTTCTAGCCCTCTGTCCCCCCTTTCGGCGATTCTGAATACTGAGACGACCTCTTACGAGTGTAATATTTCAAATGACCCTATAAAAATCGTTTTTTTTCAGCAAAAATCAAATGCTAACCTAACCTAACTTTTTTAGAGTTAGGTCAGAAACGGTTAGGTTTTCTACCCCTCCTTTCCCCCTTTTCGGTTATTCTGAATACTTGGAAGACCTCCTTCGCGTGCAATCTGTCCGGCGACCCTTTTGAAATCAATTTTGTAAGCAAAAATTAAAAGTCTAACCTAACCTAACTTTCTTAGAGTTAGGTCAGTAACGGTTAGGTTTACGAGCCCCCATCCCCGCTTTGCCCCCTTTTTTGATCATTTTGAATACTTACACCATCGCCATTGCGTGTAATCCATCAGGCGACCCTTCCTGGATTTAATTTTTAGCGAAAAATCGATTTTTGCCCCGCCGCACCCACCCGTCGTCGATGACCGGGGTCGTCAACTCTGTGCCCAGAATGTATAAAAAATATTTTTTTTGTGGCAAACTTAGATTTTTTTTATTCAATTCTATTGAGAATTGCTTTGAGTGAATTTTGTTTAATTTTCAGTTCCGGTTTCTGGTCTAAATCACACAGAAAAGGCTAACCTAACATTACCTAACTTTTTTATGGTTAGGTCAGAATCTGTTATATTTTCTAGCCCTCTGTCCCCCCTTTCGGCGATTCTGAATACTGAGACGACCTCTTACGAGTGTAATATTTCAAATGACCCTATAAAAATCGTTTTTTTTCAGCAAACATCAAATGCTAACCTAACCTAACTTTTTTAGAGTTAGGTCAGAAACGGTTAGGTTTTCTACCCCTCCTTTCCCCCTTTTCGGTTATTCTGAATACTTAGAAGACCTCCTTCGCGTGCAATCTGTCCGGCGATCCTTTTGAAATCAATTTTGTAAGCAAAAATTAAAAGTCTAACCTAACCTAACTTTCTTAGAGTTAGGTCAGTAACGGTTAGGTTTACGAGCCCCCATCCCCGCTTTGCCCCCTTTTTTGATCATTTTGAATACTTACACCATCGCCATTGCGTGTAATCCATAAGGCGACCCTTCCTGGATTTAATTATTAGCGAAAAATCGATTTTTGCCCCGCCGCACCCACCCGTCGTCGATGACCGGGGTCGTCAACTCTGTGCCCAGAATGTATAAAAAATATTTTTTTTGTGGCAAACTTAGATTTTTTTTATTCAATTCTATTGAGAATTGCTTCGAGTGAATTTTGTTTAATTTTCAGTTCCGGTTTCTGGTCTAAATCACACAGAAAAGGCTAACCTAACATTACCTAACTTTTTTATGGTTAGGTCAGAATCTGTTATATTTTCTAGCCCTCTGTCCCCCCTTTCGGCGATTCTGAATACTGAGACGACCTCTTACGAGTGTAATATTTCAAATGACCCTATAAAAATCGTTTTTTTTCAGCAAAAATCAAATGCTAACCTAACCTAACTTTTTTAGAGTTAGGTCAGAAACGGTTAGGTTTTCTACCCCTCCTTTCCCCCTTTTCGGTTATTCTGAATACTTGGAAGACCTCCTTCGCGTGCAATCTGTCCGGCGACCCTTTTGAAATCAATTTTGTAAGCAAAAATTAAAAGTCTAACCTAACCTAACTTTCTTAGAGTTAGGTCAGTAACGGTTAGGTTTACGAGCCCCCATCCCCGCTTTGCCCCCTTTTTTGATCATTTTGAATACTTACACCATCGCCATTGCGTGTTATCCATCAGGCGACCCTTCCTGGATTTAATTTTTAGCGAAAAATCGATTTTTGCCCCGCCGCACCCACCCGTCGTCGATGACCGGGGTCGTCAACTCTGTGCCCAGAATGTATAAAAAATATTTTTTTTGTGTCAAACTTAGTTTTTTTTTATTCAATTCTATTGAGAATTGCTTTGAGTGAATTTTGTTTAATTTTCAGTTCCGGTTTCTGGTCTAAATCACAAAGAAAAGGCTAACCTAACATTACCTAACTTTTTTATGGTTAGGTCAGAATCTGTTATATTTTCTAGCCCTCTGTCCCCCCTTTCGGCGATTCTGAATACTGAGACGACCTCTTACGAGTGTAATATTTCAAATGACCCTATAAAAATCGTTTTTTTTCAGCAAACATCAAATGCTAACCTAACCTAACTTTTTTAGAGTTAGGTCAGAAACGGTTAGGTTTTCTACCCCTCCTTTCCCCCTTTTCGGTTATTCTGAATACTTAGAAGACCTCCTTCGCGTGCAATCTGTCCGGCGATCCTTTTGAAATCAATTTTGTAAGCAAAAATTAAAAGTCTAACCTAACGTAACTTTCTTAGAGTTAGGTCAGTAACGGTTAGGTTTACGAGCCCCCATCCCCGCTTTGCCCCCTTTTTTGATCATTTTGAATACTTACACCATCGCCATTGCGTGTAATCCATCAGGCGACCCTTCCTGGATTTAATTTTTAGCGAAAAATCGATTTTTGCCCCGCCGCACCCACCCGTCGTCGATGACCGGGGTCGTCAACTCTGTGCCCAGAATGTATAAAAAATATTTTTTTTGTGGCAAACTTAGATTTTTTTTATTCAATTCTATTGAGAATTGCTTTGAGTGAATTTTGTTTAATTTTCAGTTCCGGTTTCTGGTCTAAATCACACAGAAAAGGCTAACCTAACATTACCTAACTTTTTTATGGTTAGGTCAGAATCTGTTATATTTTCTAGCCCTCTGTCCCCCCTTTCGGCGATTCTGAATACTGAGACGACCTCTTACGAGTGTAATATTTCAAATGACCCTATAAAAATCGTTTTTTTTCAGCAAACATCAAATGCTAACCTAACCTAACTTTTTTAGAGTTAGGTCAGAAACGGTTAGGTTTTCTACCCCTCCTTTCCCCCTTTTCGGTTATTCTGAATACTTAGAAGACCTCCTTCGCGTGCAATCTGTCCGGCGATCCTTTTGAAATCAATTTTGTAAGCAAAAATTAAAAGTCTAACCTAACCTAACTTTCTTAGAGTTAGGTCAGTAACGGTTAGGTTTACGAGCCCCCATCCCCGCTTTGCCCCCTTTTTTGATCATTTTGAATACTTACACCATCGCCATTGCGTGTAATCCATAAGGCGACCCTTCCTGGATTTAATTATTAGCGAAAAATCGATTTTTGCCCCGCCGCACCCACCCGTCGTCGATGACCGGGGTCGTCAACTCTGTGCCCAGAATGTATAAAAAATATTTTTTTTGTGGCAAACTTAGATTTTTTTTATTCAATTCTATTGAGAATTGCTTTGAGTGAATTTTGTTTAATTTTCAGTTCCGGTTTCTGGTCTAAATCACACAGAAAAGGCTAACCTAACATTACCTAACTTTTTTATGGTTAGGTCAGAATCTGTTATATTTTCTAGCCCTCTGTCCCCCCTTTCGGCGATTCTGAATACTGAGACGACCTCTTACGAGTGTAATATTTCAAATGACCCTATAAAAATCGTTTTTTTCAGCAAACATCAAATGCTAACCTAACCTAACTTTTTTAGAGTTAGGTCAGAAACGGTTAGGTTTTCTACCCCTCCTTTCCCCCTTTTCGGTTATTCTGAATACTTAGAAGACCTCCTTCGCGTGCAATCTGTCCGGCGATCCTTTTGAAATCAATTTTGTAAGCAAAAATTAAAAGTCTAACCTAACCTAACTTTCTTAGAGTTAGGTCAGTAACGGTTAGGTTTACGAGCCCCCATCCCCGCTTTGCCCCCTTTTTTGATCATTTTGAATACTTACACCATCGCCATTGCGTGTAATCCATAAGGCGACCCTTCCTGGATTTAATTATTAGCGAAAAATCGATTTTTGCCCCGCCGCACCCACCCGTCGTCGATGACCGGGGTCGTCAACTCTGTGCCCAGAATGTATAAAAAATATTTTTTTTGTGGCAAACTTAGATTTTTTTTATTCAATTCTATTGAGAATTGCTTCGAGTGAATTTTGTTTAATTTTCAGTTCCGGTTTCTGGTCTAAATCACACAGAAAAGGCTAACCTAACATTACCTAACTTTTTTATGGTTAGGTCAGAATCTGTTATATTTTCTAGCCCTCTGTCCCCCCTTTCGGCGATTCTGAATACTGAGACGACCTCTTACGAGTGTAATATTTCAAATGACCCTATAAAAATCGTTTTTTTTTCAGCAAAAATCAAATGCTAACCTAACCTAACTTTTTTAGAGTTAGGTCAGAAACGGTTAGGTTTTCTACCCCTCCTTTCCCCCTTTTCGGTTATTCTGAATACTTGGAAGACCTCCTTCGCGTGCAATCTGTCCGGCGACCCTTTTGAAATCAATTTTGTAAGCAAAAATTAAAAGTCTAACCTAACCTAACTTTCTTAGAGTTAGGTCAGTAACGGTTAGGTTTACGAGCCCCCATCCCCGCTTTGCCCCCTTTTTTGATCATTTTGAATACTTACACCATCGCCATTGCGTGTAATCCATCAGGCGACCCTTCCTGGATTTAATTTTTAGCGAAAAATCGATTTTTGCCCCGCCGCACCCACCCGTCGTCGATGACCGGGGTCGTCAACTCTGTGCCCAGAATGTATAAAAAATATTTTTTTTGTGTCAAACTTAGTTTTTTTTTATTCAATTCTATTGAGAATTGCTTTGAGTGAATTTTGTTTAATTTTCAGTTCCGGTTTCTGGTCTAAATCACAAAGAAAAGGCTAACCTAACATTACCTAACTTTTTTATGGTTAGGTCAGAATCTGTTATATTTTCTAGCCCTCTGTCCCCCCTTTCGGCGATTCTGAATACTGAGACGACCTCTTACGAGTGTAATATTTCAAATGACCCTATAAAAATCGTTTTTTTTCAGCAAACATCAAATGCTAACCTAACCTAACTTTTTTAGAGTTAGGTCAGAAACGGTTAGGTTTTCTACCCCTCCTTTCCCCCTTTTCGGTTATTCTGAATACTTAGAAGACCTCCTTCGCGTGCAATCTGTCCGGCGATCCTTTTGAAATCAATTTTGTAAGCAAAAATTAAAAGTCTAACCTAACGTAACTTTCTTAGAGTTAGGTCAGTAACGGTTAGGTTTACGAGCCCCCATCCCCGCTTTGCCCCCTTTTTTGATCATTTTGAATACTTACACCATCGCCATTGCGTGTAATCCATAAGGCGACCCTTCCTGGATTTAATTATTAGCGAAAAATCGATTTTTGCCCCGCCGCACCCACCCGTCGTCGATGACCGGGGTCGTCAACTCTGTGCCCAGCACATATCGAAAAATATTTTTGAGGCATGTTGATATTTTTGATTTTTTATTGTAATACGTATCATTTCTTGTGGATTTCCTAAAAAAATTAATGCTTGTTTCTGGTCTGAATCACTCCCAAATGTGACAATAATAAATTAAAATTACATCAATATCTAGATGTCGCTATTGGCGTTTTTAGACGTCGATCTTAAGATTTTTCCTTAATTAGTCTACTGCTTTTGCATTTTCTACAATTGTTGTGTGGCTGTATGGCAACAATGAAAATAGATTTCTCACTGATTGAACTTCGTGGCCGAAGTTAGGGATGAGCGATATTAGTAAAATATCGATATTTAAATTGATATTGATATTGAATTGATAGCTTGATATCGATAATTCGATATTATCGGCCACAAAATATCGATATTTTATAATATCGATCGAAAACCATGGTGAGAACTCTGTGTTATAAAAATTTTGTGAGAAATAATGTACATCACATTTGTTTTCGTGGTTCACGTTAGAAGTTTCATCTCCAAATTATAATATATCCCACTCGAAAATATTGCACTTAAATACTTTTAAAATAACGCAATTTTTATTAGATCTGAGCTGACTACTGACTCACTTGTTATAAATGAATGAGTGAGAATTGACTGACTTTATTTTCATTTCATTTAATGAGAGGGTAAAATAGGGATGCTACTTTGCTGAGTTTGCGCATAAAACATTATGCGGTATCGATGTTTAAGAATGAAAATACATCAAACATTTTTTTTTACTTAAGCAAAAGAGTACTGATCGAAAATGTGATCGTGTTTCGATATTACGAGAATACCGCGATATCGTTTTCAAAATATCGATATGGTGATATTTCAGAGTTACAATTATCGATATTTTATCGATATCAATAAATATTGCACATCCCTACTTTGAGTCATAAAGTGCAAATTGACTCTTTGACGTTAGGAAAACACCTACATTGCTGAGACAACAGTAAGTGGTTGTAATTTAATAACAACTTTATACAATAGCAATAAAGCTCAAATTATGTCTACGTTTTAGTTAGAAAACGTTTGTATGGGAAAAAGAAAAAGGCTGTCTTTTGGGGTTTTTCCAGCAATTATTCGAAATTTTCTCGCCGTAAAAACCATACTTGAACTTCAACGAACATTTAAAAAAAAATTAAATTAAAAATTTAAATAAACCCCTGACACAATGACGTATCCTTTAAAAAGTAAAAAATACCCGGCGTTGGGGGACCGCTCCTATTTATTTCCAGTATCCGACTTTTGATGATACCGACCAGAAGGCATTAGGCTTAATTAACATTCGACTTTACGAAAAACACGAAGCAATAATTTACTATATTTGAATTTTTTGCTATTTGACCATTTTAACTAGCCGTGCTACGTCATCGCGCTGACTTATAAGTAGTGTGAATCTTTTAATGGAATTAAGAATTTTGTATTAAGATTGCAATGTAACCTATTCGGCAGTGAATTCTGTGATAATAAATTAAAAAATACGTGTAGCGACCGCATGCTACATACTTTACACAATTTACCCGAAAAATCTGAACTAATTGCATCAAGAAATATCGGCTACAAATGCGATAATTACGAAAAAGTCCTACACCGCGATAGCGAAATTTCAAGAGCAATTCGCAAGGTTAAGATATCCCCGACTACAACTATCGGGGGGTTAGGCGCAGCGACCCCTAGCCAGACATCACACCTCGTCTGGCTGGATGATCATCCCTTTGCGCCTAAATACGTATTTAGTCCAATCGGTTTAGACTGGTGTCGGCACCCCAACAAAATTGGGCAAAGAGGAGGTACATAGTAATTCAGCATTTACTCGACTGAAAAATATTAAATATCTCATCTCCTATTCATTATTTATTTGGGCGTGTTCATATATTTCAAAACATATTGGTCCGCATATGCGCCACGTGCCACACTGCGGGGCCACTGGACATCGCATGCGCCACTCGAGGGTATGGTCATCTCTCGCAGAGGTGAGGCGAGTCAAGTCGAAGCCAAATCATTCATTTTGTACAGGACACTATGGACACTTACAACTAATTATCAACACATTGATAAATATTATTTATTGCAAAGAAACATAGTTTACCTTCAGTTGGGAAAGCGACCACTGCTGAGAAGAACTGGCAAGAAACTCGGAGGGCTTGTCATTTTTTTTTATTACTTTTTGTTAATGTGAATATTAAAACAATACGCAATCAACTTGATTAAAAACGTCCTTGGTCTAGTGCGATTGACCGACCGACCCCAAGCAGCAGCCACCGTTGCACAATCATAACGCGGTCTCCTGAACCACATTGCACAATGGCAAGTGGAGACCGACCCGTCACGTCGCTACCGCGGCTCAGAGTAGTTTAGTGAGCTGAATTGGCCAAGATTCACCATTCCTAGGGTTTTCTGAAGTCACAGGTCAGTCGATGCCCCTAAAGTCAACATATCAACCAATCAGGCTATGTGTACAAACCCCTCGACTGGGCTGCTACCCAGCCGTGGTGAGGGGGCTTGTGCGCCTTTATGATCCGTTGGGGCCATGCCGGCTCAGGCCCTAGACCAACTGGGCAGTCTATTAGTATGGATCATTATATAGAAATTGATTGGGGATACTGTGCTAGCGAGCGGAAGAAAACGCGTCGTACCAAAAGCAGTTTATTGCTCCGTGACAGAGTGCAATGAGTATTTGACTTCCGCCGATGCTACCACTGCGGCAGGTCGAGGGCGTCGGAGAGGGCCCGCAGAGGCACGAACGGCGTGAACTTGTACTCCTTGCTGTCCGGCGTGTGCAGCTCCGGCCAGTCTGCAACACGAGAGGCACCCCCGTTCGTACAGAGGCACGTTCGTCCATCGACCCGGAGGCCCGGGACCGACGGGGCGTTAAGTACCTTCGATCTTCCAGTCCCCGGAGGCGCCGAAGCCGGTGTGCACTCCAAGGTAGGCGGCGTGGAAGGGCTCGGGGTCCGTCCACGACATGAAGGGACAGGCCTCGCCCTCGCGACCCACCGCCACCACTCGGCCCCAGCGCAACCAGAAGCCGCGAGGCTCACTGGCGTTCAGCAGGTTCGGCATCTCGACGGCCACGCGGTCCGACAGGTCCGGCGAGCCTCGTCGGATCACACTCTTCTGGTTGCCCCAGCCGCCGATCACGATCTGCGGCAGTCGGCGCGTCTGGCATTACATATCGGGCGCCAGAAGCCATCCGGCCGAAAGGCCCGCTTCGAACTCACGTACCTCGATCATGGGCCCCGAGATGGGCTTCGTGGCGGTCGTGGTGAGGCCCACGTGCGCGTCGTTGGCCGTCTGCACCTTGAAGTGCACCGACGACACGTCCGCGGGAGACGACTCGCCCTTGTAGCGCTCCACGTGCTCGGCGCCCACGCTCAGGTCTGCAAAGGAAGGCGGCTGTGGTCACGGGCGGCGGAGCTCGGGTCGGCCGGAGAGAGAGAGGTGGGTGGCGGGCGGGCGGACCTTCGATGACCCAGTCGCCCGCGGCGCCGTAGCCCGTGCGGACGCCGAGGTACAGCACGGGCGGCGAGTCCAGGCCGGGCGGCGGAGTCCACGCCAGGAAGGGGCGCGGCTCCCTCTCGCGCCAGGCCGAGACCCCGGCCGGGCCCCACTGCAGGCGGAAGGAGCGCCACTGGCGGGGGTGCAGCAGCCCGGGCGTGGCCACGACGCGCTGCGGACTCGTGCGGTTGGCGCTGAAGGCGCTCAGCGTGTTGTTGTCCGTGCCCAGGAACAGCTGCGGACCACGAGGCACGGTACAGGCTTCGCCGGAATGGCGCCGGGCGGAGGGGCAGAAGGGCGGACCTCGACGATGGGGTCCAGCTCGTAGGGCTCGGGGGCGAAGGCGAGGTGCGCGTCGTGCGGCGCCCGCACCCGCAGCCGCGCGCTGCCCGACGCCACCGGCAGCCAGTGGTAGCGGAACTCGTCGCCCGTCGAGAACCCTGCGCCCGAACAAACGCGCCACGTCAGGCTTCGAGGAATTTCAACAACCGGCTAATTGGCCTAGCAATGAGACCACTTTTTGAGTACGCCTAGTCTAGCAGTGAGTCCCACCATTCGAACAATAGTTCAAGCGGGGTTGGTTACACTAACGCTTTGAACCGATAGCGGCACTCAAACGTCCTTGTTGTTTATTTCCCAGACCCTCGCAAAAACAGACTGCACGGGAGCTCGCCAACTGATCCAATAAAGCAGCTCTAAATATTGTTTTTGAAAAATGTCCGGTCGCACTAGTGATTATTCATCATGAATACACAAATAGTCCAAACGCGGTATCGAGAGGTGAGAATTATTCGTTCATCTCCGACGAGCATCACAATTGTATAAAACCCGTTCAACAACGGCACGGCAAATGGTGAATCACAAGCGAGAAGGACAAGTTCCACGGAACCGGTTCCTATCTGCTCGCACTTGGAAAAATCGCGCAAATCGGTTCGACGATTCGCCCAGAAGCGACTCTGAGGGGCGTCCCTGGGACTCACGCAGCTCGGTGCGCGAGGGTTCCTCGGGGGCGCGCTGCATGCGCAGGTCGGGCGTGGACGCGTCCAGCGCCTTGATGACGTCCCAGTTGGCGGACAGGAAGGCGCGGTAGTCCTGCAGCCCGAAGTGCGCCGTGTCCACGCTGAGGCCCGCGGCCCCGGAGGCCACCGCCAAGCACAGCGCAACTACTGCCGAAGCCATCTGCGGTCGCACTGAGCCGCGCCTCGCGCTCGCCGCCATATAAACTCGCATAAGCTACAGGAAAAATAACACAACAAATAGGTAGTATTAACTCACGTCGTCTTTAGCAAAAATAGAATCATTTAATACATTTTGAGTTTTTAATCCGTAGCGTCAAGCCGGTATTTTAATTATTCCTCCATTCGTTTCACATTACACCTCGTTTTTCCTGTTCCGACGGCTCTTAAAGGTCGTCTCCTACCTGTAGCATGTGGATGAATGAGGAAGAAGCTGGCTACCATCATATATTAGAACGATACTCTCGGAATGCGGTGGCTTTAACTTGATTATATGTAGATATAAGAAAAACGTCATGAAAATATAATCATACATGACAGGTGTTCGTACATCTTTTGAAGTTCTCAAAATTATCTACCGCTACGAATACACGATCAAGTTTAGTAAGATAATTGTAATGTCATGTACCATCAATGTACCATCAAAGGCATCCTCAGTCCGGAATGAATTAATTAGAAGCACGACATGTTGAGAGTGCTATCCCAATGTTGAGCGAATTGCGAATTTAGAAGAGTGCAGTCGTGTCTCCCGCAAGGGGTGAGCCTGTGCTCCACACCGGCCAGCCGCTTGATATTGGCGGCATGTCCCAACTCCCAGCGCAACGCCGCGCGGCCTCACGCTCATTATCATGCACACGATGCGGCGAATCTTTAGAACCCGTTTTTCAAGTTCGCGCGCTAGTAAACAAATATCGGACGGAACTATTAGCCGACTGGCGACTTTTGCCTCTTATCAAATTACTAGCTGCGCGCCGCGGTTTCACCCACGTGGTGATGTAAAATTGTGATAATGACGATGGAAGGTTTTTATATAATTCTGCTATTCGGGGCGGAGACAGTTCCAACAAACGAAATAACTTGAAAATCTCTCGAGCCGTTCTCCTGTTAGTTATAGTGTTCGAGTACTCGTACTAGTACATATAGGTATGGTGTAGACCTGCGCCCGTCCCTATCGCCCGCCCGCCGCCGGACCGCACTCGGTTGTTTATCGTCATAACTATTCCAATATTTGTCCAAATGATGTAGTGTAACAGACAAAGTTTATAGATCTACTTTATATACCAGATGCGATTAAATAATTTATTTTGAAATAAGGATCAATTTGTTACTACCAAATGTGCGTTAGAAATATATTATAATTTTTTATTGTATTAATGGGTCACTATTTTCTATAGCAGAAGATCGAGATGTTTGGAAGACACTGCACCAACAAGAGCATCGCTCTTAAATTTAAGAAGAAGAATTCTGGCGGCATATCTCTATCTTTTATGTGTAAGACATTACCACCAAAATAATTCATCCTGCAATATGCAAAGATCGTGAAAACCTAAGACATCATTGATATATGCCGTCGCGGGCATTTTGTAGGACTATTTGTACAATATACACAGTCTGTTCAAAAGAAAAGGTGAAATTCGTTTTTTTGTAAAGTAATGATTTTTATGTCAATATCCATTTTGTCCCCTTCAAAGTAATCCCCCTCAGTTAAAATGCACTTATGCTAGCGCTTTTTCCTATCTTCGAAGTACTTCTGAAATGCGCTTTTCGGTATGGCCATCAGCTCGTTCTTCGAATCTGACTTTATCTCATCAATTGTGGCAAAGCGCTTTCCTTTCATTGATCCCCTCAGTTTTGGGAATAGGAAACAGTTGCAGGGAGCCAAATCTGGTTAAAAAGTAAACCTGGATCGTCGTTGACGTCATTCAACAACTCCTGAGCGATACTAATGCGACGTGACCTTTGCTCAAAATTTAGCAATTTTGGAACAAACTTCGCTGCAACACGTTTCATACCCAAAACATTCGAGAAAATTGCATGACATGAGCCAAATGAAATGCCAACATTCTCTGCAACTTCCCTAATAGTAATTCGACGATTTTCCAGAATATTTTTTTCACTCTTTCAATGTTCTCTTGACTTGTTGCAACGCCAGGACGTTCATCGTCATAAACAACTTCTCGGCCTTCTGTAAAGCGCTTGTACCTCTTAGAAATACTTTTTTGAGATAAAGTTGACTCGCCAAATGCCACAGTCAACATCCCAGGTGCATTGGAGCACTTTAGTCCTTTATTTTATACATTATTCTTTGATCCATTTTTATTCAAGCGTCAAAAATAGAAGAACTCACAAAACGTGACTTACCTTTTCAGTTGTCAACAACAAACTACCTATCCAAATAGACTGATAATGCCAACATATGACCTAAGCCCGTCCCTATCGCCTATATCTGTAGACTAACACATGTGTCCCAACATAACAAAAAAAAATTTCAATAATCGAATGTACATAGCCCGCGAAAATTCACAATTCACCTTTTCTTTTGAACAAACCTCGTATATGTGTAACTCCAACGGGTTTCGAGGCGCACGTCCAAATAGCTCGAAGATGATGGGAGATTTTTTCCTACTTACTTTAACACTTATCGTTATATTTTCGATCATTCACACTATAACTTTTTTAATTAGCCGAAGTGTTATCAGAATAACAACATCAGAAAGTGTAAGCTATATTATTGTAAAGTTTCATGAAAATCCATTGAGTAGTTACGGCGTGAAAGACTAAGACATACATTCTTACAAATTTTCGCGTTTTTTAATATTAGTAGCCATAAGAAAAAAAAAACAGCACAGTTTTGAGTGTCGAGGATACTTCGCAAATTACATAGATCTTGTCTCCTCACCTATGTATGATCCGGACGGAGGCACTACATTCGTTTGCGCCCAAGCCACTTTAAGTAGGTACATGAGCAAATATTACTTGCAATTGACGTTACGAAAGTTCATTAATTTTGTGACTGCTCGTAATTACCACTATTTTAGAAAAGAAAACTGTACAATAAATTATCTTGTCATAACTGATGGCACTCACGCAACGAACAGTGAATGGTGGGCATTCACCGCTGGGACCTAAAATATATGACCACAAACAACTCCGCCGTCGCTCGTCTTGCCACCGATGCCTATGGGCGGCGGTCGTTACTCCCACACACTATTAACTAGTTCGAATGTTGGTGTGAACTGTGAATGTTGGAACATTCGTTGTAGTTTCTCGTTTTCTTGCCATCGCAGGCTTGCCACCTCCCGCTTTTTGCTGGGTTGCTGCAATTCTCTACGTTGGACTTGACCGCGAATGATGAAGACGGCACCTCCAGCGTCCCCCGCAGGTCGAGTGCTTCGAGACCAAAGGTCCCGCGGATCCAGCGAATAATCGAACCTCGCGTCTATTTGCTCCCGCCGTGCTAGGCTGCCGACGCACTTGAGAGTCTATAGAGGAGCGCAGGCACTTGCGGGCGCAGATCACGTGCTCCCACCTTTGAATAACAATTTCAATTAAGCCGAACCCTCTAATTTACTTGATACAGCCAACTTTTAATTTATTCACCAAAAGTCTGATTGCAAATTCTGGGGCATTTAGCGCCGCCGTGCGGGTTCTGAATAATAAGTTCTAAGAGGCTTTTTATACTTCAAAAATATCCGATTATCAGTCTGCCCTTTTAAGGCTACCATCTACGTATTTGCGAACACATGAAAAATGCGGATCACAGCGTAGGCCTTTGGAAACGGATTGCCGTAAAGCGGAGAGTCCACTCGACTAGATTTCCGTGATAATTGGAGGACCATTGTGAATGTGCTTCGGCGACCTTCGCCGCGAGTCCGCCTGTTCGTGTCGACCTTCGCTGACCCCCGGATACGGTCCGTAGATAATAATTTCGAACTCGTTTCGAACCTTCTAGATAAACAGAGATAACATTCCGATTGCTATGGAATTAAAGTTTGGCTTATTGCTGTCGATGTTACTCCCTTGTGCCCAGTTTAGCTACACAAACAATTTCACCGGACCCCTTTCCAGTTTTTATTCCTTGGTGTTGAAATTGCACAGGGCTCGTTTCGATACAACCCGCGCGTACTTGTCCATTATTCGGACGACGGGCACTGGCCTTCGGGTGCTTGTGGCTACGTGGCTCATCATTTATGAGAAAGGTACACGGCTCCAGATGGTCTCGCCCGATGCGATATTTATACACGTCTACTGCTAAAGTTTTGATACCATTAGCGGACTAACTCCGAAAAAGTCGATCAATGGCTGAACCGTGGCCCGCATGAAGGTGTAAGTAAAACATTTGTAATATTTCTGTGACCACCGAACGGCCATTCTGCACTCCGGCTGCGGACCAAATGGAGCGCCGGGCCTCCTCGAGTTGTCCTGGAGTGCGAGCAGCCCACTGTGCGCGGCTGAATTTGTTTACATAGGTTTGCATCACCCTTGTTTAGACGTATTCTCAAGGTGCTCTTGTTCGGAACTATCGTTCGTATCTTGATAAGTAATAAAGTTATTACTAGTGAACGTCTAAGCAGAGACATACATGGAGGGTAAATTGCTAAAACTTCACTCGATAGCAAAAGTAATAAAAACTGTGATACACGGACAAGGCCGTTACTTTGTCATACGCAGTAAGTACGATGCGAGGGATGAACGATCAAAGACTCCAATGAGGTAGTCCTATAGGACTTGCCATACAAGGCATGTACGGTACTATAAGGTTTTATAACTTCCATTTTTCGCGGTACGTAAGTCCTCCTCGTTATCCTCGGAGCTAGGACAACTTTTCTTTTATTACGGCGAGTGAAAAGGAGGAAGGCGACGGAATGAATGACTCGGACTGGCCACTGTTGAGGTGAACACTGGTGACATAACAATGGCACAGTTAGATCACTGTAAAGGGGAGGGCGACTCGTTTCAGGCGCCTTACTACCAACCTCCATAGGACAGAGGATAACCACAAGGAGGATGACCATTACCGTCGAACTGTACGCGCGAAACGAATGTTCCGACTCCTTACCGTCCGCATATCCTTGTAACGCGATTTCGCGAACACGCTACCAGCACTTTTTTAACCAAACCGTTTCTCTGAGCCGGACGCGGGCGGAGATGATGATGATCACAGGCGGTCTGCCGTGGCCACCGCATCGCGTTGGTTCGTGAAGTGTGGCCAGGCCTAATGGCGGGCGGGCGGCGGGAACCACTCTGCGCTAAAATATGACCCTTTTAGGAGTACACGCTAGTCGGATCACTTTTAAGCGACTCCTTCGCGCGGGTTAATGCTCGTTACGGTGCTTGTTAAAAGCCTGCGTTATTAAGATTCTGGGCCCGAGTCAAATGTTCCGTTCACGGGGGCCATTGTAAAGGAAAATGCTTCATTGTTCGGCGGCTCATTGTCTGCGCCGCTCACTACTCCCGCTAATGGAGAGGCCATTGTCTTGGGACGCCAATGAGTCGACACTGTTGCACTTGTGCTGCGGTCGTCTCTCTCTCGTATTCGTCTCTTCCACCGACATACAAAGAGAGTATGTGCCACTCAACGTAGTTCTTTTTACCTGATTTACCTCAAATTCTCACTATTGTCTCTCTTTCGTATCAAATTCTGCAGCCACTTCAGAGTTCTCTGCCTGTCACGCCTCCTGCGATAACCCATCCCGTTTGAAGTAACCACGTTACCACTAAATCCGGAATGGATAGCGTGATGGTTCCGCATGTCCAAAATGGCAATGCTGTTCGTGGATTTCCAATTGAGGACTCGGCTCATTTGCGAAGGGGGAAGTAGATATTGGATCAAATCAAAGTAAGTGGACTCGAAGCCCGCTGCGTTAATTGTTGTGAATTGGATAAGCTCGAAATTTCTGTTGACTTTGGGCCCAAGTAAACACAATTCTCTGTCATTGCCTCGTAATTGTACAACTGGTTCATCCACTGCAACAATAACTGCGTTTTTTCATGCCGAACTATCTTCAGTCCACATCGAGAAGATTTAAGAGTACATTTTCCCGAACATAAGTACTCATATATGTATTTATATACAGGAGAATGTAAGCCTAATGCTATTCCACATATTGAGCTACCCTTATACCAAGTTCAAGCAGATAGTGCAGCCATTCTGGAGTGATTGAATAAGAAACCGCTATCCATGTAAACCTGCGCGTCTATTACTATTTGTGAGATTGCGCACACCACGTCGACTCCACCCACGCGATACAGCATTATGTAAAAATGTATTGACAGCGAGATATTGCGACTCTAACGAAATCACCTCCCGCCGTGTATGGTGAGCCAGTGTGTACGCCAACAGGAATATGGATTTCACGAGGCAAAGGAAGGGATCATCTTTGCGTTCGGATCGTGGTGCACAAGCCGAGCGCAGAATACCTCAAACGGTGACACCGAAGCTAAATCTTGCCCCGAAAGGACTTTATTCGGTACGTGACTGGAAATTTCTGCATGCAGCCAATACGAAGCCAACGATACTCCAGACTCCAGAGCACAATACTGTAAAAGATTTTTAAATGTTTGTTACCGCATAACGTTAGCCGTTAACGATTTGGAAAATGGAATTTAATAGTGATAGATTAAACAAATTATACTATTTGCGCTGTAGCATGGTGCGGGTGACAGTTGCCTGTACGACGTTTGTAGTGATGTGACGTTATGCAATTAATTTTTATCGCTAACGATACTCGCTACATCAATTTAGTTCAGTATAATATTGTTATGAAAATTTGTGTGTTATTCAGTTGTCTAGTGTAACTACGTGTATAAACTTGTCAATATAAATGTTTTATGGCTACATAATTATGTTTGTACTTATAAAAAATAATCAAAATCAGGTTTACGTTTTTTCTTTCTTAGCAACCTTTTAAGCAACGTTACCCTATAAATGTTCTATTGTATAATTAACGACCAATAGTAATAAGACAGCTGAAATACTAAGTCATAATTTGTGAATCGCGGCAACTTTCAAGAGTGAAACGAATTGTCACTGCAACTGTCACCCGTACCATGCTACAGCGCAAAGACTATAGTCCCTTAAACATTTGATGGACATGGAGTTCAGTAGTTTGGCTTTGGACTTGAAACAGTATTCTTCACGGTTTCATGTACGCAAGGCCAATTTGTGCTCCTAGAAAACTTTATTGCAAATCGCCTCATTTACTGTGCGCGTGTAAGTAGTTCCTCTTATTACGTACTTGCAGAAGATGGCTTCCGCAAATTTGGTAAACAACAATATTTCATTACAAGAACGACTATTTTTAATACAGTTGCGAAAAAATTAAGCAATTTAATAAAAATAATAAAAACA
This sequence comes from Clostera curtula, assembly GCA_905475355.2. Taxonomy (NCBI): domain Eukaryota; kingdom Metazoa; phylum Arthropoda; class Insecta; order Lepidoptera; family Notodontidae; genus Clostera; species Clostera curtula. The sequence continues at coordinate 29,722 of FR997802.1, forward strand.
CAATAAACACAACTAACTAATCATTTCGGAAAAATGGCGCCGACCGTAGAATATAAGCAGAGATTTTTTTTTCTTCACCCATTCTGGTAGGCAAAAGGAACAATGCCCATACAGCCAAGTCTTCAGTAGAATTTTTTTATTGATATGAAATGAAATTTATTTAGATGAAATGAAACTCATTCAATCAAATCATTAAATCTGATATTGAAACAAATTAGTACGTAGTTTCTTTTTAGAAATATACGTATTTGCATGAATCATAAAAACTTCTATGATTTTTTTTTGGTAAAATTTCATGGTTGGTTTTTCCTTATAATAGACATTATTTTGACAGTTGGGAAAGAGAACGCACTAGTGCGGGAATGGGAAAAAAAAAGCACGCGTGCGTAATAGCCCACTTCCCGAACGCTATACGTCCTGCAATATGCCACTTTTTGAGCAACTGTCTTAAAAAGTATATTCCCTTACTTTGAAGGGATCTTCATTATTTTCTAGTGAAGCTCCAGCCGAGGCGAGGTATAGAGAAGGAATGCTTTATTGACGACACCATCGTCATTTAAATACAGAACGCGGTCGCCACTCGACGACTTTCCCATCGCGTGTCAGTCCTGCGAGCTATGTACCCTGCCTACTGCCACTTAAGTGGGCTTGGTTGCTCTTATGATCCGTTGGTGCCATACCGGCTCAGAGTCAGCCACGGGGAGAGGCCAGACGAAGAGCAGCACACGATGTCGTAGCGGGTTTGGGCGGCACCCTCCGATAGACGCTTGCCCGCGTAGGGGGCACCACGTCGGGGTGTCACAGTAGATTGCGTTTACGCGAACGTGAGGCGCCCCAATCGTGTCGTGTGAGGGTATACCGCTAGTTCTCCTGCGTCTCTCCTCATTTGTGATTCGATTTCGGAGGGAAAATCCGAGCATAACCTCTCCATTGCTCTTTATCAGTTTTCATAAAAACAACTGCAAATCGGAGTGTGGCGATCCAAATGCTGGGAGTGCTCGTTTAGTGGCGCCGGTACCCCCTCCAGCCAAGAGAGGGCCATTCCCTCGGGCCCTTCGTCACGCAGAGAGGTCGCGCGACGTGCCGGCGCCGCCTAATGCCTCTACTCAACTGGACACGCTCCACAATTTGACTGATTGCAATCTGTCGTGCCACAATTACCAAATGTCTCCCAACTTTGGGCAGAGCACCCTGTTTTGAGCGTCTGCGGCCATCTGTGGCGTATTCCGTCGTGGTGCAGGTTCGGCAGTGCTGTCCTTAAGGTAGGTGATCGCACGCAGTTTCGCTGCGTTGGTAGTGAATAATCTTGAACTTCACTGAAATTCGACTCTGAGGTCTCGTTCTTAAATATTCGGTATACGGTCGTACACAGCACAGTGAACATCTTACAAAATTAGTTTGCACTCGGAAGAAAACAACATCGATATCGAAACATAAGGTACCTCAAACTCAAATACAATCTCTCATACTCAAAGCCAAATAAGCTATAAAACGTATATGCAATAAGTAAACTAAGTAAGTAACTATGTTACTTTGCATTACATAATTTTATCAATGTGTTGACAATTTGTAAGTGTCCATTGTGACCTATGCAAAATAAATTATTGGACTGACTTTGACTTGGGGGAGGCCTATGTTCAGCTGTGGACGCCTTTCGGCTGAAATGATAATGAGACTGACTTATCTTAATCTATATATGTATATAAATTACGCGTCAAATTGTTTGTCCGCGATGGACTCCTAAACTACTTAAACGATTTTAATCAGATTTGCACACCGTGTGCGATTTAATTCAACATGAAAGAGGATACATCTCAATTTATAGTGTCAATAATTAATTTATTTTTACTGGCAATCCAGGATTCAATAGATATGTTAGATAGGCGCTATGTTTAAATTAAAATTAATGTATCTTAAATGTTTAGGTGCAAATGGATGATCATCCAGCCATACGAGGCGGTATGTCTGGCAGGGGGCCCCGATAACTGTAGTCGGGGATATCTTAACCGTGCGACTTGCTCTTTTAACTTCGCTATCGCGGTGTAGGACTTTTTGGTAATTGTTTTTGGTAAATTTCTTGATGTAGATAGTTCAGATCTTTCGCTGGTCGCTTCAAATGTAATATATCAAAAACCTTAGCTTCAGCAACGCGGGGCTGGGTCAGCCAGTATACGTAAAGGGAACATAAGGCCCAAGCCTGCCAACTTATCAGCTAGGGGTAACACAGTATAACGATTGTCACCGAACGCAATGGCACCTTTTGTGGCCGAGACTGGCGGAGAAGGGCGACGTTACCCACGCGAGCTTGCGCCGGTTAATTGGCAATCAACCAACCTACATATTTGTGAGCAAAAGCTTTGCTTTATTTGCCCCGTCTTCCGCCTTACAACATTTGGCTTTGTGAAAAAAAACTGAAAATTTATTCGCTGTAATAATGTTTAAAATAAATACGTTTTAATGCCGTGTAACTTTTAGTTATTTGAAGGCTCATGTTTTACAACGTTGATATTCGTGTCGTGCGATATAAATAATTGGCAAAATAAATAAAATGTCACGACTTGCTTAAATATAGCACATCCAAAACAACCCATTACGAAGTCTTTAAAATTTAATTTTGGAAATGCTTAGGCGACAGGGAATAATTTTATTAGCGGAGGCAGCACTCGCGCCTATTAAAATGACAAACGTTCACAAAGGCGGGTTGTTTACTTCGGTTGCGCACTTGGACGAAATTGTTTGAGAATCTTCTCCACGATTCGGGACCGCCGAACAATTAACTCGGCCGCCAGCATTAGGCAACTCCCTGCGTCGTTGGAACTAAATTACGTCTAGCGATTGCTTTAATCATGCCAGGACGAGAGTGAGGAAGAAGGCTTTCGCAGCGGCCACGCAGGCCTACTACGATGTGACGTCGTTTGGAGGGCCAGCCACCTGCCAGCCGTGCCAAGACGTGGTCTCCGCGGGACACGCTTACTCCAGCGCTGATCGGTTCTGCAGTATATGTGGTGTGTGGTGGTCGGCGCATGTATCTGTACAAGCTTCAGACGATATCTTTCCGTCAGTTTGAGTACGAAGTACCCCTGACGACACAGTGAATATTTGTACCAGTAATGAAAGGCGTGTTTGCTTGCTGTATACACTCTTCGGACGCCAGTTGATACATCGGCACATATTTTGAGCGAAACGAAAGTTACGCCGCTCTCCGAGTTAATTAGAAAAGTTGGCCAATTAGCTGTTTTGGTTCATCTCGGGCGAATCCTGATACGCAAGTTGAATAGATTGGAATTGTTTAACTTATTGCCGTTTGTCGTCCGACGAGTGCCGCTTTGGCGGCTCCTTGCTTAAACTTTATTTCTTTTTGTTGGGAAACGGATATAAAATGTAGAGGGTGGAGGGTCAGCTCCAGCGAGCGGGTCATCCCCATGCACTCTCTCTCTTAGTATTAGTAGCTCATACTAGCTGTCGCCCGCGACTTCGTCTGCGTTTCTTAATATACTTAATTTAGATACGGGAACGTATGGTAAGCATTATACAAATTATAAACAAACCCACATGGCAGGTCATTAAATGTAATAACAGTCGATACGCGGCTTATAGGGTAGAAATTACTTATAGTATAGGCTTCTTTTGTTAGTGTCTCTCCATTGGTGGAGGTTGGCCGTTACTCTGAAAATTTCGTCCTATCTTTGGCCACCTGAAATAGCTGTTCGGCAGCGGTTAGGTCCCTCCACTAAACCATGACTTTTCCGTTGGCCCGCTCGTCGCATGCCCTCTATCTTGATTGTTTTAGGCCAGTTGACGTAGAACAACAACAGCCTTAAACTCCCACATACGCATCACAGAAGCCGGCCCAAAACACCTACAGCTGAGCGACTACCTGCTATCTTACCATACATCAAGACTGTACATCTGACCAAGTTGGAAATATTCTGAAACGTGCTTCAATAAAAACCTCCTTCAAGCCACACAGGAAGATCAGCCAACTTTTAAGACCAGTGAAGTCCAACATCCTCCTACAAGACAGTGAGTGTGGATTATCAAACTTTGGGCAAACTAGAGAAGTGTCGGTGTCCGCATAAAAGAACGTATAGCTGACATGAAAAACTCGACCAAGTCTGCAGTTTGTGAGCACACATTCAACAACACCAACCACTACATTCACCTACATAGACCCCAAATCCTTGCCAATGAAAATCATTACATTCCAAAAATGATCCGTGAAGCTATTGAGATTAAAAAACATCCAACTTTCAATAGCCATAGTTAAGACGTGCGCAATGCTGCGAATTCGCGTCTGCCGCGCAACGTGCGCTCAAATTTGTACGAATTCATGAAATTTATTTATAACTCTAGCCAAACACTCCACGAGTACCGGAACAAAGTTCGTAAACTTTTTACGTAGTTAATTGAAATAATTTTGTCAAAAATACCAACATTAGGCAGTGTCAAGATCATAAGCGGATTGGACCATGGCCACCTGGTAACCGTCAAACACGTTTCACATTCACCACAAGTCAAATCTCACAAGAACTTTCGTTATTTTAGTCAAACATACCGCGAAAACGCTGCACATTTAAATGAATTCTAAAAAGCAACCCAACGGAACACATTGTTACAATGAAGCGACAAAACTTACTACACCGTTGTGGTAAACGACCCTATACAGGGTTATCTTAATTTAAAGCCCAACGTTTCAGACGATAAGCCTCGGGACAGGGGTTAACAAAAATAGTTTTAAGTGGCGTTTATGTGATCTCGTCCTCATCATTGTTAATCCCGAATTCCATTATAAGAAAACAAATAGTTGTTTGATGCGGAGATTGCGTTTGTTTGTCGGGCAGCGGGTTCAGCAATAGACTCGTCGCCCGAAGTTCCGCTACACTTGAGTCGCACATCGAGTGCATGTGTTTGCTACAAACATGAGCCACCGCTTAATTCGTCGGCGGATAACCAACAATTTGTTGAACAAGTCGGAAATTTTGTTGAGCATTTCAATTTAATCTCATTGAAAGTTCATCGCTTAAACCAATGCACGGTATTAATGAAATGTTGGGCGATGCGATCGATCCCAGGTGGGAGTTTGAATCAATGGTACAACCACCCTTTCGATATTCGATGCCGAGTAGTGCTTCCTCCATTTTTATGGGGGGGTTTACATTTTGGGTTCGACGTTCAGTTTCGCCTCTCTTGTGGCTAGGATTTTTCTCCTGAATAGTTGCCTCCTACGACACCCGCAAGATGAAATAAGTTGATGACCCTATTGCTATCAGCGTTTTGTACTGAGGATGACAAAAATTAGCTTTGGCTTTTAAAAAAGAACACAGACCGAAAATAATGCCATGAAATTACGATTGTCGTTAACATAAACGCCGATTACCACGTATTTACACAATCACAACACAAACTCACACACAACAATTCACTATTATGAAAGTACACACTAATAAAACGGCACTGATGGAAACACTAACACTTCACTGTCACTAAACTTGTTTACGCTTTGTCCCTTCGCATTCGTATCGCAGTTAACACTAAACTGTGTCGGGGCACAGGTCTACCGTGCTTTTAAACTAGATATTTACGAATATTTCCGACAACCCGAGATAATCCAGGGTCAATAACGTGCTAAACTGAAATGCCACACGATTCTCGACTCTAATCGTTCAGTTATAGCTTTAGGCACTTGTTATAATTAATTGTAAAATTACTTCTTAATTAAATTTTTTTAGCCCTCTGGCGTAGCTTCCGTAATTCACGTCAACAACATGAGTAAACAAGCGGGGTAATCGACGATCCTGGGAATAAGAACGCGAACAATACCTAACTGTTGCCAACTCCAAGTATTTCTTGGTAATTCGATGAGGAATGAGATTCCAGAATTCACTGATTAACGCCTTCAAAGGTTCTGCGGCGTAACAATATTCTAGATCGCAAGAAAAAAACAATTTGCCTTCATAATTTGAACGTCAACTTCAGGTCATATTCTGACAAAGCAAAGAAGACGTACTTATAAATAATTGACACTTTTTATCTGAAGGCTAAGAGTTATGGTGAGCAGAACAGATGGTTGCCGACCCCAGAATGGAGTACAAGTATGAAGTGTGGATTCGAAATGGAAATGGATATACGAGTTTTAAGTTTATTAATACTCGGGTGCCAATCCTGTGAGTTGTCGCATTCACTAAAATACATTGAACAGTGGTGTGGCGGGTCGGTCGCTTCCCGTTGTGTGGTTGCGCTGAGGACATGAATGGCGCCACGTGCGTTGTGCTCGTGAACAGGTGCCGCAGCTCGGTGTTGGTCGACTGGCTTCAAGACAAATTATTCCATTTGAATTTCTTTTTAAAATGTACTATGATACAATTCGTATTTTAGCTGAGCGCCTTTCCAAATGAAAAGCACATTTTTATTATACAAACATAGCTATTGTGAAATTGAGCCAAATGCACGGAGTAGTGATAAACAAAGTGTCCTTTGTCGATTGTGAACTCCACAATTGGTTTGTATAATACAATATAATATTCTGAATAGAAGCGGGTACTGCTTCCTTGGCCTCAGGTGAAGCGCACTAGGCTTGAGTCGCTGCGAGTGACTAGACGGGCAGATGCTGTAGTGGCGATCTGCAGACCTGCCTGGTGCCTGCTGGGCTTATCTCCGCCTGTGCGCCGGCACTTACGGACTGACATGACGCTGATGACACTAAATAATTAATGTGTTCCTCTGCTTTGCATTGCTCCATTTGGCACGTATGGTAATAAAAAGAATCACAAAAGTAAAATGTACTTTTTATTAATTCACCAAAACCGGTGTGCCATGAATAAGGCTTGTGCATGATTACACAAAGCCCGGGAGAAGGTGGTTATCAGGCTCCGTGACACAGTATGAATAAACAGTAGCCCAAAATATTCAAGATGTGTCCGCTGTACCGAAAGCATTATTACTTGTGTTTAAAAATAACCTATACATAAAAATACAATGTCTTTTACTACATTGGATAGACGCGCTGGAATAGTTTGATTGTGGTTATAGTCACTCCTTAATACACCCACCCGCTGAATGTACTGGATTTCTGCCACTATATTACTATCAAATTCAAATTGTTTGCTATGTCATTTTTAGTGGACACGTCGTACAATTCAGTTTGTGACGGAATATAAAAAATATGGCCATAGGATATACTCATTAAACCTATAATACATTAAAATTATATTTGGGAGGAGACCCGACTCCGTAGTGGGTCATTCATGGGCTGAAACGAACATTAAAATATTTCATTATTACTTAGGTTTCGCGATTATTGCACGTTGAAATTAAACACTTTTTAACGGATTTATCGTGTTTATATTACATTATTTAATTCCCGACGTTTCGAATGCTTTGCAGCAGTCGTGGTCGCGGGAGAGACTAGATGACAGTTGTCTTCAAAAGTAGTTTGTGAGCACACATTCAACAAGACCATCCACTACATCCACTTTGATAGACCTCAAATCCTTGCCAAGGAAAATCATTACATTCCAAGAATGATCCGTGAGGCTATTGAGATTAAAAAACATCCAAATTTCAATAGAGAGGATGGTTGGCAAGTACCATCTGCCTGGGATCCAGTCATTAAATTGATCAAATCTCAAGCAAAATACTCATCTGCAAGACCTCTGGACACCGTGAGCGATTTCTGCGTGCGTTTAACTGTTTCTTTGTACCTTTGCGCGACCGCTACTCTCGCGCCGAGCGCGACGGCTCTATGTGACCTATTCTACATTAACTAATACATTACAACTCTTCACGTCCCGCCAGCGTCGCGTCGCCGTCCCGCCCCGTCCGCTGTTTGCCCAGACCTTTATTATGATTGCTGTCATTTGGTATCTTTTTAAATATTTTAGGAGCACAAGAGTGGGATTCGTATCATGTCTCCCAGAAGAGTTCGTCCAGAACCTCCCTTACTACCCCATCGCGTAATGTGAAGTCGAGAGAGCCCCGATTTGCAGTTACCACGTCTTCTGGACTATCCAATTTATTCAGTCTATCTAGCCGGAAAAGAAGGAAAACTTGAAAAGAAACCCTTTTTTTTTGTTGTCGCTGGGGAAATGCTTTATGTATACCACCGCCCCCTGGGGGAGAGGTCGGTGATTATGTGGGACTCCGACAAGGGTCGTCTACCCACTAAAACCCCAGCGGTATACCCTCACACGGCGCGCTTGGGGCGCCACAAGTTCGCGTAAACGCATTCTACTCGGCAGTGAGTCATTTGCGGGCCGGGCAGTAGTAGACGTTCTAAATAGGTAACAAACAAGTACGCACTGACGTCACAGCCGGTCTAAGGAGACAGTTGAAATTGGTCTCCTGCTCCGTGAATATGCTGTGGCGCGTACATTGTGGAAGCGTTATGTAAATAAGCCGCTGACTCCAAATTAATTTATCTTCATTTCGTAGTACGCGGCGCCTTGTTTAGTTTTGTCTTATGACGTTGTTACGAGGGGTGCGCCCCCATTATCACATCGCCCAAACAAATTCAAGGTAAAATACGAACCGAATTGTGGAGAAAGGGGAAAGGAGCTCAGGGAGAGTGCGGAGAGCAACAAAAGCTCTATGGCGACACCGAAGTCAGGGCGTAGAGAATCCATAGAAGTGGTTCAAAGAAAACGATCGATGCGCGTGGACCGGCCTTCGCGGAAATCCTTGAGGGGAGGCCTATGTCCAGCAGTGGACGTCTATTGGCTGGAATGATGAAGATTTTGAAAGTTTAAAAGAAAACTACCGAAACGATTTGATAAAGCGTATTTGGGACCAATTTGGACTTAATCGAAGAAACAAATCAGTTCAGTCACGACTGAGCCAACAACACAAAAGTGAACAAGTATTGGCAGTAAGTAGGCAAAGGCACCCCTATCATCGCTGGCCCTTCCATTTAATTGATGGGAGTTCTTTTAGTGGTGTGGTTTGGTGACACTCTATTCTACATCCGTCACCTTACAGAAAACAATACCAGCTCACGTATAACTTAATTTAAGATTTTTAATGTGCAGTTATTAATTCACTTAAACTTCATAATAATGAGAAACTTCTCCACGTCCCGACACAGTCAAGTCATCTTCAATCAAAAACTCAAGAAAGAATAAGATCAACTTGGGAAGTCAAATTATTACTTCTTATCAGATTTGGCGGATTTAAGGTGATCCTCTGGGAATTTTGTTTAAGAAAGTTTAGCCTGCCTGGATGTCAAGTTGTGACATGACCGTTTCCGTTTCCGTTTTCAAACACTGCGGTATTTTGGACGAAAAGATCTTTCGCAGCTTCCCGAACGCTGCTCAGCCGAGTTGGATCCATACTACTCTATCCTCATAATATTATTAAGATGAGAGATTATAACGAATCCAGAACACTTTGGGGATTCCGACTAAGTTTGAAATAGTTTCGTTCATGCTGCTGTCTGTCAATTGAGGCTTGCCTGTTTGTGGCACCATGGCTGCTGAACGGGTGCTGAATGCTGTGAAGTTCAGCAGTGGGACACAGGTAGCTACGATTGAATCATAGCTTTATGTCTGGATTGCACAAAAATATAGCTGCGCCTTAAGAGATCGATGTTGCGAAACGGCTCCACGGGGTGCGCCCTAAAATGGAAAACTTTTCATAATTTTAGTATAAACCAATAACTCAAAAATAACTTTAGTTTAATTTGTGGGAGGCTTCGACTATCGCCCAAACATGCTGTTGTTTGTATTGTATTCGCCCAAACACGCCTTTGACTTGCCTTACGTGTGGTCCACTGTGCCCCGGGTCGGTTAGTCGGACCCGCCCGAAGCTTCTTGAGAGAGCCAGGATACTTCGGTCTAGGTGTCATGTTTAATAGCGGTGGGCGGTTTAGCGGCTACGTGGCTGTCAAGAGGGGATAATGAAACAACTGGTCTGTGCAACTGTCTAATGCCCACTGAATACTATTTATTTATACACATCTAATCGTTGACATCATGACTCCGGAATTCATGACATTATCAAATACGTATTGTACTGTATGTGCACACGGCACATTACTTCCCCTCAAAAATGAAACACAATACGAAAGAATGAATCATCATCATCTTTGTCAAAAAAAAGCACATGGTTCTTTTGTAGGCCTCGGAATTGCTTGTTCAACAAATTACCGGAAACAGTTTTGTATTGGTCGTTCGAGAAATTTAAAAGTTACGTGAAGTCCGGTCTAATTAAAAAAGCGTACTATCAAGTTAATGACTATCTATAGATCAGAAAGTGACGCATGGGAGTAACTTCGGCTGTGTTATGGTCTAGCTCTGATCTTTCAGCCATTTTATTAGTGAAGTTTGTAAACAGTATGTGAGTGCAGTTTCAGCACGCACCATGTAATTTTAATTTTTAATTTCACTGATTTTTATTTTCCAATTTTTTAATATGCTACACGTTTATGCGTGTCATCGCTTTCACTAATCCGTCAGACTTGTTTTATTCTATTTTATTTAAATTTAATTAGCTTATTTTATTTTAAAGAGCAACCATGGAATTTCTTGCCGGGTCTTCTCTGTGGAATGGCATTCTGAACCGATGGTAAAAACTAAATGATAAATTATTTTTATATTTCTTTTAAATTTTGTTTTTGTGTATGTATATATTTTTTTGATTATTTGAAAGCAATCGCAATAATTTATTCGAATAACTACAATGTTACATATACTTTACTCACTTACTTGACACATTTTTGTGTAAACTAATATCTACTACTCGTTACAGTTAGCACAATACTTTTCACGACTACTGATTTTTATTTTCCAATTTTTTAATATGCTACACGTTTATGCGTGTCATCGCTTTCACTAATCCGTCAGACTTGTTTTATTCTATTTTATTTAAATTTAATTAGCTTATTTTATTTTAAAGAGCAACCATGGAATTTCTTGCCGGGTCTTCTCTGTGGAATGGCATTCTGAACCGATGGTAAAAACTAAATGATAAATTATTTTTATATTTCTTTTAAATTTTGTTTTTGTGTATGTATATATTTTTTTGATTATTTGAAAGCAATCGCAATAATTTATTCGAATAACTACAATGTTACATATACTTTACTCACTTACTTGACACATTTTTGTGTAAACTAATATCTACTACTCGTTACAGTTAGCACAATACTTTTCACGACTACTGATTGTCCTTGAAACCTTATTACATTATGAACTTGAACACTTATTATTTTTAACCCCCGACGCAAAAAGAGGGGTGTTATAAGTTTCACGTGTCTGTATGTCTGTCTGTCGGTCTGTCTGTCTGTCTGCCTGTCTGTGGCACCGTAGCTCGCGAACGGATGAAGCGATTTCAATAAAGTTTTTTTGTATGAAAGGTGAGTTACGGGCGAGTGTTCTTAGACATGTTTGATGAAAATCGGGTGAGCCGTTTAAAAGTTATGAGGGTCACCCCTCATAACTTTTTAAGTGGGGAAGAATAACCGAATGTCTGCAAATATAATCGAGTGGGGTCTCAAATGAAAGCGTATCACGTGCAATTTAACAAAATCTACATTATAATAAGTATGTACCTATAAAAAGTATAAAATAAAAATAAATACTCAGGTAATAAATAAGTGGGAGTGGTCCCCCAACGCGAAGTATTTATTTTTATTTTTTACTTTTTAAAGGTTTTATTTAAATTTTTAATTTAATTTATTATGATTTTTCGCTTGTACCGATGTTAAGTCAGCTATTATCTTGCGTAAATAACTAATAAATGTTTCATTCTTGGAGATATGTTGCTTTTTCAGCTGAAAAAATCTCCAGGTACTCTTAAAACTTCTCCGTACGCCACTTCAGCAGCACTTATTTGAGTGTCATATCTCATACTTGCCCTTCAACCAAATAACGCAGGAGGACTCAAGACGATCACTCTGGGTAAATCTTCCAATGGGCGAAACAGTATGCCTTTGCACTCTGGACCTTTGACATTCGACACATGCACGAGCCCAATCAGTAACATCTTTGTTTATAGATTCCCATATACTCGTATATATCTCTCGCATCATTCTTCGTGTCATACTTAAACTCGGATTACTAACGTTATGCATAGCGTTGAAATTCCTTTGACAAATATGGTCACGCATTGCTCATCGCACGAGTATTGGAACAGTCACTGATAATTGCAATTTCTGCGTCTGGCTCAGTAAAAGCCAATGTGGCACTTTGTAGGTTTTCCTTACATTTTTTAAAAGCTTCTGACGCCTCAGCTTTCCACTCAATTTCAGTATTGTCCTTCTTCTTAGAGTTGTTATAAGTTGCACAGATATCCATCAAGTTTAGTCTATTAATTTATTATTAATATATATTAATTTTATTATCTTTATTGAGTTGCACAGTTTTATTTTATTTAGTTACTATGAGACATTGTGCGGCTCTTCTTCTTCGGCTTTCCTCTTCATTCTTCTCCGTCATCGCGCCTCTTCCTTCTTCGATGACAAGTCATAGACCCCGACATAGGTAGCAAGGACTGCCAACTGTGAAGTTGAGGTCATACTGTACCGAAGCTTATTTCATAAAAAGTGCGCATCTCACCCCAGCGCCCCCCGGGAGTGGCGTGGCCCCATACGCCACTCCCGGAAGGAAATGTCTCGGTGCATCCACTGCCTTCCGGCTAGCTCTATGGTAGTGTGCTGTTCTTCTGTTCTGTTCTAAATGGTTCTTCCGGAATAGAATGGCAGGTCCAAAGCGGAACCCACCAGGAGTGTGTTGTAACTTTGTTAAGGATAGAGAGCTAATGTATGCAAATGAGTGAAACTTTATTCCCTTACAGTTATTACGCCGTCTTTGAGCGTTCAGACAATTCAAACTTTTCATTGAGTTAAAACTCACATTCCTCGGGCTCCTTTGAGCAACTAGCGAAAAAGGGGTCCGCACTTTTCGCGGCCCGATATTAAAACTTAGACTTGAATCGATGGCTACGCTCGGGATAGTATGGAGATAAATGCTGCTCATAACCACTTTTAGATGAAGTGCTCTTAGCACCAAGGTACGTGTAGCAGCCACCATATCGGTCCACGTGGTGAGGAATTTCGCATGAACGGCACCGACCGAGGGAAACGACACGGCAGGAAACCAAACACGCAGCCCCATCTCGCCAGTGCGTCAATAAGTACAGTTATAGGAGAGGCGACTCATTGGTGGGCCGACAGACGAGAGGAGCCACTTCAGTCCGTATTTGAATAGGAAGACTGAAAGTCGCTAATATCTCATTGTGCCTTCTCTGTATTTGTTGAACCGAATGCCGGAAGATTTGCGCTCTGACGGCCGCTTGATGTGATTGAGTCTGTGACAATGATATCCTGTCTAACGTTTAATATCTTTGATCTTTATTCTGCCTGAACATAAACAAAATGCCAAAATAAATATATAACGGTGTAATTGGTTCAAGTCAGTCGTGGTTACTTCGCATACATTAAATTAGAATTGGCCGATGTAGTATCGAGTAGTTGACATTATTTCGTGCGGCGACGGATTTCGCGTGCACAATGTCACCAACCCACACCATCCTGAGCGTGTCACCCTGCGGAAAACTTAATACTAACTCTGTGCCAACCCGTCTTGCCAGCGGAGGAGGCCCGACTCAGAAGTGGGTCATTTATGGGTTGAAACGACGACGACGATGCGAATGCGAGGATGTCTAAGCATAAAGCAGTCGGTTAAATATTATTCACGCACAAATGATTAATTGCAGGCATTGGGGGAGGGGATACTTTCTGTCTTAGGACGAAAGATCCCAGTTTCTAATTCCATCGCTTGTCTGGTACGCTACGGAACGGGAGCCACGATGCCAACTAGCTCAGCTGCGAAGTAAACACCTCAGAAGGAGAAGGAGCTAGAAGGCTTTCACGAAGCGCGCTGGTCGAGGTGCCATTGCAAGAGCAAAAGAAGCCAGCATTCGGAACTTGTATGAAATGCAAACCTTTGTAGAGCTCGTTCAGAGGCACACGAGTCAACCATCCAGCGAAAGTGAAACGATCAGCGAAAAGGACTTGGTGCAATTTCGAGCGCCAATACATATTAGAGTGACACGACGAAACGCAACCCCCGATCGGCGTCGATGCTCCAAAAGTCATTGAAATTTTCCAGCGGCCTTCCGTCGCGCGGCGAGCACTAAGCCAAAATATTTTATTAGGGCTGACAGTTAATGGAAGGGGACGAAGAAAGTTGATATATTAATTAACTGGCGAGTAAACCGTCAGAGAGAAGAGTCACTTGGCTCCGCGCAGGCGCCGCGGGCCCGAAGTCCTCCCTCGCGCAGTGTGGACGCGGCGAGCAGCGGCCACGCGCGGCCCTCGGCTCAGCCAGCACCGTCCGCCGAGACATTACTTCAGTGGCTCTGCGCCAACTTGAGACGCCGCGAAGTTGGTTAACCGCCGCTCTACCCCGCGTTGTTAACAAGTTAAAGCGTGACCTTACATCTGGATAATTACAAAGTTGCGACGTTTGCGTTTGCGTTAACTGTTACGAACTTGTGCGTGATGTGTTCAATTTCAAAAGTGAAATGGGTTTTTCAACCTTGGCCGGTGAGTTATGTGCAATAGCGTACGGTCCGCAGCTATCTATCAAGTGTTTAATGCGGCAGAGGCGGCTTGCGTACAGGTTTCCCTCGGGAGTTAATGTGTTTCCAACTGCAGCGCCTCTGAGGGTCGCGGCCATCCACATTCTAATATGCACCCTAAAGGTTTGTTTCTGTACTTTGTGGACTTTGTGTACGATTAATACCTTGGTGGTGGTTGGCACAGTACTACCGCAGTGGTACGTTATGCACACCCTTGAGAAACATTTTGAAAGGCACTCACAAAGACACAATTTGTCGCCTAGCGAGAAATAGGTAAATGTGAAAATATACAAAGTACCTTCCTAAGTATTCTCTAGATGTGCAAATGGCTAATTATCCAGGAATGTGTTTATTATTCATTTCTGTATATTGCAGTGTGGAAAATTTGCATACAAAGTTGCCACGGCAACGGAAATAATATCATTCCTTTGCAGTGCACTCTGTAAGCTCATTTTCGATGATTCTTATATTTTCCTTCTATCCTAGCCTACGTTCTCCCGTTTAAGGTTTACTCCCCCTTACTATCTATCTATCTATCAGCCACAGAAGCCCACTGCTGAACGTAGGCCTCCCCCATAGATTTCCACAATGCACTGTCTCGTGCAGACCGCATCCACCGACTCCCAGCGACCTTTATAAGGTCGTCCGTCCACCTAGTCGGGGGTGTTCCCACGCTGCTCTTTAAGGTTTACTAACACGTGTAAACTTACACGTTTATAATACTAATACTCCGGCCACTTTGATGTTATCATTATCGGCTTAGCTCTTTAAATACCCGCAGTCGAACCGGGCCTCCTCCAACCAATTGGAGGGATATTAGCCTCCAATGGGTTGGCATCAGATTTCGTTTCGAGTTTTCCTTCCTATGAGATTGGTTTTTCTGCTTGGTGGTCCCTGTTGTAGGTATAACTTGTATCACGGGAGCAGTTTACAAACATGTAACTCACGAACACAAATAGAAAGAAAGAAAATACATTTATTCGGCACAAAGGACACACATTAAAGATATAACTTAAAATATCAGAAACAGGTTCTTTTTTTTTAAATCAGTTAAATAACAAATATAAAAGATGAAGTATTTCTGCATGTCCTGCCGAATAGCTATCTCAGCATTAGCTGGGAATCACACAGCGCTGATCAGGGCAGTCTTATGACACCCAGACTCAGGGCAAGAGCTTCTGGTTTACACAAATACACTTGCCGACCCAGGACCCCCGTTCCAAAGGTGGCACATCCAACCAATAGACCAACGAGGCAATTCCATTTAGTCTGATTTTACGATATACTATACTCAGGATGGAATAGGGTACGTATAAAACCTAAACATCCTGATTAGCGACTTGGTTCAGGTCGCCCTAAATCCGTTTACTGAAGATGTCGCCGGATCACGCGGGTGGTGGGAGGTCTATGGGGGGTTTTTGTCCGTCTTCCTTAGACGGAATTTCATAATGTTTAAAATAAAATGAAATCTTTTAGATACCACGTTCAAACATTAAATTATTACAATTGTCATTGTGATCGCTTCATCGGCGTACTCTCGAATAATAAGCAAAATGTTGAAGGAGTAATGAATGATATGAAATCAAGTCTGCACTAAATCAAACCCCACTTCTGAAAAATATACAGTATGTATTCATTAATTTATATATTTAATTATTAAGTGACGTACACATACAAAACGTAAGAGAAATACAGGGAAATATAGGAGACATTTGTACAATGGCACAGCGTATTTGTAAAGAAATCGCTTCCAGCTGGCCCGCAGCCCACAGGGTACTTCGAAACAAAACATGTAGGGCCTTAATGTATACCTAATACTATGATTAGGTCAAGGAGGTAAAATATTCCTTGACGCGTCTTTTAACACGTTTACTGCGGAGCCATTTCTCATGGACTTACAGCCAGTGCGTATGAGGTCTTTTAGTGGCAAAATTCAACTTCTCTGCGGTGCGTATGAGACCTTTGCGGCCTCACAAAATTTTGTTTCAAAAAACACCTTATATATAGCCCAAATTTGACAATAATTGCTTGAAAATCTACCATTATAAACTTAATTATATGCTTATGCTGAATCCAGCTTCGCCCACAATTTTGACTTTTTGGAATTAAATAAAATACAAAAAGAAATATGACACCTTTTCTGCCTCATAACGCACTGTAAGAGAGTACGATTTGTGTCTCGACTAGTGATGGGAATAAAATAGATTTCCAGTTACGATAATATTAAAATATTTATTTAAGACAGTCTACACAAAATGATTTTCATTAAAACAGGACATATTTGGAACACTGTATACAAAAAGGTTTTTTTTTTGCACCGTATCTGCTATTTCGTTACTAAGCCTTAATATCTCATTACAACCTATGCAGCGTTTTCGTTGACCACCTTTTGAAGCACATGATCAGCACATCTCATCATCATTATGATTTCAGCCACAAAACGTCCACTGCTGGACATCGGTCTCCACCAAGGATTTCCATGAAGGCCGGCCCTGAGCGGCCCGCATCCATCGCTTTCCAGCGACCTTAACCAGGTCATCCGTCCACCGTGTGGGAGGCCTAACAGCACTGCGCTTTCCGGAACGCGGTCACCATTTGAGGACTTTTCTGCCGCATCGGGCGTCAGTCCTGCCGGCTATGTGCTCTGCCCATTGCCATTTAAGGTTGGCGATCCTGTTGGCGGCGTCAGTAACTCCAGTTCTTCTGCGTATCTTATCAGTTCTGATTCGATCCCGCAGGGAAATTCCGAGCATATCCCTCTCCATTGCCCTTTTGGGTGGGTAAGCCTTCTGATGGAGACCATATTGAGCGACCACATCTCTGTACCATATGTTATCACTGGCAACACACATTGATCGCAGACTTGTGTCTTCAAACACTGCGGTATTGTGGACGAAAAGATTTTTCGCAGCTTCCCGAACGCTGTCCAGACCTTTCTCAAAGTTGGACTTACCTAACTGGACAGTGTGTCCCAAGTTTATGTAATGGTCAACCTGTCAAATGTAACTTCGAGGATAGAACCTTCGATGTCAACAGAAGTGGCTTGAAAATGGAAATTAGACATAATTTATTCTTCTCCATGTTCATCTTAAGGCCGACTCGGAGGCTTGACAGAGGTTTCAGCCATTAAGACAATGTCGTCAGTGAAGGGGCAGGTTATATTCCTCAGTCTTCTGTATAACCAGCGGCAGCGTGGTCTGCGGTGCTGAAACCTTTTCGAAAGCCGGCTTGTTCGTGAGGGTGGGAATCCTATTGATTCGTAATGACCCTCGAGAATAACTTCTTGACATGACTCAGATGTGAGATGTATTTTATGTAGTTCTTCAATAAGGTGTTATTTCACTTCTTGAAAAACAGTCCTTTGAGTATGATGGAATTAAGCAACGTCTGGGCCCTAAGGATCGGATCTCCACCCGCCTTCAGAAGTTCTGCGGTAATTCCGTCATCACCCGCCTCCTTCTTGTTCTTAAGTTGCTTGAGCGAAATTATAATGGCCCATTCTAATTTCTCGAGTTTTGTGATCTTCTCATCAGCCCGCAGTGTACGTGTGCTGTATGTTGTCAGGTGCAACCGTCGTTTGTTTTGGTAGCTGAGTCTCTGCCGGGGATTCTTAGATATCCCTGCCCCACCGTTACCTTGGCTGCTACGGTAGCCGAAGAAATAGCGGGGCTGCCGGAGACTGGAGGCCGGTTTTTTAATTGTGTCTATCATCAGGGGTTGCCATAATCACCACGGTTGGCAGGCTTTTTAGCTTCATGCAATCTACTCATCATTTTCTTTAGCTTCATCAAAATAATTTACATCTCTTTTTGCAACGTTTACGGTTTAATGTATCCATATTACGAAAATTAATTACTACATAGGTACACTTATAATTCGAAAAAGCCGAGCACGCCTGCCGGTAACCTACTTCTGTATCGAAACTTGTCACAACACTTAGCTGGGACACGTTGCGCCTGCGGCGCCCTCACCCCACTCCGTGCGGCTATGAGGCCTGCAAATTTTGAGGCAGATTAGACCTCCCTACGCACTAGACGGAGTATTTTTTATTTAGTGCGTGTGAGGTCTATTCAGCCTCAAATAATATTAATTACACCGTTAGACTAAGCTTCTTAACAGAAACAATTCTATATATTTGTCTCTGTTATACTCAAAGAAATGTTAGCATAGCTGTCCCCCGCACAGAGTGAAAGAATGCGATTTTGACTGCCGTGTCTGCGAGAAGTCACGCATGTAGCTTGTTCGACATCATAACGCAGCAAACGAGTTAAAGATGAAAATCGAATATAAGATGAGATTCTACACTTTCTAATGTCAGCTGCAAGTGAATTCCATGGACGGACAGCGTGCGCAGTAAAGGAATAGAAATCAGAGGTCTGCGAAGGAGATTGAAGGAGAGAGCGAAGTTGAGATCTGCAAGGGGCATCGGCAGGGCTGGTAAACGAGAAGCGTTCACGAAAATAGGAAGATGTAGGGTTGTGGAGGATATTATATGGATCACATAGTGTTCGGTTCGAGAACACCTGCGAAGGCGGACGAGGGGTATTTGGTTGGGGAAAAGTTGCTTCGGCAAGAAGCGAGTGATGAGAAAACTGAAACGATTCCAATGTGCTTGGAATGATGATATGAGATGAAAAGGTCAGAAATAATAAATATTGAATTCCCAGCTACGCGGAAACTTATGGTACTTAGTGTTCGCTATCCCGGAACTGCGAAAGTAAAAGAATTGTGTAACTCAAGATTATGTTACAACAAATTTAATGAGATGTTGAGGGTGCGGTTTCAATTGAAAGGTCAAGTTCGGTTCCTTCTCGTGCCGGCCTCCACACGCAGAAGTCACTGCGGCTATGGACTTTCCATTTTATTACCGACTATTGGTTGTTGACAAATGATATCACATACTATACACAGATCCATTTATATATAACGATAATACTCGTACACCGTTTATCCACATAGTATTAAGATGTTAAACAATGTTGTAATTGTTCCAACTCTTGCCATTAATCACACAAACAATTTATCTGCTCTTTGCGTATGCATTCTTAGTTTTAACTCTTAAAGTGAATTGTCATACAATAATATGTAGCGATAAAATCATAATTCTAGTGGACTAGCATCACGAGTTGAGTGTGTGCTTGTGATTAATAACATTTTCCACATCAATATTTTGAATACTGTGGATGTAAATGAAAATGATACTAATCATCATCATCATCATTTCAGCCAAAAGACGTCCACTGCTGGACATAGGCTTCCCCAAGGATTTCCAGGAAGGCCGGTGCTAGGCCGCCCGCACCCATCCCGCATGTTTGTATGACATCGTTCAGCTTCCACTATACCTATGTGTAGGAAGACTTATAGTGGAAACAACATTGAATGACAAATGTGCGTGGTGGCGGATATAGAATACAAAATGTCACCAACTCATACCATCCTGAGGGTGTCGCAAGAGGCGGCTAAAGGAACGCAAAAGGCAGATAGCCTCTTTTGCGGCTAGCAAAAGTGGGTAAACTTGAAACAAACCCTGTGTCAACCCGTCCCTCCATGAAGTTGCAGGAGGCCCGACTCAGTAGTGACATAGACATAGACATAGACATATTCTTTATTGTGGCACAAGACAAAAAAAATACAATGACAAACAAACAAACACATGAGAAGATTTTAAAATTAGATTAAACAACAATAGTATTTTTAAGTCTTGCCACAAACCGACCCAGACTCAGCATAATGCTGGTTGTTGCCAACCAACGCTGATCTTCCGTCGGGGACGGCAGGTGACGTCACGCACGGTCATATTGCGCCAAAAAAATTAAAACAATTACGGCAGCCAAACATGCTTGTTCATAGGTTGTTCATAACTAAAAAAATATATTAAAAGTAGAATAAAATAGTACATACGGCATAACTTAATCCATCTTAGAAATGATAGTGATCTAAATAATTATAACATAAAATAATGATAAGTAGAAGGAAATAAACATATTGGGTAAAGTGAAAACACAATTATTACAGAAAATTAATTTGCTGTATACAGGTTTGGGATTAACCATTATAATAAACTAGTGTCAACCTTTAGGGATTCTTCACTGCTTTGATGTTCAAAAATAAATTTCCTAACGTGTTGTTTAAAAGCAGGTAAACTTTGCAGGCTCCTTATTGGTGGTGGAATATTATTCCAACATTTCGATGCAGCATAGCGAAAACTACCCCTAAAAGCTACGGATTTGTGGCGTTGAACTGCTAGCTGCACCGAGCATTGACGGGCTACAGATCTGCGAGCATTTCTCCACGATAACTTATCATAAAGATATCGTGGTTGTTTACTTTTTATTACACCAAACAAGAGGCAGGCTAAGTGAAGCTTACGCCGATGCTGCATTTTAAGTAAGAGGTGTTTATTTAAGAACGGGGTCACATGAGCTCTCGGTGGGATATCAAAGCAAAAACGGGCGCAAGCATTCTGTACCCTTTGAATTAAATTTTGAGTTTTAGCCAATAACCTAGGTCCTATCACTATATCCATATAGTTGAGTCTTGACAATATTAATGATTCAGTTAATTGGACTCGAAGTTCTTCTTTTAGATATGGTCTCAATTTGTAAAGTACTTTCAATCTATAGAAACAATTTTTTATGCATGCATTAATGTGGTTCTTGAATCTCAGGTCCGAATCTATTAGTAAACCTAAATTTCGCGCCTCGTAGACTCGCTCAATTGGTTCACCTAGAAGCATTACCGTAACAGAAGGCTGAATCATTGTTATTTGTAAATTACTCCCAAAAATGAGGTATTTTGTTTTAGCTGGATTGAGTACTAGACAATTATTGTCAGACCACGTAGCTATTCTTAAGAGGTCCTCATTTAGTTTAGAAATGGCTACATCTATGTCGCAAGGCCTAAAAGATATATAAATCTGCACGTCGTCCGCATATATATGGTACTTGCAATTCTCAATGGACCTAACAATGTCTGCAGAGTACAAATTAAACAGTATGGGTCCTAAAATAGAGCCCTGAGGCACCCCTCTTTTTACCAGTATTTTTTCTGACTCTATAGAAGAGCCATTTTCGTTATCCAATTTAACAAACTGATACCGACCACTCAAATAGCTGCTAAACCACTTTAGCGATTCAGAATCACAACCGTAGTAATTAAGTTTTGACAAAAGTAGATCAGTATTCAAATAATCAAAAGCGCGGGAAAAATCTAGTAGTACTAGAAGTGTGCACATTCCTTTATCTTGTGAGCTAAGAATACTATCAACAACGTCAAGCAAGGCAGTACTCGTACTATGTCCACTTCTAAATCCAGACTGAACGTCCGGTAAGATATTATTACATTCAAGAAATTTTGTTAACTGCAATGAGACCGCTTTTTCTAGGAATTTTGACATACAAGGTAAAATACTTATAGGTCTCAGATCTTTAAGATGAATAGGATTGGAATGTTTTGGTAACGGCCGTATGATAGCAAGTTTCCAACTGTCTGGAAAAGTACTCGTCACTATAGAGGTATTTATGAGACCAAGAATACTATCTATTGTGTAGGGAAAGGTCATCATTAACATATCCAAACTAATTCCATCCGAACCTTCGGCATTCGATTTAAAACTACTAATAATTTTAATAAGTTGCTCTGTATTGATGGGTTTGATAGAGAACTGGGCTTCAGAATATCTATGGAGTTCAAAAAAAGTTAATGTGGAGATAGAGATATGTGATTGGGTTGGTAAATCTAGGAAGTGAGAGTTGATAGTATTTGGATCATTAAAAAATGGTGGTAACTGGTTATCATTTTTGGGCAATAAAGTTTCTTTTAAATTTTTCCACAGCACTTTCGGATTCTTGATTTTATTATTAATATTTTGTTTAAAGTATGCAGATTTTTCTTGAAACATTGATTTACTCACTATGGATTTCAAGGATTTATAATATTGTTTTTTTGAGTCTGTTCGGGTTTTATGATAACTCGCTGCAGCTTTATCGCGTAACTTCATCATAAGTTTGATGGTATTAGTAATCCACGGATAAGAGCGCTCTTTAATTACTGTAGATGTAAGAGGTGCGTGTATGTTAAAGAGTGTTAGAATGCCGTGCGTGAAAGCTTTAACCATTTCGTGAATATCTATATAATTATTAATGAGTTCCCACCTTATTGCTTGTACGTCGTTAGTAAAGTCATCTAAAGATATATTCTTCTTGGGCCTATATGAGATAATACGTCGAATTGGTTTGAAACGTTTTATATTAAATTCACAAACTACGAGACAATGCCCGTAAAGAGTTCCAACATGATCCAAACTTACTTTCTGTGTGAGTAAGTCAGTACACACTACGTCAATCAGAGTTTGGCTGCTTTCGGTGAAATGAGTAGGTTCTGCTACTAATTGTTGTAAATTGAAAGTCGATAGAAATGATTTAAATTTAATAGTATTATTGTCATTGTCATGTAAATAATTAATATTAAAATCTCCAACTAGAACTAAGTGGTCATAGCAAGGGATTGAAGTGATGGAATCAGTGATCGCGCCAAAAAACAAGTCAACGCTAACCCAATTCGGTCTATATGCCGTACCGATCATCAATTTTTTTCCGTTAAGTGTCACCGAAAGCCACATCTGTTCGACATCGCTATATATTGGGTCAACCGGGTGGTCCCAAACTCTTACCGCACAATTTCGCTTTACGTAGAAACCTACACCACCACCGCGCGATCGTATACCGCGCCGTCGTGGGATATGCTTTAATTTGTAACCAGGTATCACAGGGGCCCGGCCTTCCTCTCCCGTATGAATCCAAGTCTCATTAAGACCCAGAATATCCACGTCCATATTTACAACAGATGCTATAATGTTGGAATGGTTTGTCCCTAAGGAACCTGCATTGTAGACACCAACTCGTAAATACCTCGACATCATTGAGATATTATTTTAAATAGTATTATATTATGCCAAACTGAACAACTGACAGGAAAAAAGTTACCATAGGCTATAAAAGTATAATGTAAACTATAATAAGAGGGACTGTAATGTTTTAAATTAATGTTAATTAAACGATTAAACTGTCTATAATTACCAATCATCACTGTACCCAAAATCGCACATATAAATGGTTTCCGTAAAAACTTTAACCTAACAAACAATACAATAAAAATCCTAAGTCTATCACTTGTCATTCGATACCAAGTCATGGTTCGTTGTTCTGTTCTGGAACACCAAAAATCACCCCAATATCTGCATCTGACCGCACCCGAAAAAAGGGCTTGCCCGACTCGCGGCGTACAAAAATGCGTCCGTCTCGCGTCCAGACGTACTTCCAACCACGTGAGCGGGCCTCTTCACGAGCCTTGTAAAATAGCTGTCTATTTTTCTTGGAAAGACGCTCATTTACGTACACCCGAGTAGGAGTTGCAGAGAGACCCATGTCCTCCGTAGTTAGATGGCGGCGGACGCGCGCTGCCTTTAAGATTTCATCACGTAGGCGCCTACGTACCAGCCGCATCACTAACGGCCTTGTCCGTTGCATGGAGTCTGAAAGACCCCCTGCGGTAGGAATGCGGCGCACGCCTACTCTCTCTACCGATACGATGTCACGTTCTTCACAAGTAATACCCAATATTTGTGTTAATATACCTATAAGGTGGCCCGCATTCTCACCCTGTACCTCGGGTATTCCCGTGATCTCCACATCATTCAGAAGCGAGGTCTGCTCGCGATCATTAAGTTCCGCCCTTAGATTTTCAATGGTCGCTTGATAGCCAGAGTCGTCCGGTTTTTTAATACCCTTTTTCTCCACAGTTTCTAAACGCTTCTCTAAATTTTCAAGACGATTCCCACAGCCATCTACTACCGCATATAGGTTATTGAGTTGCCCTTGTAATAATTTAAAATCGTCCTTAAACGATGCAAGCTCCTGTCGTAATAACCTAATTTCCAGGAGTATATCATCAGTTTTACCAGATTCCACGGGCACAGAGCTGGATTGCGGGAGGCTATAGTCGGCTGCCTCCCCCCGGACTGGATTGTCTGTATTATCTTTTCGGGGCGTATTCGCCTTACATCCCGGACAGAGCCAAGTGCACGCTACCTGAACATCTTTAGGTAAATTCACGCAGGCCCGATGAAACAAACCCGGGCACTTACTACACTTCACGCCATCTACACCACTGATAAAGCGACTACAAGCGCCGCACTTCTTCGCCATCTCTACAAGTATCGATGTAAGCCTCAGTAATTAACAGGCGCTACCGGCAGATGACACGACCGATGAACTTTTAGTACCCTCTTTTAAAATGTTAAATTAATCTCTTACTTCATAAATCTTATCAATTCACTAATAAAATGATATAATTTAGTCACCTTAGCGTTGATTCAAAACAACACAAACGTTCGAGCTGATGAATCACAAGTTCAGATACACTGCTAAAGCACTTTAAACACAAAGCACACAAAATATGATTTTTAAATTTGAGTTAAGCTGTAACACACACTGATATGTCGGCGTCCGTGACGTCACTTCTAGTGGGCCTTCAATGGACTGAAATGATGACAATGATGAATGAAAAATGTGAGTACAAACTTTTAGTCCACGATTCCAGCAGCCGCGGGAGTGGACGCGTTTTCGTCCTGAAGAATTATGCCACGGACGATGTCCTTGGGTATTCCCGACAAGTCGAGGCAGACAAACTTGGCAGTACCAGTCAATATGTTACTGTTCTCCGACCGCGAACAATTCTTGTCGGCAACTTGTCCCCTTTGGTTTGGCCAATTGAGATTATAACGCGTGTTTGCTCTCACAAATCTGTGATATCACTGCCTTGTAGAGTTACTTGCCGGCTCCTTTCCACATTCTGAACCTGTGGTCAATGGCAAATGTTATATTTTAACTGATATTTTTTTGACCCGTCGAATCTTGATTACATGAATTTTGATTGTAAAGTTTCCTTAAAATAAATTGAATAACATTTCTGCCACAGTAATTACATTTCCGGTGATGCTGGTAGGAGTTTCTTATAATATGTGAGTGCATACATTTGAAAAGACAATTCCGGCCACGGAACATCCTCTTCGGGGCTCACCCAATGACACTTACCCAAGCCGAGCACCGAACCGCGTCAGGATGTTTCTTTTTAGTGATTGTATTCTTTTTACACGTTGTTGATGGTCGTTGACTATTGTTGTTGGATTGCTTGCCTCTTGGTTTCCTTTTCTCCTATCATACTTAACTGAAAGCACCCACTGAGTTTCCTGCCGACTCTACGCCGGTGAAAATTTGCTTGGAAGCATATGTAAATCCAACACACATTTTTTAAGGTACTAGTATACCAGACGGAGCTATTTTCAAAGCTATATATTATATGTTAAATTGTCACTAGAAGTACATACACCTCTTATGTGTAATGCCAACGGGCCGCAAACTCCTGATGTACCTATTACTTAAAATTGAAAGGGGTGATGAATAATGTTCATCCTTTCGGGATTATATCATATTGGTAGATCAGCTACCGACAGAGATCATCGGCGTGTGCCAGGCTTTTAATTGCAACAATGTTTCTTTGTTCCAGATGGCGGCAAGGACCCGCGTCATGCGTCTGGCACCAAACTTATTTGATATTAGTTAATGCAGTGTTGCTAATTAGAGGAAATTAAAAATGTTTCATTTGCGATTGGCGAAGAGAGCGTTGGTCGCCTTCGTGTTGTTGGGGGTGATAAAATCGCCGCTGTCGACTTTGAACACCGTCATTTCAGGTAATTATACTTCCGTCAGTGAAATACCAGTTAATCACTTAATCATTATACCAAATTTCGTTGTTACTTTGTAAATGTCTGGAGGAATATTTGTAACATGTATTTCAACCACACTGGACCACGCGACTCGCGTCTTGACGTGACAGGATAGTGAATTGATAAATATTTGTTCAGGAGCTGCCAGTGCAGTTATAACTTCTGCCGATTCCGTTCTTGCTCGCCTGGCATTTCAATTGTTCACACTAATTGGCAAATGGTTTCATTTCAAGGTTTCCTCCTCGTGCGGCCAGTTCCCCAACACGTCAGTAACGGGAGTGGAATGGAGCCACCGCGTATCCTAACCTAACCCTGTGAGCACATGACGGTCCTTGCTTTTTGGAAATTAAATTATGAAACGTTACCTATTGTGTTTCATTTTGACGGTTTATTATACTGAAGTGTGCCGCCTGAACTATTAACCCCTACTTAATTGTTTTTTAATGGTTGAAGCAATTTGCTCAAAATGTACGAATTAACTATTTTTCGCTGAACGACAATAGCTGAATTGAATGTGTCGCTTCAATTATGTTTCACAATAAATAACTGGCCATATCACCTCCGTGGGTTTTTATAGGAACGTAGTTTTAAAAAAGTTGGTTTGAAGCTGGCGTAATTGAAATTGGACATAAAGGGATACGTTTGTCAGAGGGCTTATTCATTTATTTAGGATTTCCAACAGAGAATAAAATACACAGTCACATATAATAGATAATTCAATACAAATTCTTATGATTCTATATTTAAAAGAAACCACATCATTGACATGCATATATAACAAAAATGAAATAAAGAGATATATGAACGTTAATTAATACACCCTGTAAAATATAATAGATAAAATCTACACCCTGTATTTTTTATATAATTTTCAATAGATTGGCACTGATGAGACCTTGCCTTAGACATGCTATCTATGGTAGTTTATTGGGTGTGTTGAAGATAATATTAAGTGTTACGAAAAAAATAACCTTCTTTTTACTTCGGACGCCACTGTGAAAAAAAAAGCACCACCGAAAAGTGACCCTGTATTACAAGTTTTGGCGCATTTAATACTCATGGCTTTGATATCTTTCGAGCAAAATTATTCGTACCAAGTTCCGATCATTCGTTCCGTTATAAAAAAGATACAGGTTGTAGATATTATTCGAATTTTATCAAGAATTAGTAAAAAAAGAAAAAAATCATAAAAACACAAAATCAATTATAACTCTGCAGGGGTTGATCTTAAGGACCTCTCGTAGAACAATTTTTTGCAGCTGATAACCCCGTCGAACCGCTCGTTGCGTTTGATCTACGACTTTTTGGCCACCATGTATATAAAAAATTGAAATAGAGATTATTAGAACAAAAATATTAATAATATTACAAAACAAAACAAATTGACATAGTGAAATAATAAAAAAAAGTAATGGCCTTGGGTCTCGTGCACGCTAACTCCTTCAGCGATCAGACTTTATTCATACCGCCGCCCCTGGGGGGTGGGGTCGGCGATTATGTGGGACTCCGAAAACGACTCGTCTATCCACTAAAACCCCAGCGGTATACCCTCACACGACACGCTTGGGGCGCCACAGGTTCGTGTAAACGCATTCCGCAACATAACGGCCTCGCAGAACGAAGCCACGTCAGCCCTCGGGTTATCGACCGACCAGTTTGACCGCCAACCCGAGGAAACTGGTGCAGCGCAGCGGTTTAGGGCTCGCAGGGCAACCCTAAGGACAGAGGAGTCTCTGGAGCCCAAACCCGCTACGACACCGTGAGCTGCTCTTCGTCTGGCCTCTCCCCGTGGGCCCCCCGGCATGGCCCCAATGGATCATAAAGGCACACAAGCCCCCTCACCACGGCAAGGGAGCAGCACAGTCGAGGGGAGTGATAACGTACCCTCTGCCAACTAATGGCCAGCGTGGCAGTGTTGGTACGGAAATTGGCGACACTCGCTTCGTTCAGAGCCCCTTGGCTTTCATAATTAATAGTTAAATAATTAGTTATTAATTACTCGTCTAAGCTTATCTCGTCAGGTGCATCCCAAGGCTCCCAACTAGGACCTGCGACCTGTTTAATATTTTTTTTCATAAATGATATCCTTGACTGTTTCAAAATCTCCAAAATCTATGTATGCACACTACTTATAATTCATCAAGTGAGGACGTTAACGATATAACGTTAACGTAACGTTTTATTACTTTTGTATTTTTCTTGCCACAATAAATATTATGTCTACGTCTATATAAATCTGCTCATCTTGTTGCGCCAAAATAAAGGTTACTTAACTGTAAAAAAAAATATTTCATCAAATTTACGCATCAACTCAACGCCATTCCATCAAAATATTACATAGACCTACATACTGTTTATATGAAGTTGAAAACATCAGGGATCTTGGGGTGCAATTTGGCTCAATGAAAAAATAATACTTATAAAAGCTCCTAAAATGCCGGGGGTTGTTATGAGGAACTGTCAACTTCATCATCAAAGTATAGTAAAGATAACCCTTAACAATAGTTTAATTAGAAAGATATTCTAGTGTAAAATAGTATGGGATGGCGTCCACCTTATGCGGCATTACCTTCGACTCGAACGGTTACAGAAAATTTTCTTTGACATCTCTCATTCTCCGTGGGAATTAGTAAAGAAATAAGTCCATATAGAAGTAGACTTCAATACTTTTAAATAAACTCCTTGGATAAACGTAGACGTTTAAATGAAGCATTAATAGCTGCCAAAATTCTTAAACAAATAATAAATTCGCCCTCTTGAAATGTCGTGTCCCTTTAGGAATTCCGCGTTCCTAAATTGCGCCGCTGTGTGCCTCACTTAGAAAATCTGTCTTAGGCGCTAATTCTCCTTATGCAAGACTAAGAAAAATCGTCGTATAAGTAGAACTCAGTGTATCAAAACCGTTGGTGAACCAAATAAACAAATTTAAAACCTCCGTCACCACATGGACTTAAATCGGCTGGTGATCTTCTTGTGTATCTAACACATCACTGGGCAGAAGCCTTGGAGGACGGGGGCGAGGCACTTGCCGTGAGCCTCGATATCGCTAAGGCCTTTGACAGGGTCTGACACAGAGCCCTTCTTACGAAGCTACCATCGTATGGAATCCCCGAGGGACTCTGCAGATGGATCGCTAGCTTTCTGGATGGTCGGAGCATCAAAGTTGTCGTAGACGGCTCCTGCTCCGAGACCAAAACCATTAATGCTGGCGTACCACAAGGCTCGGTGCTCTCCCCAACGCTGTTCATCCTGCATATCAATGACTTGTTGTCCACAGACGGCATGCATTGCTATGCGGATGACAGCACGGTTGATGCACGATATACTAGCCATCGGAATATCCCTCGGTGCGAAATGGTAGAAAGACGATCACACCTTGTGTCTGAAGTCGAGGACACTCTAGGGCGTGCCTCCGAATGGGGCGAAAGGAACTTAGTTCAGTTCAACCCCACGAAGACACAAGTGTGCGCGTTCACTGCAAAGAAGGACCCTTTTGTCGTAGCGCCTCAGTTCCAAGGGGTATCCCTTCGTGTCTCCGAGAATATTGGAATCCTCGGCGTCGATATTTCCAGCAAGGTCCAGTTTGGGAGTCATCTGGAAGGTAAAGCCAAATTGGATAGTAAAAAGATGGGCGTTCTAAACAGAGCCAGGGGGTATTTCACGCCCGGCCAATGACTTGCACTTTACAAAGCACAGGTTCGGCCGCACGTGGAATACTGCTCTCACCTGTGGGCAGGTGCGCCCAGTTACCAACTCGATCCTCTTGACTCCCTCCAAAGACGTGCTGTTCGAATCGTCGGGGATCCCAATCTCACGGACAAATTGGGGACGTTGGAGCAACGGAGAGACTTTGGATCTCTCTGCGTGCTCTACCGTCTGTTCCACGAGGAGTGCTCCGAGGAACTGTTTGACATGGTACCACCGTCACCTTTCTACCATCGTACAACTCGACACCGCAGCAGGGTTCACCCATATCACCTGGAAACGATAACGTCCAGCACGGTACGCTTCCAGCGATCATTCCTACCACGCACGTGCAGACTCTGGAATGAATTACCTGCGGCGGTGTTTCCCGAGCGCTACGACATGTCCTCCTATAAACGAGGTTTAAAAAGAGCACTCACTTCACGGTAGGCAACGGCTTGGCTGTGTCCCTGGCACTGCCAAAGTCCATGGGCGGCGGTTTACACTTACCATCAGGTGGGCCGCTAGCTCGTTTGCCTATAAAGGCAATAAAAAAAAAAAAAAAAAAGAAGCATTGAATATTTTTCTAAGTAAACTTTTATTCCTTAGTTTCGTACTGTATTTGCTTTATTTATCACTAATCATAACCGTACCTGTTTTATAGTTTATGCAAATTAAGTAATCCCTAACCTTAGTATCAGTTTTCCGTTGACGAATAGAACTAGGATAAACCATACGTTCAGGCGCGTTATACCACTGGAAACTTTGTGATTTTAGCACTAGAAATCCTACTCCAATACGTCCCGCGAGGGTGACGAATAGGATGAGGGTTTCTAATATGTTTTATTGCGTTTAGACTTAGAAATCCTACTGCAGTACGTCCCCCTCTGGGACGTATTGGAGCAGCATTTACGCGTGTTTTTTCATTAAAAGAGCTTGGAAATGCTAATCGAGTTCGTCTCAGGCGGAGGGGACGTACTGAATGAGCATTTCGATATACGCATCCCGGCATAGCAGAGCTGAGGCGTCCGCGTAGCCCTGTACTGTATTAATATTATTGTTAGCTTGGATGAACTTCCCTAAAACCACAAAATAGCCCATGTATTTCTACGGCGCCAGGCGTATTGCGGTCCAACACACATCAGCGCGGTTAACATGAAAAAGGATGTTAAAAACACACACTCACTGTAATTATCATTTCCCACTGTATCAATTTGGAAGCTTCATTTAATAGCCAGTGAGTTCAATGCCAGATAATTGTCGGCCAACATTTTACTTTGATATCAAAAATAAAATTTCCTTTATACGAAATCTCTAGAAATCTGAAGACTAACACGGAAATCCGGCAGTATTTTCAAAAAGGTACTTATTCGGACACTTTCGGGACGTGAACTACATTAACCAAGCTACTTTACAGCTTAGAGCAGGACCACATTTTAGGTATAAGAGGAAGTAAAGAGTCGTACAAACTTGTGACGATAAGCGCGCGGAACAATTGACAGATGAAAAATAAAACATTCGCCATTTAAAAAAAAAACGCAAAATCGTTCCGCGAGAAAGCCTGAAGTATTTTCCAGGTTTACAGGATATCCTATTCCGGTACTTGGCAGCTCCACACCTGGCCATTGGAAAGCGTTTCTAACCAAACTTATTGGGATAACGTATTATTGACATTTGATTTATTTACGAGAAATTTTCCTGATGTCACATAGTTACATCTTCCAGACAACATCTTCTCCAAAATATCAGGAATATTCTCTGCTAGTCGTCTATTGAGTACGACTTCATCCATTGTGCCCCTTATTGACCAGTATTTTCTGCCATTATTACTTTCAATCGTCTGCCAATCTCTTTATTCGGAAACGATCGGACAGAAAAATACCGCGTTTCCATTATACTTGAGATCATAACATTACAGTTCCTACTGAAATTAATAAGTGTTATATATTGCTCAATTGTCTTAACCACACATCATTGATTAAATATATATTGAAATGCCGAGCTGGAGGGTACCAAGCCAACCCACCCCGCGACCATATTCGGTATCTGATCCATCATTATTGAGAGTAAGTACGTAATAATGTCTTAGGTTCTCGCAATTATTACACATTCAAATTAAACACTATAGCTGATTTGTCGCGTGTATTTTATATTCTTTAACTAAGTATGTAGTATGAAAAATATACTCCGGTCTAAGAGCATCATATTTTCTATGTACCAACCGAGTCAGGCAGTGAGACTTGGGGCCGTTTTGAAATTCAATATGGTTTCGCGCGGCGTAATGACGGCGCGGCCACGTGACCACTCCTTTATCTCCGGGGAAAGATTTATACCCGAGGCGTAACCACGTTTATCTTAATCTGAGCGGGAACGTTATATCTTTATCAGCGGAACAGCTATCTTGCAGAAAGGCCGTTTCGGCGGCGGCAGCTACTGGAAATAAATTTACGGTCAAGAATTTCCCTTTTACGCTGGGGTGGGGAGCCCGAGATACACTTTATCCGTCGGTATATACATGTACCGTCGAACCGGTGATAAACCCCCGGACAAGAAAGACAGACTGACTTTTTGCTAAGCAAAGGCTTCTTATTCGTATCCATTCGAGAACTGTGACGTGTTGGCGAGATGTCGGAGGGCACGAACCTACGATCATTGGATCCAGCACTACCTGTACTTCTGTGTCCAGTCTATAAACAACTTGGCAAAACAAACAAGTAGCGCGGCTCCTCTACACATTTGGCTCCGGATCGTCTCTCAAAATGACCACCTACCACAACCAACTTCCCCAAGCACCGTAATGCGGTATGCGCACGAAGTTACAACGCGCACATGCGTCATGCAAATTCAAATTCAAATTCAATTCAATTGGGTCACGATGGACACTTACAAAAAGTCAACACAATATTCATAATCTATACTAATATATAAAGCTGCAGAGTTTGTTTGTTTGAACGCGCTAATCTCAGGAACTACTGGTCCGATTTCAAAAATTCTTTCAGTGTTAGATAGTCCATTTATCGAGGAAGGTTATAGGCTATATTTTATTTTCAAAAGAATTAGGGATCCGTATGAAAATTGCGATTTTGTAACCCAAGGTGTAAAACCGAAAACCTATTCCGAAAGTCCGCGAGAGCACATATCTAGCTATCATAGTTTAGTCACAATAACCACTTTTATATTCATAAAAAAAATGCATAGAGATAAGCACGGGTTCGAAGTCCACGCGAGCGAAGCTGCGTCCAAAAGCTAGTGAGTCTATATAAAACAAATGGTCTACCATCTACCACCAGTTCGGAACGCGACCACTGCTGAGAAGAACTGGCAAGAAACTCAGAGGGCTTGTCATTTTTTTTTTTGCTTTGCGGTCCTATCTCTTATGTATTTAAACAATAACAAAATTGAGTAACATAAAATGCTGGTGAACAGATGCCGTGGCTAGGGGTCGGTTAGCTCGGGCATTGGTTGACTAGACCTGGCTGATGTTTGGCCCGCTGCGACTATTGCGCGAGTTGTACCTAAAAATGGCGATCTCGAAAGAGCAACTACATCGGTTTCTGGCCGTGCAGCTCGCATTCCGAACCGGTGGTTGATGGTAAATAATCAAATTTAAATGGTAATTTTATTTATTGTTTGACTTGTCAAAAGAGCTCTAATCTAGCTCTAGTCTTGATTAAATGAGTTTTGATTTTAATTTTGAATCAAAATATTGGACGTGGTGCTTGCGAATGCCTAAACCTTCGAACTATAAGTAAAAAGTCCCACACTTCCCAGGTAATGAAGTCTGACGCTTTTGCACGTTTGTTCAAATATTGTTACACAGATTAACTGCGAACTGAACACCGAACAGTAGTCTCCACACCTAAATATTAACGTCCACTATCCAAGAGAATCACCTATGTCATAAGTACGTGTTGGATTTCAAAAAGTGAAGACGGAGTATTTTATATTGCTTTAGGCGCAAAGGAATGATCATCCAACCAGACGAGGTGGTATGCCTGGCAGGGGGCCGCGGCGCCTATCCCTCGATGACGTATTTGTAGGCGATATTTCTTGATGTTGATAGTTCAATATTTTTCGGGTAAACTATACATCGTTCACTCTGCGTGATGTCGGATGGATGTCCATTATGTCCATCACTTGGGTGTGTCAGAAATCCCAGAAAGCCGGTAGAAATAATTACCGGTAGTCCCTAAAGATGGGTTGTGGAGAGCAGATGGCAAGAGCTCTGTGTAAATACGGGTAGTCCACAAAAACAAGTTAGAGAACGGCATGGCCTCGATTAAAAAGCACGTCCTCGAAACTGACAAAGGGAACTGACGAAGTACAGCTTTAATAGCTGGAAGGAAAGAAATGAATTCAAATTTTTTTTTAATTGTTCAAATTCAATTTCTTTATTTATCGGAACTTAAAACTAGGGATTCATTAATTTATGTGTGATAAATAGCTACATTAGTGCTAGACTGTGTCGCAGTTATTAACGCCCCACTCCGGTGATGTGGCGTGACGTCCCGTATAGAGTATGATGTGCGCGTACATGTGTGTGTGCGCGCGTACATTTGTGTGTGTGTGTGTGTGTGTGTGTGTGTGCGTGTGTGTGTGTGTGGGTGTTTGCGTAGGGAAATAAACTGGTTTGTGTAATATAACCTTTATAACTGCACGATGGGCTCTTTCCAATCTCAGAAAATAAGATTTCCCTGCACTACCCCATACAATAATGCAGTAGGTTAAGATTGAATGAGCCAAAGTAAACCGTTTTTAATGTAGTAAGATCGACTGATGCTCTTAATTTTTTAAATACAAAAATTAATTTTCTCATCCTTGGTACAAGGGATTCAATTTGGTCCTTCCATGATATTACACCAAGATATTTTATACTATTTGTGCGCTCTAATTTACTGCATGCACAGTCCAACCAAGATGCTTGGGATCCACATACATGCGCTTTAAGCGAGAATGTTTCAGAAGGTTGAAATGTTACCCGTGGGGCAAACGTTATGAATTTAGTTTTATTTAAATTTAACGTGAGTAAGTTGTCGTTTAGCCAGGCCTTAATTTGGTGTAAAGCCAATTCAGCATTCTTTGGAGCTTCACTCCATTCCGTGCCACTCACTAGTACCTTACTTACTACCTCGTTGGTCTAGTGGTCTAAATAAAAGTATATAAGTAGTTTATCATCCATCTCGTTACCATAACACAAGCATTAAGTTGCTTAGCTTGGGACGAGATGGCGTTGTGTGAAATGTCCAAGGATATTTATTTATTTATTTATTTATTGTTGTATCGTCAGCGTAGGTAATACTTTTCGAGTTAGGAAGTGATAGCCTGCAGAGGTCATTTATGTAAAGCAGGAAAAGTGTGGGCCCAAGTACACTGCCTTGCGGGACTCCAAAAGATAAGGTTTCTTCTGTGCTTACAAAACTATAGATTTTTACAACTTGAGAGCGGTCGCGCATATAACTTTTGAATATTTCTAGTGGAAAGCCTCTATTTATTTTTTTATTTTAATAATTTTTTTCTAATTTAGTTATAAGCAGGGCGATGGAAACGGTATCAAAAATGATTATAATCAAAATAAAAACGATGTAATAAAAATAATTATAGTCATGGGGCAAGTGGCTCGCCCAAAAAGCTTTGCCAAATCGTATGGCAATGCCAACACGCTGAGTGTAGCCAGTCTTTCGTTGACTTGTATTTTTATTTCTCATATGCACAGGTGTAGGTGAGAGAATTAGGTGTACACGCATTAAGAG
Organism: Clostera curtula; assembly: GCA_905475355.2. Lineage (NCBI taxonomy): Eukaryota > Metazoa > Arthropoda > Insecta > Lepidoptera > Notodontidae > Clostera > Clostera curtula. The sequence continues at coordinate 65,515 of FR997802.1, forward strand.
TATTAGATTAATTTCGTAACCGCTACGGTTGGTGGCGTCGCGGGAATTCGCTGGATGGCGCTGCGCGTTAGCGGGTCGCAGCGAAACCATAGCCCGCCATGCGGGTCGGATGCCGCACCCTCGCCGCGTCGGAGACACGCCCGCTTACGGCTTCAATGTTACTAATTCATTGTCAAGTACCTTTTTCGACTTTACCTCCGCCGCTAGATTGAATGTGCTTTAGCCCTATGTCGACCGCCGGTGCCGGGACTTCTTGAAGTTGACGGTGGGGGAGGTTTCCTTCACAGACTCGATACTCTGCCTAGTACTTTACGATGTTTGCGAATACTCAAGTTTACTCAGTCTCAATTGTGTTGAGCGATGGTGAAGTGGATGAGCGATCGACTGCTGCGCAGCATGTCGCGGGTTCGATCCCTGCACGGAAGAAATATTTGTACGACCTACAAGTATTTGTTCCGGGTCTGGGTGTTTTCTATCTATAATATGCATGTATTTACAAAAAAAAAATGTATTTAAGTAGTTTATCATCCATCTCGTTACCATAACACAAGCATTAAGTTGCTTAGCTTGGGACGAGATGGCGTTGTGTGAAATGTCCGAGGATATATATGTCCAAGGATATATATGTCCAAGGATATATATCTTATTCGCTATTGCACCAAGTGTGTCACATGCTGACAAAATTCTTGGCAGATGTACAATGGCAGCAGTAAAATGAGTGTTAGCGCAGTTGTGTAGGCGCAAAATGAGTTCAAGTTGGAAATACGATGGCACTAACACAAAATAATAATTACTAAGTTCTTGCCCGGAAAATATTCACTCACTATTAAAGTTCACCAATACATTTTTAGTGAATTGACAGACTTTGTCACAATTTAATCGTGGAACTGTTAACATTGGTGGATACACAAGAGTTTCTATGATGTTACACGCCTAACAAGAATAGGTGGCAGGAGCTTCTGTGACAATAAAAATTACTTGAATTTGTTGACTCCATTTCACTTCATCAAAACTTCAAGTAACTGTCATTTTTATTAGCTAGACTTTACGATACCTGACTTCTTAACATCCGTCTTTTTGTGACTCTGGATTTAGAAACCAGGCAACAACGTAAATCTTTTCGTAAATCTTTTGTACGTAAAACAACCAAAATATTTAGTACAACTTTTATTATCAAGGCTTTCCTGTGGCACAGACCATGCACCAGACAATTCGCATTGAAGTAGTCTCGCAATAACGTTATATTCAAACAATAACCCAAATGTATGATCGCTACGTCACCCCATATGAAGAAACCTGAACTGCTAAATATTTTGTGTTGATATTGTGCGTGACAAGCTAAGATACATCTTAATAAAAACCTCAGGCCAGTAGTGAGTAGAGCACCTTCATCGATGTTATATCAGGCGCCGGCAGTTATGTTTGATGTGCATATGGTAGACCTTTCGGCCTAAAGTTTCATGCACAAGCAACTAAATTGAATTGTAAAAAATATTATAACTGCCTTGTTGGCTTAGGGGTTGGATGTCAAGATGATTGTAGTACATAGTAGAAATGTTATTGAAATTAAAGTGAAAAAGTATCTCATTGCGCTCTTGTCACAATAGTTTCATATTAGAGGGTAATGTATATTGTTATTGTCTTTTGAACTGTTGCTAGCTGAATTGCTCTCTAGTAGAGCGCTACGTCGCCAACAAACTGTACCGCAGTTTGGCGATATTTTTTATGTAACATTTTCAGTAACAGTGTGTGCATAATTGAATAAAAGAAAAAAATGCAACTAAACTATTTAATACATACGAAACCGGATTCCGTGAAGAACTAGAAGTGACATATATTGTTTAAGGTAGTTTGAATTCGAGCCGCGGTTTATAGCAACGGTCAATGTCACCACTGCCAATGTAGAACGTTAGTTGTATTTAAGGTGGATGCTAATGACTTTGACGATGAAAAAGTTTTTCTTGCACCTTTATGAGCTTGGAGGGTTGTATTGATGATTTTGATGATTATAATTCTATAACTACATACGTTTTACAGCCGCGAATAACATTTTAATTAACATACAACCTATCAGTGCCCTGCAAATTGCAAAAAAACGTAAGAAAATTTGAATTTCGCGGTCTACCCTGGAGCATCCACCTTAATACGATCAAGTTCGTGAGCATAGCCGTGGGCAGCACCTAATCTACGGTATTGCATCTATTATTGCTCGCTTCTGATTACAATTCAACATAATATGCAGATATTAAGTCAATGCCACGTGCCCACTACACATAGAGTCTCAATATAACCCGAAACCAATACGCGTGCGATGTAGCCCTCACGAGTTTTAAAATGTGTTCATCGTGCGGAAACTCGAACTTTGTCCGATACACTGCATACCTCCTGGGAAGAGTTGATCGAAGTATTTTCATTAGGTAAACATGTGTGATGGAATCCGTGGCTCGCGCGGCTGTAGCTAACTACGCGCGAAATCTAATGGAGGATAAAACCGAGATCAACTTAGCACCAACTGGGTGTTTCCTTAAGCGGATATGATATGTGCCCACACACGCAGTGCTATAGGGTATTTGAGGTATTTGGTACTACTGAATATTGAAATGGGACGTAAAAATAACTGCTTTTAACTAATTTATCAGGGATATTTGACATAATGTTATTCCTCAAACTCAAACGGAACTTTATTCTTTATATAACGTATTATCACAAAACTCTTCTGAATCGCCATATTTAAACTACCGTTATCATTTGACGGCCCCTTGAATTTTTCCAGAAGTTTCGTGAATCTAAATGTTTGAGATTTAAAAAGCTAAATGTACTGGCTGGTACTATTAATTGTGAGCTCCCAATCTGCAAGCCCGAGTATACTTTTTAGTTCTTTTCGTTTGACTACCTCGTTGGTCTAGTGGTCAGATGTGCCGCCTTTGGATCAACGGGTCCCGGGTTCGATTCCGGGGTCGGGCCAGTGTCTTTGTCTAAACCAGAGGCACTGGCTCGGAGTCTGGGTGTCATTTCTATCTATAATATGTATGTATTTACAACAAAAAATGTATATAAGTAGTTTATCATCCATCTCGTTACCATAACACAAGCATTAAGTTGCTTAACTTGGGACGAGATGGCGTTGTGTGAAATGTCCAAGGATATTTATTTTATTTTTTTATTTAGTTCTTTGATGATGATTTAAATGTTTGCTATTAATAAATTATTTATACCTTTGAGAGGAGCAGCAATTTACCAATTTTTAAAATATATCTAGACGCTTTTCCTATTGGAATGGCACTTCGGCCGTATTTTCAGAGTCTGCTGTAATACCTTAAACGGCCCCAACGTGTTTACTGCGCAACAAAAGAAAAGTTCAAATCTCCCACAAACGACCCACTCGTAGATGGGTTCGGTTTCATGATTACCATCGAATTAAGGCATATAGCGCTGGCGAGACCGTCTCGTGCTCTTTTATGTAGGCTATTATCTCTTTTTGCCTGTTGTATTCACCCCTTAGGACGTGTCTCTGCTATAGCTCTACCTATATGGATTTAGCCATATTTGCTAGCTGATACAATGGCGACATTTCAATTTGTATTCCACATCGAAAAAACGGAATATCCTGGATTATGTTGCACCAGCTGAGCTACGCCATACACTTCTTGAGCTTCGTAATAAAGCTTTTTTAAATGGAATACATTTGTTAGGCAACAATCGCGAAAATCTAAGAAATCATTAAAGTTGACAACTTATATTGTAAAGTGCTTTCACGATCATTGCACATTGTGCTTTGCTCAATGTCATTTACTATAAAACCGTCCATAGTGATCGCTGCTACAGTTTCACTGTTTATTATTTTATAACTTGGTTCAAAGTCCTATTTCTATCTTTATTTTGTGCATAAACTAAGCATCTTAATTGTGGTGAACTTTTGTGAAAGTGACAAGTGCAAATGACCTGTAATTACATAGTGAATTTAAAATAATTAAAAAATCTTTATTGAATCAAAAACGGTTGGTGATTAGTGTCGGTCGTTGAACATAACGCGTAAGCGACGCGTTTTCCCTGGCGCTTACGACATTCTTGCCGCGAACTTTGCATGCAGTCACAGTTTGTGCCTTGAATTACATTAAACACGCAAGCAGCGCTGCACCGATATTTAATTCCATCTAAAGACCGCTTTTGACATCGCTTGAAGCGCTTAATATCTATTGATTTGAATTTTGCTTAGCGATAGGATGGCAACGGTAAATTGCGCCGGGTGTATGAATGCTTTAAAACCCGTAAAAGGGATTAAATGCTTCTTTTGCCTTCAATGGTATGACTTACTATGTGCCAATATATCCGAACAGAAGTTTAAATCCATGAATACCGACTTAAAAAAAACCTGGAAATGTCCTGGATGCCTAAACAAGCAGCCGAAAACAAATAATAGTAACACCCCTATCCGTTCAAATATTCAATGTAGTCCACAAGGAGGTACTCAGCTGTCTCCTGCAGACTTGAATAATATTACCCATCGCTGTAAAACTTCGCAACGGTTATCTCCCGACCCCACGAATACAGCATTGGCAGATCATTCGAGTGATTCTCTCAGAGAAATTATTAGGGAAGAAATTAAACATGCAGTACAGGAAACAATGAAGGATTTAATACACGAGCAACTGAGACAGATCAATGACATAGTATTGGAATTTAAAAAGTCTTTATCATTTTTCAATGAGAAATATGAGGAAATGAAAGTTAACCTAGAAGAAAAGTCAATCACAATAGAAAAACTGTTAAATGAGAATTATGCACTAAAAAAATCTGTTGATGACACAGCGAAACGCATGAATAATCTAGAACAACACGCACGGAATAATAATATTGAAATACAATGCTTACCTGAAAACGGAAAGGAACAGTTGCTGAGTACGGTTCTTCAAGTCAGTAAAGTCATTAAATGTGACATTAAAGACACAGACATTCAACTATGTACCAGAATTGCTAAAAAAGATACAAAAAGCCCACGGCCAAGGTCTGTCCTCGTTAAATTCACCAGCCCTCGACTAAGAGACGCATTCCTCGCAGCAACCATACAATTCAATAAGCTAAATCCTAGAAACAAACTGAATTCTGGCCATCTTGGCATTGCAACTGACAGGCCAGTACCCATATTCATCGTCGAACATCTATCCCCGGAGAACAAGGCTCTTCATGCAGCAACGCGAGCTCGGGCTAAAGAGTTACAATACAAATTTGTATGGGTTCGTAATGGGAGAATTTTTATCAAGAAAGACGAAACCTCTGAGACGGTGCTGGTCGGTGATTTGGGCAGGTTAAAATCTCTAACATAAGATCATAGTTTATTATTTCATGTCTCTTTATTTCTTATTTTTACATATATTTTTTAAAAAATACAAAATGTTTAAAAAAAATATACATAAAAATAGAGAAAAACCGTCGAAAACGAGGTCGATGACCTAAGCTACCGACGGTTCAGGGCTCCAGAGAGAGGAACCTCCTCACGATCCTTGCCGAGTCCAGTATGACAGCCTTTTGAATCAGGCCCTTAATCCAGCAACCCAGCGAGAGTTTCTTGAGGTGTTGGTCGAAACTCTTCGCAATAAGACCGTTTACTGAAACAACTATCGGCACAATGATTGTTGAATCAACATGCCACATTGCGGTAACCTCGTGAGCCAAGTCGAGATACTTGGTGAGTTTCTCTTTTTCGGCTTTAACGAGGTTCTCGTCATGCGGGATAGTGACGTCAATAAGCATTGCCCGGCTCGCCAATCGGTCAATTATCACTATATCAGGCTTATTAGCGAGAATAGTCCTGTCAGTGATAATCGATCGATCCCAGTAGAGCGTGACATGACCATTGTCGAGAACTGGCGCAGGCTGGTATTGGTAGTAGGGCACTTCAGTATCCACCAGACTATATTTAAGGGCAAGTTGTTGATGGACTATCTTGGCCACTTGGTTGTGTCTGTGCAAGTATTCTCCGTTAGCAAGACGAGAACAGCCAGAGACGATATGCCTAATGGACTCTCCTGGACGATGACAGGCTCGACAGATGTCGGCAGTCCCATCCTTTAGGATATGTCTCCGGTAGTTATTCGTCATGATAACTTCGTCCATAATTGCACAGGCAAACCCTTCAGTCTCCCCGAAGAGGTTACTGAAGTGTAGCCAAGCCACAGAAGCGAGTTGGTCTACGTCCGGCCCAGTGAGAGCCTTGTAGAACCTTCCGTGTAACTCCTTGCTCTTCCATATAGTCGTGCGGTCCGAAATGCTTAACACCTGGGGCTTGCGCCAATTCTGTTTTGCCAAGGATAAAGGTGTGAAGGAATTGTCAACATTGGCCATATCTCGGTGCACATCCTCAGTTGACTGTAGGAAGTATTCCCGCAGATTGCATACCTCGCGGTTATGTAGGTTTTTGACGTTTAAAAAGCCAAGATCATAGTTTATTATTAAGAATGATTTTTATGTAATAGTTTCAAAATTTAATTCCATTAACTGTTATTATCAAAATACTAGAGGACTACGTAGCAATATAGCTGAGGTTCGTCAACATATAGCTAGAAAAACATATGATGTATATGTCCTAACCGAGACTTGGCTATGTGAAGGTATTTTTGATTCTGAATTATTTAACGATTCTTTCACGGTATATAGACGTGATCGAGAATCTTCATCTTTAAGTAACTTTAAAAAATATGGAGGCGGAGTTCTCATAGCTGTATCTAATCAACTTAGCTCATTTCGTAAATCAGAGTGGGAAAGTGACTGTGAAGATTTATGGGTTGAAATCGAAACTAAATCCACTGCCGAGAAAAAGTCTTTACTTATTTGTGCGGTATATTTACCTCCACCAGTAAAAAAAGAAGTATTAGAGCATTTTATTAATCATTGTAACTTGGTATTAGAATCTAAGCCAAGCAGTTCCACGCTCATTGCCGGTGACTTTAATTTGAGTTGTATTGATTGGGTATATGATGACAGCAATGAATCCTGTTCAGCTTCTGTAAATTGCACAGGTCACCTTAAAAACATATTACTTGATTTCATTTCGTTGAATAACCTTAAGCAGTGCAATTGGATAAAAAATAATCAAGATAAAACTTTAGACTTAGTACTCTCGGATGTTGAGCAAGTCCTAATAACTAATTGTCTTGAGCCAATAAGAGAACTGGACAAATTCCACCCTGCCTTTGAAATACTGATAGGCCTGCCTATATTATTAAAACCAAAGCCCAAATTAATTACGAAACCTAATTTCAATAAAGCTGATTACGAAGCCATTACTAAAGTACTAGATCAAACTGATTGGAACCACAAATTCCAATTATGCAGCGATGTTAACGAGATGGTTGATAAGTTTTATGAGGTTATTAAAATCGTAATAGCGAAATATGTTCCTACATCAACCACTAAACAAGGTAAATACCCACCTTGGTATTCCAAACAGTTAATAAAACTACTCCATCAAAAAAGGAAGATTCACCAAAGATTCAAACAATACAGTAATCCTTTAGATAAAATAGAATTTAATTATCTTAGAAAAGACTGCAAAATTTTAACTCAAAAATGTTATAATGATTATATTATCGATATAGAAAACAAAATAAAAGGTAATCCTAAATTCTTTTGGACACACATTAAAAATCTTAAGAAATCTAATTCATCGTACCCTTCTGAAATGTCTCTCGGCAATTTAAAAGCTCAGAACAGTAAAGACATCTCTAATTTATTTGCAAAGCAATTTTCTTCGGTATATGATACAGCAAATGACGCAGTCAATAGCAATCTAAGTGTTACATCAATTCCCGTTCTACCAATTAACGATTTTTCAATAGATCCCTTAGCAGTCGCTAAAAAACTTTCCGGACTCAACAGGTTCAAAGGCGCGGGATCTGATAATATACCTCCGCTATTCTGGTCAAAATGTGCTCAGTTCTTGTGTTCTCCTCTAGCCTATATCTACAATACCTCTCTACGAACAGGCGTATTTCCTGATGTTTGGAAAAGGGCTAAAATAGTACCTGTTCACAAAGGTGGCAAGCGTGATATGATAACAAATTATCGTCCGATTTCAATACTTTGTACCTTGTCTAAGGTTTTCGAGACGCTCGTGTATACGAAGCTATATGACCAAGTCAAAAACTATTTTTCCGCAAATCAGCATGGCTTCCTTGCGAAAAAGTCGACAAATACGAACCTTGTAACTTTTATCACTGAATTAATGACTGCGGTTGACCAGGGTATGCAAGTGGACGCTATATATACGGATTTCTCGAAGGCATTTGACAAGGTTAACCACATAAAGCTTCTGGAAAAACTGTCATCTTTAGGTATCTCAGGCGATGTGCTGAAGTGGTGTCGGTCGTATCTCAATAACAGAAATTCCACCGTAGTGATTGACGGAACTGAATCGGACCCTGTCTTGGCTACTTCTGGCATACCACAAGGCTCAAACTTGGGACCATTATTTTTTAACATTTTCATAAACGATATTTCGGAAGTATTTAAGTATTCCACTCCGTTCCTTTTTGCAGATGATTTAAAAATTATACGTATTATACGCAGCGAATCTGATATCGCCTTACTACAAGCAGATATTGATGGATTATTACAATGGTGTTCCAATAACAATATGTACTTAAACAATTCCAAGTGCCAACATATTAAATTCACCCGAAAACGGAATAAAATACAATCGGTTTACCATATTAAGGGAAATGCCCTCATGGAAGTAACAACAATTCGAGATTTAGGAATCCATATAGACAGTAAGCTCACCTTCACATGTCATATAGATAAGATTATAAACTCAGCTTACCGGGCACTAGGATTTGTCTTGCGATCATCTGTCGAATTTAAAAACCCATCCACAATGCTGTTATTATACAACAGCTTCGTTAGGAGTCACTTGGAGTATTGTAGCACTGTATGGAATCCATCATATCAAATACACATATCCAGAATTGAAAGAGTACAAAAGAGGCTCGCACATCATTTAAACTATCGGTTCGGCCAACGGAGCAACAGGTCATATACCGATAAACTAAAATATTTTAGACTAATGACTCTTGAAGCCCGCCGTACCGTCGCTGATCTAACGTTCTTATTTAAGACTCTCAATTATGGCTTAGATTGTCCAGATCTACTTAGCAGGTTCTGTATTAACGTCCCTTCTCGAATCCCACGCCAGCCCCAACCCCTCCTCAAAATCCCGCGATACCGCACAAATCTAGTCATGCATTCCCCTATTTCCCGAATGACCCACCAATACAACACATTTTCCAGTTCTTCGAGAGACTTAGATATTTTTTCCAATTCCTTAGGCAGGTATAAAAACTTAATCCGAACACACTTAAACAATGTTATTCGCTGAAGGAACTAGAGTGCACGATACCCAAGACCATATATATTATTCTAATCTGTCAATTTGTTTTGTAATAATATTAATATTTTTGTTCAAATTATCACTATTTCATAATTTTATTTATGTTCGAATATCTCTTTATTTCATTTCAGTTTAATTGTATTATGTTTTATGTCAATGATGTGGTTTCCTTTAATTAGGGAAACAAAATAATTTGTATTGTTAATCTATTATTTGTGAATGTGTATTGTATTCCCTGTTGGAAATCCTAAATAAATAAATAAATAAATAAATAAATAAATTACTGTAATGATTTCTTAGGTTTTCACGACAATCACACATTGGAATTAAACACAGCGTGCACAGGGAACGTTATCAATAAACCAAAATTATAGGCGGTAGATTTTAACTGCTTCTTTGTACTTTTGAAGATAACTGACACCTAGTCTCTCCCGCGACCACGACTGCTGCAAAGCATTCGAAACGTCGGGAATTAAATAATGAAATATACATGCGATAAATCCGTTAAAAACTGTTTAATTTCACTATTAACTACTTTGTTTCTATAGGGGACGGCTTAATTTGTAACTCCAATGATGATAAAGTCAACGGGCGCGTGTATGCAAATGATGGCGGATCAGTTGTCCCCTCGGACGGGAGGCAAACGGGAGCATTCCAAGTGTATACAAAGATGCGAATATGTCGATGTCGGATTCAAGTCCGCGGCATTTGGTTGGACCCTCGCAACGCAATGGAAGTACACAGTCGCGGAGCTTTACAGCGGATCAAATGGACGGCGCTGGCTTAGGCCCCAACACAAGCACATTTTTATAAACGTGTGCTAGGCTGGATTTGTTATTATGTGCAGGTGTAGCACAGGGATGGACACTGTATTTTTAACCTCCGACACAAATGATATCTATTTAGTAGGTACTCGATAAAAGGTTTGAAATTCCAGGCTGTTTCTGGGCATAGTTAACGTTAGTGCTATAAATGGTTTGTGTTCCGCAGATTACGTGGTGGCTCCAGTTTCCAAGACCATCACCCACGTCCCGGTGCTGAGTGGCTCGGACGCCGTGATGCCGTGCCCCGCCGTGCCGCCGAAGAAGAACGACAGCCTGCTCCTGGTGGTGTGGTACCGAGATGACAATCCCGTGTACAGGTAAGGAGCATCCCGAGCTCATTATTACTATATCGCCATCCGATGTTCCGACATAGACTCAGTTCAAAGAGGCCAGACCTATTTACAATAAATGAGTTTGAGTTTGAGTTGAGTTTGAGTTTGGCCGTTAAATTGATTTTCGACGTGATCGATTTCCATTATTATAATCCTGGTCCTAAAATAGGCGTGTTCCGTCTGTAAAACTTAAACTAACTTAAACTTAACTTTAATGTGTGTGGTACACATTTCGTAAGTGCTCTATCGTGCAAAATTATTCTAAACCGGTAACCTACAGGTCGTTTCGCTTCATCGTGTATACAAGAACATAGCCATCCGAAATGAGGGCGCTCATTTCTCAAGTTACAACGCTGTCGTCTGGTCAGGTGGTGACCAATATTATAAGAAAAAACATATGTCGATTTGCCTAAAATGTTGACACATGACAAAGGTGAGCTTACGTTGTGGCTATAGGGATTTTGTTATGCCCTTTATAGGGGTCGGCTGTGTTACATCCCGAGAATACAGGCTGTAACAAAACAAAGAGTTTCCCACGCCATTTGCAGCTCGTCAATAGAGATACGGTTACTTCTGGAATCCAATTAGCTTCAAATATACGTATTTTAACGTGAATGTATTAGCCAAATCCCCAAAATAAGCACACTCCATAACTTATACGAAGGAATTGCTTCAGCATTTCGGCAGTTTTATTTAACATTTACCATCTATTTATGCTTCATTAAAATATTAATATGCAACAATCTATTCACAGACAGCAGAGTCCATTTCAAAATCTAATCAGAGACCAGCTACTGAATGCGAATTTAAACATTAATGCTTTTTAAACATTAGGGCTTTTTGGAGCCAAGGATATATTTTAATAGATTGTTGAATATGTCCATCTTGCGTTGCTGCTATATCACGCATAACCAATTATATATTACGGTATAAGTAGTTACAGAGGCACATTTAAATCGCACCTAGATATACGGCTTACAATTTAAGGATATTAAAAACTATTACACCTCAGAAAATAAAAAATAATTATAAACTGAATGAAAATGTAAACAAACTTTTTAAAGATGTCTTAGGTTTTCACGATCTTTACACATTGCAGGAAATGATGGCTTCACGGTTATGATCGTTTTATTTTATTTTATTCCCAACGTTTCAGACACTTTGCAGTGTCCGTGGTCGCGGGACGACTGGGTGGCAGTTGTCGCTGCGGGCTTTTATATACTAGTGAGGCACTAATGAGCTCTCATTCTATTGGTGGTGACGCACTATTATGCCCGTGAGTCATGTTGTTTGTCACGTAGGCGCGGTGACGTGGCGGGGTACGTAACGCTGAACATATCTATGTATAACGTGCTCGGTTTATACAGAAGTCGCTCACAGTATCTTGCGGTCTTGCAGTTTTGTGTCGGGCTTGGGATTTGATTAATTTTATAATCGGGTCCCAAGCAGGTGGTACTTGCCAACCGTCTTCTCTATTGAAGTTTGGATGTTTCCTGATCTCAATAGCCTCGCGGAGCATTCTTGGTAAGTACTGGTTTTCCTTTGCTAGTATTTGAGGCCGGTCGAAGTGAATATAGTGGTTGGTCTTGTTTGTCGTATGTTCACAAACTGCAGACTTCGCTGAGCGGTTATGTTTTATATCAGCTATATGTTCTTTAATTCTGGTACCGATGCTTCTTTTCGTTTGCCCAATGTAGGATAGTCCACACTCACAGTCGAGTTTATAAACACCTGCATCTTGTAAGGGTATATTTGACTTTATAGGTCTTAAGAGTTGGCTGATCTTTTTGTGGGGCTTAAAATAAGTTTTTATAGAAGCCCGCTTCAGAATATTGCCAATTTTGTCTGTGGAGCGTTTACCTGCCATTTTACCATATATCAAAGGGATCACAGACAAAATTGGCAATATTCTGAAGCGGGCTTCTATAAAAACTTATTTTAAGCCCCACAAAAAGATCAGCCAACTCTTAAGACCTATAAAGTCAAATATACCCTTACAAGATGCAGGTGTTTATAAACTCGACTGTGAGTGTGGACTATCCTACATTGGGCAAACGAAAAGAAGCATCGGTACCAGAATTAAAGAACATATAGCTGATATAAAACATAACCGCTCAGCGAAGTCTGCAGTTTGTGAACATACGACAAACAAGACCAACCACTATATTCACTTCGACCGGCCTCAAATACTAGCAAAGGAAAACCAGTACTTACCAAGAATGCTCCGCGAGGCTATTGAGATCAGGAAACATCCAAACTTCAATAGAGAAGACGGTTGGCAAGTACCACCTGCTTGGGACCCGATTATAAAATTAATCAAATCCCAAGCCCGACACAAAACTGCAAGACCGCAAGATACTGTGAGCGACTTCTGTATAAACCGAGCACGTTATACATAGATATGTTCAGCGTTACGTACCCCGCCACGTCACCGCGCCTACGTGACAAACAACATGACTCACGGGCATAATAGTGCGTCACCACCAATAGAATGAGAGCTCATTAGTGCCTCACTAGTATATAAAAGCCCGCAGCGACAACTGCCACCCAGTCGTCCCGCGACCACGGACACTGCAAAGTGTCTGAAACGTTGGGAATAAAATAAAATAAAACGATCATAACCGTGAAGCCATCATTTCCTGCAAACTTTTTAAACATTGTACAATTTTACCAGTACACGATCAATAATTGGCAGTCGTGCGTTTTCATGAATGAGAATGCCTTGTTGTCGGCTTTAGTATTATTGTTATCTACCTTCCTTCTTTTTAACTTTGTTATTGTATTGCATACCCTCATAAAAATGATATCCGACTAAAACAGTTGTGATGAGGGCTTGGTGGTGAATTCCGGTGAATGGAAAAACCAAACTTGGTTTATGATACACTGTTAATATTTAAGTTATATTGTAAGGCTCCCGTGTATTGCTCAACAAATAAAATAAATATCACGCGAAATGTGTGAATATCGAACCATTCCAATATTCACTTAGAATTGTTGACCGATCATTGAAAGTGGCAGACTAACAAACGATTGAACGTGATTGAAGCACGGATTAAATTAAAATTATTCTATGTCCGTGTTGTGCCCCTTTTGTTCGTTGCGATTAGAATATGCTCTGCTTGGGGCGGGCGTTTCTTCAATCAGTTTTCCGAGTAGCTTAAACACGCACACGTCGCTTAAAACATTGAAGACACCAGACGTTGTGGAGAGGTGAAGATTTCTTTGCGGTATATAGTAATTAGCTTTATGTCTAGCCGTGACTGGGCGAGTAGGTAGGCGTGGCGGGGAAACATCAAAGTCAAATGTTGACACATGTCGACCCCGTAGGGTTGTTGAGTCCTGCCCTCGCCACCCTGTATAAGTGGTGAGTGGCAAAGGTGGCGCAGGCGCGGCGTCCCCTTTTTAGGGATGTGGAGGAGCGTCGGACCGAGCTGCGTGCTACGGTGCGAGAGGGCTTGGAGGGAGACGGCCTCATTTTGTGAAGCCATCGTGACAGCCAAGGAGGAGGCTGAACGGGCCAGAGAGTTGGCCTCCCAGCGCCCAAACCGCCAGTGCCACAACAGGCGCCCGAGGAAGTTGGCTGACCTTCCCCGCCGTAAGTGGGCCTGCGGGCGTTTGATCTGGGAAAGTCCGTCGCCTGCGCAATACAGGCCCCGGGAGGAAGGCGCGACGCGATTCGCGCGCGCTCCCAGCGGTGGAATGGGCGATGGCAATACAGCCCCCCCCCTCATAATCGGAGGGGCCTGCCTCGGAGCATGGGGCTCCACTAGCTTAATAAGAGGCGGGCCAAGGCCCCCAGGGTCACGGAGCATGCTCCTGCAATGGGAGTGAATCGTGTGGCCCTGGTTTGGGCAGTCGAGGATCGCCGTCGGTTTTAGTGGGTAGGTCGGGGCGCAATTCACCATCTCTACGCGCCCGGAGTCCCACATACCCAAGCCCGTCCCCAACGGCCGGGTATCCATGAGCGTAAAAAAGCGTAAAAAAAAGGGTTGTTGAGTCGGGTGTCTCTGCAGCGGGATAATTTTCTTGATAAGTTATCAAATATCAAGCTTGCATATCTTTTTTAGGTTTAAAAATGGGGATACCCGGGACCCGAAGCAAACTATGGCCACCAGGGAAGTTGCCGAACCATCACACGTCGCTGCCAGTATTTTACTTAGTAATTTACTGAGCATGACAACCGACAAAGGCAATAAACGACGAGGCGAGGCTTTAATTAAATATTTGCAGATCTTTTCATGTTCTGCCTTCGCGAAGTTAATATCATGAATGAGTTAGAGTGATGGCAACGTGCACCCAGCGCCTGAGCAAATATTCCTGGAGCCAAAAAGAGATTTGCCCCAGACCGTGAACCAGTAAAGCCACGATTCAATTTCAAATAAAACATTTCAAAGTTCCTTTTGGAATATGTGAAGCTTCCAGAAAAACGCACTCCGTTGACCTAGTTCGCGCACGCGCATATCTTATTTGAGCCAGAGGCAAAATATTCTCGTGATCTGGCTGCACAATCTGGCACAAACGGCGAATATTGTGGCAACACCGCACGGCGCTGGAAAATACTTTGAAGAGATCTACCAAGAATCACAAAGTCGTATTCTTACCAGAAACCGACGGTGGCGATCTCAATCTTCTTGAAATTTACGAGTGATTACTGCTCCACCCTTTTCGGCAGGAGCCTGATGATATATGGGCTATGCTACATCATAACCTAAGCTTCCGGAGCTACTGGTGAAAGATCTGTTGAATGACTGGGTCGGGGCGCCTTCAAATCGCCGAATGATGACTGGGAGTGCTACATAACCCGATTAGGCCCCATTGGCCAGGTTCTATCACACACATGAACTCTCCTAAAGGACCAAGGGATTGAGACGGAAATGTAATAGAAAAAAATCTCGAGGCCGTGTTTGTTATCGAAGTCCTCTGACACGGCTAGACCGACTGTTATGTATTTATTGATTTTGTCACTGAAAACTGTGCTTTTATAAGTGATGTAGCGGATTATGTGTACCAAGGGATGGCCTCTTGGTACAACACCCTTGGACGATACAAGTCGGGTGAACTCGGTCTTGAACATCGTATACAGTACCTACTTAAAATAGGTACTCACATAACGAAAGAGCCCGCAATATATTTTTATATCAATTAATATTTAAATACAGAGCATTATGTTTCAGGAAAAGATTTCGCTTATTTTGGACAGCGCCATGACTACCGAAATTAACTTACACAACCCAAGACAAGGGATGGATTGTACAGCATAATAATCCCAACGAAGCTGACCCTGAGCCACCCGGCCGGAATACGTTCTGTCATCTAAACTTATAATTCAAGATAGAAAAGCCATTAACACACAGAACTGCCCCTTTCTGCCCTGTGCTCCACTCGTTTCGTGTTCGCACAGTTGAAGTGACGCCCTCTATAAATACGTTGAGCCATAACCCTGCCTTGCCGGAATATATTGTAAGCTAAGAGAATTTCCAAGTACTCGCAAAAGTTCCAAGTTGGGTAAGAGTGAGTTTGCATAATTAGTATCCCTCGGAAATGACATAAATGACATGAGAACAAGCACAAATTTTATTACAAAGTTAAAATTACTTTCACTCACTTCTGCGCACCTGCAGTACCTGACGGCGAGATAATTAGATAAGAGGCCGGAGGAAGAGTTGAGGTAGACTTTTCAGGCGTTTCCTCATTATTATTGTTGCCCTGAAATTGGCCAGGTCTGCTCCAATTTGATGGAGGGGCACCTGGACTATGAGCGCCACGTAATTATTGTAGGCGCAGACAACCCCACACGTGTTAATAGCGCTCTAACTAAACCCAGTCCCAATACAAGCTGAAGTAACAGAGTTCTTCTGCCTGTGCTTTCCGGTTGTGAAGATTTCTATTCGTATCCCGTTTTCCTATTCTTGTGGCTGGACATTGTTTGTCTAGTTCCTTCCCATCGTACGAAACCCTAGGGGGCAAAGGGCTTTGTAAGGTTTTATTTGTCAGACAATGTCCAAGCCTTAGAACTAATTTAATTTATGGTAATCATGTTATTAAAAATATGTTTTACAATAGGACTACTACCCCGCACTCCTCTTAGTAGCGAATAACCGCGTCGATCGCTTCAACATACATGGTTGAGGCACTGCAAAGTCGGGGCAGCCCTAGTCGTGTCCATAAGGCATTGTTATATTGCACTCGTAAAGCGTTCAGCGACATCAGTGTATGTGGCGTGCGAGAAGTACGAGAAGTACGAGTGGCGCAGTACCTGAACAGTTTGATATCTTTTCGCGATTGCCTTGTATTGAAACGCGATATATCTGTTGAAATTAGCTTGTAACGGATCTGACGCGTAACTTACGTGATGTAACTCCAAGCCAGCAAGTTTCGGATCTTTTGCAACAACAACATTTATGATCTATATTGTTTTAGGCAGGCCACTACAAGAGTGTATTCTTGCTTAAAAACAGCAGTAGAACACCCTGGTGTTCACATAATTAACCATACAGGTTTAACATTTTGAATACTTGAAATTGCTGAAGCCCCAGCTATATAAACACTCCAGCGGGTATTGAGGCTTTTTCTTTTTTTACGTTGGATATCCTCATGGATACCCTGTCGCTAAACGTGTCATTGCGCGTGCTTCCGTCAGGCGCCTCATGAAGTGGCGCCCGATCCACGACCCATCTTAAAGGCTCGCAAGCCCCCTCACCACAACAAGGTGGCAGCACGGTCAAGGGGGAGCGGGTATTGAGGCTTTCCTCAGTCCATCCACCTAACAAAAAAACAACCGTTTATTTGTCGTTGGGGTTCGGAGGTAGATCCTCTAGACTCCACGGATTTTCCTGCCCAAAGAGCGCATTCAGGCTATCTCGCCCAGGTCCCCGAACTGGTATTGTTCCGACCATGTGTCACTTAAATGCCGATTACAACGTAAAGACTTCATTTCAACACAATCGCACATAACAATTCACTGTTTATAAACTAACTAGAACACACTAATAACATAATGATAGAATCACTAGCAAAGAAAAGAAATTAAAATTTAATCTCAACTAACTTGAGTAGTTTTTCGCATGTTACCAAAACCTAAAGAACGGACTTATATTTAAGTGGTGGTGTGCGCTTGGACCATAAACACATATTTCCATCGCGCAATTATTTGCCGGAGTATGTGCGCGGCGAGGCCCGTCGTACTCGTGGGATGTTGCTTGTGAGGAAATTATTGCAATTAATTTGTAAACTTGGGGAATAACTTATCCCTATTGCTAGGTAAATAAAATAAGTTTAGCATCGTTGTACTTGTGTCAATACATATTCAAAC
The DNA here is from genome assembly GCA_905475355.2 of Clostera curtula. Classification (NCBI taxonomy): domain Eukaryota; kingdom Metazoa; phylum Arthropoda; class Insecta; order Lepidoptera; family Notodontidae; genus Clostera; species Clostera curtula. Next base: position 83,368 of record FR997802.1, read on the forward strand.
TTCCGAACTAAAAGCACGAATGCGGCAAAAGCTTCGCATAACCATTTTATTGTGCCATCCACACCTAACATACTGTTTGCAGATTTTAGGAAAACAAGGCTTCTTCCATATCATACTATAAAAGTCAACGCCAGTTTTAATAGCCTTACATGCTTTGCGTTATTACATATATCTAAATGTATGAGCTGTGCAGAGCTCACGAGAAATCCGTCCCGCAGCTACGACACGCGGCTCGCAGCGCAGTCCGCGCACTGGCTGGAGGAGGAGTTCGCCGGGCGCGCCCGCTGGCTGCCCTCCCCCGCCTCGGGGCTCCGGCTGCGCCAGGTGCGGCCGCGGGACAGGGCCGTGTACCGCTGTCGGGTGGACTTCTACGTGTCGCAGACGCAGAACTATAGGATCGCACTGGACGTTGTTGGTGAGTCGACCCTAAATCTTCAGCCGTGGGTTCCCATCCCGAAGACCACTCCGGGGCAATAGGTATCTCACGGCAATGTCGAGCCACTAACACCACATTATAGTCTATCAATTTCAGCTGGCTTCAATACCGGAAGCCCATTTCAGAGACACAGAGAGAGTAAATATTTCCTGCTATATTGGCTTTTAAATTGACGTGTTTAGTAGGCATCTATAATTCGGTATATAAAGGTTTTTCAAATTAGATGCCTTCCTAAGGAACCACATATGAAGAAAGTCTCTCCGCAATCTGCTAATTTCTCTTCACCGAGTTGGAAAACGCCTTGTATTGGCCGAGGTTGTGGTATTCGTCGAGATGCAGTGAGCGGTCCCATAGGTTTTATTGTCTCTAGCTTAGTCTGCGCCAGCCTATGTGTCTATTTTGCTTAGTGGTGGTCATGATTACAGTGACTGCCTGTATTCGTACAAAAGCTATATCGTATCTAGTCTGTGGCAAATCGTACAATTACCTATAGTATCTTTTTTATTTGTTACACTGGGCATGACAATATCTCATTATTATATTAGACTCTAAGAAAGTTCCTCTAGCTTCTCAAAACACGTATACCCAACATAGGAATTGAACCGAGAACCCATTATTAGTCGGCGTTCCCCGCGGTAACCACATAAATGAACGAATGTTACCGGTTTTCGGTTTTATAAAGAGCACAAGTGAAAATGTAAACCTTGATATCGTAAACTCTCAGGCAGCTATCTCGGTACAGAATCGGGTTCTCCATTTCTTGCTTTTTCGTAAAATGATTCGCCTCGAAGCCGAGCAAAAAGGCGTCGGCAATCTCGATAAAAACTAGTAAGATCGTAAACTTGACCCTTCCTTATCGTACGGAAATCAACACGGAAAGTTGGAAGCGCGAGCGATCGCGGCGCCTATGATTTACGACCCGCTACCGACAGCAACGGCATGGGACGCCTCACGCCCAATATTTACTTATAGGAAGCCAATCATATTTCATAATTGCTTTCGCACGCATTGAGATTCTTGCTTCTATTATTTATGTCACATCTCCTTGTCAGCGAGAAATCAATCAGTGTCAATCAATGAAACCTATACATATCATGTTTAATTTTAAATTCACTGAAAATGTACCTAACGGTGTTTCACTCTTGGAAATGCGTTCTTTGTTACCCATAGTGGTGTTACCGACGGGAGCTAAGTATATCCCACTGAACTTAAACGCTGAAAACTTAAACAATTGAAGCAGCGGCGTCTGTCTGCACGAAAGGAACTAAAATAAACGCAGACGAAGACTATCTGCTAGTATTAATTATTTAATACCTGTTTATTCTTATTTGCTTCCCAGAAATACCTACCACTATTATACACTCGAGAGCAATGAATCCGGGTCACTTAAAGAATGTTAAAAATCTCGGAAACTAAAAATGATAGGTTAATGCAATAAATTGTATTTAATAGACAATGTAATACTCCTTAAATGAAAGTAAAAAAAATATGAGTCACCATACATTTTATTAACACAAAATTACATAAAGAAAAAAAACTGCTGATCTCTCCTTAAAACAAAAATAGGAAACATGAAATTTTTTAACTTTATTACGATTTTCTTGAATTTTGATACTTCGTATTGCCTTCTCGTGCTTCCATTACTGCGTTTACGCGGTTTGGCATGCTGTACACCAAGTTCCTTATACGATTTTGGGGAATATTCTCCCATTCCTCTGTGAGAGCAATTTTGAGCTCACGAAGCGAGATTGGGGGAGGGTTTCGTTGTTTTACGCATCTGCCTAGCTCGTCCCAAGCATGCTCGATCGGGTTGATATCCGGGCTGCGCGCTGGCCACTCCATACGAGTAATGTTCATCTCTTGAAGGTAGTCATTCACAATCCTACCTGTATGAGGTCGGGCATTGTCATGCATAAATATAGCATCCTCACCTAAATTGACCATAAATGGACCAACGTGATCATTGAGGATTTCTTCCACATATCTTACGCTAGTTAAAGAGCCGTTTTCTATGATCACCAGCTCTGTGCGACTTTCAGAAGAAATTCCGGCCCACACAAGTACAGACCCACCACCGTAGGCTACTTTTTCTTCGATGCATGCTTGCTTGAATCTTTCCCCTGGTCTTCGATACACTCTGTGTCTTCCATCGTGCTTGTAGAGCATCAATTTTGATTCATCGGAGAACATAACTTTTGACCAATCTTCAATACTCCAATTTACGTGGCTCTGGGCATATCTTAGTCTTGAAATACGATGCCCACGCTCCAGTTTAGGGCCGTTTGCAGGTCTAAGGGGTTTTAAGTTAGATTCAGCAAGCCGACGTCTTACTGTCCATGCACTTGGGTTACTTCCTCCGAGGCGTCGAAACTGATTTGTGAGTTCAGTTCCTGTGAGAAAGCGATTTCGAAGCATGGTGTTCACCAAGTATCGGTCTTCTCGTGCTGTGGTACACCTGGTTCTGTCCGTTCCTGGTCTGCGTAGGTTAGAACCAGTTTCTTCGTAACGTCGGAGAACTCTTTGTACTGTTGACAGCGACACACCGACAGTACTGGCTGTATCGCGCTGACTCCAGCCGGTTTCCAGCATTGTAAGTATTCTGATGCATTCTTCAGGCGTAAGCGACATAATTTCAGCTTGAATAATGAATATAGAGCACTGTCAACATGGTTTATGTACCCACATAAATGACAGATTACAAACAAAAGCAAAACCAAATGCTGTAATTTCGTAGTTCCATCTTCGAAAGTGGCCCTTTTTCAAGTTTGATTTTTTTATGATATAACTTTACAATAACTAAGAAGTTTTAATACCTTCATTTAAGGAGTATTACATTGTCTATTAAATACGATTTATTGCATTAACCTAGCATTTTTAGTTTCCGAGATTTTTAGGATTCTTTAAGTGACCCGGATTCATTGCTCTCGAGTGTATTAGGAAAACATAGGATTATGTTTGTTATACGTATACTTACACTATAGGTATAGTTGAACGCTTATAAGGTATTTTGGTAATTTTCAAAGGCCACAAAATGAAAGTATGAAATTTAAGATATTTAAGGTGTAAAAGGGCAGAAAAAAACTTCACGTCATATTTATTTTAAATATGTTTTTATGTGATGATCCCACAAAATACCTTTTCTAATTGTACGTATTCAGTATTCTTTGTTTCACTTGTAAAGTAAACAAATATTTATCTGTGTGCTAAACCTCAGTCAGTGGAAATGATTTTGGAGAATTCCTCCCCAAAGAGGAGAAAAAGGAAAAGGTCAATCTTACTCTCTCTCTCTCTTCATCATACTTTTTGTCAAATATTTATCTGTGCTAAACATCAGTCAGTGGAAATGATTTTGGAGAATTCCTCCCCAAAGAGGAGAAAAAGGAAAAGGTCAATCTTACTCTCTCTCTCTCTCTTCATCATACTTTTTGTCAATCAACATTCAACCTTAGCGAGAACACTATACGGTTTTTTTAAACATTGACACATACGAAATTGTATACGAATTGCACCTTAATTAATTACTACGAGTTTTAATACCAGGGACAGAGTTTGTTTGACTACAGCGCCGGCCACGTCGAGCACCCACCCGCTCATTTGTGTGATGGTATTTAAGACGATTTTAACATAAGATTCTTTTATTTTCCACAAAATTACTGAATGATTTCAATAAATATTTCCATGGGAAAATCTCGCAGCCCAACCCTTACGAATAAAACAATTATCAACAACAACAGATTGTTGACGGAGATAATGAACTTATATTAATAAAACACTATATTTATAAAACTTATTTATAAAATTATATTAATAAAACACTATACTAAAACATTATATTGTCACCGTCGTCATCAACCCAGATCATAGAGTGGACACCAGTTCACCACTGCTGAGTCGGGCCTCACAACACAACTACAGTTAAACCTTTACCTTTTTGGAGTACATACAACGGTTTTTGGTGTTGTATAAAAATGGTTCGGTCTGCGAGGTAAACCTGACCGAGAGGTGTACTAAACAATTCAAACTAGAATTCGCAATACTAAGAAAAACAGAAACATAAATTGCAGTTGGAAACTAAGCCTTCTTCGCCTCTTGTAAAGAGTTTATATTCATCTCTTGGATACATAAAGGATAACCAATACGTTTCGACTACATACCCTAAATAGATGTCACTTGAACGCCCTTTTGGTTAATGTTCAAATCTTTTCGATTTCTGTTTCCGAATATTTGGGATAGTTTCTTATTTAATTACAGGCGATGATGACAGTCATAACCAATGTCAAAATGGGCCATAATATTGTGTACACTGATATTTATGACATATTTAGTATTGGGAATGGTCTTGAAAACCCCGCGGGCGAAGCTACGGGTAGAAGCTAGTAGATATTCAAAATACTGAGGCAATAAATTACATGAATAGATTAATTAATCTAAAACGCTCTAGCCTGTGTTAAGTAATTAACGTATCTCCGTCCACGGACGTAAAGAAAATGTTTAATTAGAAACCTTTTTTGTTCAGTTAATAGGGTCCATTAATGAGAAACTCCGCGCCGGTAATATAATGGGGTCGAAGATATCAGATGGAACAGAAACATTTACGGAGCGACCCGTAAATTTCTGCCTTTATCCACGTTGAATCAACACAAAAAGTTACAACGGACGGAGAGGCCCCGTTGGGGCGCCAACGTTATTTATGCGCCAGCTGACAGCCGCGGCTTCACTCGCGTGGATTTAAGAAAGCGAAAAAGAAGTTGATGGTTTTCTTTAAATTCTTTGTTAGATACAGTTCTAGGTATGTTCAATTTTGAGGTCTTATGAAATATCTATACTTTAGGGTTTTTACGTCCTCATGGACACCCACCCGTGTGCCGACCGGGTTACTTGGACACCGGGGTCCGCAAGGATGGCCTGGGGTTCGCTCCCTTCTTTCTTCAATCTTGAGGCGGTGAATTGAAAATTGAAAGATTATGTAAAAGAAATGTCGACCTATATTCTTGAAGAGGTTGTACTTTCCATCAGTTTGACTAATTTGACTGAGAAACATCATACCCCAAACTAACCGTTATCATGATATTAGACTCTGGTTTCTTGTCTCTAATCTACATATTTGTGTTTGTGATTCTTGTGTCGTAGTAGACGATTGATAGTTAGAAATTGAAATAAAACAAACGAAACTGGTATGAAATGACGTTTATTACTATTTTTCTGATTATCAGTTCCTGTTCCACATGCCCACCTCTGTTTCGTGCACATACTCTCATTCTGTGTCACAATACAATTTTTACTACACCAGCTGTTAAACCCCGTCCTATTTCATTGGCCGCATCAATTAACCGCTGTCTCAAACCATTGACAGTGTGATTGGGTTAGGTTCGTTACAAACTAAACTCTTCATGTGCCCCCACACATAAAAATCCATGCGGTCAGGTCTGGACTTCTAGCTGGCCACGGTATGGGTCCACCTCTTGCGATAATTATTGGTGGAAAATGGGATGACGTTTCATATTTGAAAATATTGTACACTAGGCGTGAGCAATAGCGAAACGGAAACCGGTTTATTCGCAGATCTGATGTGTTGGTTTATTCCCTGTCGCGTACTTCTGTCATTTGGGAAACTTGGTCTCAGTATTGATGTAACTGTTCTAAAGGATGGACAAACTGCTCTTTCAACTTTTAAACTTCAGCTATCCGTAAATTTTGAGCAAGAATCAAATGTTCTTTCCGCAGAAATGGGCTTCTTCGCAAGACGCGTCATTGCTTATGTGGATGAATGCACCATGAGCCATAGATCACATATAGACGCCGTGGACAGAACCTTAAAAGGACTTAGAAACTCCTCCGCTCTCTTAATCGCTCTATATGGGCGGGATAACTTTTGAATTTGCTGGAGATTTGTGACAGACTCTTCCAGTCATTAACAGAAGTACGCGAGCAGATATCATCAAATCATGCTTAAAATCGTCGCCCTTTAGCCGCCTGGCCTATCGTTTCATACATCATATATTTTGAACAGATAAGAGTGAGTGAGTGAGTGAGTGAGCAAGCTATGTTTTGTAGAAAAACTGGACTTTGATTGAAAATATAAAATTACGAATATGACAGCGTGGAATCATCTTCGTGGAATCAGCGATGGTGATTTTCCACAGCAACTGCTTAAACTTGGGAAAGGAATTTTTCCCACTCCAAATTCAAGCAAAAGTTGTAACATCCTTCTGGATGAGTCTCTAGGCCAAATAGTCCATAGTTTAGAAATGTTTATAGATGACTTTCTTTGGTTGTGTTCTAGTGCAATAGTGTCACTTAGGAATGATACTGTCAACGAAATAAACAATCCAATTATTCAAAAAGTTTTTTAAATTCGTTAAACCATTCTGGACTGCCACCACATGAAACGACTTTAAAAATTGGAATTCCAATCAAGTTTTTAGGAACCTAAGCCCTCCGAGCATGTGCAACGGGACGACACTGCTTAATGAGGATACCGATGATCCCAACTGATCTGCCAATCCCATTAAAACCGGCTTTCATTAATTTAAAGCTTTAATTTCCGGTGAAAAAATCTTTCGCCCTAACTATCAACAAGTCCCAAGGCCAAACTTTCGAATTACTGGGTAGGGATTGACCTACGATAATAATGTTATGTGTGTGATAAGATGTATGTGATAAAAATGGCCAAGTCTATGTTGGTCTATCGCGGGTCGGAGGTCCTGAAAATCAGTTTATTATGCTGCCACAAAATAAATTTACATCGAATATTGTGAACAGGGAAGCTCTGACTCAATAAATTGATTTTCAGGAGCAGAGAAAGTAAATATGGCCTTCCTACAAACAAAAAAAATTTTAAGAAAAAAATACAATAAATAATAATAAAAAAATAATAAATAATAAAAAAATTAAGCTTGTTTGTACATCATATATTTTTTATAAACCTTTTGTATTTTTAAAAAATATATGTAAAAATAAGAAATAAAGAGACATGAATAACGTCAAAAAATGCATCAAATTAATAATATTTTATATTCGAATTTCCCTCATAAATTTTCTCATTTTTTAATAACCCCATGCAAAAACAAGAAAGTATGAATGGGAGCGTGTTTGTAATAAAATATTACTTTTGATAGTTAAGATACATGCACAAACAATCAAAATATAGTAAATATATTCTATGAAAAATAATATATACAAACTAGAATAAAAATGATACTGATATTTAGAATAAAATAAAACATATACTACATAAATAAATTCTTTTATTACATTTAGTTTTGAGAAGTAGTCAGTATTTTTGCAACGCAATCTTAGAAGAATCCCGAGAGTTGGCCATACTGATTTCAAGGGGGAGACCATTCCACAAAAGAATATATTGAACAAAGAACGTTGAGTGAATGAAGTATCGGTGTGAGGGACATTGGATGGTTAGAAGCATGGTTAGAAGATAAATGGTCAAAATGCGAACATAAGTAAGGCGGGAGATGCTATGAGAAAAGTATGAACAAGAATATTGTCAGAGCACGCATTTTTCTATTCTTTATAATACCAACTACATTATAACATATGGTGACTGTATTTGTTTGTTTTTGTTTCATAGTGCACTCGTTTTAAGACTGCACCATTCTTATTACAATCTAGCCTAGGCTAATAAGTAATTTGTATCTGTCCTAAATGACTACGGAAATAAATAAACTAAGGCAGTGTCCACTAGCACTTGTCTTATTGTCTCTAGTAATATTAAAACACTTTGTTCATGTGTTGTTCAATATGGTGACTTTGATAAGCTTTTTTACAACATTCTATTTGTTGTGTGTATCCTCTACAGAATTGCCAAGTCCTCCGATAATTTTCGACGAATTCGGCAAGGAGATATCCGGCATTGCTGGCCCATACCTGGAAGGAGACGGATTTAAGCTTGTTTGTACAGTTGTTGGTGGTAAGGAGCCGGCAAACATTTTTATTCGCTTTAATGCCTAGTATCTTACGGCACTACCGTTTTGAATTTGAATTTGGATTCTTGAATAGCAAGGCGTTAGAAAATAATATGAAATTCAATTTTTTATTTATATTATGGCTTGATTAATGGTGCTTATTGTGCAAGATATTATGCTGCACACAGTAATAATATTCCATTTTAGCGTATCCGAGTCCAAGGGTGCGATGGCTCCAAGGGGACACGGTTTTGGCGTCAGCAGGTAACATGGAATGGACGTTCACGGAGGAGTACAAGCCTCCGAAGTCGTGCGAGCTGCTCATTAGGAACGCCACCCGCGCCCTTCTGATGTCGACATACACCTGTAGTGCTGATAACACCTTGCTGGCTCCGCCCATTACGACGTCTGTTCAAATAGACTTGTATCGTAAGTCCCAGCATCACTTTTCACAATTCACTACAAGCGATACGTTTTTATACTTGCCAGACTAGCACGTGATATACAGGGAGTGAGAGCCTACAATCCAAGATCATATTGAAAATGAAGTAATTGAATCATTAAGCTCCCAACCGATTAATCAAAAATATGTATTTTTATCAGCACTTATTAAGTAAAATTATTAGTATGTGACATGACACGGTGGATAAAATTGAATAATGTAAATTATATGAATATGTAAGTGAATATATAATTACGTTCTGAGGTAAGGTTTTTACCACGGCAATGACAAAAGCTAGCGATAAATCAATTTACAATAATACACTGATTATGAATCGTAACTTTAAATGCTTATTGTGTGCATTGAAAGGGTTTTGCTTCACTGGAATCTTTCGAAAAACTAACTAATACTATTTTCAGTCCTCGGTTCTAGGCCCACTCTGTATACCGATAGACATAAATGTATTTTTAATATCTCCTAAATCACATAATGAAGTTTTATTTTGGTGACAGAAATTAATGACGGACCACGTAAATTACGAAACTCGCCAAAATAGGACCAGCAATTTAAACGTGGAGATGTAGCAGAGTGAGCAGGGATGGAGAGCATTTAACATATTTTGATAATTGAATTACAGTTTCATTACGATATACTCTTGAAATATGAAACGAAGTACTTTATCTGAAATGCAATTCTATTATCACTGTACCTATCTTCCAGTAAAGCCACAGAGCGTTGAGATCATGTCCAAAGACCAACCCATATCAGCGGGCCGGAAGGCTGAGCTGCTGTGCAGAAGTACCGGAGCCCGACCTCCAGCCATCATATCTTGGTGGCTTGGCGATACCAAAATGGATGCACCCACCAAAATTATCGTAAGTATTCCTTACAAATAGTTTTTCTTATTATGATGTGGCTCTTAAAATGCAGACAATATATAACGTTTAATTTACTTTTTCATCACCGTAATATACCATAAATTATATATTTTAAGAAACCTTGATTGTAATACAACCAATCAAAAATAATTTCGTTGTGGTATGGATATCGATCATTTTGATTATATTTCTATGATGTCAACTAGTTGACATTCACGTTATTGATATAACTAAAAGCGGACGAAGGAGTGGAATAGTTCAATTTATACTTGCGCTGTTTCATGATAGTAACCCATTTCCGTGGAAAATGAAATCTCTGGATCTGTATTGCAACTCAATGATCGAATAGCTTTACATCGATCATCCTTTTTGTATAATATAAGTACGTTTAAATAAACCCCCGAAGCTTTGCAAATGAAAACATAATGTGCCAATATTATTTGTTTGAATAGGAATCTAAAGAGGCGAGCGGGTCGGAGTCTTTATTGAAGTGGACTCCATTGAAGGAGCAAAATGGAAAAATCTTGACGTGCCGGGCGGAACATCCCAAGATCAATCGCTTATGTATCGAGAGCACGCAGATGCTGAATGTACATTGTGAGTCATTACTTATCAAAATGTATTGGTTTTAAAACTATTTTAAGGCGAACGTCCAAAGAGAAGCCTTTACACGCGTAGTCAAAAATATTCTTGCTCGTTTTCGATATCAATCTTAGCGTATTTAATATTATATAATATGTGAACATTTAAAGGTTTGGATGTTTGTTGACAGTAAATAAAAACCGTTTGGTACAGATTAGCATTTCATTTCTTTAAATCGAAATGTAAATATACAAAGTAACTTTAATTTAATTTCTACAATTATGTTTGTTTGCTTTGCCTATAAACGTGATAAAAAATATCTTTATTTTCCGTTGCCCTCAGCCAGCTATGATAACTGGCTTTTAAGGCAACGGATACTCTATTCGCCAGCTGAAAAGCTCAAGCGTTGATTTCGTCAATGCAATGAAATTGTAGGTTCCCGATGTACATCTTACGTCTCATTTATATTCAATTTTAGATATGCCAGATGTGGAAATACATTTCGGTGATAAAGTTAACTCGAATGATATCGAGGAAGGTGACGACATATACTTCGGATGCAAAGTCGACGCCAACCCGCGACCATACAAGATTGTATGGGAACACAATGTAAGTGTAAAACTATGTAGTTATTGCGTAATGTTGGTGCCAAGTGTACATCGCACACTTGTCACGCTAATTTGCAACGTCTGTATTATGTTTACGTATAGTATGTGGTAGCTTCGGAATCAGCGCAAATAGTTGACGACAGCTAGTGTGTGCGATTATACTTTGCTGCAGCTTGTATTATGAACACACGTTGGGTTCCTTAACAATAATGTTGGCAACGAGTGAGGGTTTATCCACTTTCCAAATATGGTTGAGGACAAAGACAATAAGATCGCGACCGAGTCATCAATGTGTCGTTGGTGCATTGTTGATGCCATATTTTGACACATAATTTTGCAGGGCGTACAACTTCAGAACAATCCAGCCAATGACATCGTAATAACTGGATACGTCAATTTGGCTATTAGGAAAGTAAGTAGGGCTCACGCGGGACTGTACTCCTGCATCGCGTCCAACGTGGAGGGCGATAGCAGGTCGCGGGAGTTGCAGGTGCAAATATTCTGTGAGTCTATTTTATAACATTATGAATGTTGTCTTTTTATGGTTCTACTAATATACGAGTACTTTATACGAAACTAAAAGCTATACAACAGACAACTTGGGCACAAAAGAATAAAAGTGTACCAGTAAAGCATTTGCTCACCTGTCCACATTAAATTGGAAGAGGCACCGGTGGTTGTTAGTTGTGGCTTGATTTAAACGCCACTTGAGTTTAACATGTTTCAAGTAACTCCAGTCATGGTTCATAAATAGACGACCTTGTTACCGCATTTAGAACTAGAATTCGCAACATCCTATAACAAAACTATACCCATCATGTTTTATAATGATGTGCCAATGACTTTTGGACATTTTTATATATTTTGCAATTTACCTGACTGTTTCCTTGTCCAAATTAATAAAAAAAATATTGAAAATGTAAACTGTTAGAAATGAAAAATCTGAAAAAAAAATCACTTTCCGACATAAGCTGGTACTTATTATTTCTAAAATATTTTTTTTAATCATACAGACAAACCGTTCTGCAAAAGAAAACAAAAAAGTATAATAGGCGCCGCCTTACAAGAACCCACTACTGTTTCGTGCGAGGTTGACGCCTTCCCAACTCCAGAAACCTTTGAGTGGACTCTTAACAGCTCAACCAGCTCCACTAAGATTAAAAATGTGAGTATTTAGATTCACACCAGCCCCAATTCCCATTGAATCCGAGATCCGAGATCGAAACACCGGCAGGTATACATATTCACAATTTACCGTTGATACGGGTAGTCCGTATCGTATCGGACCGCTACGAGGAGAAAGTAAGAGGCGTATGGGAGATAACAGTCATAAATAATATTGCAGGACCGTTTCACAGTGGAAGCGAAGAAAGGGCGATCAGTACTATCGTACACTCCTTTGTCCGCGAGTGACTACGGGACGTTGGCTTGCCACGCCATAAACTTGGCCGGCAAACAGATCTCGCCGTGTCTATACACGTTGCTACCAGCCACGATTCCGGATCCGCCGCGCAATTGTACCGTTCACAATTTCACCGATCAGTTACTGCACTTATCTTGTTTACCAGGTACTTGTATATTACTATTAATAAATAGATCCTTAATTGCATATTTTCCTCCAAACCATTTGCTGAATCAAAGAAAGGTGAAAAAATTAACATTGAAAGTGACTTTTAGGATACGACGGCGGTCTGCACACCACTTACGTGGTGGAAATCTGGAGGGATGAGTTAATGTTGAAAAACGCGTCGGATGATGCTGCCGTCTGGAAATTTCGTCGGTTAGGATCCAGCTTTCCACTACGCCTGATCATTTTTGCGCTAAATGCTAGAGGAATGTCGGAATCTATAACGCTAACAGTCGACGCTTCTGCAAAACTTCCAGAGAGTACAAGTGAGATGCTAATATTTTAGAGCTTCACCTAATTAAACGATTTGTTGGTGCTTGTTTTGTAATTATACTATATTGGCATGAACTCGTAAAATAAACTATAGACATTATATTTTCTTCGTGTTTTTAAATTGGCTTGAAACCTGACTCGTCGACGGCGTCTAATATGATTGACGCTTACCAAATTTTTACTGGCATTATACATCAAACAAACAAAGAAGAAAAGAACGCAAGAGGCAGATCACGTAGCCGAAAGAGAAGGAAAACTTGATACAAACCCTGTGCCAACCCGTCTTGCCAGCGTGGCACAGTAGGCTAATTTCCCTCAATTAATTTGGAGGAGGCCCGACTCAGTAGTGGGTCATTTATGGGCTGAAATGGGTCATTTATGGGTCCTTAATAAAAGCAAAGATTAAATATTTGCAGCAGCCGTGGAGTCTCGGCATTTACACTGGGTGGTCGGAATATTGTTCGGCGCAGCCATTACGATCCCATTAGTTGTATGCGTCGTGATATTTGGGGCCAGAGCAAAACAGCGGTCCAACCAATACGAAGGTAATGAACATTCTTTTTTAGATTGAAATTAAACACTTTTTAACGGATTTATCGCGTTTTTTTTTTTTTTTTTTTTTTTTTTTTTGTAATAAGTAATAAGAATGGTGCAGTCTTTTTGAAACTGCACCATTCTTATTACAATCTAGCTTAGGCTAATAAGTAATTTGTATCTGTCCTAAATTACTACGGAAATGAATAAACTAAGGCAGCGTCCACTAACACTTGTCTTATTGTCTCTAGAATTATAAATCACTTTGTTCATGTGATCTTCATAATATTGCACTTATTGTACTATATATATCACTATTATTCACTACACTAGTTCAAAAGGTTTAGTCCTTTTTAACCGTCTTATAATGTCAGTGGTGTCGAGGAGCTGGATAGCCTCGACATTCACATGGTGATGAAGCCTATGGTCATGCGCTTCAGCATGTTTCTTTATGACGTTAGCAACAAAGTCCACTTTCAGGTCCCGGTGAATGTCATTAGTTCTGATGTACCACGGTGCGTTAACTATACCCCTGAGTACTTTGTTTTGGAATCTTTGTATGATTTGCATATTACTTTTTTTGGTACAACCCCACAGTTGTATACCATAAGTCCAGATGGGTGCTAGGACTTGTCTATAAAGGAGTAATTTATTCTGTACTGATAAAGCAGAATGTTTACCAAGTAACCAGTACAGTTTTTTGTAGCGTAGGTCTAGCTCATCGCGTTTCTTTTTGACATGTGACTTCCAACGTAGCTTTGTGTCGAGGGTCATCCCAAGATATTTTGCAGTATTTGCATATGGTACCCTATGGTTATTTATGTACACCGGGTGATAAGTTGTTTTTTTATTAGTGAAATCAATGTGTACTGACTTCGCGTCATTAAGTTGGATGCGCCATTTTTTTGTCCACTCATAGATGGTGTTTACGGCCTTTTGGATCTTTTTCACAGCTTCTTCGTGAGTGACTCCAGTAGCTAAAATAGCTGTGTCATCTGCAAAAGTAGCTATGGCTCCATTTTCTATTTCCGGGATATCACACGTGTATAATAGGTACAGGACTGGACCTAGAACACTTCCTTGCGGTACTCCGGCTTTTATAGTTTTCAAGTCAGAGTAAGCATCATCTTGCCTTACTCTGAACATCCGTCCTATCAAGTAAGACTCCAGTATCTGTGATATGTATTTTGGAAACATGTGTCTTAATTTGTATATGAGCCCCTGGTGCCACACTTTATCGAATGCTTGTGCTACATCCAGGAAAACAGTAGAGCAAACTTTCTTTCCTTCTAACGAGTTCTCTATCATGTTAGTGATTCTATGTACCTGATCGATCGTAGAATGTTTTTCTCTGAAGCCAAACTGATAGTCAGGTATTAAATTTCTTTTTTCTATAATGGGTTTTATTCGCCGAAGCAATGTCTTTTCAAATATTTTGGAAACTATTGGTAACAAAGAGATAGGCCTGTATGATGCCACGTCATACGTTGGTTTACCAGGTTTGGGTATCATTATCACTTCAGCTACTTTCCATACATCCGGTACGTGTTTTAATCTGAATGTAGCATTAATTAGGTTTGTAATTTTGATCACTGCTTTCCGAGGCAGATTTCTAAGAATTTCTCCAGTTATTAAATCATATCCGGGTGACTTCTTTTTATGGAGGTTTTTAATTTCACATTGTATTTCTTTTGGTGTTGCAAGTTTGATACAAAAATCATCACCTTCCTGATTGAGATCCTCGAGTTGGGTTTCCTCATTGTCGTCGTGGTTTAAGTGAAGAACGTTTTCGAGATGTTGCGCAAACCGTATGGCTTTTTGCTCGTTACTATTTGCCCAGCGACCGTTGTCTTCTTTGATTGGAGGTATTTGCGTTATCGGTTTTTTTACATTCTTAAGGATTTTCCATAAGGAGTAATCAGTTCTACGATCACTTGTAAGTTCACTGAGGCGTTTATTCATACTGCTGTCATTAAATTGTTGTATTTCTTTGGTAAGACGTTTGGTCAGCTTATTTAGCAATGTCTTGTCGGCAGGAAATCTTGTCCGCTGCCATTTTTGCCTTTGCCTTCTCTTTTCTGCGATGAGACTCACTATTTCTATCGGGTAGATGTTTTTATGCGGTATTGGTTTTAGTTCAGGCGTATTTTGCCAAGCACATCTTTGGACATCAGTGATGAATTTTAATGCTTCTAAATCTAGTTCTTGGAAGGTCTTCAAGGGAACCTTAAGGTCAATAATAGAATCCAAGTCATATTTGAAGCTTTCCCAATCAGTATACTTGTTTGTTAGTGTAGGAGGTTTTTTTGTATTAACTACTTGTTCACTTATTGTAAGTGTTATTGATGAGTGGTCAGAACTCATATCAAAACCCTCTTTAATGTAAAGATGGCTTAATGGTAAATTTTTAA
Source organism: Clostera curtula (assembly GCA_905475355.2). Lineage (NCBI taxonomy): Eukaryota > Metazoa > Arthropoda > Insecta > Lepidoptera > Notodontidae > Clostera > Clostera curtula. The sequence continues at coordinate 99,078 of FR997802.1, forward strand.
TAATAAAAAAGTCGATAAGATCTGGAATTTTCTGCGGATCTGTTGGCCAGTATGTGGGCTTTCCTGTGGATAAGGCTTCACATTTCATTTCTCTTATTGCATTAAGAAGTTCCTTACCTTTAGTAGTGGTAAGTCTTGAGCCCCAGTGCGTATTTTTAGCATTAAAGTCACCGCCTAGGATGAATCTGTTTCCAAGTTGTGTTAGAAAATTCTTGTAATGCTGTTCCTTTAGTTGATATCTCGGTGGACAGTATATAGATGATATAGTTATTGGGTATCGTTTAGTTGTGATACAAACGGCCACTGCTTGTATTTCAGGCTGTTCATATTTGAATTGCACAAACTGTTGTATATTATCTCTAACTAATACGGCACTACCGCCTCTAGCTTTGTTGTCTGGGTGCAGTGCACAGTACGTTTTGTAGCCTTTGATTTTTATGTGTGATTCTTTTGTAAAATGTGTTTCTGAAATGAGACACACGTCAATTTTTTCTATATCTAAAATTATTTGTAATTCGTTTTGGTGCCGAAGAAGTCCATTAGCATTCCAGGCCATAATTGTGATCGATTGATTCATCATTTTTGCTTTATAGTAGCTATATTGGCACTACATTCCAATTTTTTTAAACGTTCATCGAATGACGACATGAAATTTAATATCTTGTTTATTTTGTCGTCTAGGCTTTGTGTTACTTTTGCTTGGGGCTGGGCCTGTGGTTTGGTGGCACCTTGGGTTACTTGGGCAAATGACAGATTTTCCGTCACAGGTTGACTATTTACAATTTTCTTGGGTTGATACAGTGTGGGACCATGTGTTTGAGGAACAGTACTTTTCTTAAGTGTTTTATTTTTAAGAGCTTGCAGTTGTTTAGCAACCATGCACCCTCTGTAGCTCGCAGGATGAGATTCTCCACAATGAACACATTTTGGTTTGGTTTCTGCAGGTTTTGTGCAGTCTTTTGTAAGGTGTTTTTTTGTGCACTTTACGCACCTGGGTTCCTTGTTGCAGTACTTTTGTGTGTGCCCATATGCTTGGCACCTCTTACATTGGGGGATTAGTTTAGATATCTTCAATGGTTGAATGTCTACTTTGCATCCCAAGATGGATTTAATTTCGTAGATTTTTTTGATGTCTTCATCCTTGTTGAATGATAGCATGAACATGTTTAGTGGTTCTTTGTTCCTCCAACTAAGCTTATTAACGGCTTCTTGAATGTAGAAGCCTTTTGATTTTAAGTCTTCCACTATTCTGGAAGATTCACACGAGTGATGTAAATTCTTTGCCATCACTCTGATTGGTCTGTCTTGTTTATTTTCGTACGAGTGCCACAGGAAATTATTTTGTAGCAGTACTTTCGTAATAGATCTATATGATTCTTCATGTTTGGCATTAATCGCGTTTATATGACATTAGTTTAGTTTTTTTGTCATAAATGATATTTTTGAAGAAATACAACTTTTTTACAAGTCATGTACCAACCCAGTTTTCGTGTTCTAGGAGCCTACCCACCTAACCAAGGCGTTCAACAATCTCCGCGACGCAAGGCTCTATACTGCCTAGTATAAGATATTATTTGTCTGACAAAAAATATTAATATTAGTAAATTATTTGTTTTAGGACAAAATACATTTCAATAATTACACACTTAAAGTTATAGTCTGCGCGCGAGCTCCGAGGAAGCGCCAGTCCGCCGATGCGGCCATCGCTAGTGTTACAATATTAATGAAAGCGCACGTTGTCGAGTCCTGACTTTAGTGACCGACGATATCACATCGAACTCTTCCTGATTATTCTGATTGCATTCTGATTGCATTTACTAAATTAATATTGAAAATATAATGTTTGTTTTATTTGATGAATTACATATTTTTATACAAATTGACATTATTCCCATTATCATTCATAACTGACAAACTAAAATCAAAGCTGGTAGTGGTTATAAAAAAGATGTACCCGTTGACGATTGTGAACGCCAGAATTGGCTTATACAATAAATCATTTTTGTATCTTATTCGATATGAAGGCATCAAAGCTATAATGCCGCTTAAAGAGCGAGGTTTGTACGATTATACTCGTATTTCAGTTAATATGGGTAAGGATGTCCCTGCATTAGAGAATATCGGACGTGTAGGTCCATTATTAATTTTCTCCCGCAGGGTGAATCTCTTTGCACCCGTTGGCATTTCATGTTTTGCAATTTCATGTTTTGATGGGATGTATTGTTCCAGCACCGACACTAACCAACGAAAAATTTGCTGAGGAGAAGAGAAGTTCTCCGCAAAATTCCGACGACAAAAATCCGGATCTCATTCCTCTGAGTAAGGGTGAGATTATTGATAATATCGGAACAGTTAAACATTATTATATTTGACATATTATCGTATCATAAACTTAGAAGAACGCTGCGAACTAGACTCGGTTCGCTTTCGGTGAAGATAAATGCACAGGTGTTTTCTCAGCTTCAACGGACGATGCCCCGCCTCCGGATCCTCCAAAATATTCGGCGATCGTGGCAACGACGCACCTTAGGAATTCCAGCAGCGGCCATAGCCTGCCTCGCAGCCAAGTCCTGCCTGCACCGCCCACTTCCATTCCATCCCATTATGTCGAGCAGCAGGTTTGTTGTTGCTCTCAATTCGTGAAATTTTGTGAAAATATCCCGTTAATACGGAACCAAAATGTGGTAGCGGTATCTGTGTAATGGCAGAGTACTCTAGAAATTTCAGTTCCATTCTTTGAGCTATATATTATTTACCGACCCAGGTGCCGGATACTTAGATAGCAGTATTTGTTCAGCTTTAATCTGCTCAAAGGGGTGATCCCTGAAGATGAGATGGCGTCTTTGTATCACCGCAAGTTGCACTTCAACAGAGTATTCAGTCGCACAGGTGGCTTGCAAGTGGATAAATAAATTGAATATATCACATAGAATACCTATTAATAAACGTATTGGTTTTGTTTGTGTAAAGCTGGGTACTGACCGGCGTTACGGGGCGTAATGTAACGTGTTACACAGCGAACATTCGTGCAGTCAGTACGTCGTCGGTCGCTGGTTTCCCCGTAATACGACGTACTGACTGCACGAATTACACCTCGTAACGTTGGTCAGTACCCACCTTCATGTTTGTTTGTGTGTATATGTAGATGGAGTTCGGGCGCAGCGTCGCCTGCGCGGGCAGAGTGCATCGCGAGATTGTCACTACTCGGACTCCCCTGCTTTCTGCTCAGCAAGAGAGTTGCGTATAACTCGCTTTATTTATAAACACGATTATTTTAAACTTTAAAGCTATAATGCCGTAAGGATTCCTTCGGATTCTGTTAAAAAGCCGCACCTTAATTGAATGAGCATTGATGTTGGAAAGCGTTCAGTAAAACTACACTGAGGAAAGTAGGTCAGTATGATTGCGACGCTGTTGCGCAATCTATCCTCATTTTTTTTAATAATAAGTCGTTAATGTAAAGTTAAATAATTCTACGCAGTTTTATTTATTCGTTGTCCCAGTTGTTGATATGATTTCTGCTGATGCTGATGTATAAGTTAATAATTATACATTTTAGAAATAATATAACTACTTTTTAATGTGGATGGAGCACAATACGTTATTTTTCATTTTGAGTACTTCAGTACTTACTACATTGTAAAAAATGTCCCAATATTTTGAAATTAGATATGATTCTACGAATTTATCACTAAGAACACATTTTGACATAACTTACGGTTAGATGTAAGAATATAACGAAACATATTAGTAAAAATAAATTAAGACGACTGAAATATTTGTTAATTAAGCAAAGATATCATATTTGTATATTACTTCAAAGTGAATAGTTAGCTCTTCAAGAGTTCAACAGGATGGCTCTAAGCTTGACTGTGGTAAGTTGTATTTTGATGAAAATTATATTCCTCGATGTACACAATAGGATATTATTTGGTTACTATTGCACTAACTTATCATTATAGGTAGATAGTCAATTTCGTCACAGGTGGGCTAAGTGTTAATTATAAAATACGCTTCTGCCACTAGTATAACAACATCATAATTATCGTAAGCACGTAAATGATTACTATACATAATCATATTGTTATGTTTTGTTTTACAGGTTTGCTTTGATCTCTATTTTTGTCTCTTTTAAACCGTTCAGGGAAAATATATTGATATCGACATCAATTTGGATTGTGTTGTCTTTGATACAGAAAATAAACCTCAAAGGAAATATATGTAGGTACTTATAGTTTATACATATTGCACCTGTAAAAGGAACTTGTAAAATAGCTAATAAGGGTTTATAAATTTCGATGTGCTCTTTCCGTATATTTGAGGTAGAGCCACGAGCTGGTACCGGAATGAGGTTTTGAGCCAACACGCTAGAACCTATGGTCTTAGGAAACACAGGTTTTAAGTAACATAAAATTTATCGAGGCCTTGCATGTACATATACACCTACATTCTAATTAAACTGGTATACAAAAAACTCCATTATCATAAATACATTATATGAAGAAAAAGAGAGATTCAGATAATCTTTCCTTTTTAAGTTGCTTAAAAATGAGTCAAAGAGAAACTTCGGAAATATCACATCAGAATTTATAAAATGACTGTTTTGGAAATTCCCAGCAAAGCTTCGAGACAGCCTCCATTTTGGAGCCAAATCCCTGCACTTTTGTTTCTATAACATTATTTATTTAATGTAGTTTGTTATTTGTTCAATAGAATAAAACATTAATTGGTCGGTTTAAATTGTCTTGTTTTGAATTCAATATTCCTAAAAACCAATATTGTTAAAACATAAACTCTTGACTGGCTCTGTGGTATGTACTATTGAAGACGAAGCTCACTTAAAATGTTTCAATATTTTAGACATAAGGCAAAACATTTTGATGTGGTTGTTCTCCGTGATTGATTGTGAGGGGAATCGTTTTTAAATACACTTGATTAAATAAAATAACTTTGAAAAGCCTTTCGTGTTTGTTTTTAATTATTGTGGAGACATTTTCTTTTCGTATCGAAATAGCTCTTAAAATCCTTAATGCACGGACAAAGAATAGAAAAGGTCGACGCCAGCAGCCGCCAATGATGGGCCCATTCGGATAGTGCAGATGGGGTCTCAGAGAAAACCGTTGGCTACTGTTGGCGCCGAATACAAATTGAAGGGGTACAGGTACAAAGTCCACGCCGGCAAAGCCGCAGGCGAAAGGTGGCTAAGGTTATGGGCGACAGGTTTTACTCTCCCAATGGGCTTCATAAAAAGTCTCAAAGTCACTCAAAGGGTCATAGACAGGACTATACTCCGTGTTGCTCTGCCAGATAGAGCAGAAGTGAGAAGCACCTTGTTATGGTCGCCGCAAGGATGCGGGTTGCTGTGTAAACCTGGGGGAGAGGCCGATGTCTAGTGTGAAAGAACTTCATAGTATGTATGTACGTAGTACAACAACTTTTTATTAATCAATACCCCTGCACTAGGTATCGCGGGGGCTGATTACAAACATTTGATGTAGGAACACAAACGACACCCAGACTCAGAGCATATATTCCACAATGACATCCAACCCCGAGGCCAACAAGGCAGATGTTACAATTAGAAATATTAAACAAACAGTCATCTTTTTCTTGACATAATGTTTGTTGTATTTAATTATGCGATGTTCATTTCCTGTCATATCACCATCCTTTTTCATGTTGACCGTTCAAAATAATTTGAGCCACCAGAGCGTTGAGCAGTGCAATGGCACGACTAGTGGAGAAGAATTTGAGTGTTTGCGTGCGACCTGGAGAAGGCGCAAATAACACTGACCAAAGTGATAGTTGTTTTTTTTTAAAAACGAGTCTTCGTGCTCTTTCTTGTAACTTAGTGTCGCGGGTGCTCTTGACAAACGCACGATTCCCGAAGGCAAAGCCGGACCCCGACCGAAGCAGGTATGTCTGGTTTAATAGAAATATAACTCAGCAGCGGGTCAGGGTAGTAGTTGTATAATAAAATCGCTAAAGCCATGCAACATGTGCCTTTAGCCTTTAAGCGTCTGATTAAAGTCAGTTAATTCCTAAAGGATACTAATGCTTGGGATTAACTGTAGATAAAAATTCTAATAGATGCTTGAAAGATAAAATATAAAAATAAAAGCAAAAATGCTTGGGATTAACTTTCCGTTGTTGTTGTAGTCCGATGCTCTTAATTCGAATTAAATACAAATTAATTCGAATACAGTCTGATGTAATGTACCACGATGTTGGTGCTCAGTATGCGAGAGCATTCTAACGCGTTATAGTTTCAATTTCGTGATTGCCCTGTGATTGATGACCGAGTTGTCATGCTCACACAAAGACTCATGGCAGTGCTGGTGACGTGTGGCGGGTCACTCTCTTCCCTGTAACATGTTGGGACGGGCGATGGCTGTCACATGCGTCAAACTTATGAACAGGTGCCGTTGCTGGGGGTCGGTCAGCTCAGGCATGCAGATCTAAATACTGACAAAATTCTGCTGGTGTGTAGCCGTTTCTGACTATTGCGCGGGAATTACTCTCACATATCTGTCCTAACAGGATTTGGATACATAAATGGCGATTTAAAAAAAGAAAAACATCTACAGATCTTCTTGCTGGCTCTTCTCTGTAGAGCAGCCTTCCGAATCGAGACTCAAAGGAGCTCATTTGAGCCAACTTCAATGAATACATTTTTGATTTTGTTTAAAACTAGAATTCGCAACATTTTCAAAAACTCAAACTCAAATCATTTATTTCAATTGAACCTATTTACTGGTGTTTTTGAAAAGTCAAAAGTGAAGTTAGGAATCTAGTTGCATGTTCCAAAAAGTAGATCCTATGGAGAAGAACAGGCAAGAAACTCCATGGACACTCTTTTTATCATATTTTCTGTTGCAGCATCTGATTGGGTTACATTGATTTCGTGTTTATTTATAGTAAGCTAAGATGTGAGGACAATCTAACATATTGCACAACAGAAGTGTCCAGGAGATCAATATAAAGCTATGTAGGTATGTCAATAGCAGTTAAGGGATGACCGGCCCCAACTGGCGGCACCCGATCACGAGCATGACGCATGTGCCATCCCCCAGCTCAACCATATTTTAGGGAACCGAAGGACCCGACACACACGACACCACCAGCATGACCTTTAAGCGAGCATGACATACTCTCAACTGCTTGTTTATATGATAAGTTATATAAATACGGTGACTACATAGTGATCACATTTACAATTCCAAACTTCTAAACCATTATACAAAATAAAATGATGAAGGTGTATTATACGAAGGTCCTGTATACTCGATATAAAAAAAAACAAAGACAAATTAGTCCTACTCAGTGGTAAAAAAAAAACAAGGAACATGAATATTTAATAAATCCATGATGTCAAAAATAATATTATGAGATAGGTACATGTCAATAAAAGACCTAGTGAAAGCCCGGAATTAAATAATTATTACAAAAAAAGGAGTAGCAAAATATTAAGACCACATAAGACTATTTCAGTGTGGCTGCGGAGCTGGACCAGCATTTCGCCAAGCATTTTTATCATCTACATATTCATCTAATTTATAATAAGCCTGCCTACATAGTGTGCGTTTTACACATATTTTAAACTTCTTCTCGTTTAATTGAAGGATGTTGGAAGGTATTTTATTGTAAAACTAGCTTTTGCGCGCGGCTTCGCCCGCGTGGGCTTCGAACCCGTGCATATTTTTTATGAACATAAAATCGGTTATTGTGACTAAACTATGATAGTTAGATATGTGCTCTCGCGGACTTTTTTGTAGATCTTTATAAGACCTACAAACCCGTAGTACATCATTTTGTTCTATTGTCAATAGTTTTTGCAGCGCACGCATAAATAGGTTTTCGATTTTACACCTTGGTTTACAAAATCGCAATTTTCATACGGATCCCTAATTCTTTTGAAAATAAAATATAGCCTATAACCTTCCTCGATAAATGGACTACCTAACACTGAAAGATTTTTTGAAATCGGACCACTAGTTCCTGAGATTAGCGCGTTCAAACAAACAAACAAACTCTGCAGCTTTATATATTAGTATAGATTTAATGCAGTTCCCCATAAATGAAGTTTGCACTTTTGATAATCTAAATTTTGGTTGAATTAGAATTAAAAACTATTATCGTTATGTATTAATTAACATTTAACTTTAATTAAGTCCACCCAATATGTTTTACAATGATGACGTGTCAATGCCTTTTGAAAATTAATCTATCCCAAACAGCTAGTTATACTGGTGAATTTTCTACTATTTACCTGATTGTCTTCTGATTCATTGTTCAACTGCCAGCTGATGTCTAGTCGGCTGCATTCATTAAAAGTGCGCTGACCGGACGGTACTTTGGTGAGGGGCGTTTCAAGGCCGCGAAGCCCGCCATCCGCCATCCCACCGATACTCATCAAAGAAGCCGCGGCGGTGTTGTTCTTGATGTTTGCTCAAAGCACTATACAGAATAAAATACATAAAAAAAAATCGATCTTTTAGTTCGATTTTCTCTAAATGCGTATTTTTTTTAAACATTTTTTTTTTTAGTTGAAATAACATACAGCTAAGTATTGCTAAATAATCACTAAAAGTATAGCAATAGCTTTATGATATTTACATCTCTATTAGCTATTGCATCGAAGAGCGGTGTTCCACCTTGATCACCGTTATTATTATTATTCTATTAATGATAACGGGTCAAAATGTTTGAAATATTGAATTGTCATCTGTCCTTAATAAGTATGCCAAATTTCGAGTTTATCCGACCTTTTGAAGTGGGTCAAAATCATGTTCAAATATTCCGTTACCTACATACGAGCGAAGCTAATAAAAGCGTATTAAAATACCATTTATTGTATTTTACGCAGTGGTACTCGCGACAAAGTTTATTTACCAGTGATGCTTTTATGAAGGAAATATTCTTTTTAATTTGACGTAAATACCTACATATCTTTATTAGATACTAGCGACCCGCCCCGGCTTCGCACGGGTGCAATTATGCATATAAACCTTCCTCTTATATCACTTTATCATTTAAAAATACCGCTTCAAAATCCGTTGCGTAGTTTTAAAGATATAAGTTTATTATTATGTTAAGTAAAGTTATATACTATGTATCACTACCTAGTCTAAAACAAAGTCGCTGTCGTCTGTCCATCCCTATGTGTGCTTAAATATTTAAAACTGCGCAACGGATTTTGAAGCGGTTTTTTTAATAGATAGAGTGATTCAAGAGGAAGCTTTTTATGTATAATACATTCATAATATTATAGAGAAATACTGATAAATTTAGAGGTTCATCATTGCACCCGTGCGATACCGGAGCGGGTCGCTAGTGTGTAATAATGATAATGAGGTTAAATATCGTACTCGCGATAATAAATAGCATTTAAGTAACTAAGTCTGCGTGGACGTTAGACTTGAGTATCTCCGCTTAAAGCTCCGACCAGAGGGGATCTAAAGTATTTTGTAAAATCTGTTGAGCAGGAAAGCAGTTTCTCCAGTGGTCATGCTTACCGCGCAGGTCGCAGACGCAAATGCTCGAATAACTGCGTTAAAACAAACCCATGGTCAGTCCATTCGTTTAAGAGCTATCACGCCACAGACATATATTCAGACACGTCCAACTTATAACGTCCCTATTGGTCAACGGTAAATTTGGTGAGACAAAAACGTGGATGCACGAATACGGTCCATGTAGTGAATAAGAAATATTGAAACCTAGTGCTAATGAAACGTTTAGACGGCGGACAAAAATATCCCTCCATCAAAAAGGAGGAGGCCGACTCAGCAGTGGGTAATGTATAATTTCAAAGGCAGCTTCAGTGGGAAAGCCTCCACCGTACAATTCCGAATTAAGCATAACATTCCTGAATAGTTTGTGTACTTTGTATGTGTTTAATCAGGGTCATATTTGGGAGTCAAATCTTGATAAACTCAAAACTACGCGAATTGCTGCGCTGGTGTACAATGCCATATGAGTACTGTACCTATAGTTGGTATTATTCCATTATTGTTGTTATTTGAATTGCAGACGAGTAATATAAGGGATATGAGTGAGCGGAGAGGTCCTTGGAGGATGCGACAAAAACCCTAGAGCCATGGCGAAAGCATCGATAGCAATGTCGATGTAGGCTCAGTTTACAAAATTACGGGAAAAACAAAGCTACTTTATTTCTTGATATGTTGTCGTTGAACCCAACACATTGTGGAGCTCAGTATAATAACGACGACGTGCAAACATTATTTTTTACTGAAAACGAAACAGATGTTTTAGTGAAAAATAAAAATAAAATGTTTTCTACGTATTTTAAATCTTTACAGAGTTCCTGACTCAGGAAAGCCTGTATAGAGGAAGACTTATCTCAACTTAGAGTTATTCGCTGACGACACGCCTCAGTATACCCAGGTTCTATAGTATAAAACTGGTATAAGAAAAAGTCGATAACTCACTCCTACTTCAACATAGAACAGAAATTTAAACACAGACCTGCTTGTTTTGGTTAAAATTGTCATTTGGTTATTTTTCCACATACGCTGATAGAAAAGGTTAGAGGGCGGACTATTATTTTAATGATGTGCAGGCACAGCTTGACAAGCGCACTACGTTGGAAGTTATTGGTCTGTGCCCTCGATTCGGATGGCTAACGGGTTTTGGTTACACGCGGTATATTATGATGTAATTACCAACATTTCAGTTCCAAGTATAAAATAGGAATAGTTCTCTTTTACATTTGGTTTGATTTCCAGGAAAAGTTGATCCCGGCTTAAGAGTCGCCGTCCTTTACAAGGCTTACCCCTGCCGACTGGCCGACTGTCAGGTCAGTTATGATAACGGCTTTTAACTGCGTAGCAGATATATAGAAATACATATATTTAGATAAAATATAGTGCGTACCACACATCTTAAAATCCGTCTTGGGTAAACGAGTCAAATAAAAGTTACAAAGGTACTGTCTGTCAAACTGTCATTTGATGTCGAAACCAGCAGGTAAAGCAACATTGCTCGAACTCCAAATATCATCTGATGCGTTACGTGCGCGATAACGTCGACGTAAAACGGATGAGTCCAGTGCTGTGGGGGAGTTTGCCGCAACTTCGGCCCATATCGCCTGCTCTCGAAGCTATAAGTTCTCCGATGTAAAAGTTTCCCAATCCGAAGTTTGGTGGAATCTTTGCCAATAAAATCTACTATGTCGTTGATTCGGAACAAACTTAAGCCCTTCTTGTGTAAGTGTAATCGATTTCTTTCAATGCGTGTCCTTCCCACTTCAGTTGAGGTGCTTTTAATACCGATTTCGCTACTTAACTGGTGTTCATCCAATAAGGCAAGTTTAGATTTATCTGCCTGGATGGGCGGAACATAATTTTTTTTTTGTAATACAATTGTACCAGTTAATAAAAAAGCTACAATGTTTCCTGTTGCAGCATATCGGCGCAGTTGCGTGCATATGATTTAATTGTTAAAAAGTTTTGAAAAGCGGCCTATTTGGATAAAGGTACTTTTGAACATGACTTTTTGAAGTGAAGTTTTTCCTTGGGCTAAGAGCTATGTTCTGGCAAAAGTCGTAACGGTATTTGGCGAGGAAATTAGCTTGACGTTTTTTCACCTTATCCGTGTCTCAATGGACACAATGGAGAATGCCGTGGACGAGTAGCACTTACCGTCAGGCGGGCCTTGGCCTAGTGCACATGCACCTAGATGCCGTCGGACCTACAATACCAGGAGGGGTTTACCCGGGAGAAATCAGACAGAGACGCACCGCGGCGAGGAGAGGCGTCCCGAATGTACATCAAGCGATATCCGATTCGATGTTCGTTGAAATATTGATGAAGGGTTTCGCTGGGGGAGCGATTACGCGAAGTGGGCCATGTTCGGGGTATCGAGTTTTGTGGCGACGGTTTAAACAGGTGATATACTGATAACTAAGGACGCATCTTTATCGATATCATCACCTCTCCTCCTCCTAATTTTAGTGGCACTGGGCCTAGTCTAAGCCGATTTGGGTAGCTTAACGCGGAGTTCGCGGTCCTCTGAGAACTTCCTTTTTTTGGTTTCGCTGGGGAAATGGTTCATGCCTTCCGCCGCCCCCCGGGGGCTGGGGTCGGCGATTATGTGGGACTCCGGATTCACTCGTCTACTCACTAAACCCCCAGCGGTATACCCTCATACGACACTCTTTAGGCGCCTCGGGTGGATTTCACTCTACTGGCTTTTGTATCGAGGGACGTGAATATTACAACGGCAACCGGAACAGCCGGATTTACGGCCGACACCCAGCGGAGCCCGACGTTGCTTAGCACGCGGACCAATGGTTCATCTTTATTGTAAGCTCAATTAAAGAATATTCTAGTTCTAAATACGTGAACCTGAATGAACAGACCTCGTCACCTTTTATGTAAATAAACCCTCGGCTGGGCGAATTGGTGGCTGGCCATCAATTTCCCGAGGTGATTCCACATGCCCTCAGTCCGGGTGCAACGGACGAGATCGCCTTCAAATCCATCACTGCCCGGCGCGAATAATTGCCCGGCCACCTGCCAATTACCCCCAGGATGGGCCAATTTATAGTGAAAGGCTTTACGCTAAATCTATTATGGACATCAATATAAAGGGTTACACGCTCCGCTGGAGCTGATCGCCTTCCATCCGTTCGGGAACCAAAATGAGACCGATATTAATCAAGCACCTTGACGCAAATGGATCAATTCCCTTTATGAAATAATTAAGAAACACGTTATATAAATAAAGGCATATAAATATATAAATAAATATCCTTGGACATTTCACACAACGCCATCTCGTCCCAAGCTAAGCAACTTAATGCTTGTGTTATGGTAACGAGAGGGATGATAATCTACTTATATACATTTTTTTTTTGTAAATAAATACATATTATGGATAGAAAACACCCAGACCCGGAACAAATACTTGTTGGTCGTAAAAATATTTCTTCCGTGCGGGGATCGAACCCGCGACATGCTGCGCAGCAGTCGATCGCTCAACCACTGCGCCAACCGTGTCGTCAAAACGTCGGCGTCGTCGTCATATGTATAACGAAAGTAAAATATTAAACTCCCAGTTTATCAATAACCAGGTCCTGCACGCGGCTTTGTTTGCGAGATGTTTAGCCTGTTTTCAATATCAAGCATAAATGACCCACTACTGAGTCGGGCCTCCAAATTCATGGAGGGTACAGGGTATGTTTCAAGTATTCCTTCTTTTACGAACAGGTGGTCTGGCGCCTTCGTTCCTTTAGTCGCCTCAAGACGGTATGGGTTGACTACATTGTGTCTTCTAAATCCATCGCTACACAGAATGATTATAAATAAGGAGAATCAACAGTTATTCAATATCTTTGGGGGAGGCCTATGTCCAGCAGCGGGCGACGATTAGCTGAATGATGATAATGATGTTGATTCGATATGGTATGCCTCGGAAAACGGAATTTATCGACCTTATAAGCCATACACGATTTAGAATATTAGGACGTCTCGACACCGGTCACAACCTAGGCAGGCAAACTATTTCTGTTAATTAAAACTAGAACTAGTTATAATTAACTAACTTAATAAAAAAAAAAAAAATTAGAATGGCACATGGATCTACAATTTCCTCCAAATGCCTCCTTGAAGCATGAACAAAATCTCCTCGCGGCTGTCTTCCGAACGTCTACCACGTACGGTCGCAGCGCGGGGAGGCCGATTCAATAGTCCGATCAGATTGCGATCGACTACGCCGTCCCCGCCACCACTTATGGCACAGCTCATCGACAGTACACGATTCGACACAGCAAAGTAGGCCTACGGCGTTACTTACTCCGGCAGGCTAGGCGCACACTTCACTTGCAAGTTGGTGTGCCTTTAATGGCACCCACAACGGAACGGTTTGAAGGCACTGTTCTCCAAATCCGTCACATGGCTCCCGATGTCAGAGGGAGAGCGTCCGTCCACGCTGGGCTTTCAACAACGCTTAAAAGCTCACGTTTGTTGAGAGTAAAACGTAATTTCGCTTACTTGGTGCGCACATTTACACATAATTCCCGCTTCCAGCATACAGTGACAGCAACGCTGTGTTATGAATATTCACGAGTTTTCTCTGACGTGGAATAATTTACAGAGTAATATTTTGCGTAGTAAGCGTAATACCCGTTTTGTGCTGTTTAGGTATAACTTCACATTATCATATCGTATCCACTATGGTTTTTGAACTGAGGAAATTCAAATGATTTTGTCGCTATTTATATGTTCTGCGTCCTTTATGAGAGACTCCTTTACCGCTCTACACAAGTAAAGTACCAATCAGGGTAACTTTTTGTAACTGGGTTTCCTAACTTCCAACTCAATGAAGACTATATTCCATGTTGATACATTTATGAGTGGTTCACCGCAACGTATGTTGGAGGAAAATTGTTCTTAGAAATAAATTACGTTTATTACCGATTCCGGATACTCCGGAATATTCCCGTATTATGAATTTATGATCCGCATTGTAATGTCAGAAGCGTTGACCGATGTATGTACCTCGATCATTTTATGCATTCAATGAGAAATAAAAATCAATGACCTACTAAAACTTCTTTAATTGCCTGTCTAACAATTAAAGTAGCTCCAATTTTTCTTCTTCTTCTTCATTTAGGTTTTGGCTTCCATCGTTATACCGATGATTTTGCCAATGACAAGTGTGTTGTGTTAGAAATTTCGTGTGATTATGAAAGTTAAATTAATTGGTTATAAGTTGCGTTAGAGTTATGAAGTTAAATGTTAGCAGGTAGCGCTATAGAAAACAATACAAAGCATTAAAGTACAGATTATAAATATTAAATTGATAGAGCAATATTATGGGAACTATAGGTATTTGATTAAATACAAACTAGACGTACTTTTAACAGTTCGATTGCATGAAAGGAGTTCGTTATGGGGTTAGTCCGATTTTTAATTCGACCTCAAAGACAAACACGTTCGGAATTTCGTACTAACTAAAGAAATTTAGCAAAAATGATAATTATATCTTTTATTGTAATTTATTGAATTTTTAACTTATTGTTGTATTTTAACGAAAATAAGTATTTACTGCTTAAAAAACTGATATTTAACTTAAAAATATTTAATTCTAGTTTCAAAAATGTTACGTAATATATTTCATTTCCTATAGTGTTCTCGCTGCTGAAGTGAAAAGTTATGTGTGTTACACGAGAGCAAAATTTTTCGCATCTGGTGCCTTTGAATCCCTCGCAGCACTCAGGAATCAACTTTAGAATCACTCGCTACGCTCGTGATTCAATCATTGATTCCTTCGCTTACTCGGGATTCAATATCAGCACTCGCAGCAAAAAACGACTTTGCTCTCTTGTTGCACAAATAACTATAGAACTATTGATACCATGCACCCCACGCTTTTACAATAAAATAATTTTTTCTGACACAATTTTTAATTCAAAGTTATTTTTTTGTTCGATTTTCTATAAAAGCGTATTTTTTTAGTTTTTTTTTAAATATCATTTATTATCCATATACTGTAGATATTGTGATAATTTTTGAACAATTGTACCAGCAACGGCTGGGCTTAGACCGTCCCTCGCTACAAAGTGGTTTCCATATTTGTGGCCCTGTTCGAATAGTGAGTTGATGTACATTTACATTTGAGTATTAAACGAAAAGTTCGGTTTTATTCCGAAGAGTGAATCTCGAGAGGCCTCTTCATCACGCGTAAGTGTCATACGACACGCGTCTGCGTGCGATATTCCCTCGTGCCGAAATACGAATACGTCCTCTCAGTCGTACCGACGATAAATCTCAAACACTTAAAACGTCCAATAAGGTATTTACCTTCAAAATATTTCCGCGATTAAGACCCGTGTCATAATTATTTAAAATGTCCAATAAGTATTCCATAAAACGCACGTACTTCTTTCTGCCAACTCTTAGTCATCTTTTAACGATAATAAGCGTCTGTCTAAACAAAGAGGAGAGCAAGAGGAGAGCTTGACAACACGTCACGCCCTTGCGGTGGCTGACTCGGCCCTCGGCAGTGGGCAGTGGGTCTTTTAAGGGTGAAGACTGTGGTGATGCATTTGACTGACTTGGTTTTTATAAGCAGACTATTTTTCTCTGTTAGTCGCTTAATCAAACGCAGTATTAGCTGAAAGAAAATATTGGTCTTTTTGGCCAAACCAAACATGTTGTAACCCTTTGGCATGTCCTTGGCTGCTCGCGAGGGACCGGATGCCCTATGAGCCTCAGGAGCTGAACTAAGCTATCTCATAATTATCCGGATTCCGATCAAACGATTGGATCCGTGTGGTGACGGATTTAGAATACACAGTGTCACCGTCCCATTCCATCCTGCGGGTGGTTACTATTTAAAATGTCGATCATCTTCTTCTCTCTTCTTCTTTTTAAAACTTCATAAACAATGTCGGCTCGCGATTCTCGGCGAAATAGGCCAATATGTATACATTTAAAAAGCCTCCTCTTTTTTGAAGTCGGTTAAACCAGTATTCATGATATGAAAAATAATATATTCTCAAAATAGAATATTTATACTTCTTTGCACACAATAGTAGAGACAAAAATAAAACAGACAATGTACAATTAGGCGGCGTTATCGCTAAAGCAATTGGTAAAATATGTGTCTGGCATCAATACAAATCGTTTCACACGTTTGAGTAGTACCCCGCCTACAATGTATATCACTTTATGTGATTGACTTTACGCACCGCGTTCCTACCTATCTTAAGTAAGAACCTCCGCCCACTTATTTTCCTCATAATTTAGGCTTATACGATTGCTACAAAAAAGATCACCCACTCGTAACAGAAACATCATCATCCTAGGCCTTATGCTGTGAGCCTACCCTAATGTTAAGGAACGAGATTACAGTACGTCGCTGCGCTAAGCGAATCGGCACAAATTATTTTTTCCAGTAGCCTCTTATGTACAACACTACGATTTCTAAGAGTTTCAATTGACACACCATATTGAAATTAAGATATAATCATTTTCCTCATTCAGCACTGAGGAATTTGTATGAATGTATGTAGTAACGCACTAATCCATAAGCCAAGGCGAGCGAGGCGCTACGACCAAATTATAACGGCGGTATTGCACGCTCTGTCATGATGATATCTGAAATTAATTTCGCCTCCTAGGGAATATTACCGGCACGGAAACGGTATCTGTATTTTTATTTTCGGAAGTAATAAGGGAATCCTGGGCACGGACATTCATGTGTCAATAGAAAGAGATTTAGAAGAGGAGCGAGGTTAATTTATGTGGGAAGATATTTTATTATAGACGTACTTTGATGTCGGTTCCTAGAGGCCCTCCAGGCAGTCCTTCGAATTTCTACCACCTCGTATCGATTTTATAGATCAAACTACTAGTGGACGTCGTATGCTGAGCCACTGAATAACATCGATTGTGCTAATGGTTGGGATTACCTTAACTGGTGCTTTGCCGTGTATTAAACTGCTATAGCGAACACTAAAAGTAAAATGTCGTAGGACGAGACCTGAGAACCGCAAGATGCCGATCACGAAAGAATAAGTTTTGGTACAAAAATAGATTGGATTTGAGAGAATAGCGTAGGAAATTTTTTCACTAAAATATATTTTGCATTGACGAAAGACCAATGTGTGGGGAGAACAGTAGATTTATAAAATGGCTGGATTACTGGGCACATTCTGTGTGTTCGTGGCGCACGGCCGGCTCAATTTATAAATTGTTCGCTTAAAATCATTTGACACTTAAATTGATGTTAATTTGTGGCGGCTGAGGACAGTCGATGCAAGTCTCACTCGATTGCATATGTGTGGTGGATAAATCATCACCACATGAAGAGACGGACCTCCCCCACTGTCATAGAGGAACATTCATCTATCATGACAAGACATAAAGAGGTTTCTATCAAGATTTTCTTCCTTTGCGTCCCGATTTGCTAAATAAGTCAAAAATCATCTCTTACAACACCCAAAGGGCGGAAAGAGGTTGCGATTAATAGAGCGCGTTTGCAAAATAAATAACAAGAGCCTATTTATTTTGCAAACTCGGTCAATTAATCGAATATGACCCGGAACTACCGAAATGCTTTAATGCAGAAAAGACACTGCAGAAAACTCCGATAGGACAATCAGGCATGTGGAGCGAACAGTGCCGCAGTGGGGGAAAGTTCGCTCTTGCCGTGGAACAATCGCGTGGCTTCGCTTCCGTGCTTCGGCAGTGAGACACAAAATTGACTACTTGTAATGTAGCTAGCAGGCACATAGCCATATTTTAAGCAAAACGTAGGCCCCTGCATTAAACAACTGTGCCAATTGGATAAGCTTCAACAGTAAAAAATAATGGCGGGAAATAAAGATTACATTTAAATGATCTCTGGAAGCGACAGAAAGGAGGCTGCGGTGAAATGTATGGAAGGTCGGCCGAGCCCACTCAAATATTTCACTGTTATTTTATAACGAATTTCGGTTTTTAACTTCCAAATGGTAAAGAATTAACATTATCACTGATATTTCATAGTAAAATTGTCAGAGATTTTATTTTTCCAGGTTCGTTTGATGTGATTTGGGAACTGAGTCATTTATAGTTGCCGTTACCTGGCCTTTTACCATTTTGCTGGGTTCAGGACCAGTCTATCCCGATTTCGCTGATAGCCACTATTGTAGTTATAGCGCGATTTCCAGCTCGCCTCCGAGTCTCTTGTGGCCATTAAAGGTTTCAACTTCAAACAATAACCTGATTAAAGGATTCGCAGCTTAGAATGTCTTCACCAACCTCGAGTGCATTATGTTTGCTTCAACACTAACCGCTTGACGGTCGCTATTCCTGCAGAAACCACTCTCGAAAGGGAATTTGACTATACCAGCATCCCAACACAATTGAGCGCCCGCAACTGTTTTTACAGAACCACCCACGTGGTAATAAATTGTCAGATTGTTTGGGAACTTTTTTTTTTTGTTGTCGCTTGGGAAATGCTTTATGCATACCACCGCCCCCCGGGGGAGAGGTCGGTGTTTATGTGGGACTCCGACAAGGGTCGTCTACCCAAGAGTCGTCTACCCACTAAAACCCCAGCGGTATACCCTCACACGGCGCGCTTGGGGCGCCACAAGTTCGCGTAAACGCATTCTACTGTGACGCCCCGGCGTGGTGCCCGTCATCGAGGCTTTCGTCGGTGGCGGTTCCCCCGACCCACCACCGACCTCACAGGCGAGGGCAAAAGGGATTCGCATAGTCACGACCCCCCTCCACCCTTGCCTCCGTCCGCGGCGCGGGTCAGCTGGAGCTCCCTCCTTTGCGACCCGCCCCGCTGCCCCCTTCTGCGACATAACGGCCTCGCAGAAGGCGGCCCGTCGGCCCTCGGGTTAGCGACAACCCAAGGGCGTTGGTGGACCACAGCGGTCCAGGACTCGTAGGGCAACTCTGAGGACAGAGGAGTCCCTGGAGCCCCAGTCCACTGCGGCGCTGGGTGCCGCTCTTCGTCTCACCTCTCCCCGTGGGCCCGCCCGGCATGGGAGGCCCTGGCTGGTATGGCCCCACGGATCATTGAGGCACTCAAGCCCCCTCACCACGACAAGGTCACAGTCGAGGGGGAGATTGTTTGGGAACTACCCCAAGCATTGCCAGCATACAAAATGGAACGTAAGACAATTTTAATCAACCATTTCAACCAGGCATGCATTCAAATTGCGACTCTGTGACCCAAGGTGTAAAATCGAAAACCTATTTATGCGTGCGCTGCTAAGACGATTGACAATAGAACAAAATCATGTACTACGAGTTTGTAGGTCTTATTAAGTTCTACAAAAAAGACCGCGCGAGCACATATCTATCTATCATAGTTTAGTCACAATAACCGCTTTTATCTTCTCTCTCTTCTCAGCCCATAAATGACCCACTGCTGAGTCGGGCCTCCTCCAAGTACAAGGAGGGCAATTAGTCTACTGTGCCACGCTGACCAGGGGTGGTACAGGGTTTGGTATCAAGTTTTCCTTCTCTTGCGGCTAGGTTTACGGCCTTATCACGTCCTTTGTCGGCTCCTACGACACCCTCAGAATGAAATGGGGTGGCGACAATAAGTATTCTTAAACTGCTTTTATGTTCATAAAAAATATTAAATCGCCTAAAGAAACAAACTAAGTACGTTAAATGTGTATCGCAATATTAATCCCTATCCAATTAATATTCTGTTCTATTCTATTCATGGGGATTTATGTAGAAGTAAAATACTTTTTGTTTTATTCCAGTCGGACATTGAGAAATTATCACGAGTATAAAACGCAAAGAATTGGTATAATAATGAGTTATTTGCCAAAGAGTTTTATCAAAATATAATACATAATATTAATCTTTATCGAAATAAATGTTTTGTTGAAGAGTATTTCAGTGTGAATAAAATTGTCCTTGAAAACATCAAATCAGTTAATTTAAATTACAAGACTAGTATTTACATTTTGAAAATAGTTCCGCAACAAAATTGAAATTCGTGTCAACGAAGTAGAAAAAAAATCTGACGAAAATATAAATTCCATCACCACGCGGATAAAACCGCGGGGCGCAGATGGTACCTATATTATAATATTGTGAGAGTGGGTCATTGAGTGCACAAAAGTGCGATAGCAAGAGCGGACCAGCACAATAACTAAATATCAAGAAGGATAATCTAATGGAGTGCGGCGGGCAATATCGGCCCTCTGCCACTGAGGGCCCTCAGACCTTCAGTCCTTCGGGGATCAAGAGCCGTCGAGTGGTTTGCGAACACAAAAGTATGCGACGAATTAGACCGCCGATCCACACTATATCCAAACTATGCGCACTTGAACTTAGTATCCATCATTTGTTTCGGGAACTTTATTTTCGACCTTCTCCTTGCCACCCCAGTCAGTGATCTGCCACTCTGATGTTGGGTTTGTTTGTAATAATATTAAATGGGCGATCGTGTGGGGCCTCTTTTCAGAGAGAATCCTATGCTCTACTGGAACATTCGGGTTGCTAGCAAAATAAAAGAGAGTACCCTCTCGGCGCGCGCCATTCCAATACAAATCAAAATAGCGAGCGCTTGCTATGGTGAGAATGACGTCAGAGCGCAGTACACCGTTTCAACACCTGCCCAGACTCCGCCCACGTGGGTTACGGCTCGTGCTCATTTACACTTTTATCGTCATCCACGATTTCAGCTGCATTTACAACCACTCGTTTAATTCCTAGAGATCTGTATTTTGACGAAATACGAATATATTAATAGGCACGTGCATGGCAAAACCAACCACTATTATTAAATAGTTATAGTAAAACTATTACGAATGGCAATTTTATTTAACTTAAAAGGGTAAGTTGTATGCGATACAAACTTCATTTCTAACTAGCGACCCGCCCCGGCTTCGCACGGGTGCAATTATGCATGTATTATACATATAAACCTTCCTCTTGAATCACTCTACCTATAAAAAAATCCGCTTCAAAATCCGTTGCGTAGTTTTAAAGATTTAAGCATACATAGGGACGGACAGACGACAGCGACTTTGTTTTATACTATGTAGTGAAGTGATGATGATGATACATGCTTTATAACATAGAACTTGATTCGTTACAGATGTAGGTGTCATTTTGATGACATTTGTTGCAACCAATATAGGCATAAACTCTAGTCGTGATAGGAGAAACTGCTCATCATCAGATGAATAGTCAGCAGGTCATAAAAGGGGGGAAATGTTGATGACGAGTACGCGAGCGGCAGTGGCCCGCGCGTGGACCTATTAGGCGATGCATCATGCATTCATCACACGGCAGACTTAGATGTAAGGGGTTAACTTAGGTCAACGCAATTAGCCCCAATTACTTGTCCGTGGCCACATTAGCTTAGTCTCAGTGGTCGCGCGTCGTCGCATCCAGAGCCATCTCCCTCGTCGCGTTGCGGCGAATTGCGAACGAGCAATCCTTCAGTGCTGCCGATTATTAAAATGAAACGCGTGCGTGAGGTAACAGGTATGTAAAAGCTTTGCGCCTCAATCATCGTGCATGAGCGGGATTACATCAACGACACCTTTCTCTTCACGCGAATGGTTGAGCGACAGGTTTATCCGCCAGATAAAGAGATCTTTTACTATAGTAAAAAGCCAGTTGGAACGTTTCGGTACTCGGAAAATTTATGGAAATTCAGTGAATTACTGTCACATAATTTATGAATAAGGAACGAAGCTTTAGCTTTGTTTCCTTTGGCCTGGATTGTGGTTTGTGGGGTGAAATGGGATCCAACCGTTGTAGTAGTGGCGCATCTCCACTTGGGCTGGGCTCTGTTTTGAAACGAATCAACTATACAACACTAGCGTCGACTTTTTATTGAATTTGCTCCGTTTTTTGAAAATGCGCGACGTCGCGTTGAAATCGTTTCAGGATTATAATATGTATTATCTAATATGTGAATATACAATTATAATGGTCAGCCAGCAGCATTAAAAATATATTTCCCGTTCGAACAGGTACTAAACAGAGACCGCCAAGACATTCATGTGATTTATTTCCAAATGTAACTATTTGTTAAAATTTACAAATAAGTAAAACGTGGAGTGTACCCGGTTTCTTGGGACATTTTCTCCGTGACTCAGCAATTCAAACAAAAGTACTTGTGGGCAACGCAATTTTACATTATGCCACTGCAGCATGATACAGGTCAAAAATGTGGAGAAAGAATTTTAAATTAAAAAGTGTCCGTTTAACAATGTACACGCTCTAACTCGCACAGAAACGAAGTTAACATTAATTGCAAATTCATTTATCATGAAATATTCACCGGTTGAATTTTAAAGTTGGTCGCGGCCGCCATCGCTTACGTTCAAAGTACAGGTCAAATTAACTCGCTCATAATTTATGAGTCATGCGGGTGTATTCCATTATCGTCCATTGAGTCCCCCGAGACCGGCGGACTCCTTCAATTTATACACGGTTTGTCACGAGCTTATATATTTAGCACAATAATAATGATAATTATTATTCATGGAACGCTCAATACGGCACTTCCCTTGTGCGCTTTATTGTACGGATATCGCACAAAAGCTCTCGTGCCGTGTAAGAAGAGACTTACACGGCACGTTATGCATTTTCGTCGTTATTGATGTACATACATATGAAAATGCATAAACACTATCCACTGCAGAGAGATGCCATTATGACATACGCGTGGTATCGTACCACCGTGGTGATGCTCAAGGACACGACCCCCTACTGTTAAGCTAGCCTTCGTCCAACTCAGAGCTCTTGCGCACACGTGAAGCGCTATAAGGTGGAGGCTCTCATCATCTGCTGTCTCACGCGCAACTCACATTCTTGTATGTGAACGGAGGCCAGTGGCACGCAGACCCGAGCCAAAGTTCTAGTAGCTCTCAATCTGAACTAACACTATTCACTCTCTCTCGTCACGTTTTTCGAAATGACAAGGCCGATAACCTAGCAGCCAGAAGGGCAACTTGATGCGAAGCCTTGTGCTAGCGCGGCCAACGCTGGCCAGGCGCCAGGCGCCAGCGTGGCTCAGTAGGCCAGTTCCCTCCATGTCGGATGCCCAATTGCAGACGGCCTATGGTCTGTGTGCTAGTAGTTATTTTGATTGCAACTAGAGAAAGTTAAAATACACTATCAGTAACACTATCACCGTTGAATATAAATATATACAGTACTACAGTGAAAAATACAGTTACACATTTTAGTCATACAAAAACTGCTAGTGTAGAGTGGTATTGTACACAATGCGCAAGGTTCAAGTCATGTGATATGTTCAAATCAGCCGCCAATTTCTTTCAAAGATAAGAGAAAGCCCTTGAGTAAACTCAATCATGACGCAAATGCAGCAGGCCGTATAGCAGCTTTGACGATGATTGGCCCAACTGAGTGAAATGTTGCTATGCTTAAGCAATATTTTATTGGAAATCAAAACATTTTCATATAAAAAGCGAATGCCTCACCCGTATCACGCCAAGGATTAAAGTGGATGCAGAGAAGCACTTAAATGCCATTGAATGTGGCAACAATAACAACTTTTAACTGCACGCATTGTCTTATTGGTTGTGTATTTATTGCTCATGATCTAAGGACATGGTCGCTGCCTCATCCGCGGTGACGTCATCGTCATCTTAATGTACTCCGGGAGCAGTATTCGTGGAGAGCACACGACTCGGCAATCTCTGCACGCAGGACGCAGGAGCGTGCTCAACCCGATTTCTAGGGAAATATTTGAATAGGCAGATCGCGATAGCGTAGCTCGCACTGTAGTCATGAAGTTTTAGTCCTTTTCTCACAGCAATTGACTGGACTATAATGTCGATTAACGATTTCTAATCAATTTTGTGTTAATTATGTAAAATTTTATGTCATGCCCATAAATCTAGTTGAATTGTGATGTGTTCGCCGGAAAGGTGAGTTCTATGTATTTTATAAATTATGTACTTCTTCACTAGTGGTGATCCTAAAGCACACTCTGAACGTATCCTTATGAGCTTGCCACTTTATTTGGCCTTAATCGGATGGCACTTCTAACTTGAACATAAGCTTGAATTTCACACCGGGTAGATAAAAGTACAATGTTAATGTCGAGGCCGGTAATGTCAGCTAGACGCTTTAATTCCCCGAAGTCTGCATTAAAAAGCCTCAAGCAATTTGGATATCGTAATTGAACAACATTGGCGAATGCTTTTATTCATTATAGGAATAGTAGTAGCTGCTTGTACCTTCAGTCGCGTGGATCGAGATTTGGATTTTCGTACATAAACTAGCGAGCCGCCCCGGCTCCGCACGGGTGCAGTGATGTACACTTAAATGTATGCATGTATTATACATATTTATAAACCTTCCACGTGAATCCCTCTATCTACTAAAAAAAACCGCTTCCAAATCCGTTGCGTAGTTTTAAAGATTTAAGCATACATAGGGACGGACAAACGACAGCGACTTTGTTTTATAATGTAGTGAGTAGTGATAGTGAAGAACCACGGCGCCTTTTAAATGAAGGGTTGCCAGTTGCCACAATCACTGTACGTACAATCCGCGCCGAATTCAAACTACTAGTACGTTGTCGGTTCTACCAAATAAAAACCCGATGTTAAAATTTACAAAAGCCTGGCCATCTGGGACGTAACGATTTGTTCGGTCGCTTTATTTATTTTTTCAATTGGTCTGGCGAAAGGGAAATATGAAAAGACACACGTATGGGCCAAACATTGACAGATCGTGTCCATGCCATTAATTTGTTGATTTATTCTATTATACCCTGTACAACATAGCTTGATCAATTTGACAGACGGGCTAGTGATGGGAAACGGAAAATATCCCCATACAATATTTTTAAAAGCTTAATGTGATTACATTCCGGGCTAGGCAGCAATGTAGCAGTTGTATGGGGACCAGTAGTGCCGCGACAGCACTGCTGCGGCAGCACTGCTGGGAGCAGCGTACTTCGGAATCATACCTTTATGTCGATCAGAAAAATTGACATCTGTCAAATCGATCAAGCTATCTTGTACAGGGTATAGAGCATGCGAAAGCCAGAACGTCAAAACCGTGACGCAAGGTACAAGGCAGAACCATTTTACAATCGTTTCGGAAAGAAAAACAACGCTGATCAGAGGAACAAAGATGTTGGCTGCATATTATACTGATTTCTCTATAATCTACCTAGTGGGCATGCAACATTTTATGGCCTAGGGATTTATTTTAAACAAGTAACATGGCAATAACATAAAAAATGCCATATTAATAATTAAATTAAATAGTATCATATTGCATCCCTAAGGAAGGTTGAGGCTGAATAATGAAAAGAATTAGTTCTTTACTAAAAAGTCCTTTACATTCTTTTTAAAAAGGTTCGATTCCATTGTTTTCATCGATACAGCTGGTGACGAAAGTGATACGTGACAATTTGAGAAATGAGCTCAGATAACCCAACATTGACGTCACATTATCACTACATATTATAAAACAAAGTCGCTGTCGTCTGTCCGTCCCTATGTATGCTTAAATCTATAAAACTACGCAACGGATTTTGAAGCGGTTTTTTTTAATAGATAGAGTGATTCAAGAGGAAGGTTTTTAAGAATAATACATTCATAATATTGTAGAGGAACACTGATACATTTAAAGGTTCATCATTGCACCCGTGCGAAGCCGGGGCGGGTCGCTAGTTTATTGATAAAATAACGAAAGCTAGTTGGCACCCATATTCCCGAAATCTCACCCATCCTTCAATATAATATACATATATACTTACGAGTACATTGTTTTAGAAGTGCTTCTTTTGATTAGTTCTGTGCCCTTCTGTGCACTTTGGGTGGCTGCAAGTGTGGGGTGTCAGTTACATCCTGTGTGTTGAAACTGTTGTAAGGGCTGTCTTAAATTGTTTCAGATTGCTACGAGTAAGTCGTGTGATGATTCAGCGCATCAACGCACCGTTATCGATATCATTTTGAGCTCGCACGTAAGCGATGGCGAACAGAGGGACGCTGTGGGATTATAATGTGCTAGTGGGCTTTGCACTCTTAGCTCTATGTGAATCGCCGTTGCACCATGTCCAAATTATTGCGTCAGGTAAGCATTACCAGTTACATTTTAAACTACAATACATATATTCGTAATGGAAACCAACTTCGAAATCAATAACTAACAAAATAATAAATCAAAATGATTACCAAGGTTTTCCTAACCACTTTAAATTGTATAGAATTTCTGCGGCACCATCTCCTAAGAAACAAAAAGGTTTATAGATGACGAGTATGTGAGCTATATGAGAGTGTTCTTTTTGATGACATCCTTGAATTACCCGAAAGTAGCGAATATTTTTTATTTACAATACAGATGTGAGCGCTCTGCGCCACTCGACTGGCGCGGCAGCCACCGTCACGAAGGTGGAAGCCGTGGCGGGTCACGAGGCGCTGCTGCCGTGCGACACGCAGCCTTCCAGGGCCAACGACAGTCTGCTCCTGGTGGCGTGGTACAGAGGAGACAACCCGGTGTACAGGTACTTATAATTTAGCGGCAGCTTCAATTCTGCTGTCAGCCGCGATTTCTTAAAACCTTGACAATTGGCTCTCCCATCCAATCAACGTGGATAGTCCGTGAGAAGATAAAACGTAAAATGAAACGAACGTAGTAGAAACTCGACGTGATTCATCTTCAGCTAGAAGTACATAAGTAAGATCTGTTACCAAGGCACGAATATTCCAATTCTACACTGGGCTGCAAAACTAAGTATCACAGTTTTAAAATTGCAATAACTTTTTAAGTACACAAGATATACTTTCGAAATAAAAAGTCGAAAAAAGTTACATAGCTGATAACATAAAGCTGATAACATTTGCTTTGGCTAACTTCTATAGTTTAGAAAAAAAAATGATATATTAAAAGTGTAGTACTTAGTGCAGACTGACCTGCACTAAGGACTACACTTTTAATATATTAAGTAGTTCAAATTTAAAGCATTTATTTTGTTTAGGTCACGGTGAACACTTAAAAATAGCCAACATATTGTTCATAACTTATTATATAAATAGATATATGAGTAAAATTGAAAATAAATGCTCTATCTAATTTTCTGATTATACAATGTTATTTTAATAAAACTAAACTAACTACATATACATAATTTATAAAAAGTTTAGTTGTGCCCAATCGCTACCACTTGGCAAAGTTCCTAGAAGACTAGCAGCGTCAATACTTACTTAATATATAATAAAACATTCGGAACGCGACCACTGCTCAGAAGAACTGGCAGGAAACTCATAGGGGTTGGTCACAATAACATAAATAAAGAATTAAAACTAAACTGCTTAGTCCCAGGCAGCTGGGTCGTATACATAATCGGGAATGCGGAAATACGCTATTTTGTGAAGATTTGTCTTGAAGACCGTATTTTTAAAGGCATTGCGATTCTCTAAGCTGCTTGGTCAGTTGGTTGTAAAAGCGTATGCATGGGTCAATCATGAAAGAGTTACTTATTCTGTGGAGACGAGTAAAATGGATAGCAACATTATTAGATTGTTTCGTGTCAATTTATTGTTATACTGTGATGTAAGGAACTGTGTCCTAGTTTCGACACACGGGAGTCTGCAGCGACGGCGGACTGGGCCGCGGAGTCGTTCGCAGGGCGAGCCACGTGGCAACAGGCGCCCACCCCCGGCCTGGCCTTATCCAATGTGGAAGCGGACGACCGTGCGGTGTACACGTGTCGGGTCGACTTCTACACTTCACCTGCGCGGAGCTACAGGATTGCTTTAGATGTAGTCGGTGTGTGTTCCTGCAAATATTGCGCTTATTTATTTTTTACGTTGGAAATCAAGGATACAGCGAAGCTGGGGATCACCCCGACTGTCTATAACCCCAGTGTTCCTCGGCTGCCTGCCCCGGGACCACTCTTTCTCCCGAATGTCTCCCGAGGCTTAGCGCGTCTCGTGCTCGGTAGTGAGGCTGAAACCACAATACGCAGATAATTTTATTCTGTTTTGATCGTGAATAAATTGTGTGCATTTTGTGTCCTTGGGGTAGGCACTTAGTGGACTCTGATTATTTCAATATTGCTTTATCTGTGTATTCACAATGTATTATTACACTGGGAACTGAACAATAATTTAAGGCGTTTTGTGTTTGTAACAGCAGCTTCTAACATTATCTTAAGCTTATCAATTTATCAATCAATCTATCATGGAACAAGAACCTGGAACTAAGTGTTTTGCCAATATTCCAGTTAATTCGGCAAAAGTTGCAGTCCATTCAATTAGGGGTGATCGCTTCATGCGAAAGCCAGGTGGTGACGATAATGTTGTTCGGCAGAGCCCCCGGGACCGCCAGTCATCTTTGACGAGTTCGGCAAAGAAATAGCTGACGTGGCGGGCCCCTATCGCGAGGGGATCACGTTTCAACTCGTTTGCACCGTCAGAGGTGGTAAGTACTTAATCCAATTATGACACTTATTACAATTTGAATATGAAACAATAAATACCTCTTTAAGGTTCATTCAATTTAACTTTCCCTCTCTCAGACCTTCCCCCTCGACCGTGCCGCAACCTTGACTCAGTTTGGGTTCCTCCGCCAACAGTGAGAGCGGGGGAGCCAGTGCTTTCACCGCTCAGTAACAGATCAGGCACTTCCAGAATTCCACAGCACCCAAGCTGCACCCATATTGCCATGGATGTTGAATGTTCCGACGTTTTGAATGCTTTGCTGCAATCGTATTCAATGTGCTATAATCTAAGATATAATTTTGGTTACAGGTTACCCCACGCCTCGGATCCAATGGCTGCAAAACGGCACGGTGGTGACGTCTTTAGGATCGAAAGATTCTTTACCGGTGTCATCGGACTCCAGGTCCCTAACGCTGGTGGTGGAGAACGCCACGCGGGGCCTGTTGGCCACCGAGTACACCTGTACCGCTGACAATAGTTTGCACGTGCCCCCACGGCGCTCTTCGATCCGAGTGGACCTATACTGTAATTTATTCAGCCTCACCATTTCATTTTGATCTCTTGCTACAACCGAAACTGTTCAGTGTGTCGTACACTTGTTGCTTTCGACACTAAAAGTAATCTAATAAGTACTTCACACAACAGCAGTTATGTGCGGGACAAAGTCGTGCGAAAGCCGTTTATACTTTTAGATATACATTATTGTGACGTTCAAAATTGTAATTGGTATAGACCATTTTTAGCCCCCGCACGCAAACAGAGGGGTTTTATAAGTATGACGTATCTGTCTGTGTGTGGCTCCGTAGCTCGCGTACGGTTATAGCGATTTCAATTTAGTTTCATTTTTGTATGAAAGGTGAGTTACGGGCGAATGTTTTTAGACATGTTTGATGAACGATTGAGTCGTGTAAATTAAAAGTTATTATTCACAGCCCGGCTGTGAAATTTCAAAACCCAGTATCTGCATAAAACTAAATTTTATAGGAGAGGCAAAAAACGATTTCATACCTTTGATAGCGTGCCGTTTCAATAATATTAGTCATACATTCTTGGGAGTGATTGTAAAATTTGAGGTACATAACAGGCTTTATAAAAATGTAGTTTTAATGCGTCTATCACAAAATATGTACGTAGAGAAGCAGTTACTAATAAAATAATTGTTTTCTTGGACCATACTTTTTGAGTGTGACAATTTCAAAACCTAGTAAGATCACTTGCTTTGTTTTCATTTAGGTTTCAATTTACTGAGTAGGAACTAAATGCAATTTTATAAACCTAGTAAGAAACAACAGAATAAAGGAACTCAAATATTGGGCAGGAATAAGCAGGTTTAATGAAAAAGATAAAACTCCCTCTGTTCATTGGCATACGCTGTAATAAAGTTTTTACGATGCCTTCTTTTTTACTATCTTTTATTTTTCTCTTTTCTTTTTTTTTTACTTTGTTTTCATCCATCCTTTTCCTCATATGGCATTTCTTTCATCCACGGTAAATAAATTACAATCCCTTTTACATTTTTCGCTACAACCATTTTGTATGAAAGAGTATTTAGCTTTAATACGAGTTATTCTTTTTTTTTTTCAATATTTGCACGAGCAAGACGGACGCTTCTTGTTGATCGTCTCCATCGCTATCATTATTTATAACTGCAGTGTTGTTGTTATTGCAATTTAAAGCTGTGTTTATATAAATGGGTTCTGGATAATTTGCAATAAAATGTACTGTTTTTGCGAACCTTGCTTGTATATGCGATGCAGCAGGTTCCTGATTAGTAAATATAAGTGAATTCGGGTAAGTTGATAAGAATACTGAATGTTGCGGTACGTTACATGGAAGAGCCGGAATGCTATTCGAAATTAAAGGGTTGCAATTAGTATCATCATCAGTTTCACTAGTTTCTTCTATGTACTGTATCTAATATTTAGATACTTTCGAATTGAGAAACTTGGATGCGCTACCGAATCATCACTGTACAAATAATTTGAAATATCTGAAATATTTTTAATAAATTCTTCCATCCTTCCATCAATTTGCTTAGAAGAACATGGTGGCGGATTGTCGTAGATGTTGAATGGGGCATCTTTAGTTACCAAAGAAGTATTATCAGTTGAGCTAGTAAGCGAAATGATGTTGCAGGGTATATCAGTGAGTGAAAAATTGCTATGCAATGCACTTGAGGTGTTTTCATTAAATCTGAAATGAAATGTTTTATAAAGCCATGCGCCATCACCAAAGCGTTGGTAGTTTGTAGCAATCAAAAAGCAAAGAAAATAGAGATAAATTTACAGAACGTACGATGTAGCATTAGGTATCCACATGGTGTTTTAGTGTGTGCGTGGTCATATTTATGGGTATTAGTAAACGTCAATATTATTTCTCCCATCACCTACCCCACACAACCCATAAATATAACTTCAGAATCAACCTATATAATACCAGAGTAAAGACGAAAAGTATTTGTTCTGGGTCTTTTCTATCTATAATATGTATGTATTCACAAAAAAAAAGTATAACAGGTAGTTTATCATCCATCTCGTTACCATAACACAAGCATTGAGTTGCTTAGCTTGGGACGAGATGGTGTTGTGTGAAATGTCCAAGGATATTTATTATTTATGTGTCGTAGTATGTTGCAGTAGAAATTGTGATTTAATCATTACCCTCGTAGCAGGTAGCAGATTATGGTACATATCATAGCTAAAACAGTTTTTTTTTGTGCAAAATGAATTGAAATAGAGTATATTTGTGCTTATGCAAGATGTAACATCCAGATTCTAAAAATTCTATATAGTATTTGAATCGATAACGTTATTTTTCTTCTTGGTATCTTTATACTTTAGTTATTGAAATAAATCTGACTTGCAAATACCATGCAATCTCAAATTCATTAAAACAAAACACAAAACAAAATCTTGCCAGTTACCAACAATTAATCTTACATGCTTGTGTAATTATTTTGAGTTTAGGCCTTTTATTCATAAAAAACCTTGTAAAACATAAGACCTTGACTATATTATACACTGAAGCGCACTAACATTTCAACATGTTGTTCTTTTAAAGCACTCAAGATCAATTTCGACCTACAAAACTGATTATTATTCATTTTTATAGACAAAAACCCGCACCTGAAACTACTTCTTCTCACTTACTAAAGTTGCGCGAGAGTTTTGACGTTTACTTCAACCATTTCATTGACTTAGTATCTACATGAACCATTTTAAATCCAAGTAACTACAAGCACTTACTAGGTTTTTAAAATGGTTGATGTTAGATACTATGTTTTAATCTTGTAATATTTGCATTTTAAAAACGTTTACTGTAGATACTAGGTTTCCGACATTGTGCAACTTCGTTTTTTACCATATTTTGGGTGTTTTTGCTATCCTAGTAGGTATGTGGAGAGTGGTCTACAAGGTCGAAAATTGCAAAAACACACTTTTTTTAAAATTTGTCAGATACTTGGTTTTGAAATTGGACAGCCGAGCCACAGGTGAAAGTGGGGAAGCATAACCGACTGTCTGCAAATATAATCGAGTGGGGTGTCAAATGAAAGCGCATCACGTGCACATTACAAAATAATAATGTTTAATGAACGGTTGAGCCCTGAAAAAACTCTGGTGATAAAAGTGGGGAAAATACCCAATATCAGCAAATATATGTATAAAATTTTTATAGAATTGTATTACATAGAGAAACAAAAAATTTTAATCAGTAAGTAAGTAAAATAAAAGCGAACAAGGTTGACCTTAAATGTAATCTTTACATTAAATAGACATTTGAAAAATTTGGACAAGAATCTATGTATTAACAACTTGACAAAATCTACATTATAACAAGTGTGTTTTTACAATATAATAACCTACAAAAAGTATAAAATAAAAAAGCCCGTTTTAAAAATATAAAAAGCCCGGCCACTATTACCAGATTTCCCTTTAAAAAGTAAAAAATAATTAAAGAAACCCAATCTTAAAGTACCTAAGTATATACGAGTATTAATTATTCTAAAAAAATACATAGCGTTTAGGGACCGCTCCTACTTAGCTTTTAACACAAATAATAAGGCTCGGGTAACAGGCTTAGTTAGGCAGGCATGTGATACTAATGAAAAAATAAATAGAAGTTAATAAATAAGTAGGAGCGGTAGGTAGGGAATAATGGCGGTAATAGTTCGCTAGTGGAAAAACTCCGCGGCTAATCCTTTGGCAGTGCTTTCAAAGGTTGTAACAAATTTAATTAATTCGAAAGCTTTCAGCCAGGCTTAGAATATACACTTTATTTTCCAATTCTTTATTCGTGGAAAATTTATTGCTAATGCCGTTATTATTCCTTATGATTCCCTTAATTCACCTATGATATTCAGCTCCGTAGCAATTTCCTAATATGTTATTAAGTGTGCTATTACATACATTATTTTTTATTGTGCAAAAAACAAACATTAAAATGTTTGCAGAGATTGACGATTCGTAAACTCAAACTCAAAAGGAATCCTACGTAAATAGGATTCATCACAAAACTCTTATAAATCGTCATATTTATAAACAGCATTATCATCTTACGGCCCCTGTCCCACACTAGGTGGTAGTCTCCACACACTCCTATCAGTCGTCATACCTACATTCACACCTTTCACACACAACTCTTCACTCCTACAATCCCTTCATCTCCCCTGATCGCTCACAATCCCTGCGTAAAAAGTTTCTTTCCATCATCTTCTAGACCCATAACCTCAATCTCAAAATGTCCAAAGCATTTTTGAAATCCATCCGATACCGCAATGACCACTCCCCTTATTATGCACCCCTTATATGACTGAAATTGCTAGGTCGGAACGCGGCACCTGCTGCGAAGACCCGGCGGAAGACATCTAGTGGGCTTGTCTTTTTAACGCCTTTATTTTGCACCTATTCATATATCTTTTTGATCGTGTATTTTACATTACATCAATATATGTAGAACAAATATATGACTAACAGTTGTTACGGGTTCCGAAAGGCGTACAAGTGAAACTAATAAATAAGAAAACAAAAGAGCCTCATCCAGTGAGCCGCCTGACCACAAACACCTTCTTCGTGTCGTCTTCGTCCAACACTTCGTTGGCACCTTGGGAACCAACGTAGTCTTCTAAAAAATTTAAATTGTGAACAAGCCCACGTGAATAAATCTTTCTTTCTTTTTGCAGTGAAACCGCTCACCATTGAAATTATTAGTCGTGACCACGCTTTGTCCGAGGGTCGAGTCACGGAGATAGTATGTCAAACCGAAGGCTCCAGGCCCCCGGCGACAGTCACTTGGTTTCTCGGCGACAAACAAATAAATGCTACAAATACACAAACGGTAAATGAACAAATACCAGTATTTCTCCAATAGGAATATCCCGAAATCCAATGCGTACTTAGGTCCGGTCCTTGTGGAATCCATGGGATTGGGCTTGGTGACCTTAGAGTACAAATGACAGTGAAAATAACTAAGCAAAAGCATTTAGCAGCAAAGGAAACTAAACCGACTTATAATATTAATTCCATATTTATCGTAGATCTTGAAGAAGTTAGAATATTAATAAATAAATATCCTTGGACATTTCACACAGCGCCATCTCGTCCCAAGGTAAGCAACTTAATGCTTGTGTTATGGTAACGAGATGGATGATAAACTACTACTACTATTAAAGATAGAAAACACCCAGACCCGGAACAAATACTTGTAGGTCGTACAAATACATATTTTTTCCGTGCGGGGATCTAACACTCGCCATCTTATCTTAAGTTTCCACTTCAAATACATTTTCTTATAGCTTAGTCCATTCTTGTTATAATAATAATTTGGAGATCAAACACTGCGTTGTAATCACCGTCACCTCGACCCATAAATTGCCCATCACTGCAGTGGGCCCTTTCCAATGTCATGGGGAAAAATAGTCCTTTTTCTCCTGTTGCCCATCTCTCCTTTTCCGTAGGTGTGGAACATTCTTCTTTATTCTAAACTCATACTGAGGAAAATAAAGTATAACAACTACGTAACATTTTAACCAGTAGAGGGTAGATAATCGCGTTAATTAGGTGTTTTCAAATTATTACTTTTTATACAAGGAGCTCTGAAATTACCTGTAAACCATTATACTGCACAAGGCGGAGTTAAGTATTTACTGACAGGTCTGACATATCTATATTTCAATTGAAATCAACAGGAAGTTTTGAGATAGCGTCACGTTTTTTTAATATGACAAACATATTTGTAAACGTTCATTAATTGGAATAAAGATTATACTTAAATCAACCGGTTGATTCATTTTTAATTGAAATAAAACTAGACTTAGCGATGAAAGTAGTGAATTCCCCAAACAATATTGTTTTGATAATTGGATTACTTTTTACCCTGATATTTAACACCAACAACTAATATTGAATCTAGCAGCATGAACTGCTTAGTCCATAGGATATCTTTCAAAGTCCCTCTTAAACAAGGATATTTTGTGTAGGTGCACAATCGGACTGAATCAGTGTTAGAGTGGACGCCCACCAGGGAGCACAACGGGCAGGTGCTGACGTGCAAAGCGCAACATCCAATCTTCGGAGCCCCCGGCTTGGAGCAGCCGCTTCGACTGCATGTCAATTGTACGTGAACAACAAAAATGTTTTAATTTAACCTTTATAATTTAATTTTATATATTTTTAAATTATATCGTCATTATATGCAGCACTAACATATTATATATACCCCTTTTATTGTATTAGAAATCAATTGAATTATGACTTTAATTTTCCATAATAGAGCTAATCAAAAGAAGTGTTAAAAAAGTCCTGTGTTAAAAATATTTTCTTGTACATCTGTAATTGTTCTAGTGACACCCGATCAACTAGTTATCGTTATTAAAATCCCATAAGCTCCGTGGACTGCGTTCACTTCCATGTTTCTGGGGTTCTTCATTTCAATGGTGGTATTGTTCTTTCGGAAATTTGGTACACAGCATCTGAATCTTTAGTCGTGTCAATCCATTCGTTGTGTATACCGGCGATAAGGAATGATTATAATGTAAAGTAGAGTTTGTGGGAATTGAATAGATAAGCCGGAGGTGGCGATCGAGATGGAAGCTCAGACGAGCGAAGACCTCATTTCGGAGGGCGACCACGTGTCTCTCATTTGCCGCGTGGACGCCAACCCGCCGCATTACGACCTCGTGTGGGAGCACAACGTGAGTACCTACTTTCATCAGGACTGCGGAGCCGATTCGAATGTACTTGAGTATAACAACTAGTTTAATTTGTTAGACCTGTTTGTACCACCATTATTTTAACATGTTTATTTAAAAGAGCAGCCATGGAATTTCTTGCGGGCTCTTCTTTGTGGAATGGCACTCCGAACTGGTGGACCCTTTTTAATGTTGTTTATTTTTAACCCCCGACGCAAAAAGAGGGGTGTTATAAGTTTCACGTGTCTGTCTGTCGGTCTGTCTCTCTGTCTGTCTGTGGCACCGTAGCTCGCGAACGGATGAAGCGATTTCAATACATGTTTGATGAAAATCGGTTGAGTCGTTTAAAAGTTATAGGGGGTGAAAGTGGGGAAGAATAACTAAAAGTCTGCAAATATAATCGAGTGGGGTCTCAAATGAAAGCGCATCACGTGCACATTACAAAATAATATGTTCCATGAAAATCAGTTGAGCCCTGAAAAAGCTCTAGGGGTAAACGGGGGGGGGGGATACAAGGTATCTGCAAATATAGGTGGTGGGGAGAAAATTAGAAAGCGACAAGAATCAATGTATTGACAACTTATACATCTACATCATAATAAGCGTGTACCTATAAAAAGCAGAAAATAAAAATTTAATCAAAAATTTAAATAAACCCCCGACTTAAAAATAAAATATGTACATCGCGTTGGGGGACCAGGGGTCAGGTAATAAATAAGTAGGAGCGGGTTCTACCACTACATTTTCTACTTTTTAAAGGGAACTTAGGTCAATGTATCCGGGGTTTATTAAAATTTTTGTTTTTTTTTATTATTAGACATTTTTTACAACCATTTTGATTTTGAAAGACTTCTGAGTCATACGTCGTCGTCGTTTCAGCCCATGGATGACCCACTACCGAGTCGCGCCTGCTCCAAATTCATGGAGGGAAATTAGCCGTATAAGAGTAATACGTACTGTAGTATAAATATGTTCAATCAAACAAGTAAATATTTTAAAATGACAGATTCACAGTACAGTCTTTACCCATTGGGAGTGAGCCATATACCAGTAGCCAATCACAAATCAAAATAAGCAGCTCGGTGTTCCAATTAGTTTTCTATCTTTGAAGCACTCTTAAGTGGGAGCGGTCGACGTTTTTGCGAAAGAGGTTATTCCTACTAAATCAGGGGTTTCAGTGAAAACCAACCAACAAGCAAGCGATGATTATCCTATAAATATAAATAACATTGGACATTTCACACAACGCCATCTCGTCCCAAGCTAAGCAACTTAATGATTGTGATATGGTAACGAGATGGATGATAAACTACTTATATACATTTTTTTTTGTAAATACATACATAATATAGATAGAAAACACCCAGACCCGGAACAAATAATTGTAGGTCGCACAAATATTTCTTCCGTGCGGGGATCGAACCCGCGACATGCTGCGCAGCAGTCGATCGCTCAACCACTGCGCCAACCTACAAATTCCTTCGGTTCTTTTTTAACGTTTAGGACCCTTTTGTCCTATGCCGTTGACCAGAATGTTAAAAAAACAAAGTTGCTCCCTCGGTATCACTATCGACGGTCACCTCCGGTAAAAGACGGCTTCACAGCCTACCCTTACCACCGTTGAAATTTCATAATTAACACCAGCATTGCAAATCATCTTATAAGTCCTATAATGACTTTGAAGAGGAATCGCCCGCCCTCTCGCGGTTGAACATAGCTAAGATTATCCACCATTCGAACAAAAATAATTGAATTACATCCGCTTCCTCCGTTGAAGAGTTAGATTCGCCAACCTCATTTAATTTGGTTCTCCCACTGTTTAACAGGGTGTCGCGATAGAGCGCAACTCAGGCCTTCGGGTGGATCAAGCCAAGCTCTCCATCGAGAAGGTGTCCCGCCTCCAGGCCGGGGAGTACGCGTGCACCGCGTCCAACGTAGAGGGAGACGCCAGCTCCAGCCTGCAGCTGCGAGTCAACTGTAAGTGAGCCTACTTACCTACTTAATCTTACTTACTTACTCGGATTCCCGATCGCTAAGTGCTGGGTAATGTGGTACTCCGAGGCGCGGAAATATGGTAAATGCGTTCCAACCTACCAACTAAAACCCTCGACTGCCCGAATCAGGGCCACGGGTTTCACTCCCCAATGTGGGAGCATGCTCCGCGGCCCTTGACCCTTGGCGCACCGCTTGGACGCTCCCCGACCCCATAAAGAAGCACTTACGCGTATTTGGCAGGTGCCTCTTTCAGGCGCCATTGCATCTGGCGCACGATCCAGGGCAGCACTTAACTGCTGTTAGCGGCGACGGCCCTGGCTGTCACGCTGTTGTGGGAGTAGGGCAAAGTCCGTGAAACGGTAGTATAAGTCTCCCAAGGCCACTCTGAGGACCGAGGAGACCCTGGCGCCATACTCCACCACACCACGTGTGCCCGGCATGGGCGACCCTGAGCCCGTGTGGCCCTAACAGCCCTAACCTCACCACAGCAAGGTGGCAGCACGGTCGAGGGGGAGGAGCTTATCTGGATCCAATTATAGGTTATCAAGTTGTAACAAAACTCTTATTAAGGAAAATACGTGAACGGATTGTGTTGTGGTTGATGTTTTAAACGGAGTTTCGCTTTACCCTGACCCCAGCCCCGGGCGGGCTTATTGGAAGAATTCTTGAATATTATGTTTGCACAAACGAAATCCCAGGATAAGTCAGTCATGTAGCAAATCACTGTCATGCACAGTGCACACAAACAGTGAGCCCCGATTTTGACGAGACCTCAAACAAAGGAGACGAAACAAAGGGTTGAGTTTGTTAAAAATGCAAAATCGTGTTTATACACTTTGCTACAGTCTAACCTGATTTGGCTCCGCGATCCGTCCAGTGCCACAAGCGGCAATTATACAGTCAGACCAGATGTCAGTTTCACGCTGCTGACTGTGTGTGACGACTGGCTTACGTCAATTATTAGCAGATTAAGTTTATACGTACATAGTCATTTGATTATTTATTTGGCAGTTGCCACCCCACGGTTGGCCCAAGGTTTCCACTGCCTGATGCTCACCCTTTTTGAGTCCTTTTGGGAGAGGCTCGTTTTTGGATTTGACATCCGAATATTGTTTCGGGGCTAATTTAAACGTATGCACCAGACAGGCCTTTGTGCCAAAGCGGTGGACTGAAGATAGCCTCTGCGCTGCAGGAAGCGGTGACCGTGGTCTGTCAGGTGGACGCGAATCCTCCCCCCACCATGTTTGAGTGGAGCCTCAGCAGCCCGTCCGGCCCGATCGCCGTAGATCCTGTAAGTACACAATTTACTAACTTCGCCCGTTCTCCTTTATCTGCTGGGCTCCAGACGTGTAAAAAAGCAATTTGTTAATGATTGTTATAGCGCTGTCGTAGCGCTGAAACTGCTCAATGATGTTTGACATAGATATGTTTTTGGCCTTGAAGAGAGTCGGAAGCTATCAGAGAATGCGATGAACGAACATGCGATTACTTTCATAGACGCGCTACACCATAGAGACGACGCAGGGCAAGTCCGTGTTGGCGTTCACCCCGATATCGGAGTCCGACTACGGCACGCTGTCGTGCCGGGGCTCGAATCGCGTCGGACGGCAAGAGGCGCCCTGCGAGTTCTGGCTGGTGCCCGTCTCGAGGCCCGACCCTCCTCCCAACTGCACCGTCTACAACCTCACGCACGATTCGCTCGACCTGCTCTGTGCCACAGGTATCTGCTTATCACAAATTAAAAGATCATGTTCTCGCGATATTACCCATTGAAATTAAACACGTTACCGGATGCTTGGCAGTAGTCTCTGCCGTGACCACGATTACTGCAAGACATTCGAAACGTCGGGAATTAAATAACGTAAAATATGATCCTACCGCTGGACCACGGTTATATGTAGCGATTAAAACGTTACATTGAAAGGGAAATCCACAAAATCGGAAACACAGTTTGAACCGTGAGTGTATTGATACAATATCACATCCATATAAAATAACCGTGGCACTCCAAGATTTTCTTGGAAACGAGTCTAATGTCAGAGATGATAGTAAAATAAATTCAAGTGAGAAGCCTTTTAGCTCGCATCCCTACTGGGTTTTCAATCATATTATAATTTGAGGAGAACCAGGGAAACCGAATTTGGATCAAGCGTCTTGGCAGCGGTCTTGAATATCTCCAACCTACGTTTCGCTACAAACTTTTATACAATATAAATTCCGTAAATAGTAAATTTAATGGTTTGATCTGAAGTTTATTTTAGAGTTTTAAGAGCATTCAAATGAAGGGGCCGTCATGTTTTTTATTTGTATGGATTGATGCCTCACTCACCGGCTGACGAGTATGATTCGGTGCCAAGGGTTCGAGGGAGGGCTGCAGTGCGTGTACGTGGTGGAGGTGTGGGCCAGCGACGGGCTGGTGGTGAACGCCAGCAGCGGGCTGCCGCACTGGAGCCTGCGGCGGCTGGGCGCGGGCCGGCCGCTGCGGCTGCTGGTCTACGCGGCCAACGCGCGCGGCCGCTCCGAGCACGTCGCCCTCGCCGTCACCACGCGCGCCAAGCAGCCGCCGCCGCCAGGTACGGCGTCACCGCTGATACGGGCAATGCATGGCGGGAACGAGCCCCTGCACTGGGTATAACCTGTATGGCGGGGGCAGTTTACAAACATGTAATTCACGAACAGAAATGACATCCAGACTTAGAACAAGTGCCCCCGGTTTAGACAAAGACACTTGTCCGACCCTGGAATCGAACCCGTTGTCCAAAGGCTTGATGTTAAATCTTGGGCCACCTGATGTAGTATGGCATAGTTCGTTATTTTCCCTCCTCCAAAACATCCCGACATCCCCAATATGTGGTGCGTCATTTAAGGGGTCCTACGCTGACAACGACTGGCCAATTGCGATGTGTAGACTTGAAAAGCAGCAGCAGAAGTTTATTTTCAGCAAAACTGGATGCATTTGAGTGGACACTGAGCTGGTCGGTGGCTGTGGTCATTGGAGTAATCCTCACCATCTTGATCATCCTCTGTCTAGCCCTGATCGCGTCCAGGATTCGCCAGAACTCGAGAGACTATGAAGGTAAGATTTGTCCTTACTTTCAGTTTTCTTCTGTTCTTAGGGATCTGTTATAACAATCATCGTATTTATAATATCTGATGATTAACATAAATAAAGAACATTGAATATTGACACTGACAGCTTTGTCCCCGGTAGGTGGGTCAAGATCTTATCTTAACCCAGCTTCCCTTTATCTTTAAATGTCTTATATAATAGTAGTAAAGTATTAATAACTTTTTTATTTCCAGTAAATACATTTTCCAACGAAAAAAATATTTTACAAAAAGGAAATTCGGTTCTGGAGTACAGCGATGACAAACATCCGGACTTAATACCTCCCGTCAAAGGTAACATATGTTTTTACTTACTTTTTCTTTACATTACCATCACCATGGATTGTCCACAACCCGTTCAGTTACAGGAGGGTCTCATGCGATCTGTTTAACGGAGGCAGTGGCAATGCAGCCGTAGGTGACGTCAGCCCGTCCGACTAGCGTATCGCGATGGGCTGAATTTATTAATTGGAGGAGTCCACCCAGCTATGGGTCGTTTGTGCACGGACTTATGATAATGACACGAAATATGATTATGGTATGCGTTAGTATTATCCCCTCAAATAAAATCAAACTAAGTGCAGGCCAGAGATACGTGTTCCGAATCTAGGTGCGATATTAGTCCGTTAATTCCATACGGGGATACCATTACCTGGAGTTGCCTTAATTGAAAACAAATAATGGCAATCTTACTCGTAAGCAGTGTGTTGTAGAAATAATACTGTAAATAATATGCATGTAAAATAACAAGGCCTATGTCACAACACTTAACCAAGCTTAAATATGCACAATTTCTTGCAGTCGTCCTCTGCAGTGCCTCTAACCCACCCTCTACCACACTCTACACT
This sequence comes from Clostera curtula, assembly GCA_905475355.2. Taxonomy (NCBI): domain Eukaryota; kingdom Metazoa; phylum Arthropoda; class Insecta; order Lepidoptera; family Notodontidae; genus Clostera; species Clostera curtula. The sequence continues at coordinate 141,151 of FR997802.1, forward strand.
TCTCTTCCACACAGGTCATGATGTGCGGGTTTATGGAAACCCGTTTCAACTCGTGTTTAGTATTTTGTATTCCGGTGTGTGTTAGGCACGCTTGGCACTGCCCCACCCCCGCCGTACTCCGCACTGGCGTCCTCGGCCCAAGTGGCCCAGCATGCCGCAGCTCTCAGAAAGGACACTGCCAGAAAGGACCTTCACGCCTCGCACCCATTTCAGGTACTCCCTTAATTAAAAATAAAATTGTCGCTCATGGACGCTCATTCAATCAAATCAAATCAAAGTTTATAAACAAATACGTCGATTTTTTTATTATTTTGAAGATGTCTCTTTCTCTCTCGTCAGGGCCGTAGGGCAGTAGGCCGAGTGTTTATCATCATCATCATAATTTCAGCCAAAAGGCGTCCACTGCTGGACATAGGCCTCCCCCAAGGATTTCCATAGTGTTTGCCAGGCGACATACTGGCGTCCGATATCGCATAGAACTTATCTTTACTTCACAACTATTTAATAGATGGATATTTTAATCAGTACACGTCAATACGCACCCATATTGGATCAGGATAAAATTGAGATCAATTTGGGAAGATCCCCTGGCCGGCGCCAACCTAACCTCAATTGGCTAACTACCAGGCGAGATTGCCGTCTGCCCTCCGTGATCCAAGGGGATGAAGTTTATGATTACTACATGCTTGGTATTCTTTTCAGAATGACCCCAATGCCAGATGCAATATGGCGCCGAGCAAGCGAGAAATATTCACCACCAAATTTCCACTAGTCGGACCACATAAAGAAAGCAGAGTGTAAAACATGTACCGACGCGTTTTGTAAATAAACATGTCATTGCCACTTATATCGGTCTTTACATTTTTCAGGCAATATTAGATAACTCCGTCCTACAGGGGGTCAACACTCTGGTCATTACATAACATCGCATAGCCCCAATACCGCTTGAACTTGATGTTCAGCTCCACACAATTAAATTGTATTTCGCTAATCATGCAGTTGAATCATTCCTACGCCAAAGTTTCAGTATATTTCGGTACATAAATTGAATGAAAACAAGAATGTTTACAAGGAACGACATGAAACTCCATTGAAGCACTGTACCGCGTCAGTGAAAGTGGCAAAAATAAACGAGATACAAAAATAACCATCTAATAAACAACATGTAGATAAGACTGCTTAACTGAACAAGCAGGCTTAGAAACATACTGAAAAGTAAAAAGATGGAGTAGATGAGGTCGGTGGATTTTCATAAGCGGTGTTTACAAGACGTGGCGTCAGGATCGAGCAGTCGAAATCTCGACCGAAGATATCATAAGTTAAAGGCCGCGACGTGATCGGATTTCCATAATAGGGCGCGAGCCTTATCCTATGTAAATAGCGAGGTTTTTGCCTTCACCCATAATGGTATTCCACTGAGCTTTTCAAAGTGGCGATACGTACGCATCGGACGTTTCAGTTGTGGCGACAATTACTCCGGTCAATTTACTATATATATAACCAGTAGCAATAATGTTTCCTATTCTAATAATTACCTCCGTGATCTCTTCGCTACTGACCTCAAAACGGAAGATTTCAAATGTATGTTCACCTAATTAACGATTAATAATCATTCCTTTGCTCGTAAAACAATGCTAATCAGGAATTGGCGTAAATTGTTACATTACTAGCCACAAAAATACAAATATTTCCTCTTTAAAATATTGGTATACATAAGCAAATTTATTTAAAGGACAATAAAACAGGTATCACTAGCAACTAAACAAGTAATTCTTATAAACGGAACTAACCTAGGTTGGAACCGTTAATTAGGTTGACACATCATGTCATGTACTTACATATTAAAGTACAAAGCAACTATTGTATTAATTTAAATAGTATTTTATTCGAAAAAAATCTAAAATTTATCTTCTAAGGTCGAGATCTTATCTTATCTGTAAAGCACCTTTCGAACTGTATCATGGAAATACTTTTGATTTGGCGAGAAGATATCTAAATTTGGGTGGTAGTCACCCAAATTTAGATATCTTCTCGCCAAATCAAAAGTATTTCTGTGACTTCTGGACACCGTGAGCGATTTCTGCGTGCACATGGAACGTTATTAATAAAACAAAATTATAGGCGGTAGATTTTAACTGTTTCTTTGTACTTTTGAAGACAACTGTCATCTAGTCTCTCCCGCTACCACGAGTGCTGCAAAGCATTCGAAACATCGGGAATTAAATAATGTAATATACACGCGATAAGTCCGTTAAAAAGTGTTTAATTTCAATGTGTAATAATCGCGAAAACCTAAGAAATAATTAAGTTAATGTTTTCTACGTATTTCAAGTGCAGTAATATTGAATTTCGCTAATATCTTTCTTCATAAGAAGGAAGAGATCTTCATAGTAAACGTAATGCTTGTTTTTGTACGCTCTCTATACTATTAGAGAGTGTATACTATAGAAAGGTGACCAAACGACGCAGGCATAGTCTAACACACTACGAAGAAATACTTTTATACAATGGGAGGAAACAAGATTTTTGTTCGAAAGTTTTGGTATTCCTGGTGATACAATACCTAGCCTTTGTTGAGATTTGATCATAATATATGTAAGGTCTATAAATGTCAATTTTTGATCTAACAATACACCAAGGTCCTTAGCTATAATAATGTTTTCCTTTGTAATAAATAATTATCCAATAAGTAGTTATGTAAAAATATACATTTTATGTGTATAAGTCACAATGATATATTTTTTAAATGAAGATAACATGAAGTTTCTGCAACACCAATTAGAGATGGCTAATAGATCTTTATTTAGAATTTCGCAATCTTCAGAATTAGTAACAATTCTGTAAAGTTTTAGATCGTCAGCGTACACAAGACAAGGGCTCCAAAGGGTATCCATTAGATCAAATTCCTAATTTGTTTAACAAACTGAATTTACATTGGCTCATGATCGCCAACAAAATATATGATCATATCATTACCGTTAAGCATCGCCATTATATAAATATTAGGCAGACAATATGCGAGAATGAAATGCCGCATATTATATTGTAAGGGATCCAATAAAAGCGCGGGAAACATCTGTGGGAAAGAAATTTATTACACACCGCGTTAAGCTCGCTCATGGAAATATTCAGACCCTCTTGCCTCGCGGGCGCGCCTGTCTGCTTTTACTGGAACCACCAAACCACAAAATGATACGTAGAATTACAACAGTTTGTCGTAGTAACGAAATAGATACGTACCTGTAGTTGTAAGTACCATCACTGCAAATGGCGGGTTGCGAGCAGTTTTCGCAGAATAAAAATGATCATATAGCTCGTAGCCTAGAGAAGGAATTTAAAAATAAACGATAAAAGGGTACCTACTACTACTACTAAGCCCATAGATGACCCACTGTCGAGTCAAGCCTCCTCCAGTTATATGGAGGGCAATCAGCTTACTGTGCCACGCTGGCCAGACGGGTTGGTACAGGGTTTCGTTTCAGGTTTTCCTTCTCATGCGGCTAGGTTTTTAGCCTTGTCATTTCCTTCTGTAGGCTCTCACAACACCCTCAGGAAGGAATGAGGCAGTGACACTATGTATTCTAAATCAGCCACCAGGCGGACGTAAAGATAAAGAAATAGCTACTAAACTTCGTACCGCTCCAAAATAGTGTTAGTGAATTGTTAGTAGATACCAACAATGTGTAGAAACACATTTTGCGAGCGTGTTTGGAGGAACACTTACGACACAAGAAGTCACTTTATGCCAAGTCGACTTATCGGAAAATTTAGCGGTCGACGTCTCGACGAATTCAATTCATTCACTGTACATTCGATTTGATTTACTTCCTTGAGGTGCGTTCCGCTAATATTCTTAAGCCTAGCTTATTGAAGTCTGCTTTTTCAGATCTTCCTTTCTTTGCCGTATTAAGGTATTTTAGACAACATTCTCAGTTTGGAATTGGTACGCTTAAGTATTATTATTACTAACTTTTACCACGTGGAAATGTGAAAAATGGTAAGCTTAATGGCGCCGGTAGTCAATCAAATCGTCCGGTTTACGAGAACACACGTGTATACCTTTTATAATCCACGAACGGCCATCTTGTCAACCTTCGTTCGAGGGAACGTGGATTTCAATTCAAACGTAACCATTGTCTGTTTTGTGTACCCAAAAACAACATTTGGCGATCCTGGTACTACGTCTGTGTTGACTTCCTGCTTTGATGACATTTTAACTTATTATGGCTATTGAACACTGCTCAGGTGTAACGTACTATGTAACGTACTATGTCATTAAAATATATTTTTTAGGTTCGTTATTCAATAGAATACCTTGTTACATTGTAGGGATTACTCTAAACCGTAAACTGCAGTAGAAGACTCACATTGCAAGTCTTACGGGAAAACTTACTTCAGCCGCCTATGCTATAAGATAAGACAGGTTAGGAGACTCACTGACGAACGGCGGATACGGCAAGACACGCATGCTTTGGTTACTTCCATACCGTTATGTCGTATGGGAACTTACTCTGCGCTAATGTTGCCCATATTCAAAACATATTTATTCTACAGAAGCGCGCGTGCAATTTGTTATTTAGGACGTAGCGAATCGACGAGAGAACGCTTTAAAGATATAGGCATTTTAACTGCAGCGTCACACTACATTCATTCAAATAAAATTTCTGTTAAACAAAATTACAATCGCTTTAAAAAATGTGACGTCTCATCCTCCAATACCCAGACAAGAAATAGGCAAACGCTTCCACCGGTTACCATTCCACTGGCTACAAAAAGCACATGGTTCTCTTGTAGGCCTCGGAATTCGATTGGTCGTTCGAGAAATTTAAAAGTTACGTAAGTCCGGTCTACTTAAAAAAGCGTACTATCAAGTTAATGACTATCTATCAGATAGTGACGCATGGGAGTAATGTCGGCCGGGTTATGGTCTATCTCTGATCTTTCGGCCATTATGTGAGTGCAGTTTCAGCACACACCATGTCATTTGTGTAATTATTAATACGTGAAATTTGTACCCCTTCTTACGAAAATTGCGAGGTCGGAGGAGTATTAACTTTTCCACACTTATAGTTTACTAGTGGCCCGCCCCGGCTTCGCCCGTGCAAAGCGGGGGTGGGTTATACATATAAACCTTCCTCTTGAATAACTCTATCTATTAAAAAAAACCGTATCAAAATCCGTTGCGTAGTTCTAAAGATTTAAGCATACATAGGGACGGACAGACGACAATGACTTTGTTTTATACTATGTAAAGAAGATAAACAGAAGGAGTGCCGAAAGCTAATACTTTTTTAAAGTATGCATAAAAATACATTAAATGAATAAAAAGAACATTACACACACTACCATGTATTTGACACACACACACATATATATATTCGTTTGTTTATTGTCAAAGTCTGTGGCCCAATTGAGAATAGAACTATACCAGGAACTATATCGCGATGGCGCTGTACTGCATTGTTTTATTATTCCCCATAATCCACCTAATGCAGTGAAAAGAGAAGAAAAGTAGGATTAGCTCGTACACCATTGTGTGCTTAATGCGGGAAGCTGGACCTTTTGGCGTCTACTAGCTAAATACGGAAAGCCCCGAGCTGAATGTGTGGCCCAGGTATTAATCCAGACTCCACCCGTAAAAATCTACTTACTTATTTTCTGAGTACATATAAGACAATTCAGCCGCAACGCAAGGAAACCTTGACTCGACACCCCATGCCAATCCGTCCAGCTGGATCCAATTAGCCTGCGCTTCGCTCAGTAGTTGATCATTAGAGCTCAATGATGATGTCGCTGCTTCAAATGAGGAGCCAAACGCGACGGTAAAAGCACCGTTTATGGTTCCATTTTTTACGACATAGGCCATAATTATACACTATTTTTGGACTATATATAACTGACCCACTGCTGAGTCGGGCCTCCTCCAACTACATGGAGGGTTTTTAGCCTACTATGCCAAAAGGCATAGTAGGCCAGACGGGTTGTCATAGGGTTTCCCGTCAAGTATTCCTTCTCTTGCGGGAAGGTTTTCGGCCTTATCATTTCCTTTTGTCGGCTCTTCCGGCACCCTCAGGACGAAATGGGGTGGTGACACTATGTATTCTAAATCCGTCACCACGCGGAGTAATACTTATGTACCAGATAGAAACTGCCTCGTGACGTCCGTGTTTATTCAGTATAACGAAAAGGTGAATTCGCAGCGAGAACTGAAATTAATGCCGGCTGGGTTATGGGGGACTCCGGGGCGCGTAGAGATGGTAAGTTGCGCCCCGACCTACCTACCCACTAAAACCGACGACGATTATCGAATGCCCGAAGTAGGGCCATGGGTTGCTCCCCGACCCTGGGGGCCTTGGCCCACCTCGTTTATTGGAGCCCCAAGCTCCCCCACCCCACCGCTGAGAGGCGTGCAGAACGCGGCGCACCTTTCTCCCGGGGCCTTTATTGCGCATGCGACGGACTTCCCAGCACTATCGCCCGCAGGCCTGCGTACAGGCGGGCGGAGGCCGATTGCAACGCCACCTACTTGGGCGTAGGGAGGCCAACACCCGCTCCCCGTCGGCCGCCTCTTTGGTTGACATGATAACGTCACAAAAGGAGGTAGTCTCCCCGAAGACCAGCATCTTCACGTCTAAAAAGCTGACAAGGAACCTAAAATTGCTGTATTCGCCTGCACAGTGGCCTGCACAGTGGCGGGAATTCAACTACCCCTTACTTGGGACAAAACATCGGAAGGTGTTACTTGGCGGTGGGACGAGGCGCCCCCGCCTCGATGTAAGGTCTCCCATTCTTTTATCGCGAATTTAATTAGCGAAGACAAAGGGCGGTACAAAGACACTCGGCTCTGTAATCTGTAAAAGGCCGTTAGAAAGATTAATAGATGGGCCAATGGGCCCAGCGGTTCGCGTTCACTGCTCTCCAGGGCTGCGTTTACCAATCCTTTGCCTGGCACTTCCGCGATTAAGTACCGCTCGTGCGGGCCTGTTTAGTGGACATTAGCGGCGAGGACTTTCAGTGCAAGTTCTAGCTCCAAACGAGTACAACACAGTTTTAATCAATAAATTGGACACAATATATTCTGCTAATTGGTACTATTTTCCAAGATAACGTTTGTAATCTTGGAATGCGTCTGGAAAAATAAGTGAATATCAGCCATTTTCAATTGTGTACAATAAATCTCTTACCAAGCTCTATTCGCTGCTTCTATATGCTGTTGAAATACTTTTTTCAATTGTATTTGACAATTGATTCTATGCGCAAAACTAACAAGGGGAGATATCCGAAATCAGTTGATCCGGCCTCGTTGTGTAGCCGCGTGTTAACATCCGTCATTTCCCGATCCGTGCTCATCTCAACATTCATTTACACTCCTAAGTCTATTTTTAATACGCTTTTAATAGCTTCAGACGTATGTTAGTATGTAACGGAATCTTAGAACATGATTTTGACCCCCTTCAAAACGTCGGATTAACTCGAAATTTGGCATACTTAATATGGACCGATGACAATTCAACATTTTGACCCGTTATCCTTACTAGGATAATAATAATAACCGTGATCATATTGGAACCCCGCTCTTCGATGCAATAGCTAATAGAGATGTAAATATCATGAAGCTATTGCTAAAATAACTGATAAAATAATTGATAAAATAATCGCTAAAATAATAACTAAAAAACAACAAAAAAAATACGCTTTTATAGAAAATCCAAGTAAAACATAATAAATAAATAAATTTTAACAAATTTTAATTAAAAATAGTGTCAGAAAAAATGATTTTATTGTAAAAAAAGCGTGGTGTGCTTTTCAGGATATTATCAAAATAACCCTTCTAGTCATATCTGTTCATAAAATATTTAGAACTATTGATACCATGCACCCCACGCTTTTTTAAAATAAAATATATTTTTCTGACGCTATTATAATTCAAAATCTATTTTCTTTATTTTAGTTGGATTTTCTATAAAAGCGTATGTTTTTAGTTTTTTAAACAATTATTTTATTAAAAAATATTATCATCATGCTTTAAAGTGAAACAGACAGACAGACAAACCGCCTGCGGACTTCGGCTAAGATATATTATATTATTAGCTTGGGACGAGATGGTGTTGTGTGAAATGTCTAAGGATATATTTATTTATTTACGAGTATATTATTCAATGCCTGTAATATTAATTTGAGTTTTTAATGTAGTTCGCGCACTGTTCATGGACCCCAGTGGTTTAATAATGTTGCATTTTAGTTTTTTATCGGATGAACTGACTTTGATTTACTTGTTATTATTTGAAGAAAATCTGAAGATTATTACAACTTTTCTACTCTTGCATTTGTGGCTTCCAGTCTGTATCAAATAGGTGTCATGGCATAAAACAAAACCGCCAAGGGCGCGCCAGGAGGAGAGCCCGTCATCAATAATTCAGCGTGTGCTCTGTATCGGTGTCAGCTCTAACGGGATTACTCAGAGATTGTAGCGAAATACAGTAGCCGGGGCTCCATGCGGCACATTCGTGTCAACTGCGATTCCGCAAATCCCCGGGAATTAGCATCGCCGAGTTTTGCCGCACTAAAGAGCTTTGAGGGTGTTCATTTGCGTGTCCGTGTGGTGACTATGGTGTATAGAATACACAAGGTCACCAACCCATGCCACCCTGAGGGTGTCGTAAGAGGCGACTAAAGGAACGCAAATGGCAGATCACCTAGCCGCAAGGGAAAGAAAACTTGATACAAACATTGTGCCAACCTGTCTTGCCAGCGTGGCACAGTAGGCTGATTCCCCTCCATGAATTAGGAGGAGGCCCGACTCAGCAAAGGGTCATTTATGGGCTGGAACGAACGAACGAAACGAACGATTTGCGTGTCGTGCGGTGCCTGCAGATCGGTGGGTTGAGTTGCCATTGAGCTCGTTACATTTCTGGCACTTCCAAGTGAACCTAGAAAAGGCGATTTCTTTTTGGTCGCATGGGTGAAGGGATTGTCAATTGATCTAAATCCGCCAGCCCAAGTTCTCCCACTATATATTATATTATAATTATGAAAGTGACTCCACAAATATCGGTTCCGTGTTATGCAATATTTTGTAAAATAAAGTAACGCGGGTGAAAAAGATTGAAATTCAAGAGCAGATTAATGTAGGTTTTATCACAAAACTCTTTTATAATCGTCATGTTTAAAACTACTATCATCATCTTTTGGCCCTTGTCCCACGCTAGGTGGTAGTCATATGCATGTTCTCATTCACACAATTCATCCATCTCTTTGGCCATAACCCATACGTCCATCCACGTGGGTACTGAAACTAACACCAATTTGGAATGCCGCTTCACAGAGAAGAGCCAGATACAAACTCTGTAGCTGCTTTTTAAAAATAATAATCTGTTTTGTTTACAATAAAAACACTATACAGCATAGTGAGAGCAAGTCGCTAGATGAGAAAAAACGCGCAACACGTGTACGTAATATAACAAGTCTGGCGTCATTGCTCACACATACAGTTTCCAATAATATTACAATCCTTGAGCATACGATATAATATATTTGATGACTCGGTTGGCGCAGTGGTTGAGCGATCGACTGCTGCGCAGCATGTCGCGGGTTCGATCCCCGCACGGAAGAAATATTTGTACGACCTACAAGTATTTGTTCCGGGTCTGGGTGTTTTCTATCTATAATATGTATGTATTTACAAAAAAATGTATGTACAAAATGTATATAAGTAGTGTATCAGCCATCTCGTTACCATAACACAAGCATTAAGTTGCTTAGCTTGGGACGAGATGGCGTTGTGTGAAATGTTCAAGGATATTTATTTATTTATCTATCTATCCGTTCAGAGGGTTATATTACGCAAGAGGCCGAAAGAACAGAGAACAGGCACAAAATATCAGTTACTTCCAGGTATCATTGTCTCACAGATAGTCATTGACGCAGTAGTACTCTTTATTAATTAATGTAATTAATTTTATTTTTAACTTTATAAAGGGTAACGATTTAGTCGTAAATATATTTTAAGTGTACTTTTAATATTTATTTTGTAGCTCACTTAAATCTGAGCCGAATATAATCACAGAAAATCTTGAATGCCAATGAAATATCGTTTGCCGCAATTGAATAGGTACAAAGATATCATCCTTTTAGGAACATTTCCTCGAATTAGTTATTCACCGTCCAAGTCGATACCTTTTTATTGTAGCTGTAATTGGAGATACCTTTACACACCAACAAGTTCCATTCACTTAATCACTATACTGATGTCAGGAATGTACCAACCTCCCCTTTAAATGATATAGGAGAATATCCCACCCGGCCCAATCGAGGATCACTGGCGTGTTCGTGCATAACATTTCCCACTCGGTTCGGAGCGAACCGCGGTGGGCGCGTCCGGGGACTCCGTTCCCAGATTTACGAGGCATCCATTTGGCTAACACCTACTCACGTGCAACATGCAAAAGCACTCGCGGCGAAAACTCTTCAGTGCGTTAAAACTACTCGACGCTATTCCAAATACGGGCCACGAGGGACCGCGTAATTAACACATTTTCAGTTAACAGGGCTGGATAACGAGTGTCCGTAATATCGCGCCCGCTGCCCCCTAGTGTATAGGCAGAGGCATCGGCACACCCTCTGCTCACCACTGGCCAGGAATATGGGCCTTATTGTGTGGCTCACGCGCTTCTAACGCTTTGCCTTGTCTAAGTAGCTTTAAGTTTCCTGCTATCTATGGTTTAATGCCTTTTATGTGACTTTGTATAACAATTCATTCGTGTAGTGGCAGTCAAAACTTAAGATTTATGCTTTTACTAGCTGCGCCCCGCGGTTTCACCCGCGCTAAATTATTGTCGTACCGCGAGTGACGCCTTGGGGCGAAGCTAGTCTAAAAAAGTATCCTAAGTTACTCCTTATATCATCAGCTTCCTATCAGTGAAAGTCCCGTTTAAATCGGTCTAGCGGTTCCAGAGATTAGCCGGAACAAACAGACAGACAGACAGACAGACAGACGGACAGACAGACAAAAATAAAAATAAAAGTTATTTCGGTCTATGTACTGTGTATACATACTTACGGATTTAGTACAAAGTGGTTATTTTATTATTACAAACAGACACTCCAATTTTATTTATTTGTATGTATGTATGTATATGCCTGTATATGTATAGATGTATAGATAATAAATCTAAGGAAATGTATGTATGTGAAATTCAATATTTTTAATACATTCTTTTTATTTTTTATACTTTATGCACATAATTTGTACAGAGGCGGACTCAATGCCATAGGCATTCTCTACCTCTCAACCCGTAGAGCACAACAAGGTGCACACACATACATATATATATAGGAATATTGATTTGAATTTGATTTTGTAAAGCAAAATGAAAATGTAACTATTTTTGTACAGCAGCATTCAATTAATCAAGTCTTCTAAACTATTGCACCTGGAGGTGCTACTGTGTTCTGCGGAAGGGTGGCCAGCGTGGGCCGCGTGGGTCGGGCGCCACTTCATCCGGCACCTGGTGGAGCCACGTGCAATGACCCCAGTTGTGGGGCGAAACCCGTGGCTCTGTTTCGAAAAGGTTTTAGTGGGTAGGTTGAGTCGCAAATGGTTATATTTGCGCGCCCCGGAGTCCCACATAAAACGGCTGTTTTTATTATGTTTGCATAAAACGGATTTCCAACGTTACAACAAAAGGTGTTTTTATTTATTTTATATATTTAAAGTTTAAGGAAATACATACTATGCATATTGAAACAAAATGTGAATTTTGCTGATATTTTCCGAGATGGTAGAATCCCAAGTTACTAATTGGTTGAAACTAGATACCGTTCTCACGGTTATATAATTCCTTTAGGCCGTGAAATTTCACTCCGCAGCATCAAAATAATGATTAACAACTAGCAAAGAGAGCCTATCTAACAGGATATAATAAATCTCCCAAGTTTCACTTACTCTGGTATTCATGACGTGGGTTATTTGGCCAATCTGACACCACCAGGCTGACTGCATTCGAAGATGTTTGACATTTGATTAAAATGCTGGCAGGTAATTGAATTAGGGTTTCTGACAGCAGAATACAAGCCAAGCAGAAAATGCTAATAACGAATGTGTTTAATACATATTATATCTAAGTACTTATTATAATTCTGTGCTTACAATGCATGCAACCAAAGTAATCGTGGATAAATGGATAAATGCTATTTATTCTAAGACATTTATTGAAGTTTTAGAATTACTTTAAAAAGTAGGGATCTACCTTGTGTAGTAATTCTTATACACCAAAACCTGCCTCGTTAATTATTCTATCTATTAGTGAACCCCGCAGGATAAATTTAAGTGCGGTGGATTTTAAGTTTATCGCGAACAGTAAGACAGAGAGACGTGGCGGACAACTTTGTTTAAAAAATGTAGTGACGATATTAAGATCATTGCAGTACTTATAATCATACTCGTTTAATACTTAAAACAAATTTAAATGTCACACTATCACAGTTAGACGCAACAATAAAATCTAAAGCACAATAACAGCACAAATAAGACATCACTACATTAATTATGGATTTTGCTTAGTAAAGAAATGTTGTACGATAAGTTACGAGATCGTAAATTATTAGGGAAAATGATTATTATTTATGTATTCTTTTTCATATTTTTATACAATATGCGAAAATATAACAATTTTTTTAAAAATAATTCTCTATAAATTATTTTTAAACATTGACTAATCAGCGATGGGTGGCCCGCTGATTAGTAAAACGTCATTTTCTTTGTCATGACATGAATTAAAAAATACAAGAAAAACCTTGAAGATCCTTAAAAATAAATGGATATACCATAGTGGGCATACAAATGTATGCCTTATTCGCTGATACACAGAGTTCAGTTTTGTCGAAAAACTGCGTACCTAAACGAGTACCTTAAATTTTCGTGGTGTGTTTTACCGGATCACGTCGGATAAGTACTGCGGTCATTAAAGGTAGCTTTGACACGGAATAGGCGTGTACCGGGGACTCATGTAATGTAACCGGCTGAGGAGGATTTGACTTACATAATGTAAGTAAATGTAAATTTAATTTAATTTTATATAATCCTTTTTAATACATAGTAGTATCACTTAACATGATGAAGTGCATGCTGTGGCCCCATAATAGGTTTCCCCTCGACCGTGCTGCCACCTGGTTGTGGTGAGGTGTGACTTAACTTTTATTCCAAGGAGAGGTTAGCAGTCAAAGATAATGTATCCTTTAGTGAATGGGCCACCGCTGGAATTCATAAAAGTAGACAACGATTATACCAGCTTTACAATGAACGTACATATGTAAGAACTGCTGAATTTGACAAATATGTCAAAAATTACTCAAAATTATAATATAAAAAAATCTGCTACGTAGCCAAGTCACGGTATCTGAGTTCAAAGATCAGGGAGAGTAAGAATATAGTAAAAACGACATGGAATATCATTAATAATGAAACGGGAAGAACAAAAAAGCGTAATACGGACTATAATTTATTTATCGTTGATAAAACAGTTAAATCAGACATGTAGGTTGCAACTGCTTTTGAAAAAATCTTTACAGATATTCCCATTCATACTACCAGATCTTTGAATTCTTCACCCGACACTGCAGAGACCGTATTGAAAGGAAACATTAGTAGTAGCTGTAACAGCGAATTCAAATTTAATTATGTGATCAATACAGATTTAAAAAAAAACATTTAACGCTTTAAAGATGAAAAAAACCGCAGTTGTGGGGTAATTCTATTGAACTATCCAAGTCTGTAATAATTGATATAATAATTCCTGAACTAGACTTTATATTTAACTAGTGGCCCGCCCCGGCTTCGCCCGTGCAAAGCGGGGATGGGTTATACATATAAACCTTCCTCTTGAATCACTCTATCTATTAAAAAAAAACGTATCAAAATCCGTTGCGTAGTTTTAAAGATTTAAGCATACATAGGGACGGACAGACGACAGCGACTTTGTTTTATACTATTTAGTGATAGTGATAACTGTATTGACTGTGGACAGTTTCCTGATCTTATGAAAAATAGCAAAATAACACCTTTATTTAAATCTGGTAGTACTACAGACCCCACCAACTTTAGGCCAATTTCAGTACTACCTACATTTAGTAAAATATTTGAAAGATTAATGCTGGACCAAATGCAGAGTTATTTAAACAAAAATAATTTATTACATAATAAACAGTTTGGATTCAGAAAAGGTCGTTCAACCACTGATGCCACTATGTTATTAAAGATAATCATGAGATAGTGTTGTTTGTAGATGACACTTCATTATTATTTAAACTAAGACGTAGAGAATTTGTTATTTACGATGTAAACAGCACTCTATCAAAAGTGGTTAGCTGAATTTAATTCTTAATGGAAAAAAAAACGAAATGTATTAAATTCACAACACCTAACGTTGGACAAGTAAATACCACTGCATCAATGAATGGCGAGGAATTGGAGCTTGTGGACACCAGTGGGGCCCACATATAGATAAATTATCGAATATGCTCAGTTCAGCCCCCAAGATGGATCATTTTGATCGACGGGCTGATAACATGGTGTGTTGCAATTCCATCTCTGGACACTCTTGAGGGCTCGGGTCGTGCAGCCATTCCGACGACCGACTTCCGACATCTCGTCACCGATATCGGATACCATCGATTTTCTTTTTAATTTCCTCAAAACATGCGTCAGGTATTGATTTTCATGATGTCACTTTGCTCCAAACGGCATTGCCAGTATGAAAATGGAGGCAAGCATGTGGGCAAAGCCATCGTCCCACACGATAGCCGCCGAAACGTAATTAAAGTTTATCCTGATTAAATGTGTCACGCAACGCGTACAGTCGGTAATACGCGTTTACATTTCCATGCATAATAATCCGTGAAACGGAATGAGCTAACCTCCAATTTGTTTGTACATTGATATAGATTTTTACTATACGAGTATTTTCTTTAACGAGGTTTTTATTAATAATATATTGTATTTATTTGTTGCTTACAACTCGGAATAGCAGTTCTCACACATTCAAGAAATTAAAAACGATTGTACTGGTGTGACTTGCAAGTTATATACTTACAATTTCAAAGTTATAAACTTCAAAGTGCATACACGATAATTAGACCTTTGTCAAATGGGTGAATTTCCCAAATGACTTTTATTTTTGTCTTCGGTGAAATTAGTATTGGAAAAAAGGAATATTGTTCTGAATTATTTTTTTTTTGTATTCAATAGGTTTTTATTGGGCTGTGGCAAAAATATGATTTGCATAGGACTATTACAAAAGGTAGAAAAAAAATTATAAACCTCAATTTTTTTCAAATCGGTGCTGTCCCTCTACTTTTTTTACAAACAAAACAGCTTATACACGAGTAAAAATAAGTAAGATAAGTATATAACTTATTCTATTTCATAGAATATTAGTTTTGTTAATAATTTATAGCATATTTTATTACATAATTATTGATTATTATTACTGAGAGGCACAAACGTACTTGTCTTGCAATATGATTTCATATCGGTGGACAAAAGTAATTTAAACCTAACTTTACATCGACGAGTCCGAAAGCGTCTCAACCCCAATTTTAATTATCTTGTTAGTGTGTGCTATTGCGCAGTCAGGACGAATGCCTGTCAAAACGCTTCATATTCCCGCAAATAACGTAAGTACGCCATTCCAGTTGCTCCCGGACAATTATTTTATACTATCGGTGGTTGCATTTTTTTAGTGTAATGAGTAGTTTTATTGTTGTTGTTTGGTTCTAACAGAGGTAGTAAGTGAATTAGCTTCATTGAGTATTATTGAATTTATCCTATATTTTATGCATTTTTTCTAATTTCCTAAAAAGTGTGTTATTTCTCACGTCGGTGTTCACATATCGGTGTAATCGGTGGGCTTTATTACCACCGATGTGATAATTTACACCGAAATTATAAGAAAAAATCAATCGGTGTCTTTTATCTAATATCGATGTTTTGATTCATGATCAACGCACAGTTTTGTCACATCGGTGGCTTGCTTTATCATATCGGTAGATCCCGTGTCATTTCTTTAAGTATACAAAGAAACAATGGAACATACATACTACCTACATAGACTGCTAAAATCATTACCACGATATCACTGGGTAGTAGAAGATGCATAAATGTATCATTAGGGGAGGTCTGTACTCGGTAACGTACGTCTATAGGCTGAGATGATGATGGTGAGGTGGAGCAATGCGTTCATTTAAGATTTTTCTAGAAAATATTTTCTAGTTAAAAACTTATAAAGTACATAATAAAAAATAATAAATAGAAAACATCATATTAGCTTAATTTTGTTTAAGAATGTCAAGGCCAAAACTAAGAGGAGGAGAAAAAAAGAGAGAGAGGTTGCTGGAACGAACACGAAAAGCTAAAATAAACATTCTTTTTTAATTCTAACTACCCATAGTAAATATAATAAAAAGAAAATAAATACATATAATAAAATAGTACCTATTTCAAAAAATATATTTTGATTGGATTTCTAAGAACTCGGTTCTCTTTGCATGTGATGTGAGTTCAGGTCTTCAGTTCTACGTCACCCTTGTAAAAATATATAGGCATCTACTAACTATTTAATTTTTATATTCAAAGGTGGATAGATTATCATATCGCTGGATATGTAAATCATTTCGGTGGATAAACTTATCATATCGGTGTACAGAAAAAATCATCGGTGGCGGTTTGTCATGTCGGTGGAAACCAGAATTCAAACTGAATTTTCTCCCTATTCTTAAATGATAAGTCGATGGTATTGAATTTGTGAGATATTTGATGTCCTATAGATTACATAAAACCTGAAAAATATACAAAATATATTTAAATGAAAAAGTTCACCGATATGATAAAAAAAATGGCATTTGTTGAAATTGACCCAAATACTAAATTTAATTTCAGTAATAAATAATGTCATTTTTAAAACACAATTTCAATAATTACAGTCGAATGACATATTAAACTGAAACGTACGTTTTAGTAATAAGATGGCGATAATGAATTCAAATTCCATGAATTTTGCACGTAATCTTCAAGCCCAATATTAAACACAGGACTTATCGTCGACAAAACGTTAATTTAGCCACATCAGTCGAGTAATGCCCAATTTGAATGAGCTCGTGGCTGTACTGCCTGAACAGATGAAATTATACCTACGCTTATTTTGTGTGATTGGGATTATCGCGCTTGTCTACAGGGAAAAGGATCATTTATATATCATGTACTTAGGTATAACTTACTCGTATGATACGACACAGAAGCAACAGGATTCGCCGAGTCCAATTGCGATTCCATGCTGAAATTTGTTATGCAAGTTTCATTAATCAAACAATCCATTAGTTTGCTTAGCTTAGGGCAATGTTTGTAATGGCTAATTGCATCGTTGCTAACTTACCTATATCTAGAATCGTTCCTTGGTCACTAAGTACCTATAAAAATATCGTCAATACCACAGTTCTTTAACGTCATGATGTTCGTGTGTTTTAATATTTCAACAAAAACACCTGCACGACAAAACCGTCATAATAACCATACTATAAAAAAACTGTTCCTTTTTAATTACATTATTCCCAGTGCCAACTTTTAAACTTTTCATCGGTCAATGACGGAGCCTGTTTAATCAAATGAAGAAGTATATTAAGAACAAAGAAAAAGAAAGTATTATTTTCAAAATAGGTAAATTCATCTTGATACACGCCAAAATTTTTAAACACTTTACGTATTTAATATTATATAGATAACAAGTGGAAATAACCAATTTTTTACAAACTAAAATTGGTTTGTTAGTTAGTTTTATTCCTTACATAATATGGGCTCCATCAGAAGGCTCAAAGTCACCCAAAGGGCAAGGGAGAGGGCTAGGCTCGGGGTTTCTCTGCGAGATCGAATCAGAAATGAGGAGATACGCAGGAAAACCACGGTCACCGACATAGCCCACCTTATTGCCAAACTTAAGTGGCAGTGGGCAGGGCACATAGCTCGCAGGACCGACGCCCGATGGGGCAGAAAAGTCCTCGAGTGGCGACCGCGTTCCGGAAGGCGCAGTGCTGGTAGGCCTCCCACACGGTGGACCGACGACCTGGTTAAGGTCGCCGGAAAGCCGTGGATGCGGGCGGCCCAGGACCGGCCTTTGTGGAGATCCTTGGGGAAGGCCTATGTCCAGCAGTGGACGTCTTTTGGCTGAAATGATGATGATGATTCCTTACATCCTTGGTTGTAACCATGGATGTTAGTTTCGTTAGGCTTTCGGGTGCACTCACTTGAAATGGAATATTTATTATATATTTATATGATTAATAGGAAGAAGAACATTCAAGCGATAAATCCGTCAAACTTTAATTTAATTGGAGCTGTTCGTTCAGTTCCATAAATTTTTTCTCGAATCCAAAAAAAAATCGAAAGATTTCTTCAGACAAAACTGACGAATCTTCCACTAATATTGTAATGTCTATGCATTAAGTCGTCCGATGTATTTTTCTCGGTTCGAAGGCTTACTGGGAAATCCTGTTGTAAGTAGCAAGTTGAGTTCTATCGTGAATGGCCCCTGATAAAAGGGTGGAGGGATCTCATTTCCGTCGGCACCCGGCTTATGGCGGCCGGCCGGGGGAAATGATGTTAGGTCCGGGTTTATTTCTTCAATCACAAAATATTCATCTGCGTAGATCCACGTCGTACCACACAAAACGTACTTTGAATGGCCGAATATTGATTTGCAAATGGCTTGGTTACGAAAACCCTTTATCAATTGCACGCCAGTAACTCACGGATCTTTGTCATCATGCATCGGTTAGATTAACATTAACATCAGTCCATTTTTATCTGCGTAAAAATCAGTCTCAGTACACATTTTTAATGTTAATTTGCTAGTATATTATTAAAAACATAATTACTAAAATTAATTAGTAATTAATTAGCATGTCGCGGGTTCGATCCCCGCACGGAATAAATATTTGTACGACCTACAAGTATTTTTTCCGGGTCTGGGTGTTTTTCTATCTATAATAAGTAAGTATTTACAAACGTATATAAGTTGTTTATCATCCATCTCGTTACCATAACACAAGCAGTATGTTGCTGAGCTTGGGACGAGATGGCGTTGTGTGCAATGTCCAGGGATATTTATTTATTTATTTATATCAGCTTGCTTATTTTCATCGCAGAAATATGATTTATATCTAAACTAAGCGATTGTTATAGCATCCAATATATTTTGCAATCCAATTGTATTAAAATATTCTTTTTTAATGTGTTTAATCAGTGGAATTGCAGTCTTTGGATTGCGACTGGCACCTGCAGATGCTTTTAAATCTAGATTGGATTGTGGTTCCGGTTTTGCACGTTTCCCAAGTCTACAGTAATGTGTATGAACGGGAAAATATCATTTTGGTGGAATATAGAATGCTATACAATGCAGGCTAAATAGAATGTGCTTACATGTAACATGACTACATCAATGTAGTAACTCTATTTATGTGTCAATATGAATTACAATTGTGATAGTATCACTAGCTCAATAAGCTTTTAGGAAGTAAAACGACAAGTAAGATTGGAAATACAGGTGGAACCCGAGTGTTGTAGGTTCGTGACTTTTATAGCATTTATCTAGGTCGCCACCTACAATAAATGATGTTGCTTTAAGGATTACATCCTATGATCTGTGTGTAAAAAAGAGATGCCTGTGGCAACAAGAAATAAGTTTTTGAACAATAAGAATGTTCTTCTTCATTTAAATAGAGTTGTATAGTTACTAAACACAACCATGTTTGACATCTGAAGTGACAAATGTCAACTCATTTCATCTGTCACTTCAGATTGAAGTCTCTCTTTGCTCTTTGCTAGCGCACCGCACTGTAAGAGCTCGTTCCCACTATGTCGTCTGTCGGGACGATTTTTTATCGTGTGTCGTAGCGGCAGTACATTTTATAATAAGCTATTCACACTTGTCCGACAGCGATTTTGTGTCGAATCCGACAAAAATATCGTGTGTTTTGTCAGCCCTTCCGTTCTGAATATAAACGTGTCGGATCAACGCTCGCATATGATCGTAAATGGCGCTGTTCACATTTGTCGGATGTCGGGCCGACCGCCTGTGCCGCCCGCGCGTCGTTGCCGCTCGCATCGCGCATTCACATTTTGGTGCGCATGCAGAGTTGTTGTGTTTTTGAAACACAACAACAACAGAATTGGGTGCACCCAATATCTTCTATTTTTAGCCTTCTTTCGTTTCCTCCACAAATAATACATCACAACAAAAGCTTCGTCGACGTCCATCGTGTACAGAAGCCTCTTTTTGACTGTCGTTTAATGGCACCAGCTGCGGTCGTGGCTGACAGCCGACTAGTGTGAACAGAGGCGCCGATTCAAGCACCCGAACACCCGATTCAAATAGGAATCCGACAGACGACATAGTGGGAACGAGCTCTAAGCTCGCTCAAATTCGCTCTGTCATTAAAACTAAATCCAAGTAAATCTCAGTGTTTCCTTCAAGAATCTAAGCAATCCACTCCTATAAAGAAGATATTCTTTCTATATTTGGAAGCTGTCAACGTGGCTAAACCCTGGCCAAAAGCCAGTTTATTCCTAATCCCGAAATAGTTTTGGAAATAGTTCTGTAAATTCATTTATTTTAACGTAGAACTATTGAAGTGCACAAAGCGGAAGAAAGCATGATTGCACGAAACCCGCGACCCCCGTTATAAATTTTATATCGGCATCGAACTTTTTACGGTTGAAAATAAACTAAACATTTGCACAAACCGCCTATAGAGGCGGCTTGTGCCTTAACCTGAACGTAAAGAAAAATACTTGAAAAATACGGAAAAATAAAAACGGGAAGAAAAGCGTCACAGGTGTGCGAAACATTAGTATTCTTTGTGAAAAGGAAATTGGGCATTATAATGTTTCGCTACACAATATGACAATAAATTTGCACTTCATAAGCGTTAAATTGGTCATTAGGCCTCCCCGTCGTCAAATAAGCGCCGCGATAAACTGCGAATTATTTATTATAACGACTTCGCCCGAGACGGGAATGAGGGACCTGCCGCACTGCCATTTATAACCGCCCTTACTTGCTTACCGCATCCTTAGCCAGCCCACGTCTTCTATAGGAGGTCTCTGGGAATACTACCACTCAGTCAGTAAAATTATAGTTCACATACCGCATATGAATCCCGCAAAGTAGAAGCAGGTATGGGCCCGTTCTTGTTTATTCAAAAAGCCATCCTTACTGCAAGACATTTCAAATCTATAGTATATGACGTGGGGAATTGTCCCCACATACAATACAGCTCCAGTGACCGTCTTAAAATGTTTTTCTTTCTTATACTCTTTCGCATCTCCATACCATCCAACGCCACTACAAAATCACCTAAATTGATTCAACGTAAAGCCTGATTTTCTCCTTTTAACTAACTAAACAGCGGGGGGATTTTTTTTAAAACATTGACAGTTTCAAAGTGGATGTTTGTAGACGCAATCCCTGAAATAAAGCGAGCTACGTAGATGCTCTTTTCGAAATGAATAGAAAACGGTGCAATCGCAGTCTCAGCGTATGCTCCTGGCACTCGCCTAATTGAAAAGACGACTCCGTAAAAGCTTTCGTTTAAGAGAGACCTGCTGAAACATACAATGCAAATATGCCAACAGTGTTTTAGTTTCACTTTATATCGCAAGAGACCAAAGTAATATTTTGAAGGCGCCGGTGTTATTTGAATCCAGGTAGTCGATACGAACTTGCGCATCGTACATTACCTTTCATAACCAACACGAACGTAGCACAGTCACACTAAGAGTGGCCGTACACGGACTGCTTCAAGCAGTTGAGACCGACTGCTTGAAACCGCGACCGCGCGGTGAACTGTAGTCATTCATTCGCTGCCGTACCAAAACTGCTCGAGCAGTCGCGACCGCTGCAAGCCGTCAACTGCATGACGAAATTCCATCGTGCCGTCGACCGCTCGCGAGCGGTCGCTAGCCATACACCGACTGCTCGAGCCGTTGACTGCGCTAGAGCAGTCGACAGTCCCGCTCGCGAAATAGCGTCAAGTTGGCTGCACTAAAGAAAGAAGATGGCGAAAAAAGTTTGACGCGAAGACAACTCCGCTCGCCGCGTTGCGTGAAAATTTGATATTTATAAGGGATATCTGTGTTTAATAGTATTACTAACAATAGTTATTCAGTGAATTAGTGTTAGTGCGAACATTGGACAGTTATAGGTAAACCCAGCGCCGGGGCTCTCAATCGACAAGCTCAACTTCAATTACCTGCTGCTACTGGGGCCGCCTACGCGCCTTCTCAAAATAGCTGCTAGCGTATTCCTTATATTCCGCAAACCATCCTTACAATACAGTCCTTCGTTATCATCCGCAAACGCAGGGAGTTAATAGGTGTTACCCTAAAACTTACATTATACTTTTACCGTTGCAAAGTGAATCGAAACCATGATTTCAGGGACTTAAAGGCCAACTTTGCTTTTTAACATTTTTCTTTATGTGAATAGAAGGAGCTCGTTAATCTAAATAATAATTTTTCTTGGCAAAAATTACAAAAGCTTTATAGTTTGGACAGAAAAATGTGTTTTGTGATTTTTGTTTTTTGGAGCGGATCAAATTAATCTAAATAAAAAAAAAGCGCGAGGTCCCGCTTTGAAACTTAATTTTTCTTATACCTTGTCTAGTCTTCTATCATTTGATGCTATGTACATGTGTATAAAGTTGCAACTCTGCCAAATAAATGGATCGAAAAAAATGAAAAAATACATAGAATAAAATCCTTCATTTTTCATTTTATAGTTCTTTTAAGTTAAATTTGATATGGATTAGTATGTAAAAGCACGTAATAATACCCATAATTACATAACAACTTACAACAATATATTTAGTAGGTCTCTAATTAATCAATCCGTCTTATTATCATCATTAATATTTTGTTAATGAAATAATTACCGAAGCAGCCGATACTGGGTAGTAGAAAAAATTGTAAACATTTGTTTGTCACTGGAAGTATAAAATGAGCATATTTGGAAAGGCACCTACAACAGGATGAACATTTTAAAAGACATTTGCTCCATAATCGCCATAAAGGACTCATTGTTGAGCCTGGCCTCCTGCAATCATATGGAAAAATATAGGAAACAGGGTTTCGTATGAAGTTATTCTTCCCTTTTCTTCTTCCCGGCTTTCGGTTTTGTCCTCTTTAGTTGGCTCTAACGACACCCTAAGATGCAATTAATTATGACCTAGAGCAAATGTTCCAGAGTTTCGACCATACGATTCCGAAGCCGTGTGGTGATTGATGAGGTGACACCCCATTCCGTCTTGGGGGTGTCAAACGGAAACGACAATGTCGCAAACCTAGTTGCAAGGAAAGGAACTTAGATACGAAATCCGGTCCAACCCGTCTGCCCAGTTCCTTTGTTAAACATCTTCAAATTAAGTAAATTGAGCACAGACTATTTGGCCTCGAAAGACAATGGAAACCTACAAATTATAGAGCTATTCTATGACTTCGTTTACGAAGCGTTTTAGATCTTAAGGAGGTTAAATTTTGACTTTTATAATAATTTAATTTAACCTAAAGTCAGGCTTTATTATTTTTGCTATAAAATCTTTAAAATTGATTAAAAACAGTTTTCATAAAAAACTGAAAATATTAATCTCTGGGAAACGACATGAATAAATTGAATAAAAATATAGTTTGAAGCCCTTGACTCGAATTAAAGGTGTTTTCTTACAAATATTTCCTCGGCTACTAATGATGATTTAATAAAGTACCTTACGAAATGTAATAACCCACCCAGTATTACAGCGCTACAAGTGCTCTAAGGCATACATTTAATGAAATCAACTTTCGCCAGTGTCCTAGGTACAAGCAATTTGGTAGTGGCTTGTGCCAGTTATCAAACGCTTAGCGTGGCATAATGTGAAAACTTTCCGCACCACTTCGAACATGCATGCGGAACGCTTTGTAACTATAATATATCATCCGAACTTTACTAATATAATGTTCGACCACAATTCAAGACGCCATCATTAGATAGTTCGTAATATTGTAAGTCCTACAGGGAAACATTACCAACCATAAATGTAAATGATAAATATATATTTATAATGTGTGATTAGTACATTTACAAAATATTAACTGCGATCTGCTACTAACATTTAACAGTCGCGTATGAATGGGTTCAGGCAAACCCATCGTTTCAAAATGTTTCCATGATCCCACTGTTTCTGAATACTTCTTGCTTCTTGAGTATAGAGGTGAAGTTAGAATGATAATACTTAACAGTTCTGAACTTAATTAGCGTGTGTTGTACATTAAGTGCATTTTCAACTTAGCGGACTTGACTGAGAACCAAATTGTTGGTGCTACAAAATATTGTGCTATTCGAATAAATTGAGTGGCTGCTCCCGGCGCGGCGTCGAGGGTCTGAACAAAGGGCCCTGCGGAATATCCCCCCAATCCTGACTACATAATACGCTTCAATAAGTCCTCGACTCAATCATCTTTCGACGCGTAAATTGTCTTGCCAACAGGGTTCCTAGCTACTTCAAATAGTTATCAAATACTATTGGTCCCTCAAATTGATAATTGGATGAAGTTACCTAAGTAAATTATTATAAGAACGTTGATCTGAAATATTATTTTTAACAATGTAGTTATACCTTTCGCTACTAGTTGGCATCGTAGTTTAAAGTAAAAAAACGCTATTGGGTTTTTCTGTCTGTGCAATCCCGAACATGTCCCTGATTTTAGAGCTATGTTGTTGTTTAGTGTAAAATTATCAGTATTGTGTGCATACCTAATGCATTCTGTGACACATAAAGCTCACATTTTGTTCAATCCAGAAGCAAACCAGAGCATAGAATGGAGTTCCAAACTGTCTTATTATTAGTACTATTATACTAGTGGCCCGCCCCGGATTTAAAGATTTATGCAGACATAGGGACGGACAGAAGAATGCGACTTTGTTTTATACTATGTAGTGATTACACAGTTCTCACTATGTGCCTTTGTTAGTGTTATGGGGTACTTTATCTGCAAGAATATTGTGTTTAGGTTTATGATTCATAGGTCAAACCTATGAATCATATACATATATAGATTTTATATTTAGACCAAATATTGTTTGTGATATTTTTGTGTGTGGGAAGCGCCCACTGCCCAATTATTGATACATCCAGTATCGGTAATGTTGCCAATTTATAGCTGTATGTTACAGGTACTCTAATTATAAAGCATTGCTTGATTGCTTGCCATTAACTAGCACTATCACTGTTGCAGTTGACTCCCCGACTGGTCAGTGGACCAACCAGTGCATCATATCAGAGTCATCATAATTTGTAAATAATAATATACTAGATTGTTTTACAAGGGTCGAAAGGAATCAATTCCCAATTTATGTCTTTCACCCGTGTTGGAATTTAAGGAAAGTAAAAATGAGTCGTTTATTTTCTAATCTGCTCACGACTTCATAAAGTCATTGTATGTCAGTGTATTTAAGTATTTATTGTTATTTTCCTTTGAAATTTGTGGCGAAAGATTTTCGATAACTGTATTTGCCTCGTCTTTAACAGAATCTGGGGTCAACCTTTCAGAATCAAGTGAACTCATTTCGTAACAAGATACAGCTTACAGAGTTAGTGTCCCGCCAATTTAAAATCAAATCAGTGAATCAGTCTATTTCAAATTTTAACTTTGGAACACACTGCCGTCCCCGCCGCGGGCGGATCTTCGTACTTTTTTTTAATTCGCACTGGCAGTTTATACGCTCACAAGATTTTTTTTCGCCGACTGCCTATACCAATTTAGTTCTATTTTTAAGCCCCGACGCAAAAAGAGGGGTGTTATAAGTTTGACGTGTCTGTCTGTCTGTGGCTCCGTAGCTCGCGAACGGATAAGGCGATTTGAATATAGTTTTTGTATGAAAGGTGAGTTACGGGCGAGTGTTTTTAGACATGTTTGATGAAAATCGGTTGGCCGTTTATAAGTTATGAGGGGTGAAAGTGGGGAAGAATAACCGAATGTCTGCAATATAATCGAGTGGGGTCTCAAATGAAAGCGCTTCACGTGCAATCTAAAAAGTAAAAAATAAAAATAAATATATGGCGTTGGGGGACCAGGGGTCAGGTAATAAACAAGTGGGAGCGGTCCCCCAACGCGATGTCTTTATTTTTTACTTTTTAGAAGTTATTGTGTCGGGGGTTATTTAAAAAATTTAATTTTTTTTTTTAATTTATTCCTAGAGACACTAGAGACGGTCGCAATTACGATGAGTCTTTCCCGCCCAAAGGAGGAAAGTAGCATCTTCCACCCGCTACTCGGATCAAACAAACACTACTTTCCGAGTATGAGAAATGAAAAATATTTTTCCATCTCCGTCACTTGCAATGTGCCATGCCACGTGGTACAGTTGGTCATTATCACTACATATTATAAAACAAAGTCGTTGTCGTCTGTCCATCCCTATGTATGCTTAAATCTTTAAAACTACGCAACGGATTCTGAAGCGGTTTTTTTTAATAGATAGAGTGATTGAAGAGGAAGGTTTTTGTTTATAATACATGCATAAATTTAGATGTTCATCATTACACCCGTGCGAAGCCGGGGCGGGTCGCTAGTGATAATATATGAGGGTGTTAACAAACACTTATAATACAGTGTTGTTGCACATTTTAGACCAATGTTTGTAGATACTCTCTTTTATTATCCACTAGCTGTCCCGGCAAACGTTGTTTTGCCAAATAATTAACCATCCCCCGCGCAACCCCATTCACCGCGCAACCCCACCCCGCGCAACTTACGCGCAACAAAATAGACGTTGTCCTATTCTCATACCTACCCAATATGCCCAAATTTCATCAAAATCGGTCAAGCCGTTTCGGAGGAGTTTGGCATCTAAAACTGTGACACGAGAATTTTATATATTAGATAATCAGCCTATGATGCATGCAGCATGATTTGCTAGGTACCAGCAAGATTATATTATACTAGAGACCCGCCCCAGCTTCGCAGTGGTGCAATGATGAACCTCTAAATTTATCAGTGTTTCTCTACAATATTATGGATGAATACATAAACCTTCCTCTTGAATCACTCTATATATTACAAAAAACCGCATCAAAATCCTTTGCGTAGTTTTTGAGATTTAAGCATACATAGGGACGGACAGACAACAGCGACTTTGTTTTATACTATGTAGTGATTTAGCCTTCATGCAGCCCTGTTAGCTATGCACTCATCATAAGGGCTTACAATACATGGGTAATCATCGGATAGACAGATAAACTCTTTAATGTACATGTGAAAATAATAAACAACAATTTGTACAAGGGGCGATCATAGCGCTAAATGCGATATCTTACAGACAACCTTGGGATGGACATTATTAAGAACTTATGAAATGGTAGTAAAAGGTACAATAATACTTAAAAGATTAAAATTAAACACTTTTGTACGGACTTATAACGTGTATATAAAATTATTTAATTCCCGACGTTTCGAATGCTTTGCAGCAGTCGTGATCGCGGGAGAGACTATAAATTATTATAAACGCGATAAATCCGTTAAAAGTGTTGAATTTCAAAGAAGTTGTAACTCAATTTCAAACGGGATCCAATGTACTCGTAAACCAAGTGCTGCATTAAATGTCCGCTGATGGTCTCGAAAAGTATAAGGGGAATGGCCATCGTGAGAAACTCAACAAATCAAACACTCATATAGGACAGCGTTCACTATTTTAACAGAATTTTATATATTTTACTATTACCCTCTCTCGGTGTTTTCTGTTGGTCCAAATAAATTAATATTGACTTTAGCGTTCACAGGCACAAAGCTCGCGCAATGGTGACCCAACTTGTACTTGAATGACGACCACGTACCGGAAAGCGCAATGCGGTAGCGGTCCTACACGTTTTGTGAAAAGCCGCAGACGTGGCCTGTGTCACAACTTTTTCGCAGTATCTGAGGACAATACCTGACGATGTAATAAATTGATATTAGATGTATAATATTGATTGTGTTATGCTCTCTGTGTGATTGACTTCTGATAAAAACGTATAATTTTAGTGGAATGATCCCTTTTTGCCACGGAGTAGTGAGAGTGAAAGTGGGAAGTGTCGTGCCCCTAAGTGACACATCCCGCCGTTCCCGAGGTTTGTTTATCACGATTATCCGGGACATTACGCGCGACGACTCGTGTAGCGATCGTAAATGGGAACGACGTGATATCTCTCTTTCCTTCTTAACTTTATGTGTCGTCTTACGGTCCTCTCGGTCACATCATTTTCAAGTCGTTCCATTTCGCTGGATATTTCTAAATGTCGCAATCTATGTATAGCCGAAGCATCGCCTACAATGCCGCGCTACAATAAGCTCCAGTCCTGAATCCGAGGCGAATGACACTATAAATGATTACGCGAATCAGGAATAATATTGCACCGTTGCGTTGGTCGCTTACAAGGATTCCGGATCTATTAAGGGAACCGTTCTGCACGTTACGGAGAGTCTACTTTCCCACAATTCAAATCTCTCGGTGTGTGTCTAATAAACTTAGTTGCACACTGTTTCCTGGAGTTTCTGCGCTCAATGCTCCTGTTGTGACACTTCCATCACCACGTGGTAACGAATATTGCATGAAAAACGTAGCCAGTGGTCCCACTAGGTGGGTCGCAGAGGGCAGACGGCTATCGCTCTGTGTAAACACTGGTAATTCGCCGAATCAGGATAGACCGCTTCTGCTGACAATAACAAACACAACAAAACAGTAATTAGCGAAATTGGTAATAATAACAGCCCACGCGTGGTGGCGTGACCGAGGGGAATATAGACTATATTAATATAATAAAAATGTAATGAAGATGTTGATAGTATACTTACTATATGCTAACAAATAATTCGGTAGGTTTTTAAATTTAAAATTATTGTGCATGCTGTGGTCTCCTATAAGTGAAGGAGTACACTATTTAATACCTGATGTTGCCATATAACAATGAATCATGTATTGTGTATATCTTTTGTTGGAGATCCTTATTAATATAAATAAATAAACACATCATTTATCAATGTCGATTAGATCAGACAAAAAGAAAGTAATATATATTGCATACCATGTATACCAAGTAATATTTGCATTAGTCTTGCTCGGAAAGTAGGTCAGAAATTGCCCGACGAGCGGGTTCAAAGTAATACTTTCAGCCCAAGGGAGAATCGACTCCAACTGACAGCTGTCATATTGTAAAAAAAACTAGTTCTATTTTCACATTTCCATTGAACCATGGGCTATCTTTTTATACATCGACTCACTTACAGCGAAAATAGAAAACATAAAGTTAATAAAAAAATTGTGCCGAATATAATATAATAAATGACCGGCCACAGAAAAAAACAACAAATTGGCGGGAAAGCGGAAACCCGATCTTCGTTTGTTTTTTCGTGTCGTAGAGATTTGTTTATGGTTTCGTATTTAGATACGCCTAATTTCATAAGAGGCTAAAGCTGTAGATGAATTACTTAGTTGCTTTCCTAAAAATCAGTGCTCCTCCAGGTGGGGTCAAAGACTTGTTTCGTACCTAAACCTCGTCTCGGGACTAAACGAGTTACTTTCACCCCTAGGGTGACGATGTACTATTTATTGCATACTCACTGAAGGTGCTTTATTTGTTTAAATAAATCTAACTCAACACCATTTATTTCGCTATCAAGTTCATTGTGTTTTTGTAAATAATTGTGTTGTGGTATATTACGAGTCAATGGTTCACTTCGGAAAATCGATATACCCATTATTTTACCACCTAAAAACTTTATTTATTTTGGCATCCTAAAACTGTTCTCAAAAATTACATAAAGTTGGATGGTCGCAAGCTCTAAAATCAGGGGTTTTGCAATGCAAGTATTAATATCTAGTAGCAAACAATTTATTGAATGAGCCGGTACTTCTGCGCGCCATAAGGTCCCACAAAAGGCAACAACACCTACTATATATACAATTTTATGTTATTATGCGTTTATAAACATACATACATATTCTTATTTCTCATCTCAGTCTACAGGGGTTCGTATTTATTATATTGTCATCGTAAGCTTATTGGAAAATTATCTGATTGTCTATTAACCTAACCTTCCTTTAGTTATCTTTTACCCCAGGAGATATATCTTAGGATTAGTGCACCCACCTCAGGAAAGGCAGATGGCACGCGGAGTTAAAAACGTGGTAGCTTTTAGTGGGTAGACCGACCAGCCATAAACAGTATTTGCTAAGCCATCACACGGCTACTAGATTATACCGTGAAGAACGTTTATGTTAGAAAATGTTAGAATGTTAGAAAATGTTAGAAAATGATATGAAGAAAATGAATGGTACATTTTCTTAATTTTTCATACCAGGAAACAGAAGAAACCGTTCGGAAACGGACTTTGGCCTCGAACCAAACTGTTGTTTTCTTTGAAGTTACCTACTCATTGTTTGTGTCTTGAATATGTGTGTAGGGTATTTTAAACTATGTAAGATGTGAAATGACTTGTCAGAAGAAAGATTTGAGACGGAACGGTACCAGTCTAACCTGATTTGGGTAAATACAAGTACCTATGTAAATACTGGTAGTTGGCCAAATCAGCTGTCAATGTTTAACGACTGCCATAGCATATGTGGTAGGATAGCAGCCGGGATCGAGGGCTTTACGTGCCATCCGGAACACGGAGGAGGTCAGGTGCCAGTAAAGTGATGAACACCCATGCCATGCCCAGCCGGCAGAGCCGCACGTTGCGTGTCCTTTTTATTTTGGAACAATAAGAGGCTGAGCGAAGGACGATGAGAGGAAACGCGATACCGAATGAAGTGTAGCGCGAAAAGAGCGCGAACCGCACGGCGATCTATCATTTTTATGAGCCTCCCATAAAAGACCAAAGCTCCGAAGCCGAGTGTACGTAACAGCCTATATGAAACCGTTCTGCCGACAAATGTACTAAAGTTAATGTTCCGATGCGCGCTGTTTTGGGGAATGCGATCCATTGTGATCTCTTCGCTATACAGCCAACAAGGGCGGAGGTTTCGTGCAGCGCTCACAATACTCGCATTCAAATCCATATGTATCATCATCATTTCAGCTCATAAATTGCCCTGAGGTTGAAATTACTGAGGTGGACCTGCCCCAAGTTTATGGAGGGAAATTGTGCATAGGGTTTCTACCAAGTTTACCTTGTGCCTCTTGCGTTACTTTAGCCACCTCTTAAGACACCCTCAGGATGGTTATGGGCTGGTTACCACAATGTCATGTATTTAAATTAATACACAACACATGCGTTATATTTTTTTTGCGTATTTTATAAGGCTTAACATAAACGTTTTTATAGCAGTCTACTAAAATTGTAAATCCTTTACATGGAAATGACTTACTGACTGTATGTTGCAATAACACATAATTTAAAGTGAAATCACAATTTGGCAATATTCCAGTCGGGGCTTGAAGCACGAAAATAGTCAGTCAGTGTTTGACTTTCAGATCCCAATTGGTATTACAAAATATCAAATTAACTTTCTGTAATCGTCGACGGAATATAAGACAAGCTATAAGTTTGACGTGTCTGTGTATGTGTGTCAGTCGTAGGGCCACAACGAGGGGACCCATTATGATGCCATTTTCTTTTTATTGACAGCATATTTGTAGCGGTGGATGTTTTGAAAAATCGAGGTTCATTATATTTGTAAATATTGGTTATTATTACTAACCTGGGTAATATATACATAAGAAATATACTCCCTAAGGCAATTTGCAATAGCAAAAGTATATATGCTACCCTTTATTGTTAAATTCTAACTTGGAATATGAACTTGGATGCGGGTGATATATTGTATCCCTTGAAATAATTATTTTTTAAGTTAGAATGCATTTGTAAAGCGGTAAGCACACAATCGTATTTGACACGGTCGACAGATAATAATGAAGAATACATTCATAGTACATTAATCTGTTTCTCGGGATGCAATGAAGAGAGGTAAGTAAGAAACTAAGGATTCCGTAGAAACATTAAAGCAAACTGTTAAAATTAAAACTACTATTTTAATATTCAAGCAGCATTTACGGAGAGGTTGTCTCGATTTCCGCTAACAAAAACTTTCTAATAATATCATCAATGGGAACTAAGATAGTTAATCTGTGCAAACCGATTATTGCGAACTCTTTTTTCAATTCAAATCGGTCACACCAATAAAAGAAAGAATTCACGATTGTTATTCAAATCAGGTTTCACTAGGGTGTCTGGCGCCGTCAAATAAAACGTGTTTGAGAAAGAGAAAAGGTGCACCGCGGAGACATTGAAACCCTCTGTCAAACGAGCCATCATCCGGAGAAAGGCTTTTTACGGTGTACGTAGGGCAAATCTCCTTGGGCACAGGGTGCTTCGAGAAATAAACGCGCACAACGCAAAGGAAACTGAACGATTAATATTAATCGAACTTAATAACCGATGTAATGTGTGCTCCGGCACGTAAGTAACGCTCTGACCACCAGAGCTCTATCAGAAGAAGCTAGTGTTAGCAGCTAAAGAAACCCAGAGTCAACTACAGTGGACGTAATGAGGCCATGAAGATGTTGGAATATATTTCGTAGTCACGTTCCAGAGCCTCGCGGTTTTAAGCATTATTTTGGAGGTACAACAGTTTTTAAAGGTAAGCCCAATGTTTAGCTGAGTCAATCTCGCAGTGGGTTTTGTTTCAAGTTACCCATTGAAATTATTATGCAAAATGTTAAATGTCTCGTTACCGCAAGACTTTGCCTAATTCCATGTTCTATCCAGTTGTCTTGTTTTATTGCAATGAAACCGCAACAAATACACGGATTAGTATAGTGTATATGTAGCTATGAAGACGGAAACGTTTTCATAAAAAGCGCACTTTGTTATTCAATCTTGAGGTAGCTTCTTTTTCAATGAGGAACAAGTCTGAAGATGTTTGGAAAAGATCTTTTCATAGCTAAAGGACCCAGTCGTATCAACTGAAACGAGAGTGTGCGTTCCGCAAACATCGCAAGACGCACTCGTTAAGGTATATCGTGCGTCTCTTTGCACGAGAACTACGCTCGCGATATGAACACTCATTTGCCTATTATATTTGTCGTTTTAAGCAACTTCTGGCATTGCTGGGCGTTGGGCACCCCATCATTTGTGTGTAATATCTGACCTCCTCCGAGGGCACGCAAAACCCTCTTGGTGTAGGTCTAATTAGGTTAGACCGGTGCCAATTAAAGACCAGGAAGATATACAAGCCAAAAGTCATTTAAAAGTCTTAATAAAATCAAGACAGGGTCGAAATCACGGAAATATTTTGAAGGTGTAATTTTATTTCAACCGTTTCACGCGCAGTTCTATATATAGTAGTGGCGGTATGTGGAGGGTAGCTTTATGTAGCTTAATCCAGTGGTTCTGTCCAGATTCCATTAGCTAACTTAGTGACCTGTCTGTTGAATTACGACTTTGACGTTTCGGCTTGGATGGCTTGTGCTATCCAAACATCAGGCAAATAACCTCAAAATAGCTTATATTGATTGCCGTCTGCTCTCCGTGACCCATCTAATGGGACCACGGGTACCACATTATACGTTTAGACCTACTACGTGTAACGACTACCATAGATGGTAGACACCTACGGATAGTCAAAATGTTTCCGCGATTCAGGCCCGTCTCGTAATTTTACAAAATGTGCGAGCATCGCGTATCTCTAATAACATCAATGAACAGTCATCCGTATGATGACTTATCATCACTACATAGTATAAAACAAAGTCGATGTTTTCTGTCCGTCCCTATGTATGCTTAAATCTTTAAAACTACGCAACGGATTTTGAAGCGGTTTTTTTTATTAGATAGAGTGGTTCACGAGGAAGGTTTATATGTATAACACACCTCCGCTTTGCACGGGCGAAGCCGGGGCGGGCCACTAGTATCTTATAATGTATAGCGGTTACGAGCTGGCCAGTGTTGCCTCGTGTAGTTAATTTTGTTCGCATTACCATATATATTGCTTTATTTCATTTGACGCTATGGACAGTTTTTTGACACACACATGTTCGCGCGAGTACATGAGGTGCATAGAAGTCGACAACAACACTCACGATTGCTACTTCCTTAAGTAAAAAAAACGAGTGTGCGTTAGACTACGCGACTGAATTAAAACTTCTTTAGCTTCATCTCGTAAATATGTATAATAGTAAAATATTATAATATATATACTTAGACAAAATTTCTGGAAATATTTATATGTATTATTTGTTTTCATTGATAAATGAATATAAGTATATTATTGAATAGATTAGAAGCGATCACGTGGTCGATCACCTACGCGTTGGACAGACCTCATTAAGGCTGCGACTCAAACGACTATAGTCCAAAGTTCCCGAGACGCTGAAGACCGTAACAAGTGGAGACGCATCGCGGGGGCTGCTGTGGCCAGTGAAAATGCAGCATCATCAACCACGACCACTCCGTCAGGAGTGAACGACTAAGGAGGAGGATTGAATAGATTTTTGTTAATTCATTATTTTCATCATCGGATCAGTAATTAATGGGGTTGATTGTAAGACCGACACTAAGCTTATGCTATGAGAATATTCACTAACTTATATCTGAAATGAAATGAAATTTATTATTAGCTGAAAACTTCCGTTCACCTCGTCCGATCACAGTTTTCGTAACGCTATCGTTACTCCCCAAGGCAAGCGTGCGTAAATCATTTTAGGTATGTATTAATATAGTACCTCTGGTTTACACAAAGACACTAGCCCGGCCCCGGAAGCGAACCCGGGAGCACGTGATCCAAAGGCGGCACTTCCAACCCCTAGACCAACGAGGCAGTCGACGAGGCATATGCATTAATTATCTCATCACTCCATGTCTAAAAAAAATTCGGCTGTTAACTCTTCTGAACCAATGATGTAAGTAACGCAAAAAGTTTGGTTCCTAAAGATTTAGCAGTAAAACGGATCGCGTTCGTTCCAATGTTTAGTTACTTGTGACTCCGGGTGAATTGGCAAACTCGTTTCCGAACTTCAGGTAGTACCTGGATTGCTGTTCGCGTAGTCCCGTACATTTGAAGCACAAGCAGTTAAATTGAGCTGGAAAACGGAAGACTTTATAACATTCGCCTGGTGAAGACAACATATGGCACTACTATGTGGCAGTCCACTTTTGGTTGGCAGGGCACAGTCCATTCATGTTCATTCCGTTCTATTGGGGGTGGCGTCTCAGCAGTGGATTGTTTGTGGAAGTATAGTGCCTTAGCCATGCCCTTTCTTCTTCGATGTATCCAATGGATACTACTAGGTGTACTGGAAGAAACACTTTTGTTTAACATAAACTCGCCTGTTCCGTACGTGCTTAGTTTTTTCGTAATATAAATCTCGTGGTTACTCCGCTCTTGTTAGATCTTATCGGGACAAAATGCACCTCGTATGTAAATTTTCGTTCCGATGCCTATAAGAACTTTATTGCGAGAAAGAGATCTACAAAAATGTGTCCAAAAAGAAGAATTATGAGCCACCATCTTATCCCATTAATGAATGAAGATATATTAATATTAAATATAATTTAATGTGTAATCCTACTAAGAAACACTTTTGGTGCACCAAAAGAGGTCGATAAGAGTATTTATCCATACCCATCGCGTTAAATGTGAAGTCTTTGGCTTACGAAGCTTACCAATAAGTCAGCAGCAAGCGCGTTTACTAGGAACACACATCACTGAGATGGATGGCCTCGCGATAGTTTGGCGCTTGCTTGGGCTGCTTGGCGCGCCACTCACGTCCCGCAGCCGCATCGCCCGCCGCATCAACCCCGAGCAGCCATTTAGCACCTCGCGTCACATACGGGTACTATTTTAAAAATTTACAGCGTGCGAAAGGTACAAACTCAATAAATGAATTATGGCCTAATTCGCTACCACAACACTAATTCGCCCTTTTCGCGAAGATGCAAAGGCTTGTACGGAGCTAGAATAAAAGTCAATTTAGTCAAAGAAAAATTGTGAATTCCTTATCAATAAACCGATGATTAATTTTGTTTAAGAATTAATCAACGCGAATGGTGTGACTCGACCACTTTTCTGAATGACTCCGACCAACCCACCGGTGCGACATTATTGAGAAACCTGTGCCCGCATTTTCTTTGTTTAAAATCAGTGTTTAAGGTTACTAGCAGGCTATGAAACGTTATATCGTGTAGAGCATCACGAAACAAAGGAACGCTGGAGCCGAGGAACCTCACCAAAACCCTGATAGGAATCAGCTATTAACACTCAAGCCTGTCATTCCGCTACGTCCTTTGAGGAGCTAAAGTTTCGATGAAAGAACATGGTTATTTTGGTAACTACGCCGGAGAAGTGTACCTTGCCCCAACAGGGACGTTCGGTAGGCGAGACGCACACTTCACCCCTTACAAATTAAATTGTCCCCCAGCTGATATAAATGTTCTGTGGGCATATACCTATGGCCATCAATTGAATTATTTCACAGAGGCGCAGTGTCGCCTAGGCAGTTTCACTGGATGTCACGATATTCGTGCTCAGGTACAACAACGTTGACGATTTCCAAATTGGCTTTGGCTTTATTTGACTTTATTGGACATTGATTTTTGATATTTTAAACGCACAGGGATGATCATCCAACCAGACGAGGTGGTATGTCTGGCTAGGTTAAACAGCGCCTCCGGGGAAATATTAACTGTGTGAGTTGCTCTTGAAACTTCGCTATCGCGGTGTAGGACTTTTTGGTAATTCTCGCATTTATAGGCGATATTTCTTGATGTAATTAGTTCTGATTTTTCTGGTAAATTGTTTAAGGTATGTAGCATGTTGGTCGCTACAATATGAAGGAGATGAATTTAAACTCGAATGGATATGCGTACACCCATTCCTTACAAATAGGATACCTACCGCGTAGGAACGCAACAATATTAGGGGTTATCTTCTTTGCTCTATCTACGAGTATATGAGATAGAAATAATCAAAAATGGCATTTCCAAATAACATGACTACGTCTCTATGAAAGATACTGTATTATGTTTCTGTGAACGCAAAAACATTTTTATGCGCCTGTTCTGGGTCGTACCGAGTTAAACCTTCTTTTCTCTCCACCTGTCGCGGTGTACGAGTATTAAACGATTTAATTCAAAATATAAAATTATCAGTCAATTACGTACTATATACTAAAGTGTGGTTGATATACATAAATGACCCACTGCTGGGTCGGGCCTCCTCCCATCACAGGGAGAGTCATTAGCCTACTGCGCCAGACGGGCCACACGGGTTGGTACAGGTTTTCTTATCAAGTTTTCCTTCCCTGTGCGGCTAGGTTTTCGGCCTTGGGATTTCCCTTTGTGGCTCACACGAAACCTTCAGGGTGGAATGGGGTGGTGACACTGTCCTGCCTCACACAGAATGACATCTTCCTTCATAATATTAGTATTGCGAGCATATGAAAGATTCTAGGACCACTCCAGGGTGTACTTAGTATTAAATTAATACTAGAATCCTTAGTACTAGCTCGCCCAAGTTGTTCTTGATACTTTTATAGCCTTCTTGTCTTGCCTACTTACATTAGAATTCGCAACATCCTAAACCAAAGTTGTTAGCTAGGAAACATTTACTTTAATTAACTATTATTATGTTTTATAATGGATTTTGGAATTTGATGTAGCCCATACACCCACATGTTTATAAATTTTGCTATTTATCTGATTATTTTCTGTGGCATTGTACAAATAAATGAATAAATAATAAAATAAACTTACAGCGAGAAATAAAATACAAATACTGTTAGAAATAAAGTATAAAAAGCACCGCTTCAAATACGGACATGAGGCCTATTGCAATTTTCCTTTGACTATTTGGGCAGAAGAGTCAATAATGCATATTGCCATTGGAATTCACGAAATCCGAACGAAATCACTATCGTCACTCGAAATTAAATTGTACTTCACCATCGTAAAAATATTGTACAGAGTGTTACACTCTACTTTATATCTCCCTCCCCTAGAGGGAAAAGAAGTAAGTGAAGAAAGTATGTAATTGCGTTTATTTATTCCACTGGCACTACTTGACGAAAGCACTTATTGTTTATTAAAGTACTGTAACTGTTGCTACTATTACTCCCCTACTTATGCTGATTTGGGCCTCCTCCACAAATCAAACATTCAACAACAAAACAATCGAACATCTTTAAACTCAAACTCAAATCATTTATTTCAATTGAACCTATTTACTGGTGTTTTTGAAAAGTCAAAAGTGAAGTTAGGAATCTAGTTGCATGTTCCAAAAAGTAGATCCTATGGAGAAGAACAGGCAAGAAACTCCATGGACACTCTTTTTATCATATTTTCTGTTACAAGCATCTGATTGGGTTACATTGATTTCGTGTTTATTTATAGTAAGCTAAGATGTGAGGACAATGTAACATATTGCACAACAGAAGTGTCCAGGAGATCAATATAAAGCTATGTAGGTATGTCAATAGCAGTTAAGGGATGACCGGCCCCAACTGGCGGCACCCGATCACGAGCATGACGCATGTGCCAGCCATCCCCCAGCTCAACCATATTTTAGGGAACCGAAGGACCCGACACACACGACACCACCAGCATGACCTTTAAGCGAGCATGACATACTCTCAACTGCTTGTTTAAATGATAAGTTATATAAATACGGTGACTACATAGTGCTCACATTTACTATTCCAAACTTCTAAACAATTATACAAAATAAAATGATAAAGGTCCTGTATAATACGAAGGTCCTGTATACTCGATATAAAAAAAAAAACAAAGACAAATTAGTCCTACTCAGTGGTAAAAAAAACAAGGAACATGAATATTTAATAAATCCATGATGTCAAAAATAATATTATGAGATAGGTACATGTCAATAAAAGACCTACTGAAAGTCCGGAATTAAATAATTATTACAAAAAAAGGAGTAGCAAAATATGAAGACCAAATAAGACTATTTCAGTGTGACTGCGGAGCTGGACCAGCATTTCGCCAAGCATTTTTATCATCTACATATTCATCTAATTTATAATAAGCCTGCCTACATAGTGTGCGTTTTACACATATTTTAAACTTCTTCTCGTTTAATTGAAGGATGTTGGAAGGTATTTTATTGTAAAATTTAATGCAGTTCCCCATAAATGAAGTTTGCACTTTTGATAATCTAAATTTTGGTTGAACTAGTTTATTTCCATCTCTAGTAGTATAATGATGGCGTTCGCACTGTTTACTAAATAAATGCAAATTTTTCCTAACATACATGATGTTTTCATATATGTACTGACAAGGCACTGTTAGGATGCTAATTTCTTTGAACAGATCCCTAAGGGAATCGCGACTGCGTAGATTGTAAATAGCTCTAATAGCTCTTTTCTGCAGAATGAAGATTGATTCAATGTCTGCAGCACGTCCCCATAGCATTGCTGCTTTTGCGCATTGCTCTAGTTATTTGGCGTATACTGTACTGTTCCTACTGTCACTGTTCCATATGAGCGGTACTATCGATGTTGTCAATTAATGTAGCACAAGTATGACTCCACTTCACTGTCCCGTGTATAAAACTGGTAAATGTGCTACTGAAACAAAACAAGCCTTTTTCCCTTTTGTAAATCTGCGCGTATAATGGGGCCCGCACTTGTAACTCACTGCTCTTTATTTCCAGTTTTCGTAATAAAAGAGCAAACGTAACTCACAATGTATAAAAAGCCCTAACTTTAATCTCATAAACATTTCATCGCAGTGTAACGATGAATACCTATTTTCGCGGGGGAGAAATTATTTTCCTACAGATATTTTCCCTGCGAAAATGTAAAAAGATTGTGTTGCTCATTTTCACGCGTTACAGCAACTTTATTAATGGTTGCACAACTTTTGCCAGCCACTCCGTCCGCGCTAAATTTTTGGCCATCCAACCCGACTAGCAAGTGGCCTGCCAAACATGTGCCATAGTTCTGAAACTGTCAAGATCTGGTGATGAAAACTGCGAGTACATTGCGACAAGGGGATTTTTTAACACAAACAAGTTTTATATTTGTCTTAGAGCTTTGATATTTAGTGGAAATTATGCAGTCAAACCAATTTTAAAATTTTTATGTCACCATGGTGGCGCTTAAGGCCTTTTTTGCTTTTGTTTCGCTGGAAGAAGTTCGACAGTGTCCGACAGTGCCGTGTCGCCTGGCGCGCCACAACCCTGGCAGACCGTCGATGACTCTCGTCACGCTTTCGTGCAGTTACTTAGCGAAACAGCCATGTTTGGTAAGGATTCACCATCCTGTAGGACAGGGTCCCGAGCCACCGAAATGGCCAGCGGTGCAGGTGGAGGTGGACAGACACCCTACAAGTCGCAATCCAAGTCCAAGTCATCCGCTTTCTTACACGAGGGTTCAGACAAGTTTGCGGCCACTCCTCCATCCTTGCCTGTACACGGCTGCCGGCACCTTCGCCTGGAGCTCCCGAAAGGAGTCTCTGGCGAGCAGCGCGGTAGAGGTCCACGATACAGTGCGGTGAGGGCGATTCGGCTCTGACTCTCTGCGGCTTCCGTGACTACCCAGTGATTCCGATAGATGGGCCACAAACGCTGACCGATAATTGAGTCTGAAACCGTACAACATCACGGACTCGGTCGGAACAGCAGATATTCTGACAAACAATCGGTTCTAGTATGATAAACTATTGATTTCATTACTGTCAGTACGTACAGAAGTTTGCAAGCTCATAACTTATGATTTCGGGTTGTGAAATAATCCCTTAAGAGGCAATATTGCCGAAGTTTGCTGCGGATTAGCCGCCCTCCACTATTGGTTTTTCGTATGATTTAATGGATCTGAGCGAGATGGAACATTCCATTCTCAATCTGGTATATCGGTGCCCATTTTTGGGACAAGTAGGTAATCAGTTCACCGATTTATTGGCACACATATTTTATATGCGATTGCATTTTCTCAATCAGAAACGTTACGAAATTGTAAACCAACTGAAGATCAACTTTTGTACCTGTTAAAAGTGCTGAGGTACAATTATACAATATTTAAAAATATACTATTGCTAAACATCACAAAGAGGCGGCCACAACGTTTTGTCTTCACATGGCTGCCTTTTCCGTGTTTTGATTTTAAATTAAGTTAATTGCAGGTTGCATGACCTTACTCAGCTTGGGAAATAACCTTTAATTTGTGCTGGTTACGAAAACAAAATACGTAAAACCAACTATGTGGTGAGCTGCCAAAGGTTGTATACACTATACCATTTTTTTAAATAAAAGTTTTATGTATAAAGCCTGTAAAATATATCCGAAACATTGGTGGCGGAATTA
This sequence comes from Clostera curtula, assembly GCA_905475355.2. NCBI lineage: Eukaryota > Metazoa > Arthropoda > Insecta > Lepidoptera > Notodontidae > Clostera > Clostera curtula. The sequence continues at coordinate 182,523 of FR997802.1, forward strand.
AATATTGCATGGAGTTGATTTAATTCGGGCCTAAACGAAACTTGTGCCAACCCATCTGGCTAGCGTGACACAGTAGAATAATTTCCCTCCTGTAATTAGAGGAAGCCCAACTCAGCAATGGGTAACTTTATTGACCGAAATGTTGATAAATAAGAAGGCTTAGAGAAATAGTCTTTCTTTTCAACATGGTATATAACTATACCTATCTATAGATAAAAGTTAATTATTGGGACTACTTTAGGTGAAATGAATTTTGTGTCGATTTGTTTTTAGCAGTGGAATACAATTTGACTTGACGATGAAAATCGTAAATTCTCTCTCAAAACTTCACACAAACGAATGTCAGGGTTTTTGTCAAGGGCCCAGCTACCGTGCACGGCTTCACTCATTATTCACCCACTAATAAAACGACCAGTCTTTACTTGCTATTTTAAATTTATTAAAAACTACATCTATTGACAAAGAGAACAGGTATTCATTCACCAATTACTGCGTCAAAACAAGTCACAGGTTTTTCTAGCGTCTGCACTGAACCGAATCACCCAACAGAAGGAATTTAACAACGCACGAGAACTTTGGCTTGTATTTCCCCCATCATGGCTATTTGATTGCCATCGTGGTGACATGCTAACGAAATATCCCTCGAATAATTATAATATAAAATACCTCTTAATCTAATTAGAACATCATTAGAAGCAACAAAAACATGCGTTATACTTGATTTATTAATGTCGGTAATTAACTTACGCTCAGTTTCGAAATCGAACCTTCATCTACTTATTTTAAGACCCATTACCAAAGTAAACTTTTTGAGGCGTTGCTTATCCGAACAATTGTGTAATTACTATAGATATTTTTTTGTGAGAAATCTTTACTCTTTATAAGGGCCCACAAATAAATGTTATACGGGGCCCCACCAAGGCACGCTACGCCCCTGGTTTAACCTTTCATCAATTCAACCTAAGTGTTAGCTTATTTGCATGTAGGGATATCTATAAAATTTGACAGAAGTCCTGAAAGTATGACGACACAACGTGCAATCAAGGCAACAGTCGATGGGCGAACTATAACTAAATTGAATATAAATTAGGGAATAGTGAGCTAAGTTTCTGAAGGTAACTAATGAATTAACTAAGATGTCTTAGGTTTTCGCGATTATTACACATTCAAATTAAACACATTTTAACGGGATTAAATCCATTGAGATTCCTGGAAAAGTGACTTAAATTAAGAATAAAAAATACCAAAGAGCAACCGAGACAAGTCCATTGGCTGTAGCGCACGTCGGGCCGCGGGCCGGGACGACACTTTCATTTACCTCGCAAATGTTTATTATCTTCAGGGAAATTTAGCAAAATCGTGACTCAACTTCGCGATTTTGTGTTTTCATTAAACTTGTTTTCTCCTGCTCGCTTTTGTTTGCTGGACCACCTTTGGAAACCTACACACCCGGAGCTCCTAGTGACGGCCGAGCACAATCATCATACGTGGTTTACGGCAGTATGCTTTTTTTTTGCCCTGGGGTAAAATCCTATGGACTATCCCCGCCAGCCTGGGGATGGCCAACAGGGGGTGTGTGGGAGTCTCCCCCGCCTCGGAGAAGACGGAAGCATACACACTGTATCTCCACGGGATGCGGGTTAAAACCTGGCTAAAATAAAAAATAAAAAACGTTGTACCGGTGTCCATCGAATCTTCTCCCACTTCTCTTTTCATATCTCATTAGGGTCGGTACCAGTCTACCTGGACCACCATACGGTAATTAAATACCAGCTGTTACTTTCCATGCTGCTGAGCACTTGTGCCACTTATGACTGCCATATATAGTAGAATTATTGCCATTACCGAATAAATAGTACACGCATGCATCTACTCACAATTCTCTCCAAAGGTCAGAACAACTGTGTTCTACATTGGCCGTTAGGTCAACATCTCGTCACAAAATGTATACGAAACGCGCCATATTCGCTTAATTGCGATATTTCCTATTGTCGTCCCTTTGCGTCTCTTTTTTATGGGTATACATGGGTCGCGAATCGTGCCAGTAAATTGAAGCAAAAGGTAGATTAAATAGCCTCTCCCTGCTCGCGCGACTTGCCAGTTTTCCCTTAATTAAAACTCGGCAAGCACACCGTCTAAAATATCCGCAAAATAGTTGGCTATCGGCTAGTCGGAGCCACGGTGCCGCGTCCTAAATATATATTCAGTTTTTACGCGTACCGTTGACGAGCTGAGATGTTATTCGATGCTGTCGTCGTGTGTAATGAATAATGCATGGAATATTTTAGCTCACTAGCGCCTTGCTCCTTACGCCATGCGCCATGTCTCTTGAAGCTCAATGTGGATTTCATTCAATAACTCTTTATTTGTGTTGGCGCCTCCGCGCCGTTGCTTCGCCTTGCTAATTGGTTCATAATTAACTGCCAGCTCATTATCTATACAGGATTTCGGGGATTTACTATATACCTACTACATAAGTAAGATATAATTAGTAAGTACGATATTGAAATTAAACACTTTTTAACGGATTATCGCATGATATACATACATATAATTTCCGACGTTTCGAATGCTTTGCAGCAGTGAGAGAGACTAGACGACAATTGTCTTTAAAACTACAAAGGAACAGTTAAATCGCCTATAATTTTGTTTCACGCAAAAATACTTTATTTTAGTGTTATCTGTTAAGTAGTTGGTTCTGAAAAACTGGTTTATAATCTAAGTTGAGACACGAATGGCACAGACATGGAGTTTTGTTTCTGTAATGAGCGTTTGGAGGAATTAACTATAACAACTAACATGAGAATGAGGATGAGGATGAGGAGGAATACTCATCGTGATCACTACTGAGTCGGGCCTCTTATTTGCGTCAATAACTGCTCAATTTTACTTTTTGAGTAACTTGCCGTAAGTCAATATATATTTCTTCATGTATAACAATTTCCACAGTTTTCCTATTATATTTTCATAATGACCTTCCTCAAATCCAAGGAATATTTCACCGTAAAAATCTGTTAAATTGATGCAACCGTTCTTGAGATTTGCTTAGGGGCAATCACTATTTGTGATTAATTTTGTATTGATGTGGATGAACAGTTAAATATATGTAGAATTTAATATTCTTGATCATCTTTTGATTAGGTCAAGCCGTGCAGCGCGTCCACACAATCACAGAGCACGTAATTTGCACAGCCGCCTCTGCGACTGTAATCAATTCTAGGATTTGAGCTTGGAAGGCTTCCAGAGCGGTGTTTTGTGCTCACTTCGAGTGTTTCCTGGCCAAGCATTGGTCATAACAAGCTACGTTATTTTCGACGCGCTGCGGCTCGAGTGCCCTGGTTTATACTCTTCTGTCTCTGTTTTGGGGAAACCTGGCAATTGCGTGTGGCTTCTGCTATTTACTGGCTGAATATTTTGGGCCCAAACAGCGTTTGTGAGCGAGCCTGAAACTGACGCCATGGCAAACACTATGCTGCGAATTGAATTATGCGTGCGCACGCCGCGACGCACGTCATGAAATGATTTTTTTGTTGGGTATATTCCGCACATTACTTCACGCAGAGAAATGCGTGCTCTCACAATGTTGCCCTCCATACTTTTCTCATCTCATCCCCCATCTTACTTATCTTCGCATTTTGACTATCTGTCCTCTAACCATGCTAAATATCTCCGTTCTTCAAATAATTGTCTCCTTCAACGTCCCTCACACCGATCCGACTTCATTCACTCAACTTTCTTTGTTCAATCTGTCCTTTTGTGGAATGCTCTCCCCCTTGAAATCAGGATGGCCAACTCTCTGCATGCTTTTAAGGTTGCGTTGAGAAAATACTGTCACAACATTTTTTTTATTCTTCTCAGAACTAATTTTATTAATATAATGTATTTATGTAGTTTATGTATCTATTATATTATATAAAATTCTCGAGTAACTGTGTTTGTTACTGAACTTACGAAATATAGTTTTCATGAAATTTTGTGTGCGATTAGATCTGCGAATCGGAGAACATCTATTTTCCATCCCGCTAAATGTTAAGGGACCAGGCCAAATTTATATTTTTTTGTTTTTTTTTTCGTTACAGCATACAATAATACATACACCCCTCTATGATGAACCCCTATTTTTTAATAGCGATATTTAAATTGCAAAACTACGTTTGCGGATACAGTCAGTTAGGCCCCGGCAGTCGCGCCTCCAGTTATGTGGAGGGTATAAGACTACGCTACGTGCACGCTGGCTAAACCACAAAAAAATGAATGATTAAATTCAATCGGTGAGATAAGTACGGTTCAATGGCTGTCGAAGTAATAATGGAAGTTGCAGAAGCCGTAAAAGGGCGGAGGCAACAATGCGGCGCGCTCTAATTTGTCAATAAAGACAACAAACCCCCAACAGTTAATTTGCCAGGGCCCAGTTCCGCTAAAACTATTACCCAAGACCACTCCCGAGCCAGGGGGGAGGGCGGGGGGACGGGGGCGCGTCGGGACGAGTTTGCGACTTGATTAGACCGACAGCACCCCCCACTCGTGCTGCCATGTGCACGAGCCCGATATTGCCATTTTTAATATTATGCACAGCGAAACGAACTCGATTCCCTACGACTGATATACTCGTAGGCACACAGCCAGTAAATATATGGCTTGACCGGCTGTCAGGTTTCAAGCTACTTTATCGACTGCATGTGGTGACTCCGTGTGGTGACGGATTTACATGTACAATGTCACCACCCCCATTCCACCCTGAGGGTGTCGAAATAGCCGACACAGGGAAATATGAAGACCGAAATCCTAGCCCCAAGAGAAATAAACTTGATAAGAACCAGTGCCAACCCGTCTGGCCAGCGTGGCACAGTAGGCTAATTACCCTCCATATAACTGGAGGAGGCCCGACTCGGCAGTGGGTTGTCTATGGGCCGACTAGTATAACGGCTGCTATAGAAAGTAGAAAAGCACCCGGGACTGTCGGCTTTGCATGCCCTACGGAGCACGAATGAAGTCAAATATTACAAATGAATGAATATCCAATATCTAGCAGAACCAGACGTTACTTTCGAGTGCCACGAGACACGCAGCCGCGGTCCGAGTTTAGTTTGTAGTAAATATAGCCAGATTTCTGTGAACGATGGCTATGAAACCGACGAAGTGACCTTGAACAATCGTCGTCATTATTTACGTGCCAGCTTTATTGCTACTGAAGTGCAATACAATACAAACTCACAATTAAAATACCTAGTAATCATTTTATAAAAATCTGGCCTGACAATAAACTAAGAAATGACGATCGATAAACATAAATCGATAACCGATCCTCGAGCATAGAGTGGCTGTAAACACGAATTTCCAGTCACGTAGCGAATCAAGTCCCTTCGGGCGAGGTTTAGTTTGAGTGGCGCCGTTTGAGGCCGTCTCAGCGATCGGCTTGTGTACCACGGAAAATACGCAGAGTAGTGATCACACCTCAATTGATCCCTTACTTTCGCACGTGAAATCCATATTCCTATTGGAATAAACACTCGTTCACTATACCCCATTTCATCCTGAGGGTGTCGTAAGAGCCGACTAATGGAACGTACGAGACAGATCACCTCGTCCCAAGAGAAGGAAAACTTGACACAAACCCTGTGCCAACCCGTCTGGCCAGCGTGGCACAGTAGGCTGATTACCCTCCGTGCGATTGGACCCGCCCCGACTGGCTAGTTCGCCATAAACCACATCCCACACCCTAATTGACCCCCTGAGCGTAGCCTCGAGGAAAGTTAGCCACCCTCAGGACACGGATCGGCACAGGGTTTGTGTCAAGATCTTCTTCCCTTGTGGCTAGACTGTATGCCACTTACGATCCTTTAGTCACCTCTTACTAAACACACTATAAGTTGGGGAAAAAGTCCTTTCGCATTATAGTATGTATGAACTTGTAATAAAATCTCTTTGGCTATACTATTTGTATCTGGCTGGTTTTGGTATCATTGAAAGTTTAATTTTAAAGAACATAATTCCAAATTCAAGTTAGGAAAATGTGTGATTTTCATTTGTTTTTCGTACTATCAAGATGAGGGAATCTAATGAAGAAATTCGATACATTTTAAAATTTTAGTACAAAAAAGGAAAAATATGCAACGCAAGGCGCGAAAAAAAATTGTGACATTTGGTTAGATTTGGACATTGGACAAAAAAAATTGCACAAATTTGGTTTAAGGCTGCGTGCACGAAATCGACTGATTTCGATCAAGTTTGGTGAATTTTGTTCACTTGTTGTGAGAAAGGGAAACGTAATTGAAAGATTATGTTTTGGGATTTTAAAAGTCGGGTTCATAGTCTAGCTGGGGGAAAGGGATTTTTCAAATAATATAATTATCATGGGAAATCACTAATATTCGCAACTTGTTTTCCTAAAAATGACGCGAGGCTGTCGTTTTTAATTAATTGTAAATACGTAATTACTTGTGATTTTGAACATGAAAAAATAAAGTACACATTCTCATATAGTCTATTAGCAGGTGATGGAACCACTTTTTTTTAAGTTCCATACAAAATATTGCAGAAAAAAATGTTTGAAATAACGTAATTTTTACGAAACTTCTAGACAAATATAATTTTATTTTAATATAATTTTTCTATATTTTAGAAACACTTTTTCGAAATTTTAAAAATGACCCACTAGTCTTCAGGTTATCATTAAGTAGAATTATTTTTAATCTTTGCCAAAACTCAATAAATTCATTTAGTAATTAAATGCCAAAGTTAGCTATAAAATCGTCCGCGCAATACGGAAGTCGTCAGTAGCGAACGGGCCTTCCCAGCTTGTGATTTTTGTGCACGGCCCCTTAAGCGTTTTCAATCCGGAAATTTTGATGTCAGAGATGCACTTCGCTCTGGTCGCCCTATTACGGATAAAATGGATGCCATTTTTGAAAAGTGGAGCAAGGGCACACAAAAGGGGTACACAAAAAAGCTCGATATTTTGGTACCTCACGAGCTCACTGAAAGAAACCTAATGAACCGTGTACTCATTTGTGATTCTTTATTACGACGTAATGAAACCGAACCATTTTTGAAAAAGCTGATAGCTGGTGATGAAAAATGGATCACGTACGACAAGAACGTGCGAAAAAGGTCGTGGTCAAAGGCCGGTCAGACTTCACAGACTGTGGCGAAACCCGGGTTAACTCGCAACAAGGTGATGATGTTTGTGTGGTGTGATTGGAAGGGCATTATTCATTATGATCTGTTACCACCAGGCAGGACCGTCAATTCTGAACTCTTCTGCGAACAACTGATGAGATTAAAGCAAGAAGTTGAGAGAAAGCGGCTGGAATTAATCAACAGTAGGGGGTGTGGTTTTTCATCATGATAACGCTAGACCTCACACATCTTTAGCCACTCAGCAAAAATTAAGAGAGTTTGGTTGGGAGGTGTTAATGCATCCGCCGTATAGTCCTGACCTTGCATCTTCAGATTTCCACCTGTTTCGGTCTCTTCAGAATTCTTTAGGCAGTGTCAGGTTAACATCACGAGAGGACTGCCAAAACCACTTGTCGCGGTATTTTGATCAGAAGTCCCAAAATTTCTATAGCAATGGCATCATGTCATACAAGATGGCAAAAAGTTATCGAACAAAATGGTACCTACATACTTTAGTTAAATGTACATAAACTATATTATAAAATGTTTTGAAATTTCTTAAACAATGCGAAGAAACTTTTTCCCCAACCTATTACTCAGGTACAGAAATCGATCGACATACAACCCGCGCTCCAGTGATCCAGTGATCATCAAATTATTTCTTTCTGAATTATGGTTATGAATTAAAAAAAAACAATGCAGGTAAGAACGCATTTAACAGGCTCGCGGATTAACCATTACTTAAATATCTGACAGGTTAAAACATGGAGGAAAGTCGGATATAAAGGCTTTGTGCGATGATGCAGGTCGGCAGCACAAAGCTTCGGCCCTCGCCTTCGGAGGACCGCTCCAGCCATTTGTTAGGCGTTCAATGGCCTTCATCCAGCTATTTATCTTGCAACCATTGACTGGGCGGCTCAGCGATCAATTCTGGCGTCGATTAATCTAATAGTTGGTTGATCATCGGTTCAATTATGGGGCTTGACGCAGATATTTAACAAGTTTAGACAAGTCACTTGCACAAATAATCATTTCAAATTTATGACGTGAACGTGCATTTCAAAACCGATCTATTAATAGTAGTCCAGTCATTTTAGGCCAAATAAGGTGAATATCGCGGAAAATCGACATACCCAGTATTTACCACGTAAACACATAAACACTTGTATTTGGCATCCTAAGACTGTTATCAAAAATCACATATAATTGGGTGGTCGCAAATTCTCTCATTTGGAAGTTTAGCGATTATGTTTTTCAGAAACTAGCTGTGCCCTGGGCCTAGGTGCTACGCCTCCAACCAACATAAATTTGAAGGAACGACATTACACTAAAATACATTTTTTGGTTCAGAAATTTGGTGGGCTCATGCACAACACTTTGTTGAAGATCACATGATCAAAATGCATAGTTTACGATAAGGTCCATAAATATCATTAATCTATAAAGGTCCATAAATATCACCTTTGTACTGAACCTGCGTTTGTACTGGCAGTAATCTACCATTGTTCTCAAAAGTTTAGCATGCCTATCAACAGGTGGCATTATTTAAGATGAATATTGTTCCTGGCGGATAGTGCGGTCCGTTTTCGATCTCAAGGTTGAGCAATGATTCATCTATATTATCGTATAATCCATGATTGTCCACTAGATGGCTCAGCGAGGGCCGACAGTCAATACTGGTAGTAATCCAAACAGATTAGACCTGTTTCGGACCCGGCGTCGGAGAAGAGGAGAATTATTCGTCCGAAAACCTAAATGATTATTCCAAATAAATTTCATAGTGCATAATGCCTTAGAAAGATACCAAAAACTAATAACACCTCTATTTTTCCGTAGGTTAAACTTTGTTGCAGAATTTATCATGATCACCATGCCTCGTAAAGCATTGTTGCTCCAATGCGCCACTTAAAACACGAGACACAATGGCTAGTTATCATCAAATGTCGGCGTTCCACAGCAGACTACAAGCCAGACCGATAAAAAAATCTAGAACGCAACTTGAGTAACTCCGTAACAGACAATGCGGTACCAGCTAATATTCTTCTTAGCGATACATTTTTCTGTGCTCCAATACAATGCAATACGTTCATACAAGTCGCTCTTAGACCTCAAGAAGCAGTTTGAAGATTTGGAGAAAGAAGAGTTCACGACATCAGACAGGCTAGTGGGGAAAGCGATGGACTTTATGTACTCAAACAGGACCCTGATGAACTTGATGGCCGGTGAACTGTGGAACATTGGCTCGAGGGCTATAGATAAAATTGTCGACATTAAGAAAAAAAATCGTAAGTACTGGTTGTTAGTACTAGCCGCTTATTTAAACAAATGTTATAATTAGCTTCCGCTAGCGACTCTGTGGTCGGTTATCATCATCAGCCCACATTAGTCCACTGCTGGACATAGGCCTCCCCTAAAGAGCGCCATAGCGCTCGATTATCATGTTCCCCTAATCCATTTCCTCAACATAATTAAGCCCAAGGGCTTTCATGACATGATGTTTTCTTGGGCTTTTAATTTAAAGACCTGTATTTTTATTTAAAGCCCGACGTTTCAGACGCCTTGCAGTGGTGACGGGCCAAGCTACATTAAAATAAAATTAATTCAATCTAGAAGATTGAGGTGATTTACCACAATTATTCTCTCTAGTTATGTTTACGTAGTAAAATTCTGTAGACCTTTTTTCGTGTTTATCATATTTCTGTGAAACTACACCTGTTCGAAAGTTTTGGCCATTAATGGGGGACTTCTTGTCGCTAAACTTAGAAGACTTTGGTGTAGAAATATATATTTAGAAACATATTATTGGACGTGCCTGATGGCATTTCTTTGCTATTTCTTTCCTAAAGGTTTGATTTCGATTAATTATATTCTATTGAAGATAAAGCTTTTCAAAGCTCTTATTCAACACGAGCGGCAAATGTACCGGGTATACTAATAATGCCTAAATAACAATTAACAATAGTATATATTCTCCTCCGTGAATATGGAGGAGGCCCGACTCAGTAGTGGGTCATTTATGAGCTGAAACGACGTATTAGGATATATATTGTCGTGTTAAGATTATCGGTTCTAAATCCCCAACATCTTAAATTTTGTATGAATATATAAATGTATCTGGGATTCAACTCAAAATTTACTTTTATTAGGGAACGCTGTTGGTTCGTTAGTGTGTTTGTATTTTAATTAAAGTGGTTTCGCAGTTGTGAAGTTGTCATCGGCAAAGCAAGTTGTGAGCGTTAACTTCTGCCGTGAATCCTTTGATTTTGCCCAGAGTACACATTTTAGTCAACCTGTTAGACATCATTTTATATAACGATGTAACTAGTTACTTTTGTTACAGGTACATAATTTTAAAGTAATGATGAAAAATTGTAATATTGTCACCTCTAACCATAGTGCCACCATCCCGTCGCATGGGCGAAGGAACTTTCTGGCAGAAAATCTGCCCAGAAGAGGAAGAGACCTGCATATGAAGATGAGCTAAGCCATCCTGCCCACGACTACCACATCGGAGGTAGTCCCAAATCATAATGTTGAGCCACGTAGGCCAGACAGATGGCAGAAGTCCCAAGTCCCGTTCTTACTCCTAGAAACCTTTTGTGATTCGTAGGAGGGAACGGGCTAGTGATACGTGTTTCTGACAAATGACAAAATAAAGATATTTTTAATATAGTAACAGCAGAGATAAAATAATATCAAATAAAAGAGTTTATTGTTATGAAACATTTATATTAATTTCGGTAATAATATATTATGTTTTTGAGGTTATTAAGTCCAATTGGTTGATAGCAAATAAATAATAACTCATATCATGTTTATTTCCAATATTTATTGTGATCAGTCTCAATCTCTCATATCATTCAATTGTTAAGTCGAATGTTTAAAAAATAATGAGCTGATTAATCTACCTGAGATCTGCTTGATACGTCCGAATTTCTATTTTGGTCAGTCAGTCTATAGTACAGGTATAGTCAGTCCAATATCATGAAATGAAATATTAACGTTTCATAATGTTCCGTCAAATAAAATAAGACGTATAAATATTAAAATGAAAATATTATTTTGAATTATATCTGTACATTTTCCAATATCAATTCCTTTGTGATGCGAGTGTTGGCGCCTCTCTCTAACATCTTATGTCGGCCAAAACGAATTGGATGACTAGTTAAGATGCCGCAACTGAAACCAAAAGAAAACCTAGATTATAAAAAGGCGCCTGGGTGACGTAAATCTTAATTTGCGGGAAATGAAAAATGTATATTGTAGGCTAACACACTTATCGTTGTCGTTTCCCCCATGGTGGTGGTTGGCCGCGCCTCCTCCTCCCACACCGAAGCTGTTGTCGCCGAACTTCTGCCTTTTACGTCTCCAACTGCTACGCTCCCTTGAGATGCGCTCGCTGACGATGAATTCTGCTCATCGTCCGCTGGAATCGATGAATTTATTAAAATAGGTCACCAACCCATTCAATCCTGAGGTAAGAAGATTGATTAATCTGATCGTAAGAAGTTAGCGGGAGTGCGACGAGGGAGGCCGGCGCGAGCGAATAACTTGATAACAAACTGTGCCAACTCACTGGCATTGAATATGTATAGGCTTAGATTAAATGCCAGAATAATGCTTTGGAAAATATTTATAGATTTGAACGCGTGATTGAGCGTGACTACGTAATACTTGCTAGAAAAATAAGTGCATCGACAAAGGATTTTCAAACACTGGCTGTGGGCGGGAGTACAATTTGGAGGTCCTAACGACGAAATCTTTTAGGCTGCGCATTCTCATCTAACTTATTGCTTTTTTACACACCCGTATAACTGATTGGCCTAGGAGCGGGGTAAGCCTCGCGGAATGAAACGATTGTAAGTAAACCTTTCAAGGCTTGCCTCTCTAAATACGTGTATGTGCAAAGATTGCAATAAAAAACGAACCTGGGGCGGCGTGGGCGCGCAGTACTACGGCCAGGGCCACGCAGATCACAGCTAAACTGGTCTTCTTGGACTATGGGATCACTACGCCGCGTCTAAATCTAACAGGCCTATACGAGTATATACAGCCTGCTTTTCTAGAGTTCTGCCGTATGTGCGACAAATTCACAAGCTTGAAGCTGAAGTGCAAACAGCAAACAGATTATCCAATGGATGGGCATTCAATTGGGCATTCATTCAATTTATCTGAGACTATTCAACTAAACCCGTCGCTGTTCTACCCAACATAACGTTGCTGGATTGAATCGGTGAATTACTGTTCTATCTACCGAATAATTTCGGAAATGAATATATCAAAACTGAATGGATTTCAAACAATCCTCTATTGATAGGTGAAAATCGCATGCAAATTCGTACAGTATCTTTTGAGTTTATCGCAGGCTACACTTACCTATAGCATCTTTATAAAGCAAAACGATAACTGAAACAAAATAGCATGCTTTGCGATCTAATAGGATAGGAGTGAACGACAGATACACTACTTATCACAAATACTGGGAGGGCCGTTGACATATTTTACATTAGGAACAAATTTTACCTGCCGTTTTCAGTCATAGTGCAGAACCTGGTATTATGAAATTACTTACTCATTTTATTTCAAACAAGTTCAGATTACAGATAACGGCGTGATTAAATTTGTATCCACAAAACATCTCGATAAAGTTGAAATTGCTTTGCATAGGCATCGGATACAGGTTCTGGAGTCATTCTTCTTGTCTATTTATAACGAGCGCAGTGGAATTTCGCCTAACGAATAGTTATGGGAACCCCAATCTACAGATACATTTATACGTAATGTTATTGCCCAGTCCATTTTGATGGAGCCTCCCCCACCGTGCCAGAAGGGTCGCCAGACGGTTTATATCCAGATTCTCTTTAGTCGTCACGTTTGAAAATCTTAGAATGAAGTGTAAGTCACATACCGAACAATGCCTAATGTGTGTTACGCTATAAAATGGATTGAATTCAGTAAATGTCAGTTCGTATAATCGAGACTATTCGGTTACATGTCTACATTTCTCCACTAAACAAGCAAATTTCTTCCGACAACATAGCGAGCAACATGCAACCACAATATCCGTGAACAATGGGACAACCAGACAAAAAGTTTTGTGTTTCTAGTTACAACCGCCGGGTGCGACCCTCATTCCTCAGAAAACCACTAATCGGATTGCTTCATCGAAATGTCAGTTGTTAATTATCCAGTAATATTTTTAATTCTGGGAGTTCTAGTTTTGGAAGTTGACTTATACCGTCCAATCATGAGAGATGAAGAGTCTTTGAGAAGGCCGAAGGACAAGAGGCCGTCGAAGTGGATTCCTCATAGAGCTATGGATGTGTGGTATGGAAATAAAACGGTGATTGAAATTTTATCTGCGGAATTGGCAGACGTGATGCGCAGATTGACTTGGCGGACAGGTGTGATTACTTTCAACTCACTCACTTGGTGTGAAACTCTTTCTATCTTATTGTGCTACTCGCCCAAGCTGTCTTCCTTCTTAAGTACAACTGTGAAGTCTGAAATAGATTGACCTCAGCCAGGTGCAATGCCTCGCTAGTCAATGTTAGATATCTCCTCCCAACCAGCAGTTCGCCCCTGGGCTGTGAACTATGCTATGCCCTCATCGTTTCAGTCACCGTCGGTCCACCGTGTGAAGGCCTACCAGCACTGCGCTTACCGGAACGCGGTCGCCACTCGAGGAATTGTCTGCCCCTTCGGGCGTCGGTCCGGCGCGCTATGTGCATAGCATACCCTATCTCTCTTAATTATAAGTTGGCCGCCCCATCTCATCCAATCCACTGTCGACTCTATTATAAGCTAGCCATAATAAAATTTATATTGTCTGTTACAGAACGATCAATCTTACCATCGTCGATAAATTGGACAAATCTGCTCGCCAACTCGAGTATGGCATCAAGCAATAATATTACAACCGAGGTTCAAATAACAGGGAAATTGATCAATACTTCTTAAAATAAAATCAAAAACCTCATCTCCGTTTCCTTTCGAAATATAGCTTGGAGTACAGATGCTATCTTAAGTAAACCTTAAGGTTCGTCTGGAGCTGCCCGACTGGGAAACGACCTCCACCTTACATCGGAATGTTCTTGTATCCGTCTGTGATCGTAGGATCACCAGATCTTCATCACTGGAAGCACGGCGTTTGGAAATGAAGAAACCCACTTTCCCTCTGCTGCTGACAGCGCCTTGCTTCCACTTTGTGCAGTGTCGACTCCTCCTGCTGCAAACGTCCATTGGCGTCGGTATCTGCTTACCATTAGGTTGTTTGAATGGCGTGTCGTCACCCTAATGGTATAAAAACGGTCTAGACGACAAAACAAACTGCGGTTCTCACAAATGAACAATGACTCTCTAGCAACATTATTCATCCGTTAGTGTGCAAATACACCAAAGTAATGACCCTCAATAACACACTGATAGCATGTCGGTTGAATGAAGCTATCACTCAAACGATGTGCATAAAAAGCAACTAAAACTTTAAGTCCTCCTATACTTTAACCTCTGCTTTGATGCTATGTGGCCAATCCGGTAAACCACAAGCCCGTTCGACAAATGGCCAATAATGGAAATGGATGAGGCACAGTCTGCAACTATTTAACCGATGACCATTAGCACAGGCTGCAGGCAGTACGGTGACTTAGTTAGAACACAGGTTTAGGAAAATGGAATGTTCCTGCTGGAACCGCGAGTTCGGCCATCATGGCACATTGGATTCATTTCCTGTCACGGAATCTCATTAAGACTCACAGCTATGTGAAAATCTGTTTCTCTTAGTTTTGTACCGACAATTTGAATATCATGGCGTTACTTTAGGACCGTATACTTATTTTAAGATTAACAATTTACCCCACCAGGACGAAAACAGGTGTATTATAACTGCATCAGCAAGGACGGTAGTACCGTGGCCCATGCCAGCGAAACCGTGGTCGCGAGCTCACTTGGACTTTCTTGGTCCAATTTTTGGTAAAATTTACCTAGTCTTGATCGATGCGCAGACCAAATGGATTGAAGTTTGTCCTGTTGCAGGTACCGCGTCTCGTTTTACTCTAAATATTTTGCGTGAAGTGTTCGCAAGAGCGAGTGACATTGGTCCGCCCTTAACTAGTTAAGAATTTCCACTTTTCACTTCTAGTAATGGAATCGAACATATTTTCTCAGCGCCTTTATCACCCAGCTTCGAACGGAGTGGCTGAGAATGCGATTCGCGCGATCAAAAGGGTCATTCGTAAGGCAGTACGTAATAAGAAAGATATACCCAATTTTTTTAATACATTTTTGCTGCATTATATTATGTTATGTTAGGTAGAGGTTTACGCACCAAGCTAGATTTTTAAGGTTTGAAAATAGCTTAATTTTACGAAGTAAGAAACACGATGGTTTTAATAATGACAAACATCGATTTTTCAAAGCAGGTGATGAGGTATGGTTGCGCCAATTTCATCAAGGGGGTGATAAGTGGATACCTGGAACAGTTCCGAAAAGATTAGGCGCCACTGACTATACAGTTGTTGACAGCGCCAATAAAGAGTTGAGACAGAGGTTTTCAGCTCAGCCTGACTTGACTTTAAGCCCTACCGCCAATTACTATCGTTCCACCTATAGCTCTTTAGCGTGTCCAATAGGGTCAGCGCCGACCAACGGAGTGGCGGCGAAGAGACTAATTCAGTAACAATTTAGGTAAATTTAACCTAAAACGCTTCAGAATACGACGACGACCCTTACCGTTACCGACCAGGGACTCTGGGCAGCAGAATGCTGGAGTGGCGTTGGTTGGACCGAGCCCCGGTACGAGCAAAGGGCATGCGGATTATCTACGGATTCCGCAAATTCTGGTGCTGTCACGCAACATGGATCCCATCCTCGTTATATCCGCTGATATATATGGGAAATATGGAAAACACGTTTCATGCTTTGGACAATATTTAATTGACAACTAAAATAAAACATGCCATCGACCGTAACCGGCCAGTATACTACAATAACTTTGACGTGCGAATTTGTCTATGGGATCATACTTGAACGGATGAGATGACATTTTGATCGTTTGAAGATATATCGTTTGAGTATTCTCCTAGTGTCGACCCAGGGATTTCAAAGTTCAGTATTGGTATTATAGTAAACAAGTATCTTGTTCATAAAATTTTTACTTAATCCTATATTGCACATTATTAATGACGGGCAATGATATCAGGTTTACATACTCATTTATCAGATATATTGATCAGTGCAAAAGTCCATCGAACACATTAGTGATTAATCCTTCGTTATCATTTTAACCTTGTGAGAATGGGGATCGCGCGTTGGTCGTCAGATAGTAGACGCCCGATGAGCTGCAAAAAACATCTCAATTTTATCATCACCTCATCAATTACCCGGATATGAGACGGAGTCCTGCAAAAGTCTAGGGTACCGCGCCTAGACGGATGGCACACAGGTTGATAACTATCTAGTTCTGCTTGTCTTGTTGCCTACTAGCTGCTGCCCTAATTCCATAGTACAAAAGCTGTAAAACTAACTTACAATACCGTCTTCATAAGTACCATGGGCGACATCACAACCCGCAGTTATAATAGAAATAGAAGTCGCTGTGGTCGAATATTCTTTAGATCAATGCAGTATACAGTTAAAGATAGTTACTACATATCAAGGCTGCCCCGATTGTGTAGTGCCTCAGCCATGTTTGTTGAAGCAACCTTTAACGCGATTATTCGCAAACGAGATGTTTCTCTACTTATAAGAGTGCGGTGTACAGTATTTGCTGATAGGCACGATAGTACTATTATAAGAACATAACTAATAAATTTATTAAGTGTTAAGGTTTGAACATTGCCTGAGAAATAAATTTATTATTATTATTGCTATCTGAAAAACCTAACAAGAGTTATTTATTTCTCCTCTTCTCTCTGGAGAAACGATTAGAAATAATAGAAATCTTTCTGTTTTTTAATTAAATATGTCAGTCAGTCACTTTTTGTGAGGTAAGCTCACCCGGTCTTGGGATCAGTGCCTCCCATCCGCAAAGTGGATCCAGTGCAGCTACCACTGAGGGCAGCAGAGACAGAGTCACACCGACGCCCTGTGAAACCACCATTCTTCAGGGACTCGGCCATGTAAAAAATGCATCTGGGGACAAGAAGATAATACAGAAATACTTTGCACACGATATTTATAAGTGGGCATACTCGTGCAGTTAGAGTCCGCTCCGCATAATTGATATTTACACAAATAAAATTGCAGCGTCTGTAATTTCACGTTGCAGTGGCGCTTGAAGCGGGTATACACGCTTTACTAAAACCCTAAGGATTCAGAACACACAATGTACAAACAAACCCATACACTTGACACAAACCCTGGTTGAGGAGGTCTGACTCAGCAGTGAGTGCTCTATGGGCTGAAATGGATGGAAACCCACTGGCCGATGCCACAAAAGTAACTAAGGCTCTTTTAGCATAGCACCCAATCATTCAAACCCAGAGCTTTACGAATCAGCTTATGTCATCTAATATTAACAACATGAATCGCCGAAATGAACGCGCTTCACATCCGAACGACTGCATCAAATCGGATAATTCTTTGTTGCGTTCGTCATTGTCTCCTTTTTTTTACCAAAGGTGAGCTACGAAGTTGACCAGGTCAGCAAGTCAATTATAATATTTGATGGTGCACATACTGGTGATGGTCACAGGAGGAGCCATTGCAGCCAGGCATGCCACGGCCGCCGTTCGGGTAGAAATCCACTTGGCCAATGGCATTGAGGAACCCTTGCAGACCGGCGTCGGTGTGCATTACTTCAGTAAAGATGCCCACGTCCGGAGAGAAGGAGTTTGCGTTTGTGATCCAACCGGGCAAAGCTGGGTCTAAAGCTGGAAAAAAACCGTGTGAAGGATAAGCAGCGTCAGACTTTGAGTGGGTATCTATCATTTATGGTATATAACTTCCTCCGTGTCTCGGAGGGCACGTAAAGGCGCCATTCTACCATCTATGGCAAACGTTACACGTTGCCGGAAGCGTGAAACCTGACGACTGGTCTAACCATACAATTACCGGTTGTCCCATGAGCTTTTTTTTAAAACTAAACCGCTGCACTAGGCTATTTGTACGACCTACAAGTATTTGTTCCGGGTCTGGGAGTTTTCTATCTATAATATGTATGTATTTACAAAAAAAAAATTATATACGTAGTTTATCATACATCTCGTTACCATAACACAAGCATTAAGTTGCTTAGCTTGGGACGAGATGGCGTTGTGTGAAATGTCCAAGGATATTTATTTATTTATAAATTCACGAATACAAATGATACCCAGGCTCAGAGCAAGTGCCTCTGCATTACACAAAGACACTTGCCCAATCCCGGAATCGAATCGGGGACACGCGATCCTACCCCTGGACGGGCCGTGGAGGGGAGTCAGCAATCACTACGTCTAAAAGTATGAATCCTTTATTTCGTACAAAATCGCCTCTGCTACGTACAGCCCATAGTATAATTGTCGCGGGAGACAACAGATCAGGTGTGGCCAATGGTGGCACTTCACTTCGCTCTTCACGCTTCTTCACTGACAGTCCGCCAAATCATCTGGAGGCGACTCCAATGAAGAGGTCAGATATTACTTAGCTTGCTTCATAGTTGCATTCCACACTTTGCTTTAGGGTTATGAGCTCGTCTCGAATAGCTACGCGACTAGTACCTGTGATGTATGGAACCCTGCGGCCAAGTTGTCTGCCGATGACCCCGGCCTGGTGGGCGCCGAGGCTGTGTCCGATGATATGGTAGTTACTGATGCTGGCCCCACTTACTGAATTCACCCATGATATGAACTGAGCCACGTGTTCGCCTGGAACACGGACATTTAACAATTTAATAACTTGCATAAATTACATAATCACAATTATTTACATTATACTCTCAAATATACATATGCTAAGTGTATATGGTTTTAATGTATATGGTTTTAATGGTTTTAAACTAAAATATAGTTGCTGATCATAAAGATGTTTTTTTATACCTCAATTAAAATAATATTGACAATAATAATTACGCAATGAACAATTTTAAGGTAGCATTTGATACCTTAAAATTGTTCATCATTTAATCTTAGTATACTTTACTCAACAATACTCTCTCTACGTCTATTGATATAACTTTGCGTCATTTTCTGATTGTGGCTGGAATTGGACTTCTGTTCATGAACATTATTGTCATTTTTAAATGAATGTACTCCATCTTTTAAATTGCCATTAATATTGTATGCTTACTGATTTAACTTCATAATTAGATCAGACTAGCTTTTGGGCGCGGCTTCGCTCGCGTGGACTTCGAACCCGTGCTTATCTCTTTACATTTTTTTTTATGAATATAACAGTGGTTATTGTGACTAAACTATGATAGTTAGGTATGTGCTCTCGCGGACTTTTTTGTAGATTTTAATAAGACCTACAAACTCGTAGTACTTCATTTTGTTCTATTGTCAATCGTTTTTGCAGCGCACGCATAAATAGGTTTTCGATTTTACACCTTGGGTTACAAAATCGCAATTTTCATACGGATCCCTAATTCTTTTGAAAATAAAATATAGCCTATAACCTTCCTCGATAAATGGACTATCTAACACTGAAAGAATTTTTGAAATCGGACCAGTAGTTCCTGAGATTAGCGCGTTCAAACAAACAAACAAACAAACTCTGCAGCTTTATATATTAGTATAGATATAGATTAAGATTACGTTGTTTGTTATTGTAGGGATACATACGGCATAATATCTTTGAATGTGTGGACCTTTTTTAATGCTGATATGTCTAATAAATTATTATATATACCTGAAGCAAACACTTTGTACCCCTTTTTACGAAACCTGTGCGGATCACACTTACAGTTTTTATAGAAATTAATGAAAAACACATTACACTTACTAGCATGTATTTGACACACACACGCATATATACTCTTGTGTTTATTGTGTAATCCTGTGGTCACATTGAGAATAGAACCGAATTTCGACCATTGGGCGACTAGAATTTTTAATTACCAATGCCCTGCATTCGTTATACCTAACCTGTATAGCGGAGGCTGTACACAAACAAACAAATGACAAATATATTCAGAGAAAATGCAAGCTCAGAGCAAGTGCTTTACATAAAGGCACTTGCCCGACCCCGGGATCGAACCGGTGACCCGTGATGGTGGCCCAAAGGCGGCACAACGAAACCCTACCAACAAAGCAGTCAATAGATTCTTTACCACCACTACAAAGAACAAGCCTGGAAGGTTCCAATAATTAATATAACGCATTATTTGTGGGGCTACAAACAATCAGACACCCGTAGATTTAGCATACAGAGCCAGGGGCTGGAATTGCGGGCAGAAACTAGTATTGAACAAAAAATGATCCAAGACTTACCCAGAGTAAACTGGTCACACAATCAACCTGATAAACTTCAATACTTATAAGAGGATTATGGTAATTGTAACAACAAGTGTTATCAAACACTTTAATCGGGAACATAATCGCGATAACAGTAAAAGATAATGACTATTCATTTTTCATTACGGAACAGGAAAGTGTTGAGAGGGGGGGGGGGGGCGTAGCGGATTACCGCCGTCTCGCTGTAGCTGAAGGCTCTAAGGGAGACTCCAAGGCATGCCGTAGGCAAACTTCGCCATTTGAGGGGAAGCATACTGTTGATCTTCTCTTCTCGTTGTGGGTATCGTGCTTTTGCTTTATAGTACAGTCGGGCAGACATTTAAATAGAAAAAAATGAGGGGAGCAATTTTTTTTAAACGTTGTGGGTGGTGGTTGGAAGTATAAATCTCGATTTTCGAACTAACCCCGGTAGAGGGTTCGCCGCCAACTTTTTATAAGACATTTTTTTTTTCTGAAATAACTCCTTAATTATCAACTTTAGAGCAAAAATGACAGTATCCAAAGTCGTTGGAAATTTAATTTCTCACAAGATTATCATTTTTACGCTAGGATCAATATTTGCAGTTACACTATCAAGTTTGCAACATGCATCATGCAACGGGTCTGCATCTGCTGGTGCCTGCTGAACTGTGCTATCGGACTTCTCGAGGGCTGTTTTAGGTAGATCGATGAAGTGGATGTTGTATTTGTCGTTTGCCATAAACTTGAAAAAATATTGTTGTTTTTTTTGATAGCTCTGCAAATATTGATCCTAGCGTAAAAATGAATGGACGTAAATCACCGAGCTTATAGGTAAAGATGAATGGACCCTAGGCTCGGTGACCGGCGCGGAATACCTCTGCTATTGCACATTAACGAGATAAGCGGTTACCATCAGGCGAGGCTGTTCAACGAATAAAAAATGTTTAGACTAGCTCGTTACTGCCAATAAGCCAGAATTTATATCAGTGCAATGTCTTATCAGTTCAGGACGCATCTGCTAGCTTAGGTCACCGTGCCGCGATACGTGGGTTTGGAACTGCGCAGCGAGATTATATCTGCAACTAGTTCCTTAAAAGACCATCACGACGTTCAGTACGTACCGCTCGGCTTACTGATAACCGCCTTCGAGCTCCCAGGACCTTGGTTACATTCCAGGCTACCGAAACGATACCGTCTTTAAAAACACATCGAGCTTCAAAATATGTTTGATAATATATAATACATAGGCATTTCCTTGAATATTTGCATGCTGCAGTAATCCGCAGGAATATTTTTGAGAGGGAAAATGTCTTGAAGCATGACGGGCATTATGAGATTGCAGACCAGTTATGAGACCGGGTAAGAGGTGAAATTACAAAAAGTTAAAGCATGTTCTCTGTCACTCAAATGAGCTACAGATGACCTATCCGTCAGGACTCTTCCAGAGACCTAAGAGTCGGAGATGGCATACCTGACCTGACGTTGTTAAGTATAGAAGTAACGTAGTTCGCTCCGGCGCCAACACTCCAGTCAGTCATAATGAGATTGACATCTTCTGTTGCCAAATATGCTGAAAATATACAATATACTGATATTAGGAAAGATTTGCATTGCATTTGGTCACTGATATCCTCGTATTTTTCGGTAGCGGTCTAACCAGATTTGGTTAACCACCACCGGTAATTATATGGTTAGACCAGCTGTCAGTTTCCACGCTGCTGTCTGCGGTCGGCCGGTCGTTGGCACCGGGTGCCATCTCACCAACGACGGCAGCCGGGACCGACGACTTGACGTGCCCTCTGAAGCGAGGCGGAGGTCAGATTATTATAAACATGTTACGGAGGAAAATATTGTCAAGTTATATGTTGCATCCACACAACAATATGCAAGAAGGTATGTACGCAGGTGGTAGCAATCTATTGTTGCTTCGTCGCAGCGTCGTGATGTATGCACGGGCGGTATTCATGCAGCACATTCAATTGCTGCAACGGAATTCACATAGCCCACAGTTTCGTTAACGATTCAATAAAAATAATATAATAATATTAGCTTATTGAGGAAATTCATAAACTTTTATTACCCACTTCTTTACTATTATTTATAAATGATGCACTGCAAATACAAGCCTCCTCCGAAATGCCTAGTTTCCTTTTTTGTTTCCTTTTTGCGGTTAGTTTATCCGCCTCGTTCGATACCCTAATCAGCCAATGATTTCATCATGCATTGTGCATCCGTACCATACGTGACGTACCATACAGAAATACATATATGTGCAGGTGGAATATTTACCACGAGTTAGTTCCACGTTGAAATCGGAGTGAGGTGTATTCTGCCACCCATGTACCAATACCACCGTCTTTCTGGCTGGATCAAAGTTTGACGACTGCAGGAGATTTGTCATACCGAGAGGTAGAGGCTGACTCACTTGGGGATTGGATCTAGAACGAATCAAAATGACTGCGGGAGAACTTTAACGCTGCAGGTTGCTTTATAAGCTGATAAAAATTACAAGTATGTATTCTAAACGGCACTTGCAGCCGTGGACGACTTCCTCAGAATAATATCCAACAATAATGCTCCATGTTTAATCAGTCACTGATGTTCGAGGTTGAATGGAGATACTCGTATTACTAAAGGACCAGAACTAGCCACCAGTAGGATGAATTGTATCCCGAAAATGATATGTGATGAATTTTATCTAGCCAACTAACTTCCATCAAATTGGGGCCTTAATTAGTAAATAACAGACCCGGTTAAGCTAAGGCGGTGGGTGGTGTTTAGGGCGTCTGATCTATCATAAAGACTATTACACCATGTACTTTCTATGCAGAATTATCACTACAGTTTCCTTCGTCCTCGCCTCTCAAATCTTTGGTTTTCTTACAATCTTACATTGGGTTCGGCAGCAGCCTGATCCCATTTGGCTCTCTACCAGCTGTCCGGTAGCGGGTAAGTGCGGATAGCGTATATTAGGATAACCAGATATATGGTTAAACCAGCTGTCAGTTTCATGTTTTTCTACTGACAGCGTATAACAACTGCAATATAAGTTGGAACGGCAACCGGGTACACACAATATAACGGTGCTTTCTGCTAAGCTGCAGCGTCTTTGTCATGACAGTATTCTACTTTCAAAGGAATAGTCAAACTAAATGTTTGTTGAACTAAAATAAACTTGTCCGTTACCTGGTGAATAAGTGGTATCCATTGTCTACTTCGGGAGAATATCTGGCAGAAGCTATTAGGTCACTGGTTTTGATCCACGTGTCCACAAGATGGGTGACCCCGTCGACACTCATATACTGATACCGATGTTTGGCGTCTAGCTTTGTCAATACAGGATCATTCCGGGGCAAACCTGAGGAAAGCAATAGCATAGCTCTGTTCAAGAACTCCCCGTTTGCTGTATGGGCTTATTGAAGAAGACATAATATTTATTTAAAATACAACAAAATATAAAACAGTCTGCAAAGTATCAATTTTACTTAGCAAAACAGCCCTATTGGATCGATCTCAAACTAAGGTTTTCACTATTTAAGACCTCTTAAATAAATCGGTCTAATATCTCTGCAGAAAACTTCCTACCTGAACCGAGACTTAGGCTTGCGATTACGAATATTAATATAGATTGCACCATTTTTTTATACCCTAACCATGCCACTAACCAAATGAAACTGAAATCAACAACAAACTGACTTAAAACGTAGTGTTTTATTGAACCTTTATCGTGATATTAAAATATAACGCTATCAATCAAAGTTGAGATCAAAGTTTTAAATCATATTTTATCTAAGAGTCGTTTATCTTGAATACGTTGAGTGAGGTATATTTCACGATTAAGTGATAAAGGGATAAAACGTCACCAATCTGTTTACTAACTGATTAGCTATGAGGTTTAGTGAGATAAGCTAATTAATTTGTACATATTCGGCAAAGGAAGCCATGGCTTGTTGGCTGTTTGCATTATTTACATTTTCGACAACGCGCGTCAGTTTTCCTTGTTACTAAACAAGGTAATAAAACATACCTTCACAACTTCACCATTCAATTGTATACTGATGGGATCGTAAGACTAAGAGAACACAAGGGCTGGACAAGCTTGGCACAGAAGGTAAATTTCTATACATGAACTTCTATACTGACTCGGCAGTGGATCATAATATGTGGGCTGACACGATGAGGACTGTTAAGACAAAACTTTTCAAAGAAGGATATTACCGCATTGCTCATTGTGTAAACAGCCCAGCTGCATGGGACTAGGCTGTTCAGTGTCAGTATTTTCAACCCCCGTCGCAAAAAGAGGGGTGTTATAAGTTTGACGTGTCGGTCTGTCTGTGGCTCCGTAGCTCACGAACGGATGTAGTGATTTCAATATAGTTTTTTTTGTATGACAGGTTAGTTACGGGCGACTGTTCTTAGACATGTTTGATGAAAATCAGTTGAACCGTTTAAAAGTTATCGGGGGTGAAAGTGGGGAAGAATAACCGAATGTCTGCAAATATAATCGAGTGGGGTCTCAAATGAAAGCGCATCACGTGCACATTACAAAATAATATGTTACATGAAAATCAGTTGAGCCCTGACAAAGCTCTGGGGGTAAAAGGGGGAGTTACCCAATATAGGCAAATATAAGTGGTGGGGAGAAAATAAAGGTTGCGACAAGAATCTATGTATTAACAACTTAACAAAATCTACATCATAATAAGTGTGTACCTACAAAAAGTGGTGTGTGTCGTGACGGATTTAGAATACACAGTGTCACTACCCCATTCCACCCTGAGGGTGTCGTAAGAGCCGACAAAAGGAAATAATAAGGCCGAAAACCTTACCGATAGAGAAGGAAACCTTGATACAATCCCTGTACCAACCCGTCTGGCCAACGTGGGACCTCCTCCAAGTAACTGGAGGAGGCCCGGACAGACGACAGAACCTTTGTTTTATACTATGTAGTGATAGGTCCTATTTAACTAGTAGTTTATGTTGAACAAAAAATGACAAGCCCTCTTAGTTCCTTGCCTGTTCTTCTCAGCAGTGGTCGCGTTCCGAACTGGTGGTAGACGGTCGAATATTTTTTTATTAATTTTAATATGATTTGAATTTGATGATGATGAATTAAATGAGGCTAGTCCAATCACAATTTTGACTCTTGTATAAGTCGCCCTAATGATAAGGTCCGGAAAATTGGATAACACATTTAATATGCATTCTTATTTAGATTTATAGCATTTTGAGACGTAATCGTTTTTATGGTGTGAATTATTCACACTTAATAAAAACAATTTGTAACCGATGCTTGCTATTTTCCTACCTATGCCCCTCTCTCATTGACTGAATGCTACAATGTACGTTTTATTTTCCTAATAAGAATATAATGAATTAGAAGCTATGTAAATGTATGAAAAGCGATACTTCATAAAATTCCCTCTAGTGCTGGTGACAGGTACTCAATACCGAGTTGAGTAAGGGATAATTTGAAAGTGGTTCTTACCCTTTCATGTTTCAGTATCTAAAGAGTTCTGCTGTTGTTGAACAGAGGGCGCTGCATGTTCTTAAAGTTCATTATTTAGAGACCCGACTATCTTGACTTTGTCGAATAAATATTATAGCAAAAATTTAAAGTTTATTTTTGTACATTTTGGTAGCCATTTACAAAATCCAACTCACATCGTCTTATTAGAAATATCCAAAAATACTAGTACCTACATATTAAATTTTGTCAATAGCTAACATTAATTCACTAGTTGCACCCGGCCCACTACCTAGTCGGTGTTCTTCCAACTTCATAGAGGGTAATTAGCCTGTTGTGTCTCGCTGGTCAGACAGATATAGCACAGGGTTTCGTGTCAAGTTTTTCTTCCAAAGAGAAGCAGCTGAAAGCAGCGAGGTTATTATTATCATATATTATTAACTAGCACCGCGGCGCCCTCACCGCAGCTTGAAAAAGTCAGCTTGCTTCAGTAGGGGGCGCCACACTACGCTTGCTGAGTCGCAGGCTAGTCAAGAATTCCATATACATATTATAATATGAGCAGCCTACTGCCGCTTCGGTTGCCTGTTAGCACTTTATGTTGGTCTATTTCGATTTGGCTGACACTCTAATACGAATACTACGAATGCTAAGGAGGTATTCAAAAGAAGCTAAAGTCGCATATTATCGGTCGCGTAACGCCAAAACAGACAAATGTATGATAAAACATTAAACCTTTCACACCTAACCGATGATGTGTCAGTGCGTAGAGCGTTTGTTCCGTTTCCGTCAACGCCTTGTCGGTCGACATAAGAGCGGCAAAAAATAATGTAAAATGGTAAAAGGTCTAATTTGACCGAATAGACGCGACCGATGATACGCTCGACGCATTTTCCGTCAGATGTGAACCGACCCTTACTACTCTCAAAAATGTATACTGAACCACATAATATCTGCAACGTAATCGAAGTGGACAGAAAAGCTCCTGGACTATAGGACTATTTATTAATCTATAATTGCGAATACCGACCGTTATCATTATGTTAATTAGTAATTTAGTTCTATTATGTTTCTTCGGTGCTCTGGTGTTATATCCCAAGTTAAAACCAGCTGTATACTAAATTTGAAGAAAAAATGATTGCTTTATATTTGCCTGACATTTTGCACTCAGTATCAGTAGCACTATGGCTATATGGGTCATATACGCTTTGTAATATAAAATGAAAGATTGGATGTTTGTTATACTCCATTACACCGTAATTGAAATAAACATCGTAATGGATTTGGGTTTCACAAAAGCTTATTGTTCTGGTTTTAAGAAACACCTAATACAAATGGTGAAGAGGTTCCAATATTTACACGGCTTAGTAGTTAGTCTTTCTTTGAATATAGCTAACAACTTCTCGATTAACACTCTTACTTCAATGAAAAAAATGCACCTGATTAGGACGGACATAAAATGTTTTTACAGATATTAATTGGAAAGGTACTAGTTCTGGTCCTTAATTTTAAGCTCTTATAGTAATACCTGTACCCTTTCTGTTGGGAATCCAAATAAATAAATAAATTAACACACCATTTACATGTCATTATTACTGTAAGCTGATTTAACGCCGTGATTAGATCAGATTAAGTTTACGTATCTTGTTATTGTGGGGATATGGGAATACCGTGCATATTGGTAATTGATATACATACGACATAATGTGTACTTCTTATAATTTTTATTTCGCATGCACATTGTTAGGAAGAAAGAAAGAAAATAATTTTATTGCATTATATTTATATAATGCCATAAAATTATATATGTCTTATAAAATAAAATCACTATCATCACTACATAGTATACTGCTCCCACTTATTTATTACCTGACCCCTGGTCCCCCAACGCGATGTATTTATTTTTTACTTTTTTATAGGTACACACTTAATATAATGTAGATTTTGTTAAATTGCACGTGATGCGCTTTCATTTGAGACCCCACTCGATTATATTTGCAGACATTCGGTTATTCTTCCCCACTTTCACCCGTCATTACTTTTAAACGGCTCAACCGATTTTCATTAAACATGTCTAAGAACACTCGCCCGTAACTCACCTTTCATACAAAAAAAAACTATATTGAAATCGCTTCATCCGTTCGCGAGCTACGGTGCCACAGACAGACAGACAGACACGTCAAACTTATAACACCCCTCTTTTTGCGTCGTCTGTCGGTCCCTATGTATGATAGATGGATAGATAGATAAACTCTTTATAGTACAAAAGAAATAAAAAAACAGTACACAATTTAAGCAACAATCATTTGTACAAGGGGCGGTCTTATCACTAAATGCAATTTCTTACAGACAACCTTGAGATGGACATTGTTAGGAAGAAGTTAAGAAAGGGTAGTGAAGTACAATATTCAAAAATTTAGTAAACAAAGTTATGCAATTACAAAAAATATTAAAAAGAAAAGATAGTTTAAATATTAAATACTGTGGGAAAGTTTGTAATACATACATACAATACATACATTCTAATAGTACTTATATATTCATATGATATATATACCTATATAAATACATACCAATATATTGACAAGTGATAGGATATGTGCTAAGTGTTTATGACAATAAAAAAATGGTAAAAGAACACTTCTTATAACGACCTAGCGTTATAAGAAGTGTTCTTTTACCATTTTTTTAAAAATGGTTAATGACTCTGTGCTTCTTATAGAAAATGGCAAGGAATTCCACAAACTTGCAGCCCGCGCAGAGAATGATTGGCCATAAAAGTTTGTAGTGTGAGAAGGAATTTTTAGTATCAAGTTTTCCGATGACCTAAGAGATCGTGAATGAGTGGTATGAAGAAATTCGAATTGCTCTTTGAGATAACGCGGGCTAGAGGGATTAAACAATATGTTGTACAGTAGGCTAAGAATATGTGTATCCCGGCGACGGCGAATGGGAAGCCACTTGAGCTTAGTGCGGAATTCTGAAACATGTTCATATTTACGTAAACCAAATATAAATCTTATACAGAGATTTTGGAGTCGCTCAAGCTTGTCTAGTTGGGCTTCAGTGAGATCTGGATAGCTGGCATCGGCATAGTCGAGAATAGGGAGAAGGAGAGATTGAGCCAGCGCAATTTTGGTAGTAGTGGGAAGAAAATTGTGGATTCTACGCAAGGATCCAGCAGAAGCAAATAGTTTGCGACTTACTTCCTGCAACTGAGGGTTCCAAGAAAGCGTTTGGTCAATGAAGATCCCTAGGTTTTTTATAACATTAGTAAACGGGATGTGAATTCCATCTAAGAATACCTGTGGCACGTTGGACCAGTTGATTTTGGAAATCATCCGTGAGCTGCCGACAACAATGACTTGGGTTTTAGATGGATTGACCTGTAATCCGTATGATGTACTCCATTCAGCTATTGAGCGTAGATCAATGTTTATACGATTGATGGCTGTTGGCAAGCTCTCCAGGGTAGCTTGCGTATATATCTGGAGATCATCAGCATATAGGTGGTAGGAAGAATTGAGATTCTTAGAGATGGTGTTAATATATAACGCGAAAAGTAGTGGAGATAGCACGCCACCCTGTGGGACGCCAGCAGTCGTATTACACCAGGATGAGAATACATCATCTATACAAATGCGCTGCCGGCGCCCGGACAGGTAACATTGAAACCAGCCGATGACCGGCGGAGATACATTGATTGAACGCATATGCTTAAATCTTTAAAACTAAGCAACGGATTTTGAAGTGGTTTTTTTAATAGATAGAGTGATTCAAGAGGAAGGTTTATTTGTATAATAAACTAGCTGCGCCCCGCGGTTTCACCCGCGCTTACTTATTGTCGTACCGCGGGTGACGCCGCGGGGTGAATCAAGTCAAAAAAGTAGCCTAAGTTACTTCTTATATCATCAGCTACCTATCAGTGAAAGTCCCGTCAAAATCGGTCCAGCCGTTCCTGAGATTAGCCGAAACAAACAGACAGACAGATAGACAGAAAGACAGACAGACAGACAAAAATTTAAAAAAAAGTTATTTTGGTCTATGTACTGTGTACACATACTTACGCATTTAGTAAAAAGTGGTTATTTTATTATTACAAACAGACACTCCAATTTTATTTATTGGTATAGAGGTATAGATATAGATATAGATGCGTAGTTGCGCACGTGCGAGGCCGGGCGGGTCGCTAGTAAAATATAAAGCGTTACTACTATTACTACTCAGCCCATAAACGACCCAGTGCCGAGTCGGGCCTCCTCCAATTACATGGAGGGCAATCAGCCTGCGTGCCACGCCGGCCACAGGGTTGCGTTTCAATTTTTCCTTCTCTTGCGGCTAGCTCTTCGGCCTTGTCATTTTCTTTTGTCGGCTCTTCCCTCACCCTCCCTCAGGCTGGAACGGGGCGAAATTAGTTAACACGTCAAGCATGATGTCAAACACATGATATTGTCTTACTCATGCCGAAAATCCCACCAGCGCAGCGGTGTGAACGTTTTTAACGTGCTATTATGCTATTTTGGTGAACCTATTTATATCAATGAGACCGAGCGTCGGTAACGATAACAATTTCTTGGTCTTACACGAGATTCTCTTAATAAAATGTTTCAGAACATCGTCTATTTCGCTACTTCCCAATTTGTTTGGGATTGATTGCCGTACAAACATGATTTCGCTAACTACCAGTATTCACCAGGAGAAATGACCGTCTATCCTTCAGGACTACCAGTATTCTATTAGTTCAACCAGCTGTCAGTTTCCACGTTATTGACTTTGTAGCGACCAGCATGCTACATACTATACACAATTTACCCGAAAAATCTGAACTAATAACATCAATAAATATCGCCTACAAATGCAAGAATTACCAAAAAGTCCTACACCGCGATTGCGAAGTTTCAAGAGCCTACAAGTATTGGGGGGATAGGCGCTGTGGCCCCTAGCCAGACATATCACCTCATCTGGCGGATCATCCCTTTGCGCCTAAAACTTCAGGTATGGTTGCAACTGACATCATGCCATGTAAGAACAGCAGTCGCCATATGCTACTGTATGACGGACAACCATCCAGCGCCCAGCAGAGTATTATCGTTATCTTGCCGATCAATTGCGTCCATACCATCTAGTTCATTTCTAACTTGCACAAATTAAACACAAGACGTTTCCTGCTGGTATATTTAACCGACAGTTAACAGATTTATAATGGGCACCTGTAAATTTATTACTATGGACTTTTCGGAACGAATCCAGAAATTGAATAGGCAAATTGTACAAGTGAAGAATTACATCGTCGCGTTCTACGTCGCGTCGCGTCTAGACGAGTGCAATTAATTCCTGAAAGTAAAAAATCATGGTTGAATTAATAAAGTAGTAGGGTACTACAAAAATGTAACCGACCCGTACGGTCGGTTACATTGCGTATTCTAAATGTGTCACCTGAATGTGTAATTCAACAGTTTTTTTAGAAGTTTGCTTGTACAAACGATAACGTAATTCATTTTGAATGATATTTCTGTGAAATCATCTTGATCCCAATACAATGAACATTATTACTATCGCTGTTGACGCGACAATCATAATTTATCAAATTGATCGGCGATATTTTGCCTACAGAACATTGAAACTGTTTAAATCAACGTGTCTTGTAGGTTATCAATCCACTGTCGAATCGAGCTTCTTCCAATTTTATGGACGAAAATTGGTTTACTATGGCTAGACATAAAGGTGTTATACAGGGTTGATACGACATAGGGGCATTTTTTTATCCGCCTATACTAGGTATCATTTTCAGGCTCTGTACCAAAAATCAATTAAATTGGAGCAATAGCCGCAACTCAATTTTAAAATTTTTGCCTCATTTGAACATGATGTATCTTTCCTAACAGATGTTATGCCTAACGCATCATTTATTAACCTTAAAGGCTGACCATTAATCACGTGATGTTTTTTTTAACATTTTTTAACTCCTTCCTCCCCCTTGGTGATGTTTAAGACTACCATGAAAAATCACGTGTATTTTTTTTTGTACCGATTCGAATTCATACTAATACATATAGTATACGTATAGTGTAATTTAATGCCCCTCTGTCATATCAACTCTGTATAATGAGTATTTTCCTTATTCGATTCTACGATACCTTCAGCATAGAGCATATGTTGGCGCCAAACCATGAGGCGGCAGTAGGTAGGCGCACTTATGTATTCCGCATTCGTCACCTCAACAACGGGAATGAACAAAGCAACATGTGCACAAGTAACCTACATTAAGTTTCATGCGACGCAATGTATTGTTTCAAACCCTTCACCAACAATGAAAAACTTGACCAGTATTATTTTAAAATCCACCCTTGTTAACAGCCCCCGTACATTACCCCTGATAACCACGAACAGTACAAAATTTACGACATCGTCTGCACGTAGAGAGGCCGCGACTTCGCAAAGATATCTTCATTTACGAGAATCTCGATAAAGTAGCTGTATCGCCGCTTAACTTCGGCTCGGGGACCATAGTCGAAGTCGTTTAACTCGATTCAACTCGAGTATCAGTGAAGGTGGGAATTCCGAATCCGTATCGGAATATAGAATTGAAACTAACATTGATGTCTTGAATCTAAACGATGTCAGCGTGTCATTTTATTTTTCAGAACACTATACTTCTCCGGCAAAACCATAGAACCTCCTCCGGCAAAACCATTTAGCCGACAATAAAGAGAAATGTTCCACATGGACAGCACAAACATCTTTATTTACGACTTAAATATATATGCTTAGATAGCTTAGTATTTTTTTCTGTAACTAGAGATGATTTATGGCTTTGTCGATGCTAAGAGCAACCTACTCTTGGGATAAACATTGTGAGACGACGGTGTCTTTGAAACTAAATGACGACAGATGTGCTCCAATATAGTTAACTGTGAACTTCAAGGTATACAATCTACAGTTACTTTATTAACTTGTCACCAGCACTTTGGACATGTTTTAGTAAAGGTTTTTAAACCATCTTGTATAAACGCTTACAGCTCATGGGTGGGTGGACACAGAATTTAAGTGTGATACAGGACTACCACCTCCCAAACTGGAGGTGCCCGGCAAGAGAAAGATTCCACCTAGGAATACATCGCAGGACACAGAGGCCGCGTTGTGTACCCGAGCAAGGCCGCTCTACCAGGGCGCACAAGTTCTTCATAGCGCAAGGGTTCCTTGCGCTTCTATTATTTGTAAAGGATTGGCTTTACAGGATTGGCTCGGTATGGCCGTGAGTGGCACGACTGGCGTTGCAAATGGCTACAAACTACAATATCATTTTACGATGAAAGGGCTTCTATGCTTGTCACTCCAATAGCATAAAATAGTTACTCCATTTTTATTATGCATGCGATTATTTCCGCACTCTCTTGGATGTATGTACCTTCCATAACAGTCCTTCAGTGTCTAATTGAATTGTCGTTATAAAAGTAGCCTATGCCAATCTTCAGCGCCCACTCTATCTCTAGTGGATATAGAAAGGATGAAAGCGTTACAGGCAGCCAGATATATTTTGCAAATATTTGCTTTTTGGAAGATACTAGTTCTGGTAATCAAAGTACGTACGTACGTACGTATTTACGATAATGGGCACTACGTCGTTTTTTAACCCCCGACGCAAAAAGAGGGGTGTTATAAGTTTGACGTGTCTGTCTGTCTGTGGCTCCGTAGCTCCCGAACGGATGGAGCGATTTCAATACAGTTTTTTTTGTATGACAGGTGAGTTACGGGCGAGTGTTCTTAGACATGTTTGATAAAAATCGGTTGAGTCGTTTAAAACGTATGGGGGGTAAAAGTGGGGAAGTATAACCGAAAGTCTGCAAATATAATCGAGTGGGGTCTCAAATGAAAGCGCATCACGTGCACATTACAAAATAATAATATAAGTTCCATGAAAATAAGTTGTGTAAAAGATAAAAGGGGGGGGGGGGTACCCAATATCTGAAAATATATGTGGTGGGGATCTACGTCATAATAGGCGTGTACCTATAAAAAGCAGAAAATAAAAATTTAATTAAAAATTTAATTAAACCCCCGGCTTAATTTTTATTTTTTACCCTTTAAAAAGTAAAAAATAAAAAAATACATCGCGTTGGGGGACTGCTCCTACTTATTTATTACCTGACCTCTGGTCCCCCAACGCGATGTATTGTTTTACTTTTTAAAGGTTAGGTTGTGTCGGGGGTTTATTAAAATTTTTAATTTAATTTTGATTCCAATTCTCTTCACAGCGTGCGAAAGCTTCGTTGTGACAGTTCGACACCATGATAACCAAAAACTACATTACGTTGGAAGATTCTTCGAGTGATAAGTTTCCTGAAAACACACATGTTACATTATGTTCAGCGACAAAAGCCAAATAATCGACCAATCATGTAATATTCTAAAGCGCAGTGCTGGTAGGCCTCCCACACGGTGTACGGTTGTAAACATATTTCACGTCTTCCAAATTCCCATAAGCTGTAATAAATACCAATAAAATATTTGTTGTAATTATGGCGAAATACCTCCAGTGAGTCCATTCGCGTGGATATGGATACCCGTGTTAAATTAAAAGGGTTCCTGTCGATCTTCATTCGCCTCATAAATTTAACAAATCCAATTATGGTCCACGCCACTCTGTCGACTATTTATTAATATGAGTTTTGAATCTTATACGTGTTACAGGAGTCTCCAATAACATTTCAACATTCATGTCACATCGGTTCTCATGCATAATTTTAGTTACATTAAACAATAGTTCAAGTTCTTGTGGGTGCCAAATTTAGAATACACAGTGTCGCCACCCCATTCCATTCTGAAGGCGTAGTAAGAGCTGACAAAAGAAACTTACAATGCTGGAGCCAACCCGTCTGTCTAACATGGCACAGTACAGCATTTTTACCAATAACTGACACCCCTGCACTACAGCAGTTTACAAACGTATAAAATGACACCCATGTAATATGAGGAGGCCGACTCAGCGGTGAGTCATTTGTGGTCTGAGTAGGAGTTAGGTTCTTCTACGCTTGTGAGAATCTGTGGATTTTTATTAAACTTCATTCCGTGGTTTAGCCACTAAAATGTACAGATAGGGCAGATACTTCTTTCATGGATTAAAAATTATTTCAACGAATAGCAGCAGCATCATTGTTAGCACTGGCTCGTGAGAATTTACATTTTACGGCTCACTCATTACGGCGCATGAAATGAATATATCAATTCATAATCACGTACATCACCACATAACATACATTGCGATGCTTCTCCATTTTACTGGGGTTGGCACCAACCAGTCTTCCCCGCTTAGACTAACTACCAGCACACGCAGCGATTGCCGTCTGCCTTCCCAAATCCACTTAGCGCCGGTAATTATCTGATGAGAGCATCTGTCAACTTTTGCGGTATTGACTTGCAATAGTTTGCCGGTATGGACTGGTTTTTGACCCTCTAAGGTACAGATCTCGTTAGATTATATATTGGCAAAATCAACTCTCGAGAATATACCAACGAAGCAGCACGCTCTACCAGTTCTATATTCTTCACGGAAAGTATGAAAAATACTTCAAATATCATATACATGAGAATAAAACTGTTTACAATATGGAGGCACATGGTGGGCCCGGCCAGTTCTTTCCAGGCAAGTTGGCTTCCACCGCCTGGTATTTCGGTGTCGGTGTCAAAACGACACTGCTCTAAAAATGTCTGCGCCGACGGGGGAGAGGGGAAGAGTGCGCCCACGCAGTGCCCGCCGCGCGTAGCCGCCCGCCTCTCGCCAGTCAGCAGCTGTGACTCGTGTTGGCTGAACCATCTGTAGGGCCATCCTCTGTATATTTGCCGTTGGTGAGTTCAGTGACAGTCAGATTATATTTTACTAACACCGGGATCAGCGGAGACTGACAGTGACGCAGTGAAGTGAATTGTCTTCTACAGAAGTGCCTTAAGTGACCAGTTGCTATTGAAACGTGCGAAGTCCAAAACTGTATAGCCTGACCCTAGTAGCCTTATATTACGGATTCCGGCTTCGGTATTAAAATAATTTTCTTGACGATTGCCTACGATTAACTATAAAGTTTTAGTGTTACGAGGTGAGGTATATAAAATTTAATGTGACGTCACCCGTTTTGACAAATTTGTGACGTCATTGTCGCTGTCGGTTCTGTCACTTGGATTATGACTTGAGTTACAGCTTATTAGAAATAAAACTAGAAACTAGAAATAAAACATAACTTTACCTCATACGATTAAAAACAACTTAAACATGCTAAAAACAACAAGTCAAACTAATTAAAAAAATGGTAAATGCTAAATAATGAAACAACGTAACATTAAGAAACAAAAGTATGTTTAAATTTATTTTAAGCATTAAAAAATATTTAACATTCAATACGTTCAAAAATTAAAAAAGCTCGGCTCTGTTAAAAGTAGTTACTACGTTGTAAAAAAACGTTGACTTCGGTCCCTCCGTATTATATGACGGTCGTAACTCTAGTAAGCCCGATCCCGCCCGCCTGCCGCCAAATTAGGCTACGGAAATGTAGAGCGAAGCTATTTTGGGCGCGTGCGCACCTCGCGAGCTTCGCCGACGATGCACGAGTTTTCCCGAATCTAAATTCAGAACTTTACGGCCAACGGCTCATTACACAAATTCTTTTACGTTGGAACAATATTCGTGACCTAATTTTATGAAAAATTGATTTATGAACTAGATTTAACCGATTGTAATCGGTAATAATTAAAGTTAATCTTTAACAAATTAACTAAACCGATATTTCTCTTTTTCGGTATAAATTAAGTACAAAGTCATTATATTGTAATAAAGATTAAAAATTAACATTTTATATACCTACATAAAAATTGCCACATACACCATACATATTTGATATTTATTTTTCAATTGAACATTGCACTGGGTTCCTTTACTGTAATATTACTTAGTAAAGAGATATATCAAATATCTTGGTTACAGGCCATTCTGGCAAATATCCAAACTGTATCACATATCAATTGGTATTTTACAGAAGTGGCAAATAGCGTGTGAACTTCCGAAGTATAGTTAACGCAGAGCATTAAATCTTTGGTTAATAAAGTTAATATATACATTTTAATCATTCAACATAAACACACATAAGTATTTTTCTCTTAGGACCATCTTGTGGTTAGATATTAGAAACAACTTAACGTTGTGATCTTTAAATAAAATGTTTAAACGACATTACTATAATCAGGAAATAAAGAACTACCGATCTCCATTCATGATCAATATTAGAAACGCTGTCCGTTGTGATTGATTGTCAATTAATCTGTTTATAAAATAGCATCCCTACAAATACTTTTTTTGTACGAATTGCTAAGCGTAAAAGTAATTCATGAATGTGTAACAAACCATTGAATGGGTTTAATAATAAAAATTTACTGTCAGAATAAATTCATTAATACTGCCTTTTGAATGTCAAGTTCATAAGAATTGATAAAACTACATAACCCATCAGATGTTTAAATGACCCTATTTATAATATCACTTTTATTATAAAACGTAACTCATGAGCGTGACGTCGCTCGCATGGTTCTTACCCGTGCTTAACTCGGCTTCGCATACACTCCTGGATACTATTTCATTCTAATGGTGAATGAATTTGTGACATCGGTCCAGTGGTTTTTAATTTTAAGTCATTACATATACGGAGGAACATAATCCTGTTATCGTTAAGTTATACTATCATTTATTAAGTAAACCCTCAGACGGTAACACATTTTTTCACTACGTAAATGTATGTAGTTGCTTACCTACTTAAATTCTCAGTAAATGTCAAAATTCCCCCACAGCACAGATAAAATAATACTACAGTATGAAAATGTATTAACATGGTTTCTTCGTTTCCAGGACACCTAACCCAACACAAACACAATGGCGGATGATGAAGTAAGGTATGTTAAAGAAAAATGTGTGTTTCGTATTAATCGAGAGATGTAAAACGAATAGCTAAATTATAGTACTCGTAATTACAAAGACCTAAAATCAACGTAACATATTTAAGTTAACCAAGTACTGTTAGTTACTGACCCGCCCGAACTAAATTCCACTTTTTATCAAGCAATACTACGTTTTCTGATGCAAAAGTTACTGGCTACACAGATGGAGACGAATCCACCAATGAATCAACAGAAAACTGCGACTGACTTGGCAGCCACGTCGCGCTTGTTTATAACATTGATGGACTTCAGTAGCCACTTGCCTCGCAATGTTCGGAGCAGGGTGTAAAGCCAACTGATAAATTTACATGATAAATGTCATTTGTATTTCGCCCCGTGCAACAGATTTGAAATACATCCTCATTTTAGGCAAAAGATCGTCCAGTTCAGGATCTATATCTTTATTTTTTAATAGTGTGATGCACGGTGTCGTTGAACTATTTCAGCTCGAAGCTATCGTAATTATATCGGCACATATAAGCCGGAAACATTTATCCGTAAGTCTAGCCAGCGTGGCAGAGTAGGTTATTTTGTTCAATCAAATTGGAGGAGACTCTTTGCTACAGTGGATAATTTAAGAGTTAAAATGATCAGGAGTTTAGATTTTGTTTGTTCTTCTACATTTAGGTAAACAAATACTCGTTTTCTCTGATCACTAAATTAATGCGTTGCAGACAGTATAATAACTCAATTTGGTAAATGGTGTGTATTTTTTTCTGTTTCATTGTTACCTTCCGTGTGACCTGATGATCACCTGACTGGCTTCTCTGAATGGCCCACAACGTTCCGCTGCACAGTATTGAATTCCATTATCCCTCGAGACTCAGGTAATTGATGGCTTTCATACTACCCAATGCATACAATGATACAGATACATACAAACAACCAAACACATTATCATTACACACAGAAGCTCAAACATAAAATGCAAACATTTAACTTTTGATTGTACATTTTTGTTACAGCAGACTTTATATTTTAAATATAGTTTTTTACAAGTTTAGTAAGTTAAAGTTTATATTAAAGTAAAGGAAACTGAAATTTGTATAACTTTCGTTTAATACTAGTGCACAAATAACATTTGAAATATAGGAAGTAAATCTATTTAATGCACTGAATCGAACAATGTAATCATTTACACTTAAGAATTTTGATAGCAAATTTTGCACTATAAATAATTAAGCTTTTATTTTAATACTACCAGTATTGTAAATAATATGTTTAAACTATAATTATGTAGGCTTCCAATATACTTTGTTATTTTAACCAATTAATTCCATGGCACACAGAAATGAAACAGAAATGCACATGTTACTCACAACCAATAATTAAAGCACTGTATCATTTTCACTATTTTACATAGAAGAATAATTTCTAAATTACATTATAAGATATTTAGTGCTGCAAGGTTATATAAATTAACACATTTCCCTAAATTTAGATAGTTTTGACAGTAAACTTAACATAAAAACATACACTACGAAACTTATTTCATTGTTATAAAGAAGTTTTTCGTAGTATTTAACTGTTTGTTATTTTCTCCAATATCGTTAATCTTTCCTGTGGCTATAATATGATGGACATATTTACTAAGAAATGTTTTTTCTCTTGCAGAAAAAGCGTCTCGAGGAGGTAAAGTGACGACGCGTCAAGATTCTGCACCTTTTCCTTATTATTCCCAATCTTGAGATTTAATTGACCCTTGTAAAATAATGACTACCAAAACAAAAGTTTTTTATAACAGTATCTTTGGACAAAGTCTTTTCGGCTTCTACAAACTTCCAATTAAAGGTGTAAAAACTAGACCGATTCTGATAATAAATGACGCACTTTTTGTCAGGCATTAGAATGTGTGGTCATCAGAGTTTCTTTTTAATTTTTCCTTTGTTTGTGGATAAATATATCACCACCAACTGATGTCCAAATAATACGAGATCAAGACCCTTGTGATTAGCACGTGATTGACTGTCCCAGGCGAAGAAGGCCAAACAGGCCGAGATCGACCGCAAGCGCGCTGAGGTGCGCAAGCGTATGGAGGAAGCCTCCAAGGCCAAGAAGGCGAAGAAGGGTTTCATGACCCCAGAGAGGAAGAAGAAGCTCAGGGTGAGTATATCGAGACTATGCTTGCAACCAGTATAATACATAAAGGCATACGGCAGTTGCATTAGAAAGGGTCCCAAGATCAATCTGCAGCAATATTCAAATGTAGTTTCTGTTATGAACCTTAACGATTGCGGTGTATTATTTTTTTTAATTTTCGCTAAATATCTGGTGAACTTAATGTTTATTATGCTTTAACTTAGGTATTTTAAGTTTTTTTAATGTGTTAAATAATCCATGATATTCGGATTTTTCGAATATCATGGATTATTGAACACACATGGATCATTTTACTAGAGCAATTTATGATTACATTCCTATTATTTCTCCGCCTGGACATTAGAATGATTTTACTACTGCGTGTACTACTATCATAAAAACTAATGCATTTACATTATCAGCGATAAGCATTTTGTAGGTAATAAATAGTTACAAACTTTAATTACAACTGACCCCTGTGGTAACAGTTACTGCTGCGTAAAAAAGCCGCCGAGGAACTGAAGAAGGAACAGGAACGCAAAGCCGCCGAGAGGAGGCGCATCATCGAGGAGAGGTGCGGTAAAGCCAAGAACATCGACGATGCAAACGAAGGTAAATACGGAATGTTTGGGACCCCTCCCGCTTATTTCCCTCGGCTGTAAACAGGGTGCGATACTTGGGCCCGTGATACTATCCGGACTATTATTTAAATTACTAGTAGATCCTCGTGTAATCTTATATAATAGCAATTCGATGAATCATGTCCACGTCCAAGAAACAAATAAAGCCTTTGAGGATTGCCGTTAATACAATTATTCCCCAAAGTATAGTCATTCACAATTGTTTCGATTTTCTGTTTAATTTCGCCATTGAAGACTGGATTTTGTTCTGGTGTCCTAAACACAACTAAACAATGTTTTTTAATAAAACCTAATTCATGCTCGAATCATGAATGACTTTCAAAAAAACTCCTTGGAAAGTTTTGGCGGAAATAAATGATTTCTTTGTAGGAAGAAATATATTGTAATGTTTTTTTGTTGTCAAGGTAGTATCACAAACACAAATAATTCAATTTTATCTTTCTTAATTTTAGAGTATCAGGAAAGGCAGCTTACCGTGTTTAATACTGTTGACAAACCCATACGCCATACACTTCACATCGCGGCCATTTTGTTTCGTTTGCTCGAACATCACATAGTGTACAAATATTCTCATACAACTTTCACATGATTAGATAAGGGTTAAAGATTTGCCAAGTTTGTGTCGGCCGACTCATTATTTTCATGTTGTTATGTCGTATTATAGATACTATTAAGAGGGTTGTCAGAGACTACCATGAACGCATCGCTTCGCTCGAAGACCAAAAGTTTGATCTGGAATACATCGTTAAAAGAAAAGACATGGAGGTAGCGACATGAGCTGTGGAAAACTAGCTCAACTTTGAACAACTGACAAAACTCACAAATGCCTAAAAACGTTAACGTTACTTGTGACATGTCAGTGCCGTGTTGTCTCTTCGTCAGCTAGTTTAACAACCACTTTAACCGTGTGAGGGCCCCTAGCGCCCCTGGCCTACTTGTCTGTCTAACGCGTTTCTCTACTTCCTCTAAGCTCCATGTGAGGTAATTTGGTCTTGTTTGCGTAACTTCTTCTTAATTTCCGTTGTCTCAAATTTCTTTCTTTCACTGACACTGGCTAACCGTCGTCAAGCCGGCTCGGCGCCGCTGTCGGATGCACGTGCGAGTAACTGTTGGTTGATGTTGTAGCGGCTCTCACGAGCATCGTTACCGGTTACCACCAACGTATCATCAAGCTCGAAGAGGAGAAGTACGATCACGAGATTGAAGTGGCCCGCAGACAGCTCGAGGTCTGACCTGGTTTGCTCGCATCGCCACATCACGCTCTCGTTTGCGTAGTTCATGCCGATACTGTGACTAGATCAAAGTAACGTTTTGTTTCCGCAGCGAATTCATTGATGGCGCTGGAATCAAATGATACCTTGAACCTTAACCGTGTGGATAACCAGTAAACCTTGAAACGCTGAAATAACATCGACCCGCTGTAGCCGTTCCGACGCTGCTATAGACGCTGTAGATACATCGAGTTTTGAGTCAATAACAAAAAGTGATCGAATAGCAGTAATTATCCGTTTGGCGCATACCGCGTACTGATCTTACAGCTTCGCTTTCGCTTGCCCCGCGGCTGGGCCCGGCGCAGTCCCACACATCACACACAGATCAGAACAGAGAGACAGACGTACCGGTAGATGCGCCCAGATCTTTCATGCCTTAATCTGTGATTATGTTTTTCTTTAGCGGAACTGCAGACGATATGTCAAATGTACTGGCACAGAATATACAACCTTGAGGGGGATAAATATGAACTAGAACGAGCGATCGAAATTAGGAAAATGGAGGTAAACTGCGTTGCTAGGATTGGGAATGCATAATGACATGAGTGGATTCTGATTTAGTTGTTTCGACATGACATGACTGATAGTTGTACGGCTCACCGCACACATGCACACGTCGCTCCGCGTCAGACACACACTGTGAACCCTCAAACCGTCGTGGTTCGGCCGAGCGAGCGGGATAGAACGATACGCGAAGTATAGCTCCGTCACTCTCTTGGGGGTGAAACGCCGACGGTTTTTGGGATTCATAGTGACAGTCGCGGGTCACTCGCATCGACGCCCATGCTCATTCTGCCGGCTCAATAATATGTCTTTCCTTTTTCTATAGCGTTGCTCAAGAGAATAATACAGGAGTATTATGACCGCTTGTATGTGTGTGAGGGCCAGAAGTGGGATTTGGAACATGAAGTCAGGAAAAGAGATTATGAGGTATTGACCCATACTTTATAGCCATTGTGAATACCACAGTCATCGATTCTGTAACAACGTGCCGTGTGACACTTGTTGATACGTTCATAACGCTTTGTAATGTACCGGTTGTTTGTTGACTTGTAAATAACGGTGGAATCGGTTCCTTAGTGTTGTACATGTAGAGCGGGTGTGTGTATCGTAGAGAGGCGGACGCGGACGTGGAAGCGGGCGAGGTCGAGTCTCGCCCGCCGTGGAAAGGCGTGAGGTGCAAAATCGATCTCGAAACCGCCGACGCGGCGCGTCATCCGACGTGGAGCTTACACCATTAACTACACTAACTACAGTAACCGCGCCACAGTAACACTGCACTCGCATGGCCCATCCGAACGTCACTGTGATTCAACCTGACCCACTCTCGACTCAAAACATTTGCAAGCAGATTTATTAAATGCTTCATTATCGGCGTTCCTTAACTTATCACCCAACTCATCCCGCATTTCATACCTACGGATCGGATCACAGAGATTGCGTCCATCGGTTCTCGGAACCGCGGCCTCGCTTACACCTCGCGACACGCTCATTGTAATCACC
The DNA here is from genome assembly GCA_905475355.2 of Clostera curtula. Taxonomy (NCBI): domain Eukaryota; kingdom Metazoa; phylum Arthropoda; class Insecta; order Lepidoptera; family Notodontidae; genus Clostera; species Clostera curtula. The sequence goes on from FR997802.1 coordinate 225,970, forward strand.
ATACATGAGGTCGAATAATGTGTACATACCAGTCCTGTGTACCAGTTCGTCGCATCGACCGCTTCTGCTTGTTGCATGCTGTATAATTCGTAACATAATCTTTCATGAGCCCCCCCCCCCCCCACATAATTACCCCTGAGATAGTATGGCACTTTAATACCATAACGGCGCGTCGATGTCGCCCATAATCCGCTGCATCCGCGAGTGTGTCGCTTCATGCGTGGTGGCGAGCTTAGTGGCCTTACTGAATATTCTCTTTTTTATATAACAATTGAGAGCTACCGTTGATGTTCCTTTAGAACGGAGGACCTATTGGCACACGCAAGTGCATAGTGTAAGTGAAACTTCTTGTTCCAAATCTCCAACTTGTCACGTATTTGCCGTACGATCCGCCCGACAAGTTTGCGTGTTCGGTTGCTGACAATGTACCCCATAAACTTTTTGCAAACCTGTCTGTGTACACCGAGTGTTAAAGTGAAGTGCCATGCTCCGGTCGTTGTAGTCCACCCCATCCCTGGTCGCTCGGTACACGCGCGCGTCGCCTCCCGCGATGGAGAGGCGAGCGCTATGCCCACTTGCGAGTCCAACACTCGACACGAGCCCAACCCACACACACGCCCACACCTGCAAGTCTGGATCGATTTTGCACCGTCACTTCTTGACACACATCCAGCGAGACCCATACAGAGACCGTTGATGTATACAGAATTGATTCAGCTATCACACGAGTGGTTGTACATTAGCATACCGATGGAGCCCTCAATATGATACGACTTCGATGCGCGGTCGTCTCGCGGAGTAAAGCAACGTCAGATGATGGTTGATGACTGTCGAAGGAGTACGATATTGGCGGCGCTCGTTTAGTTGATTGTTGCACATGTAAAATACCGCACACGTATTGATGTTTCTGTACATACGTCTAGACTGAGACACAGGGGCTGCAGGTGACCAGCTGCCGACCATTGGGCACGATGAGTAGATTTTTGCACGCATCCTACATTACTGGAACACAGTAAGCCGAAACCGAGTAGGCAGGAGCACACTTGAGATCCACGAAACCCAGGGCACGATTGCCGTTTGTATACAAACATTCAAGTTGAAGTAACAGACGACAGCTTGCAAATAACACAGCCTAATATTTGCTCAGCTCTTTATCTTGTTCTGTGCTTTTCTTGTTTTAATATTCCAAATATCTGCCCCTTACTAATAAATATTGCATCAGGTGCATCAGGCACACAACTTAAAGGATGCATTATCTATTACTCTTCATGTTTATTTAAATATCATATAACTTTCCATTGCTCTTTAGGATGTATAGTTTATTAGTACAGGGGCACAGTCTATTTAGAGTGAGTAATGTTTTTCGTTGAATGTATGTTTCTGTGTTAATATAACCAATTTCTAAATGTAGGCTTTCATTCTATGTGGATGCATGTTCTATGTTTCTTATTTGGATACGTTTAATTTTACCTTTTTAACTATTTAAAATAATTTCACACAATGATTTTTAGTCTGTATATATTTTCATTCAATCTTCCATTCATTCTCCCTTTAAAATATTTAATGTTTGTATTACTGTGTTAAATCATTGATTAGTAGAATTTTTGTACGTAATATATCATGTATTAAGTATGTATATTCCTCCGGGGAAATTAATCTGTAGCATATTGCATTTCATTTATTTGTAAAAAAGAAACGTTTTAAATAACTATTTGATTTCATGTAAACAAATCGTCAATGAACAAATTGTCTTTAACAAAATTTTTGTAGATTGGTCCATATATTGGAAACAGCGCGAGTCTTTTAAATCTAACATTTTTGTAAATTCATTGGGCCAATAGAAACAATAACAAATTGTATGTATTTACAAGAATAATGTTTTTACAAAATTGTTGCTCAAGTGTTGAATTTTAATTTTGCTAAACTATCAGATAATATCATCATATTGATTTAAGTTTTAAATGAACAGGTTTTAAAATGTTTTATTTTTAATTAGATCTCCGACCTGAACTCTCAAGTAAACGACCTCAGAGGCAAATTGTGAGTATTTTGAAACTGCAATTATTAGATATTCCTTAGTTCACAGAGCTTGAACTTTTATTTTTAAACCTATAAGATTTTTCTGGTTTTATGTAAAAGTTAAGTCAAAATTTTCTTCAATATCCATTATTACATCGGAAATTTTCAAAACATTAATAAACAAATTTTAAATGATTTTGTTTTGCCTCAGCGTCAAACCTACGCTAAAGAAGGTGTCCAAGTACGAAAACAAATTCGCCAAGCTTCAGAAGAAGGCCGCCGAATTCAACTTCCGTAACCAACTGAAGGTAGTCAAAAAGAAGGAATTCACCCTTGAAGAGGAAGACAAAGAGGTGAGTCTCGTTGTACTTAAAACATTTAACCCCTAAATTGCACTATAATTTTCTTACCTTTTTGTAACAAACCGTATCACATATATTGCTTGATACATTACGTATCACAATATGTTTTAAACATTTAGACCTCGTTTCGGCTAAGTTTCAACAATTTTGCATTATGTCAGTACAGTAGTGACTCTTTGGATTTAACTATACCAGATCAGGATAGAAGCACTCTGCGATCTAAATAATGAAGACAGTAATTTAAAAGCAAAGCGAATACCTTCATTTGGAATAAATAAATTGTTGAGGTTAGATCAGACCAAAATCTATATAACAAAATCTATAAATCTATATTAAATATATAACCTTTAAAATTATTTTTATTAATTTCAATTTATTTATAACTCAATATTCAAATCCCAAAATAAACCCGGTTAGGTTTAGCCATACCGATGAAGTTCTGACGGAGAACTGTAATGAAATTTATTGATAAATTTTAATCATCACTAACTAGGTTTTAGTACCTACACTACACAGATATCCGTAGGTACACATTGCACTTCACGACTTAACCTCCGGTTACCGTATTCTACAGGCCAAGAATGCAGAGAAGGCGGACTGGGCTATCGGAAAGAAGTAGACGATAACTAATAAATCATCTAATATAATTTTCCACTCAATCAAAGGATAACTTATTTTTAACTACCTTTAATATTTAATTTAAATAAACTTTTCTTTTCCAAGAAAATATCTTTCGAATGCCAAACAAACCAATCCTAAGGCAAGGTGAGAGAGATTTTGGATGCCGCTCTATGATAAGCTTATTATTTTTTGAACCTCGTGATCACCTGAGAGCTTTCGCTGCAATTTCGCAAGCATATTTCAGCCTCCATTCTCACAGCTTCGCAAATCCCTGAAAATAGGAATGGCGCATTTTATTAAAGTATCACTAACACTACATAATACAGAATACAAATTTTGTTTAAGATCTTCAACAAAATAATTCCGACATTTTGTCAATCAATTCATTACTTAACAAAAACGTTGGACGCTCATTTTCTAAATTATTCCACATTGTAATGTAAATCTAATCGGCACAAGAAGTTAGCGTATATTTCAAAAGCATACGAGCTACTCATTGAATATTTCTTTACCGTCAGACAATAAACCACATTGATTTCAACATTAGTACCGTGAAATGATGTTTCAGTAGCAAATGTATAATTTAACATGTTTCGCAGGGCGGCGTTGTCGGCAAGGTAAATAGAGACCATACCAGCCACGTGTTTTCATTTAGACGCGGCACAAACACGCGGCATGTTATATTTTCAGCACAGCCACGAAACGTACCAAATTAGATGCGGTAGTTTATTTTGTCGCTCCATGTTGAAAATCTGTGCCAATTAAAAGACCGTATCCGATTGGCAATCATGCTACAAATTGTGTCATATTTACGGTGTTTCACTGATTTTTATTAAAGTGGTTTTGCCTTCCTATTACGGTTGAGGCAAAATAACCGGCAACAGCTGTATCTATGCTGCATTTGCGTCATCGACAGGTTTACTTTTGCTTTGTGCGAGACACACTTTACGCAACACGACATCAACACTTGTATTATAAAACTATTGCTACTCAAGTGGCTACACAGAAGTGCTTCGGATTTCTTTAGTAGCAGTTTTCTTAGAGGTTTTTATTTATTCAAAGCTTCAGTGTGTGCTTTACGGTATTCTAAAGAATTTCGGAAACCCTTGAGGTTCTATTCGCGCATTGGCCGCAGCTATGGACTTGTGTCAAGAAATGTCATTTGAAAATAAAGGCCTTTGCTTATGTAAACTCTTCGCACGCTACATAGCATTTTTAAGAAACATTCAGAATTAGAAATAAAAAATAAGCCCTTTTATTGTTTATAATATATGAAGAAGTAAATTAACACACTGCAAGAGGATAATTGCAATACTTGCAAACACATTCCCAATTTATTACGTCCAAGGCATGTTATTTAGCGTGTGACAGGTTTATAACGAAGCATCAAAAATATGATGCAATATTTTGACAAAAATATCGCATCACGCCTTGAGGCTTGTGGAGTCGTGTATATACAAAACATCTGCTTGGTCTGCCAGAGGCGCCGATTTCGACACGTCCATGCCGAAATACATTCCATGAGAGTATCTCAAGGTATAACTGAGATGGCGGTCGCACTGTAGGCCAGATCCTCACTATAAAGCCGTTCACAGTTCGTTCTCGGTCCGATTTCGGTCTGGTAAAGTCGTATCCGTCGATTCGTGCGAAACTTGACTGTTACGGATAGTATGAATGCACACATATATTTTTTACTTCATAATATTTTATCAAACCGAGATTGGACCGAGAACGAACTGTGAACGGCTTTATAGTGAAGATCTGGCCTAATCATTCGCTCAATTAGACGGTCCTACTTTATTCACTGAAAGACGACTTTGTACTTGTTAATGGCACGTCAAATATATTTAGAAACATACCATAGATATCCTGGCATTGGGTATTGATATAAATATTCCTGTAAGCGGACAAGCATTTTCCAATTTTTTTATCGTATGAAGCCAATTTTATAAAGTGGGACTGTAGCCACGCCTAATCATGTATTCCTCTTAATAATCCCAATTTTATATTTACAGAAAAAACCAGACTGGTCGAAGGGCAAGCCAGGAGATCAGAAGGTAAAAGAGGAAGAGGTTGAGGCATGAAACTCTAAACACTCCCTATTGTAAGACCCGTTTGTATCAGCCGACAGTTGTTAATAACACCACTGTGTTCTACCTTAATATAAACCCGCCCTCCCCGTGGCCACGTAATGATCCCATACCAGTTGTAAGACATCCATGTCTTGGAATCGGCGTGGCTTCGTAGTAGCCACGGAGAGTAAGGCACCTCTCTTGGGTAGAACCCACAATACTTTTCCAATGCAATGTCTGTTCGACAGAACCATTTCGATCATGTCAATTTAATTATGTAATTATTTATTTATTAAATATTTTTTGTAAGATATGTGTAATAAAATTAATTTTCTGTACTGTATGCACCTTGTATACGTTATTTGTTATACCTATTCCTGCTCTTCCCGGTATAATTCCTCACCCGAATGTCCTCGAATTATTTGGAATACATATATATGTTTACACCTATGCCTGTTCTTCGGTGATATTCAAAATAAATTAAAATCAAGTATCGAGGGAAATGCCGCCAGTAGTAGAAACGGTTAGGAATGCTCGATTATCCTGGTATGGAGCGGATGTATGGCATGAAAGTCTCGAAAGAGTCACAAGATGGATGGACGGGAATGTGCAGGAAGAGTAAGAAGCAATGAGTATGATGATTCAAATTGAAGTTCCCATCGACTATAAAACCACGATTGCTATATTAGACATTTAGCAGAATCAATCGACGAATGTTGTGGGCATAGGCGCCAGTCCAACCTGAATTAACTAACCACTTGTATATGTTTACGTGTACTTACCAATTAGTACATGTCGGCTCCCATTTAGTGGGAGTACCGGTAACAATTTAGTTCGAACAGTTGTTACTTGCCATATTACTGACTTGATACTAGAAGAGCAGCTGAGAGCGGTGGCTTTACGTGCTCTCTGAATCATTGACTATTACTGGGATGTAATGGCAACATTAAACTGGTGTTTGGCACCAATATTTTGTTGCTAATCCCATAAAAGTAGTAAAAAAATCCGGAATGAAAATATTAATGGATAAAACCTTTCCGCTTTAGCCTTGACCTCGTGGCGTGAAAAAATGAAAAACATTTTTCATTGTTTCCCATATATACCTTTGCGATCCTTCCTACCCTGAATAACATCATGTGTGATTTATAAAAGTTCTTTCACCCAAGTTGACACACGCATACAGCCATTATTAATCATACCGTATGTGTTGTTTCGTTTTGTGCTAAATGTTTATGTGTAGGTATTAAGTACGTATATTTCATTTAAATTACCCATTTCCAATTTCATGGAGGGAAATTAGCCTACTGGACTGTGGTACGGTTTGTGGCGCAGGCTTTGGCGCACCCCCGGTATGGAATGGGTAGGTGACAATATATATAAGTCATCATAAGGAGAAAAAAACAATATAAACATGAAATCGAAATTATAGTGTCACACATTTCACTAAAGACTGCCTGAAATTTCAGGTAAAGCGCTTAAGCCATTTGTAGGGCACCGGGAGTATTTTTTAAATAAATAAAAATGTTAGTCCATCATTGGCTCATTGGATCCAACACCCATAAAGAGAGTAACCTTTGTCTTCCTCTGGCAACGTATAACTCATTTTTATGTTTTGGTACGTCGACGAGGCGATACAACAAGTTTCAAATTTAAAAAATACCAACCAGTATGCATACTATTATATCTGAAATCGGAAATCATTCATGTATCATGGCTGACAGAGTCGAACCAATTTATCCCGTCTGTGGCAGATGCATATTTCCTAAATGTCAGATTCGTCAGAGTCCGTGCGGTAACAGATTTAGAATACACAATGTCATCAACCAATACCATCCTGCGGGTGTCGAAAGAGTCTGCTAAAGGAACGCAAGAGGCAGATCACCTAGACGCAAGAGTGAGCCATGCCAGCTTATTCCCCTCCATGGCTTGGAGGAAGCAGTGGGTCCTTTATGCTCTGAAACATCCGCTTATGGATATTATACGCATCAACAAGCTTAGAAGGGAATATTTGAAAACCTCAATCCAGGTAAAATGAATATAATGTCATCCATAGTTGTTCATTTTTTGCTTAAACCGCTTTGCTATGTTCGCGGCCATTTTGCAAAACAGAAAAAAGTAATTCTCGCTTTGCTATTATTATTATTTTGGATAAATCTATTAAACATCCGCTAAGGGCCTGCGCCTCATCATCCGCTATTTTCATCACTAAAAATAACAATCATCAATGCAATGGTACAAAATTATAAGCTTACTCGAGAAAAATACTCAATCGCTTTTGGGCAAGAGATCCACACACCGCTTCATCATCATGCTTGATGGCCATTTCATGTTGCATGCGCGTTTTAATTTAATTTGCTAGATTACGTGTTGATCTCTTTAGGAAGGCGAGGCACAAGCCGAAGCGCCTGCGGCAGAAGCAGCGCCGGCAGCGCCCGCGGACGGTGCGCCGCCAGCTGAAGGAGTGCCTCCAGCTGAAGGGGCGCCTCCAGCTGAAGGGGCGCCACCGGCTGATGGGACGCCCCCAGCAGAAGGGGCGGCGGCTCCAGCCCCTGCAACTGATGGAGCGCCCCCTGAAGCGCCCCCTGCAGCGCCCGCAGATGCAGCTGCACCAGCGGCGCCGGCAGAAGGTATAGTTCAATCAAATATTGCGAGAGGCTCTCGCTTGCAATGTAAAATGCTCAACGGATTTTCATGAGTTTTGGTGTAGAGGTGCGTCAAATTGAACATACAAAGTGCCCCTGTTGCCTGACCATGGCGTTTGTATTAAAGGTGCCCCAGCGCCGGCAGCACCAGCCGCCCCCGCGACCGACCCCGCTGCCGCTTCGCCAGCTGACGGTAATATTTCTTAAGAAAAGGATTATTCGCACAGCGCTCCTACTGAGTCCGACTCGATAGAAGGAACTTCGTAGACTGTGCCGCGCTGACCAATCACATTGGTACTGCCGACATCATTAGTAGGACAAGTATTCCCGAATATACTTTGTCGCTGTTTCATCCTGTGGTCCGCAGGCAGCAGCCCCATCGGGCACACTCTCCCGTGCGACGCCCCGCGCACTTAGGCGTCACACCTTCGCGGTAGGCTATACCGGCGGACGGTGGGCGATCCCCGACCCAACCGTCCGCAGCCTCGGCTAGGGCGGCATCAGGCGCAGGTGAACGCGCCCGCGCCGCCCCGCGCGCCGGCGGCGAATCGGGTCCGAAAGGGGTGAATCCTCCCGGGCCCTCTCCGCCGCCTCCTTCTGCGAAATGACGTCCTCGCAGAAGGCAGCGACCGCGGTCCAGGCCCTGTCTCCGCCGACCATCACTCGCGCAACGGCCGGCAGCGACAGGTCCATTCCAATGACTGCAGCGAGTTCCCGGCGCTGCTCAGCCCAAGCCGGGCACGACTCGAGCGTGTGCTGCGCCGAGTCCTCGCTGCAGTCGCAGTGGTGACAGCCCGGAGTCGGCTCTCTTCTTGCGACATCGTGCAGATATTTGCCGAAGCAACCGTGCCCCGACAACACCTGCACGAGTCGGAAGGTGAGGACTCCGTGCTGCCGCACCGCCCATTCTTCCAATATCGGCTGGAGCGCCCCTACGGTCCGCAGACCAGCCCGAGGCGTCTCCAGCCGAGCTTTCCACCGTGTGAAGGTGGTGTGGCGGGCATCATCCCGCCACGCAGTGATCGCGCTCGGCGGGGGGTTGGAGCCCCCCGCCCGCGCCGTCGACACCCGCCGATAAACGTCGGCGAGCACTTCCGCCTCCAAATCCCACGGGGGGGTTCCGGCCAACGCACACGCGGCCTCGACACCTACCGTGCGGTAGCCGCGTATGGCCCTGACCGCCACGACCCTCTGCGGACGCCACAGACGGGTCCTATTATGGGTGGTTAGGGACTCCGCCGACACGGGGGCACCGTAGAGCGCCATCGACCGGACCACCCCGGCGTAGAGTCGTCGGCACGCTAGACTCGGTCCGCCCATATTCGGCATTAGGCGACCGAGGGCGGACGCCGTGCCGACGAGCCTTGGCGCGAGTTGGCGAAAGTGCTCGTCGAAGCACCACCTTCCGTCGAGTACCAGGCCCAGATATTTCATGTGGGCCCGGATACCGACCACAGTACTCACAACCGATATCGAGGCGCCGGCGGGTGGGCCGCGTCGAGGCCCATGGAAGAGTAGGGCCTCAGACTTGTTAAGGGCCACCCGAAGCCCCAGCGCCTCGATCCTCCTGACCACCTCCGCGGTACCCGAGGTGGCCAGGGCTGCCGCCTCCCCTAAGGTCCCGCCCCGGGCTGTGACGAGAGTGTCGTCGGCGTAACAGATTACGCCCAGCCCGGGGGGAAGCCGGCCGAGATAGAGACTACCACCTAGAGTGCGACGGGCCGTAAGATGTTATTGGTTGGTGGTAAATAAAGTTCATTTTGAGTTTCCTATATTTGTCATCTCTTCCAACATCCTCAGGGTGATTTTTAGCAGATGTACCGCCTTTGGATCAACGGGTCCCGGGTTCGATTCCGGGGTCGGGCAAGTGTCTTTGTCTAAACCAGAGGCACTTGCTTGGAGTCTGGGTGTCATTTGTGTTGTTGAATGACATTTTTGTAAACTGACCCAGCGATACAGGTTATACCTAGTGCTGGGGTTACGTTTTTTATTAAAAAATAATAATAAAAATACTAAATTTAATAATGACGTTGTATTTAATCGTTGTATAAATTATAAATTTGTAGCTGCCGCAGCGCCACCTCCGGATCAGCCCCCGCCCGCACCACCAGCGGAACCCGGTATGTTATAATACAGTATCATTTTATTTGATCTCTCTGGGGACACGCTTGACACACCGTCCGCGTCGCCGTGCTTGATACACGACTACTCATTAAAAGTTCAGCGGTTTACCCTCATACGTGCCGTTTAGCACGACAGAGGTTCGCAAGATGTTGTCCGCGGCGCAGGCATGGGACCATTGGAGGGCATCCTGGGTAACTGGGGCGCTCTTATTTACTGAGGCTTTTGTCGGTGGACCTCAGTTTCATTGGAAATCTTCATGATTATATGGTTGCTGAGCGGTAGCCTGAAAGACGGCAGGTTTGCCCCGGACTACCCACTAAAACCAACATCGTCCCTCAACTGCTCGAAACAGGGCCACGGGTTTTGCCCCCCAATGGGAGAACATGCTCCGCGATCCAGACGAGCAATGGCCCGCCATGCTCAGCTAGCCCCACGCTTTGATAGGAATCTCTGGATGATCCCTAACCCCACAAAGTGGCACGTGCGGGAATTAGCAGGTGCCTCTTGCAGGCGTCAGCTAGTGATGGCGTCTGAGCCAGCACTTAGCTGTCCTAGCGGTGGCGGCCCTAGGCGCCCCTTCACTCCCGCTGTTAGTGAGATGTCTTGACGGGAGGACGGCAGTTGGCAATCGCTCCTTGTAAATACTGGTAGTTAGCCAATTGAGGTTAGGCCAGTGCCAAAGGGGATAAATCAAAGGAGATAATAAAATTTGTTAACATACCTAACTATCATTTAGCATCAAGTTTTAGCCGAAAAGATAGTAAGCGAGGAGGATCTTGCATAATTCTCAAGGACGTACTACATTACAGAGAACTACCAAAAATAGCAAAGATGTCTCAAACTGGGGTTATCGAATGCTGTGCCATTGAGCTAACAAAGTTTAAGATTGTAGTAGTGTGCATTTATAGAGTTCCAAATGTAAATAATTTTTCACAATGTATTGATGTATTAGAACTGATATTACGAGATTTAGGGAAAACATGTTATAAAAACATAATATTAGCTGGAGACTTTAATATAGATACTTTGAAGAAAACCAAGCAGTCAATGGAATTCGGAAGTGTATTATCGAATTTCAACTTACAGTTAGCTGTACGTGAGCCAACTCGACTCAAGAGTGGAACATGCATTGACAACTTTGCACATAACTTCAGTAAATCATGTAAAGTTGCAATATTAGAACTCGCGCTTTCAGACCATACAGCCCAGTTACTCAAATGTCCAATAAATAAAGAGGATGTTATTGGTAGTTGGCGAAAAATAGGACGGGCATACACAACAGATAATATTAGTAAGTTTAAAAGTTATATAAGTAGCTTATCCTTTTCAGACGTATATGAATGTTATGACCCGAATTTGGCGTATAACAAGTTTATGAATCTGTTCTCTTTTTTATATTTACAGTGCTTTCCTGAAAAACATTTAATTATCAACACACAAAACAAACAAAAATGGATATCACAGGGCATTAAGATATGTAGCAAAAAGAAACGTAAATTATTGTGGGAATACAGAAGGAAACCTACATTACAAAATAAAAGTCTATTCAAAAATTATTCTAAGTTATTCCGTAAAATTATAAATTTAACACAAAAGGCGCAGAATAGTCATAAAATAAAATCATCTAAAAACAAATCCAAAGCCACTTGGCAGCTAATAAACACATCTGTGAGTAAGCCGATAAATCATATTAGCAAACTTAAAGTAGACAGTAGAATAGAAACTGACCCCAAAGTTATTGCTAATGCGTTTAATAACTATTTTGTTGATAGTATTGACCCTATGACTGATAGTAAACTAAAAAAATGTCATATAATAAGTAGAAGGGAATCTATGTTTATGGTACCTAGTTTGCCACAAGATATACTTAAAATCATCATGTCACTAAAAAACACAGGAAGTGTAGGGTTAGACGGAATCTCTACTAAAGTAGTCAAATCAGTAGCTCACGAAATTTGTGGACCCCTAAGCCACATAATTAATCTAAGTATCATTAAGGGTGTTTTTCCAGACTCACTGAAAGTAGCAGTAGTAAAACCACTTTTTAAAAAATTAGACCGAACGTCATTGGAATGCTATAGACCTATATCATTGATTCCCGTCTTCTCTAAAGTCTTTGAGAAATATTTCTATATGGAGCTCAATACATATATGGAGAAAAAAAACATTCTGTGCAAAGAACAAAAAGGTTTTAGACAAAATAAAACAATTAATATGGCTATTTTTGAGTTTTTAGAAATTATCATGACTAATATGGATAAAAATAATCCAGTCTGTGCTATTTTCTGCGACATGACACGAGCCTTTGATTATGTACATCATGACATACTTTTAAAAAAACTTGATAAATATGGCGTCAGGGGAAATCTTTCGAATTTGTTTAAGTCATATCTAGAAAACAGGAAACAAATTACACAGATTAACCGAATAAGTACTAATTCAAAACTAGAAGAAACACACACATCCAATGAACGTAAAACGACATATGGTGTCCCACAGGGAAGTGTATTGGGACCTCTTTTATTTACAATATATATAAACGACTTACCTAGCTCGAATAAATATCCTATGACACTATTTGCTGATGACAGTACCGTTATCATACCGTGCAGTGATAAGAAAATATATAAAAACGATATAAATGACACACTTACTAAAATAACAGAATGGCTAGATGAAAATAATTTAATAATTAATCTTAAAAAAACATTAGTTGTACATTTTAGTCAACGCCCACACACATTAAATATTGATGTTAACCATAACGGGAATAAAATTGAGTCAGTAGAATCCACTAAATTTTTAGGACTTATTATAGATCGCAATTTAAACTGGAAACCACATACACATAATTTAAACGAAAGAGTGTCTAAAAGTGCTTATGCACTGTATAGTATTTCTAAAGTGCTTAATGCAGATGCTCTTCTAACAGTATACTATGGATTAGTTGAGTCCATTCTCAGATATGGAATAATCTTCTGGGGTAATTCAACCAACAAGGATATTATATTTAAAGCCCAAAAACGATGCCTTAGGAGTATGTTTAGACTACACCCGACCGACAGTTGCGTACCATATTTTAAAAAACACAAAATATTAACGGTACCTTCTCTATATATTTTAGAAATACTGGTGTTCGTAAAGTCAAATCCCAACTTATTCCGTCGCATGGCGGACATAGTCCCAAGAAACAGAAGGATCCATATGGAACTTTGTTTGCATAGCGCAAAAACTGCACTTATGCGCAAAAGTGTCTTCTGCATGGCTCCGATAATTTATAACAAAATACCAAAAAGTTGGCATGGTTTGGACATAGGTAGTTTTAAGAAAAGGGCTAAGAACTTCCTGGTAAATAAAACTTATTACAGCGTTGCTGAATTTATTGAGGACACGATCTGCCCATGATGTTAATTTAAAAACAATGTATTTGTTAATTCCCACTTATTTAATTTTAGTATTTAAGTTTCTTTTGAATTTAGTTTTGATGTTTTTAATTTATTTCACCCAATTGCTAAACTGTGTTATGGCATTTTATAAATTTAAATTTAAACATAATTTGTACGCCATAAGTATATGGCAATCATGTAATTAAGAACAATATTATAATTGTAAGATATTACATGCCTAAGTGCATGTACACACATGATTGAACAAATAAATGGTTATTATTATTATTATTATAACTTATCATGTCTCTTTATTTCTTATTTTTACATATATTTTTAAAAAATACAAAATGTTTTAAAAAATTATACATAAAAATAGAGAAAAAAACGTCGAAAACGAGGTCGAAGACCTAAGCTACCGACGGTTCAGGGCTCCAGAGAGAGGAACCTCCTCACGATCCTTGCAGAGTCCAGTATGACAGCCTTTTGAATCAGGCCCTTAATCCAGCAACCCAGCGAGAGTTTCTTGAGGTGTTGGTCGAAACTCTTCGCAATAAGACCGTTTACTGAAACAACTATCGGCACAATGATTGTTGAATCAACATGCCACATTGCGGTAACCTCGTGAGCCAAATCGAGATACTTGGTGAGTTTCTCTTTTTCGGCTTTAACGAGGTTCTCGTCATGCGGGATAGTGACGTCAACAAGCGTTGCCCGGCTCGCCAATCGGTCAATTATCACTATATCAGGCTTATTAGCGAGAATAGTCCTGTCAGTGATAATCGATCGATCCCAGTAGAGCGTGACATGACCATTGTCGAGAACTGGCGCAGGCTGGTATTGGTAGTAGGGCACTTCAGTATCCACAAGACTATATTTAAGGGCAAGTTGTTGATGGACTATCTTGGCCACTTGGTTGTGTCTGTGCAAGTATTCTCCGTTAGCAAGACGAGAACAGCCAGAGACAATATGCCTAATGGACTCTCCTGGACGATGACAGGCTCGACAGATGTCGGCAGTCCCATCCTTTAGGATATGTCTCCGGTAGTTATTCGTCATGATAACTTCGTCCATAATTGCACATGCAAACCCTTCAGTCTCCCCGAAGAGATTACTGAAGCGTAGCCAAGCCACAGAAGCGAGTTGGTCTACGTCCGGCCCAGTGAGAGCCTTGTAGAACCTTCCGTGTAACTCCTTGCTTTTCCATATAGTCGTGCGGTCCAAAATGCTTAACACCTGGGGCTTGCGCCAATTCTGTTTTGCCAAGGATAAAGGTGTGAAGGAATTGTCAACATTGGCCATATCCCGGTGCACACCCTCTGTTGGCTGTAGGAAGTATTCCCGCAGGTTGCATACCTCGCGGTTATGTAGGTTTTTGACGTTTAAAAAACCACGTCCCCCACATTTCCGTGGGATATACAACCTCATAACAGACGAACGGGGGTGGTGCATTCGATATAAGGTCAATTGTCGACGTACCTTTCTATCCAAGGCGTCTAACTCAGTCTGAGTCCACCTTAGAATGCCAAACGAGTAAGCAAGTGCAGGCATAACCCAACCATTGACAGCGCGAACCTTATTACCGCCAGACAAAAGACTTTTAAGTACTTTTGTAAGGCGGCTGAAGAAACATGCTGTCAATGACTGTTTTATCTCCTTGTCAGCTATACCTAGTCCTTCTGCCATTCCAAGGTACCTATAGGTTTCCGACTCCGAGAGACATCTGAATGACATATTTTCAGAGAGTTGTAATTCTTCCGAAGTTACAACTCTGCCCCTCTGTACATGAATGGCCGCACATTTGTCGACACCAAACTCCATTTTAATATCATTACTAAAGTTTTCTGTGATCTTTAATAATGATACTAAATCAGATTTCTTTGGTGCATACAATTTGAGGTCATCCATGTATAAAAGATGTGATATGACTTCACCATCTCTGCGGAGTCGGTAGCCTATCTTTGAATCCATTAGTAGCGTGCTTAATGGATTCATAGATAGGCAGAACCACAAGGGACTCAGGCTGTCACCTTGAAAAATTCCACGCTTTATCCTTAATAAGCCTGTGGAGTCAGAAAACCCCGCCATGTCTGGCAGACAGAGACGTGTGGTCCACTGGCTCATGCATACGCTAAGAAAAGAGCATAGATTTGGATGGAGACGGTACAAATCTAGTACTCTACTTAGCCATGAATGAGGCACCGAATCATACGCCTTTTTGTAGTCTATCCAGGCCATGGAAATATTTTTCTTGACTCGACGAACTTGTTGGCAAATAGTCATGTCAATAAGGAGGAGTTCTTTAGTACCCCGAGACCGTGGCTTACATCCATTTTGTGCGGTGGCCATGATATTATTAGCCAAAATGTGATCCATAATTTTGAATTTTAAAATGGAAGTAAGCAGCTTGTAGGTGGTAGGCAAGCAAGTTATAGGTCGATAGTTTTTCGGTTCCGAGGTACTACCGGATTTGTAAAGAAGGTATGTGACGCCGTTAGTCAAAAATGTAGGCAAAGTTTTTGATGAAATAGCGTTTTGGAATTGTGTTGCCAGACGTTCATGTGAGCTGTGGAACCGTTTAAGCCAGAAATTGTGCAGGCCATCTGGTCCCGGGCTCTTCCAGTTTGGAGCCAGACGGACTGCACGGGCTATATCTGCCTGGCTGATAATCACTTGTTCCATGGCCGTGATATGTTCACATGAACGCCTAACAATAGTCATCCAATCGCCTTCAGTGTGATTAATTGGTTGTGCCCAAATATCCTGCCAAAATGTGTACATTCTGACTGGATCCGGGGTCAGACCAAGACTGATTTGCCGACTATTTTGCTCCCAGTTTCGATATACCTTCTTTGCATCACTTTGGAAGAGGCGATTCTGTTTGTATCTATTGGAGCGCTCCTTGAAGCGTCGTATCCGTTTTGCCCATGCTTGTACCTTTTGTTTGTAAAAGTCAATGCGTTCCGTAATCCAGGCATTATAGTCTTGGGGTCTGACCCCAGTCCCATTGAATGCCTGATGTACGAAACGCATGACCCTTGGACGACTATTTCCATTTTTATATGCATATAATTTGGCAATAATTGTTCTGGCTGTGTTAATTCGCAACTCAATTCTATGTTGCCATGCTGGGATAGTCTCCATTTGTGTAGTAAGCCTGTTTTGGTTTGGGAACCTAACACCACCTACTCTACAAACGGCGACAGCACCGCAATATAGGATTGAATGCGTTTCTGTCAAGTTTTCTGATTTATCAAAATGGGATTGTAAAAATGTGTTGAGAACGGAAGTTAAAGCCAGAATATGTTTGTTCATGGGCAAACGTGGTAACCGCGGTCGATCAGATGCAGGGACATCGCGGTATACCAGAATCGCGTCATCCAAAGCCCTCCTTAATTGCTCATCATACTGGTTGTTAACATTTACCTCCTCATTCTGCACCAATTCCGCTGGCGCGAGTAACGGTGGATCCGGCTGTATAGCAATAGCCGATACCGCCGGGTCAGGTTGCGGGCGAACAACAGGGCGAGAAGATAATGTTTCCAGGCGTAGACGATCAAGTACGGGCTGTGCGAGCAGCTGAAGCCGCTGGATAGCACGCACTTGGTCCGACAGCCGTTGTACAGTAACTGTCGTTCCTGGGTTAAGGTCCTGAAACAAGGCAAACATTCTGGAACGGTAGGCAGTGAGGTTGGTTCCCCCCTCTGTCGCCCCATAATACGCTCGCATGACATTCTCATTTAATTCTTGAGACCATCTCATGCGGCGCACTGAACCACCGGTAGCGGAGGCCATCGACGTTGCAGTGTGCTCCGTGGACCTCAAGCTTGCCGGCAGCGGGCGACCCCTACGCGCAGAACGCTGCGCTGTAGGAGGCACTGGAGATCCAGCGTCGTCACTAGAAGCCGCGGTGACAGGCGGCGTGTGGTACTCGTCTTCTGACGACGATGAGGAACTGGACTGTGGTGTTAGTCGTGCGCTGGCAGTCCCATAGGCAGCACGCAAACGGCATCGTCTTGGTGGGTTTCGTCTTGTAGATTGGCTCATTGCAGTTCAAAAAATTATTACGGCATATTTCCCAAAGTTGTTTGTATGTATATATATACGATATTAGCACATTTTTTATGATTAATAAACACATTTTAAAATATATTTCCGAAAAATTTCTGTTGACGTGCACGTTGACAGGCGGTTGCCTAGTAATTATTATTATTATTATTATTATTATTGGTAATTTATATCACAAATGCTATTTGTATTGCAGCCCCTGCGACGCCAGCGGCAGCACCCGCGGTTGAAGGTAAGTTCTATATGAACGAACTAATTGACAACATACCTACTAAAGACGAAAGGTATTGCTTGAGTAAGCATGATCCACTGTATACACATTATCGCGCGACCACATTTTGTAAATTCAGAGTGCGCATTTTAAATTATTTCCTCTTGTCTATTCAAATTTATTACCTACCACAAATGGGTTAATTCCTTAACTGACTGACTATTTTGGCAAATTAAATAGTTAGTGTTACTTTTTGTTTGCCTAAAATTGCTGAACTTAACTGTACCTTGTTAATTTGGCCTTAGACATTATGTAAAATGGACTCTGACATTAATATGGATGTTCATTTATCTGTCGACCGTAATAAAAAACCGAACAATTTACTGCAAGTGTGTCTATGGCCATAATCAATGGAATGTGATGTATCTCTTTCAGCTTCCGCGTAAGTGGGAATGAAGATGGGAATCGGCTGAAGCTAAATGCGCTGACGTCTTTTACAACTTCCATGTCACTTGTTAGCCATACGTTTGTAAATTTTGTACATGATTAAATAAAGTTAAACAATTACGAGTACTTAATTTCCCTTCGTGTTTTTCCTGTGCTACAGTACAGTACAGTGAGTACGACATACACTTTCACGGCCTGTTATTATTATATTGATAACAAAGTGTTCGGAATGCCTTCTTTTATTATTGCAAGGTGATATTTCACCTATTGGCGGCGACTATAGGAACTTGTTATGCAGAGCACTTTTCAAATTCAAATAATTTATTTAGTTTAGGTCACGATGGACACTTACAAAAAGTCAACGCATTATTCATAGAGATATTATATAATAAAAAAAGGTCTACCGTCAACCACCAGTTCGGAACGCGACCACTGCTGTGAAGAACTGGCAAGAAGATTATGAGATATCACAATTCAAAGATTGTGTTACACATTTTCAATAGTACCAGCGGATGAAGGAGAGGACTGTAGCGATTCTGTAGTTTTAATGGGAATGTTTGTGAAGAATTGTTCAAATTCAGACGCAACTTCTAAATCCGCTTCTAAATGTCCCGATTATTAACCTTTAAGTGATAATCAATATGAATATCCGTATTTTTACCGCTTTCACTATTTATAATTCTCCACGTTGTTTTAATTTTGTTATCTGCATGAATTATCTTATTTTTTAGGTACAATGCTATTGCAGTCGAACAAGTTCTCTTAAATACTTTGGAATAGTTTTTAAGATATTCGTGGAAAGATGGATCGCAATTATACACCTTTTCACCATATAAGTCAAACAGCTTATTTCTGCACAAAATGTTGCCCGGTTATTTATTGATAGTAGTTTTGGTTTAAAGAACTCTCTACTGATCAGATGGAATAATGAATTATAAAGATGGCCGGGATCATTTTGACTACGCAGCCCCAGTAAACTTTCAGCAATATTAGATTTGAACTACTCAAGGCGGCTTGCATTATTAGGAATGAAACTTACATTTCTCTTATTACCGTTAATAGGATGTCTACTAAATTGAAATGTTTTGGGAATTATCGCAGTAATAAGACACAAGGACTTATACCAAGCAAGTTTAATCACGGAATGGCCTACCCACATACAAGTGACAATTATGATTATCTCCGTACCTTACACCCTCACCCTTAATTTTAACTTAATACATAAACTTAAATGTTAAACACGATTATTAACTATGATGACTATGCTAACAATTCTACAAAAATAAATATATATTATTATCCACATCATTCAATAGCGAACCTAATCACAGGTTTGCGCGTTCTCCTGGGACGTTGTACAGGTGACACCGGTGCTGTGGTGTCAGCTGGTGTAACTCGAAGCTCCGATGAAATATCTGCCCTTGGGACGGGTGTGGGGGTACTGAATACTTCCTCGGGACCTCGAGCCTCACCACCCGGTGAGGAACTGAACTCATCTCCTTCCTCCCTATTTCCACCGGGGTCAGTGAATTCACCTGATGCACCGAGCACCGGTTCATCCCTTTCGGCACCGTTTACTGACTCTGTGTCATCACTAGGACACGTAACATTAGACATACGGGACCTACGACGAATCTGATCTATATGTCTTGTGTGTTGTCGACCGTTATCGCTATTCTCACGAATCGAGACCCTTCGAGACCCTTCCTGCCGTTCTATGTATCCCTTTTCCCACTTTTGCTGGCCACGATAATTTCTAAACCAAATCGGTTCCCCTGGTGCGAGTTCCCTCAGTTTACCCCCGGAATATTCAACCTGACGCCGCTGGGCCTCGCTGACCCTATCCAGTACAGCCCTGTCGCTGCGTATTAAATCTAAACGAGAACGCAGCGAACGTTTTTGTAAAATTTGTGCAGGCGTTTCCCCTGTCGTACTGTGAATACTGTTTCGGTACGAAAGCAAGAAGGTCTGTAAAGCCGCATCAATATCCTTGCCATCCGTAAAAGCCTTTTTAATTGCATTTTTACACAGCTTAACTGCATTTTCCGCCGCGCCATTCGATGCCGGATGATAAATTGGCGAAAAGGACTGCCTGATACCATTGTTTTTTAAAAAATAGCTGAACTCTAAACTAGTAAAAGGTGGTCCCTGATCCGATACTACTTCGACTGGTAGTCCGAACCTTGCAAACAGCCCTCTTAAACATTTAATGACATAGCTAGCAGTGGTTCGCGACATTTCAAAAATTTCAATCCATTTGGATGTGGAATCTACGACCACTAAAAAAGTTAGTCCTCTAATTGGACCTAAAAAATCTATGTGAAGTCGCGACCAGGGCTGAGCGGCGTACGGCCACGGTCGTGGCGGTGCTCGAGAGGGCGCCGGTAATTCTACCGCACATGTAGAACATTGTCGACACATGTCTTCAATCTCCGCATCCAGTTTAGGCCACCATACATAACTACGAGCCCATGATTTCGTTTTTACGATTCCTAAATGACTACTGTGAAGTTGTTTAAGAATTGTAGGACGTAGCGACGAAGGTATTACCATTCTATATCCCCACATTACGCAGTTTCCCTCTGAATAAATTTCGTTGCGCCGAATATAGTATGGCTTAATAGCCTCGTCGTCACAATGTGCCGGCCACCCCGTTTGGGTGTAGAGAAGCACCTTGCTAACCACTGGGTCTGCAGCAGTCGCCTTTTTTATATCTGAGTGATTCACTGGTAAAAAATCCTCAACGAAATTTAAATAGGTCACCTCACTATGCGAGTCTTCGGTAATTGTTTTCGATGGTAATCTAGATAACGCATCTGCACTATTCCTTGAAGAGGAAACATATTCAATATCGTAATGATACCCTGATAATAAAACCCCCCAGCGTTGCATCCGGCTTGCAGCCATTACCGGTATGCCCGTCTTATTTCCGAAAATCGCTGTTAATGGCTTATGGTCTGTCCTTAACGTGAACCGCCTACCATAGAGGTACTGGTGAAATTTCTTCACGCTGTACACGATGGCTAGAGCCTCCCTCTCTATTTGCGAGTAATGACGTTCAGCGTTGGTAAGAGCTCGCGATGCGTAAGCGATAGGTCGTTCTCCACTAGGCGTGACATGCGCGATTACTCCGCTTACGCCTACGCTACTCGCGTCCGTGGTTAAAACTATGTCTAAATCTGGAGAGTAATGTACTAGCACTTCACTTGAAGTCAGTAAATGTTTAACTTTTTGAAAAGCCTGGTCACATTCTTCCGACCATTCGAATCTGGTGCCCTTTTTTAACAACCGATATAGGGGTGCTAAAATAAAACTAATGTTTTTAACAAATTTTGCGTAATACATCACCATGCCTAGAAACGACCGTAGCTCACTAACCGTCGTCGGTGTGGGGGTGTCATTAACGGCTTTAACTTTATCTGGGCACGTGTGTACCCCGTCTTTGGATATCGTGTACCCTAAATATGTTATAGATTCTTGGAAGAAACAACACTTTTCTTTCTTGACCTTGAGTCCGTTAGATTCTAATATACTAAATACCTTATTTAAATTATTTAAATGTGATGTTGTGTCTTTTCCACTTATGATTATATCGTCTAGAAACACCCCAACATATGGCAGGTTCCCGAATAATTGTTCCAGAGTTCTCTGAAATATCCCTGGACTGGATGCGAGGCCGTAAACTAAACGGTTGTATTTAAATAATCCCTTATGTGTATTTATCACCGTATATTTACTAGTCTCGTCTAACTCAATTTGGGCATAGGCCTGGGACAAATCGATTTTTGAAAATCGCTCCCCCCCATGGAGGCGGGCCAGCAAGTCTTCAACCCTAGGTAACGGATAACGGTCGACTTCCAACACTTTGTTCAAGGAAAGTTTATAGTCAGCGCATATTCTAATGTTACCGTCCTTTTTGATGACTGGCACAATGGGCGTGGCCCAGTCCGAGCGCTCCACCGGCGTCAGCACGCCGTCCCGCACCAGCTGCTCCAGCGCGTGCTCCACCGGCTCGCGCAGCGCGTACGCCAGCGGGCGCGCGCGCAGGAACACCGGCCGCGCGTCGGGGCGCACGTGAATACTGCCCTTGCCACCCGTAAAACGTCCCAAGCCGTCCGCGAATACATTATAGTATCTGGAAATGAAATCATTTACATCAAAACTCGCACTTGACACCTTGTACATTGCTGACTTTAAATCATTGGTCGCTTTCAACGTAATACCTAACTCTGTCATCCATTGCCGTCCTAGTAATATTGTTTTTCCGTTATCAATAACAAAGAGGTCCAAATGTTTACACATGTTTTTAAACTTTACTAGCGGCCTAATTACACCCAAAGGTCGGATCATTTCCCCAGTGTAATATCTTAAAATTAGATTACATTTAGATAATTTTATATGTCTTTAATGTTGTTTATAATAATCAGCGCTAATGCATGACACCGCGCTCCCCGTGTCACACTCCATTTGTATAATTTTATTCCCAACATTCAACGTCACGACTATGGGTGGATAATTAGATATTGATAACTGATTTATGGTAATTACCTCTTCGTCGATATCATAACCACTCGAATTAACCACCTCCACTAGATTGTTATGTCCATTATTCCTTACGATCGGGCACATTCGTCGCAGGTGTCCCGGTTGATTGCAGACCCGACACACGTACTGGCGAAACTTGCACGCGGCTGGTTCGTGGTCACCTCCGCATACTCGACACTGCCTGCGCTCGCCCCGCCGCCAGCCGTGCTCGGCGACAATCCCCGTGCCGCTGCGGCGCGCGCCCGTGTCCCGCTGCGCTCGAACCCCCGTATCCTTGCGTATGCCGTTTGTTGATGAAACTTGAGATCGCTCCCTGTTATTTGTTCGAGCCAACATTACCATTTGGCAATCGCTCGTTGTTGGAAGGCCGTTTCGCGGTTCCACCAAAGCGGCATTCTTCTCTGCATTGTCCATACTCTGCGCCAAACTGCAAGCCTTATGGAAATCGAGCTTGTCTTCCGCGAATAACCGCTGGCGAATCGCCTCGTTTGTCAGTCCGCATACCAGCTGATCTCTTAAACATTCGTTCAGCCCTTGGCCAAACTCACACGTCCTTGACATCTTCTTTAAGTCTGCGATATAATCCGATATTTTCTCTCCAACACCTTGATTTCTGTGGTGAAACTTGTAACGCTCCGCTAGTATGCTCGGGCGTGGCTGCAGATGTCGCTCCAAAATGTCGGTTAGCTCGTTGAATTTTTTTGCAACGGGCTTATCTGGCGTACACAAATTCACGAGCAATTCGTAACTTCTAGCGCCCATCACTGTCACTAATGTTGGTACTTTCAAATCATCCTTGATATTGTTCACAATAAAGTACTGCTCCAACCTTTCTACATACAAACGCCAGTTATCACTTTCAATGTTAAATTCCGCAATTTTGCCGACCGACATATTTGTAGGAATCGTTTCTTTTTATTTAATCACTCCTGTTATTTACACACGCGTTCTTTGACTTTGTTTTCCTCGTCGCCAATGAAATGTTTTGGGAATTATCGCAGTAATAAGACACAAGGACTTATACCAAGCAAGTTTAATCACGGAATGGCCTACCCACATACAAGTGACAATTATGATTATCTCCGTACCTTACATAAATGATGCTAATTGAGCACAATGATCTGAATCAATGACGTTTAAGATTCTACTCTGAATTGGTTTGGTGGATGTAAATATGTTGTCAATACAGGTGGCGCTTGTAGCAGTCATCCTAGTCGGTTCATAAAAAACATTGAACAAGATGTAACATTTTAGCAAGGAGATAAATTTGCATGTTACAGTAGATTTTTCTAGTATATTTATATTAAAGTCTCCACAGACTATAATCGTTTTGTTACAGCGAGATACTATAAAAACATACTATAAACATACCGCGCATGGGGGCCTGTACACGCTCATAACAAAAAGCTGCTCACTCTCAATACAAGCAATCTCAATAACTCGTTCAACAGAGAGGTTGACAACATCCTTACGTTCCTTAAATTTATATTTATTACTAGTTAATTATGATAAGCTGTGCAGAACTACTACGACATTATAGAGAACACAATCTTACAGAGCGCTGAACGTACTAGCATCAATTTTGCATCATCAAACTATAACAACAGTACATCATCATCATCAGCCTATTTCAGTCCATTGCTGGACGTAGGCCTCCCCCAAGGCTCGCCACTGAACCCGGTCTTCGGTTCTATGCATCCAGTTGCTGCCGGCTGCCCGTCGCAGATCGTCGCTCCATCTAGCAGGGGGGCGTCCCACCCTACGTTTGCCAGTACGTGGTCTCCACTGTAGCACCTGTTTGCCCCAGCGGCCGTCAGTTCTACGACAGATGTGGCCAGCCCATTGCCACTTCAGCTTGCTAATCCTATGGGCTATGTCGATGACACGCGTTCTCGCTCGGATGACTTCATTACGAATTCTATCTCGTAGCGAGACACCGAGCATAGCCCGCTCCATAGCTCGCTGAGCGACTTTTAGCTGATGGACTAGCCGCACCGTCAGTGTCCACGTTTCAGCACCGTAGGTTAGTACGGGTAGGACGCACCGATTGAAGACTTTTGTCTTCAGACTCTGCGGTATGGGCGACGAAAAGACCTGACGAAGCTTCCCAAATGCTGCCCAGCCCAACTGAATCCTTCTGGCTACCTCCTTCTCGAAGTTGTTTCGTCCTAACTGCAGACACTGCCTGAGGTAGATGTATTCCGAAACAACTTCAAGTGGAGTACCATCAATGCTGATTGGTCCCGGACTGACATGTTCATTAAACATAACCTTAGTTTTTTTCCAAGCTCATTCCGAGACCAACCCGCTTGGATGCAGTGGCAAGGCTGTCCAGCATTTGTTGAAGATCCTGCAGCGATTCTGCCATGATGACAATATCATCGGCGAAGCGCAGATGGGAGTGTACTCGCTGTGTACTCGCTGTTAACATTAATGCCCCGTCTTTTCCAGTCCAGTGTCTTGAAGACGTCCTCCAATGCGGTTGGAAACAGTTTCGGGGATATGACATCCCCCTGTCTTACACCTCTGCCCAATTGGATTGGTCTTGTCTGGTCTTCCTGTACCTGGACGGTCTATGATGCAGCGTCGTAGAGGCATCTCAGCGCTTCTATGTATCGCCAGTCAACTTGGCACCGCTGCAAGGATTCCAGAACAGCCCAGGTTTCGATAGAGTCAAAGGCCTTCTCATAGTCCACGAATGCTAGACACAGCGGCCGATTATACTCTTCTGTTTTCTGTATAATCTGCCGCATTGTGTGGATGTGGTCTATGGTGCCAAATCCTCTCCGAAACCCGGCCTGCTCCGGTGGTTGGAAGTCGTCAAGTCTTTGTGCCAGACGGTTCGTGATGACTCTCGAAAACAGCTTATATACGTGGCTCAAGAGCGAGATGGGCCTATAATTCTTCAGAAGGGTCTTGTCTCCTTTCTTGAAGAACAAGACGACTATGCTCTTGCTCCACGCATTAGGAGTTCTCCCAGAGAAGAGGACGGTGTTGAAAATGCGTCGGAGCTGTCTGATTACAGGTAATCCACCTGCTTTCAGTAGCTCCGACGTAACTCCGTCCTCCCCTGGGGCTTTAACATTGTTAAGCTGTTTGAGAGCCAACTCGATTTCGTCAAGGCTGACTTCCGGCAGCTCATCTGTGTAGTGGCGGGACAACGTAGCTCTGGGATCTGTAGAAGCGGGTGATGGCTGTGGAGTATTTGAAGCGTATAGACGACCATAAAAACTCTCCACTTCCTTGACGATCTCCGGTTTAGATGAGACGACATTGCCGTTGGTGGTCGTGATCTTACTCAGACGGCTCCTCCCAAGACGCTGCGCGAACACTTTGGTCCCCCGATTTTGCTCAATCGCTTCCTGTATTTTTTCCGTATTCGCGCGTCGGAGGTCACGGCGTATCAGTGTCCTGATTTTCTTGTGGAGGGCCCTCTTTTCGGATGTTGTGGCGCTGGTATTTTGCCGTCTATCATCCATAAGCCGGAGAGTCTCAGTAGAGAGTTTCGATGCCCGTCCATATTGCATCCTCGCACAGAGCTTCCTTCCCTCGTCCTTAATTATTTGGACTACGTTGTCCAGATCCTCGTCAACGCTCATTGTAGTTTCCAGAGCAGCGAACCGGTTCTGAAGTTCCAGCTGGAACATTTTGGAATCGCTAGCCACTTGATGCAGGTTGGGTCGGAGTATAGACTTCATCAGCCGTCTGCGTTCAAGCTTGAAGTCTATATTCAAGGTGCCTCGTACAAGTCGGTGGTCACTACCCGTATTTACCCTGTTGACCACAGAGACATCCCTGAATATATACTTCTTGTCCGTCATGATGAAGTCTATCTCGTTTTTCGTCATAGTGTCGGGGCTTTGCCAGGTCCACTTCCTTTGGGGCTTTTTCTTAAAGAATGAATTCATTAAGAATAGCCCCTCGCGTTCCAGGAAGTTGACCAGCATTTGCCCCCTATGGTTCCTACATCCGTAGCCATGCGATCCGACTGCCGATTCGCCGCAACTTTGTACTCCCACTTTGGCGTTGAAGTCCCCCATGACAACATTGAAGTGAGCCTTAGTGGTATTATGCAGAGCCCTGTGCACGTCGTCATACACAATTTCCACTTCGTCGTCCGAGTATGTCGACGTTGGTGCATACACTTGCACCACTTTGAGGGAATACCTCTCGGTGAGCTTTAGAATGAGGTATGCAACCCGCGCCGACACACTAGATATCTCAACAATGTTGGCCTTGAGGGCCTTATTGACGAGGAATCCCACTCCACCTTGTGAGGATTGGTCTCCTTCTCGAAAGTAGAACAGATGGCCCGATTCCAGAGTAATGGTGTCCTCCCCCTCTCTACGGACTTCACATAACCCTAGAACGTGCCATCTTATATTGTTAAGTTCTACTTCGAGCTCCTCAAGATGTTCGTCCAGCCGCATCGTTCGTCCGTTGTACGTCGCCATGGTCAGTTGGTGGTGGTAGCTATCCGTAGCCCGGGGATTGTTAGCACCCCCCGCCTTACCGCTACCACGGCCGCTACCGTGGCCGGGGATAGTAAGGCTACCGGAAACTGGGGGCCGTTGCATATTTGTGCTATTCATATGGGGGGTTATGCCATAATCGCCACGCTTGGCAGGCGGGTTGGCGATCGCAGTAACGGATGGTATGTTTTTGGACAGAACGTCGCTGCTGCCCAACGTCTGTTGTCCCTTAGTCGCCTCTTACGACACCCACGGGAAGATATGGGGTGGTAGAATTCTTACTCCGCTACCGCACGATGGTATTTAGTATACAAATTAACAAATAGAAATCTGTTGTAATTATGTTGTTGCAGAGTTGACTGGCTCGTATAAATAAGCTGTTTTTGCGATGTACAGTACGTACAAATGGAATGTGAAGTAGGGGTCGCATACCCCTACTTCACATTCCATAGAATGAATAAGAAAAGGGGAATAAAATGAATAAGAGTCTCGGATAATGAATCCCAAGGAAGATATTGCTCTTCTTACAATATGATAAATATGAGATTCAAATGTAAGTTTGGAATCCACAAACACGCCTAGATCCTTTACGACGTTTCCTCGACTAATTGGTTGATCCCTTATTACGTAAATGAAGTGAACTGGGTGCTGCCTTCGTGAAAAGCTGACAGTCAAGCATTTGGAAACGTTCAGTTGTAGATTATTAGCCTCACAGTATACAGCAACTCTGGATAGATCGTCTTGGAGAAGAATGGCGTCAGACATACTAATTACGGATCTGAAAATTTTCATATCATCTGCGAATAATAGACATCGTGAATTCCGAAAGCAACTCCCTATGCCGTTAATAAAAATTGCAAACAATAACGGGCCCAATAAGGATCCCTGGGGGACTCCAGAGGGAATGGTTATCCTTGAGGATGTATTAACCATTCAGTGTTATGGCCTGCGACCTATTTAGAACATAAGAGGAAAACCATCTGTACAGGTCACCTCGTAATTTTTGTAGCAGGATATTGTGGTCAATGCGATAGAATGCTTTACTGAAATCAGTATTTATACTATCCACCTGGGATCCACCATCCATATTTTCAGCAACATAATCAGTAAACAGCAAGAGATTAGACACAGTTGACCGACCTTTTAAGAAACCGTGCTGCTCTGAATTGAGACTTGAAATTACACTTGAATATAATTGATCGTATACGATACGGTAATTCTCTTAATGCATATATGTTTGAGTAAAAGTAACCCAAGGCATCATCTATACTGCCCTTTTTTAAATTGGTCTCCCAATCTTTACTCCCCAGTTTAGAACGAATGACGTCATAATTGCCTTTATTGTATTGGTATGCATTACGCTGAGCAGCTTTCAAGGAACCTAAAGGAACAAAACTGGTAGTGATTAATAATGATGGATAATAGTCATCCTCTGGCAAAAGTGGATCAGTACAAGATGAGGCAGAGACGGACTCATTCGAAAGAACTAAGTCAAGTATTTTACCGTGTTTGTTAATAACAGCATTAAACTGTTTTAAATTACATAGGTTAACTACATCTATAACGCTTGTGAGAAAGTCTGTAGACGGTGTAAGTGGTTGTAAATCCCCGTCCAGATCTAACCAGACTATGGAGCTCATGTTGAAATCACCTAGGATAAGGAATTTGTCTAGAGGGTGGTCAATAACTATATCCGTCAGTTTATCAAGAATATTAACAAAGGCAGAGTCAACTAAAGAGACGATGGAAATAGAATTGGTAGGACGGGGGATGTGTGGCTGAAGGAGTTCGTACTGAAAATGTATTAGTTAAGTAAGGCCTATCAAATTTACGGCTTCGTCATGTCTACGAATGATTTTAAAAAACCTTATTCTTTTCTCCTTCTTTTTAAATCGTTGGTCAGGTCTCAGCTTAAATACGCGGTACCTGTATGGAATCCTTTCTATAAAAAAATATATAGATATACTCGAAAAAGTGCAGTCAAAATTCTTGAGATCTATGTCACAATAGTCATATTACTTCTTATACTAGTCTCCTTTCCATATATAATATACCTACTCTTTGTTCTAGGCGTATAATGCTTGAATCAATTATGTTGCATGCATTAGTTCATGGTAGATTGACTAACAAAATATGCTATCTAATCCCCCGAACGATTCGTAAGCGACAGGTATGTAAGCGTGAATTATTTGCTTTGTGTAAGTGTAAATCTAACGCGGGACTTCGAGCTCGTCGTCCGTCGCCTTATTCAACAATATAATGACTGCTTTATTGATATAGATATATTTTGCCTTAGCCCTCATAAGTTTTGTAATTGCATTCTACAATTGTTGGATTTAATAAAGTAGTTTAATTGTTCATTAATATTAATTTGTTAAGTAATTTAATTATAGTACTCTTGTTTCAAATTTCAATAATTTTATTTGTCATGTTTGCGAATATCTGTAGTCTTAATTTCTTCTTCTAAGCGTCTTGAAACTGATTGTAACGATATATATTTAGTATATAACTGTAATACGTGGATAACGCTGTGCGATTCAATGTTAGTAATTCTAGAAATCATAGCTGTTAAGTAATGTATACATTGTATTTGTTTGGACACCTAATAAATAAAATAAAATTATGGTTGTTTGAGACAATTCACGTTCCAAACAGTTAATGCGTTCTTTGAGCTGAAACTTTCTGTTACAAGTCCCCGCTATATTTACTGACTGGAACAGTAAATATAGCGGGGACTTGTAACAGGAACTTGTTAGGAGACTACTTAGTTGATGTAATACCAAATTCCTATTGATGGCATCTAATTATATCGGTTCGGTATTTTTCTGAAGGCATAGTACAATAGGGAACAATTTAATGTTATTCATGATGTTATTGTAATTTTATCGTACCCGCAACGTAAATACAAAAAATAGTCCTCTTAGTTTATTGGCAGCCTTTAAAATATCTCATTTATTAACAATTTTAAGTGTCCATTGCATCGTAGGTATATAAATTAATGCTTTGATAATACGGAAAAAGGTTATCTTTTTTAAAACACAAACTTGTATTTATTCCCAACTAACTTACAAAATACATGATACATATCACACATTAAAATTTGCATTTTGTGAGTGCACGCGAAAGCCATTCGTTGGCAGAACAGGCGGCAGTGATGACGGCAACGGCCGCGACACGTCGGGGTCGACCAGGTGCTCCATGGCCGCAAATGCCTCGTGATCCCTGATTTTATTCCTAAAAAAGACACTTTTTTGTTATATTTAAAGGCACGCCCTCACCGGGAGCATTCTCGTGTAATGTAACGTTACAGATTCGAGCATGCGTTCTTTTAGTCGCCTCTTACGACACCCTCAATATGGTATGGGTTGGTGACATTATTTATTCTTTATCGTCTTCGTTTCAGCCCATAAATGACCCTCACCCTACTCACAATTCATGGAAGGACATCAGCCTACTGTGCCGCGCTGGCAAGACGGGTTGGCACAGGGTTTGCTGACCCGGTAAGACTCCCTCCAAGTACGAATTATGTACGCGCATAAAGGATAAAATTCTAATAAATTGTCCGTGTGGTGACGGATTTAGAATACAGAATGTCACTAACCCATACCATATTGAGGGTGTCGTAAGAGGCGACTAAAATAACGCATTAGGCAGATCACCTAGCCGCAAGAGAAGGAAAACTTGATACAAACCCTGTGTCAACCTGTCTTGGCTGCGTGGCACAGTAGGCTAATTTCCCTACATGAACTTAGAGGAGGCCCGACTCAGTAGTGGGTCATTTATGGGCTGAAACGACGATAAAGACCCTGTAGTCCGGAAAACGATCACGCTTAGGTAAAGTTAGGTTAGTAGGCCTAACCGAGTTTTATGTATGAATTAACTCTGGCCTTGCTACGAATGATCGTCCTCGAAAGATATCGAAGCCACGCATAGCCATGTGTAATACCTTTTTAGAATTCCTATTAAATGCGCCAAAAATTGTGATACAGGGACACTTTTCTGTAGAGTTTTTTTTTCACAGTGGGGTCCGAAGTAAATAACAAGTTTTGATTTAAGAATTATTGCTTTCGTAAAACTTAACATTATCTTCAACACACCCAATAAACTACCATAAATAGCATATCTAACGAAAGGACTCATCAGTACCAATCTATTTTTTGCTGCTGATGGCCCCATCTAACGGCTGGTTTCGTTTGATCCACGACTTTTTGACCACCCTGTATACTAAATCATCAGGATCAGAAGAATAAATGGATATGCCCGAAATATCTGCCTTGGAAAGCAGCGTCCAATTCTTAAACGAAAATTTCGAGACCGCTAAGTCCGCTGTTGCTAGCTATCAAGATTCCTTAGCTCAACTCGAGAAAGAAAACCAAAGTTTGACTGCTACCATACAGGACATGTCTGTGAGAATACAGTTTGCGGAACAGCATAACAGAGCTACTAATATTGAACTCCAATGCGTCCCAGAGAATAAGAATGAAAATTTAATTAGTACAACAATGCAGCTTTCAAGACATGTTGGAAGCGATTTACGAGAAAGCGATATTCACCACTGCACACGTGTAGCGAAAGTCAATAAGGATGATAGTAGACCTCGTGCAATCGTTATAAAACTGGCTACTCCAAGGCATCGTGATACATTTCTAGCGGACTGTATTAAATTATAACAAGGCTCATCCAAATGATAAGCTCAACACATGCCAACTAGGTATCGGAGGAAATAAGGCGCCGATATTTGTGACCGAGTATTTGTCACCAAACAACAAAAAAATACATGCTGCTGCCCGCCGAACGGCAAAAGAGAAGGGTTACAAATTTCAGAATTCATTTGCGTCAAGAATTTAGATATATTAGATAAACTCAAGTAGATCTTACTTGGGCAGTTAATTTGGTGTTAACCGTTATATAAATTCACCGACCTACTTAATATCTATTACCAAAATGTTAGGGGCCTTAGGGCTAAGACCCACGAATGTTTTGTGTAACATGTCATATGCAGATTATGATATTATCATTTTGTACGAAACATGGTTAAACGACAAAATTAAGGAGTCTGAATTGTTGGACAAGCGTTATGCTGCTTATAGACGAGATCGTGGTAGCTCCGGTTTTCACGCTCATAAGGATGGAGGTGGTGTTCATATAGCAGTCTCTAGCAAATTGTTTTCCTCACGCTTAATCCAGTTAGAAAGTCAATGTGAGGATCTTTATGTAAAAGTTAACCTTAACGATAAGACTAGCGTCACGTTCTGCGCGGTATATCTACCACCTCCTCTTAATAAAAATTTATTGGATCATTTTTTGGATAAATTCAACAGTGTTTGTGTTAATTTGCAGAATATATGCCTCGTAGGAGACTTTAATTTGAGCTGTATAAAATGGACTGAGGTTAGTAATTCGAGTCACTGGATGCCATTTAATTCAAACAACTCTTCACTCAATCAATTGTTAATCGATTTTCTACCCCTTAGTAATCTGTATCAATATAATGGTGTAATCAATAACAGGGGTAAAATTTTGGACTTAGTTTTTAGTAACGCTTCAAGTATTACTGTCTCGGCAGCCTTGGACTGTTTAGTAGAAATGGATCCACTTCATACACCAGTTGCCATATCTTTGCGGGTTGTTGTTAGCAAGACATTGGAAAATAAAACTGATACATTGCTGCCTAATTTTCGTAAAGCTGACTACGAAACTATTAATTCTATTTTACATAATGTTAACTGGCCAAATGAATTTTCAAAGTGCGATACTGTAAATGGTATGGTGAGTACTTTCTATGAAATTTTATACGATGTTATACACACGTACCAAAAACCAATAGACACAAATCAAAATATCCTATTTGGTTTTCAAAATATTTCATCAAATTAACTAAAGAAAAGAATAAACTACTTCATAGGTACCGTATATATAAAAATGCTTTAGACGAAATTTCCTTAAAATCTCTAAGCAAAAGATGTAAATCACTATCTAGGCACTATCTAGGCACTATAAGGCAAGAAAAAGGGGTATTAAACATCAAGGCTTCACTATTATGAATCACAGAAAGAGCAGGATTGAATATATGAACTTGACCTGGTTTTGAAGCCTCCGTTGGAACTTATCCCCATAATTATTTTAAACTCGATCAAACTCCGACTATCTTCAGCCTCAACCATAACTCGAAAAGACTCTTACCACAATTCCAAGGAGACTACGGAGCGGACCAAAGGCGTCGGTATACAGGAGAAATTGGTCGAAAATACGATGGTATACGCTCCATGGTTCTCGAAGACCAGCCAATCGAGGGCTGAGCAATGGGGCAGCTGGACCTTAAATTCCTTCATAACTTGATCAAAGGAGTCACCACTAGGACCCCAAAGAATCGTCTCCATTTCCTCATTTTTTTTGTCCGACGCATGTAGCTGCAAGGAAAGAAACAATTTACCACACCGCCAGCGAATTAACTAATATGTGACTGAAGATACACCGGAGGTAAATGGTAAATTTTAAACGCTTCAAGTGATCACAATACTCGTAGTTAGACCAGCTGTGTTTGCCAGACTTTGCTGTGTTGAATTGCATTCCACAATAGCTCTCCTTTCACTGGAATCGAGAGTATTTATTACAAGAAATAAATTTAGACAAATTAATACGATACCTTCAATTTGCGCATATTGTGCCATTTCTCCGAAAATCTGATAGTTCCGTACACTCCATCGCTAAGGTAGAGTATGTTAATATGTCCCCTTTCATTTTTAACCTGCAATTCAATACAAAAGACCATTGTAATGCTGGCTTCTTATTCTGGCGCATCTTTAAGAATTGATTGTGATTAGAAAGAAAAAGTATTTATACGTTAGATACGTCATATGTTCATACGTACGAGGCTTTGTTACATATGAATATGGCTAATTATACCAATATGAATGATATTTGTCTCCGTAAATGATATTTAAGTGTCTAAAGGGCAAATAAAACTTGTGTTATTTTAAAAGCAAAGACGGGGTGACGTTGTCTCCTTTGTTATTGGAGGTTGCTCTCGCAAATCTTGATAAATTAATTAATATCCTTGGACATTTCACACAACGCCAGCTCGTCCCAAGCTAAGCAACTTAATGCTTGTGTTATAGTAACGAGATAATCAAAATCAAAATATTTTTTATTCGAATAAATTCTTACGAATGCTTTCAAATAATCAAAAAAAAATTACTCTAAATCAAAATTTAAAGAAAAAAATAAGAATAATTTATCATTTAGTTTTTACCACCGGATGGATGATAAACTACTTATATACATTTTTTTTGTAAATACATACATATTATAGATAGGCAAGCGTAGTGTAGGACGACCCTCTGCTAGATGGAGCGACGATCTGCGAAAGGCTGCGGGCAGCGGCTGGATGCGTCAAGCCGAGGACAGGGCGCTATGGCGCTCTTTAGGGGAGGCCTATGTCCAGCAGTGGACTAATGTGGGCTGATGATGATGATGATGATGATAGATAGAAATGACACCCAGACTCCGAGCCAGTGCCTCTGGTTTAGACAAAGACTCTTGCCCGACCCCGGAATCGAACCCGGGACCTGTTGATCCAAAGGCGGCACATCTAACCACTAGACCTCTTTGTGTGATTCTCTCACTCTCTTTGTGTGAAAATACTGGCAATTTAAAAATATAACCACACAGAATTTGTCCGGCTCATGTCTGTAGAGCAGTCTTTCCAACGTATTCTTGCCGTGTCAAAAGAATTCATGAGCCCACTAATAATTCAAAAGAATTTAATTGAATTTTAGACCAATGAAGAGATTTGTGTGAAATCCAATGAAAATCGTGTTTATATGAAAACTATTCTTATATTTGTGATAACTTATAAACAAACAAATAATCTTTCTTTCACTCTTCAGACAGAGAATCGTAATAACAGAAAAGAAGTAAGACGGAAACTTACTTGTTTAGCATTGATTATGCTGCAGTATAATGTGAACGGAGCCTCGCAAAGATACCTCCCCGGTTCTGCCACGATCTCAATGTCGGGCTCAGGAAACAGTTCCGCAATAGCATCATTAACCAAGTCCGCCACCTGTCATTATCATTAAATAAGTAATTAAGTTATGCTAAGTAGTAAAATAAGCATTTACTATCTCTTCAACCCATATTTTTTCTTGCATTAGGTATAACCTGTATCGCGGGGACTGTATGTAAACATGTTTTTCACGAGAACAAAATGACACCCATATACCACCTTTTACCAGTTACCTTCGGGCTTTGTGAAGAACTGATACAACATTTTTAACAAAAAGATAGTTCCTAATCATTTAGGGTAAATGCACAATAATTTAACCTAAGCTTGTATAATGAAGGGATAACATTAATAAAATATAGGTCGTACGTTGTCGATTAAACGTTTCTTTTCTAGTGTAGAGTTCCCATCAAATTAATTACTCAATTTATACAAAAAGAAATGTATTTTTTTTCAACAATTTGGTTACGGTAATTTCGGAGTTAATAAATTTGGCTATTCTATAAAATAGATTAACCCCGACAAAATAATGAGGTGTTATAAATTTGAAGGGTCCGTTTGGGCCTTCTTAGGTTCTGAACCGTATTTATTTACTTTTGTTTAAGAGGTTTAATAGATATCTTTCTAGTGGTTTCTCAAAAAGTATATTCTCAAAAAGTATATTAAGTAATTTTTTTGAGAAAATCATTTTAAAACAGCTACTGCAACATTTCCACAAATATAAATTGTTACATAGTGAACAATATGGATTCACTAACGGTCGTTCTACGGCTGATGCCGTCTATTAAAGCACATCTATGATGCATGGGAAAACTCATAAGATGCTATTGGTGTCCATTTCGATTGTGTACATCACAACACTCTTTTGAGAAAGCTACAACACTATGGTATCAAGGATAACGCGCTTAATCTCCTTGCGTCATACTTGAGTAGCAGAATGCAGTTTGTGGACATAAATGGAGTCAAATCTACTGGTTCGACATTAACAATGGGCGTGCCACAGGGGTCTCTTCTGGGTCCGTTTTTGTTTCTTATATTTATATTTTGTTTCTTGTCCGTATAAACGATCTCGCCTTCTTTGTAAAAGATATTTGTAACATTGTTCTATTTGCTGATGATACAATCATGTACAATGACAAGTAATGGTGCCTGGAAGTAACAGTCATTTTGTGCCTGTGCTCTGTTCCTTTGGCCCCTGCATTAATATATCTCATTGGCGAAATAATTTGTACGTAGCATTTAGAAAATATCATATATTGTACACTGTATGTGTGAGCAATGACGCAATGGAGACCTTTATTCGCGGATTTGTTTTTTGATTGGCCCTGTCAAGGTCTATCCTTCATTCATTGCGTAAACGTGTAGCGTGGTTCTCTCAACTTGCGAACTTGCTCTCACTATGCTGTTTAGTGCTTTTTGTAAAGTTGATCAATATTTAAAATAAAAAACAACTGCAGAGTTTCTTGCCGGCTCTTCTCTGTAGAGCAGCGTTCCGAACCGGTGGTAGTTTCGGCATGAATGTGAGTGAACGCAGGGATTGTGAGCGATCGGGGGAGATGGAGGGATTGTAGGAGTGAGGAGTTGTTTGTGAAAGGTGTGAATGTAGGTATGACGACTGACAGGTGTGTGTGGAGACTACCACCTAGTGTGGGACAGGGGCCGTAAGATGATAATGCTGTTTATAAATATGACGATTCATACAAGGTTTTGTGATGAAAACTACGTAAATAAAGTTCCTTTTGAGTTTGAGTTTATCTATTTGAAATTAGCTGCACCTTTACGGGCGTCAGATACATTTAAACGATATTATTGTTACTCACTTCATCAATCGTATCTATCCGGTCCCCGCAGAAACCTCCACCGATGTCGACGATGGTCATTCTTCTTCCAGCGCGAGCTTCGTAATCGAACAATTCCCTAGCGTGTCGGATCCCCACACTGAAACTCTCGTTGGAGAGGCACACGTCTCCAACATGGAAAGCGACTCCTACTACCTGTGATATTTAAAAGAAACAAATATATTAAACCTGGCGGGATTAGCCGCCGGGTTACCGGATATTACAAGTGTAAATTATCACGTGGGTCATTTGTGTGACTCTAAACACTTGCCTTCAATGCGAGACGTGCAGCTTCGTCTAGCAGGTCAATGGCTTCGCTATCATAGTCACAGCCAAACTTCTTTCCCAAGTCGTACAGACTAATCGCATCCACTCGAATGCGAAGCAATAAACTGGAACAAAACAATCCTCATAAATATTTTCGACACCTTTTTTAATATATAACAGTTGCTAAATACAATTTGTTGAAATTTTATGGAATCAATCTACAAAAATACAATTTCAACAAAAGCGAATGCATATTTTACGTACAGAGCATCAGGCCAATATTCGCTTAACTTCTTCAATTCGTAAACATTGTCGAAAGTAGTATGCCTCACACCTGATTTTCGAGCGTAGACCATTTGTTCTGGAGTTTTCGCCGGTATAGCGTACACGATGCTCCTGTGAAATAAAAATATGCTATGCTATTCCATGCTATTCACCAGGAAATATTTTAGCTAAAACGGGTTTAAGTCCGTTTTGTGGCGGATTAAGAATGCATTGTGTCACCACTCCATTCCATTCTGAGGGTATCGTCAGAGGCAACAAAGGGAAGTGACAAGGTCGATAACCTAGCCACGGGAGAATGAACACCCGATACGAAACATTATGCCACCCCGTCAAGCCGGTAAGGCACAGAGTTCAGTCCGCTTCTGACACGGGCTCAGAAGCGGGCTGACAGGAATAGTAGTATAATGTTACAAACGTAAAAAATCGTTTGCCTTTAACTGATGTTGTCAACATTGCTTGTAATGGGAATATTGCAGCATAACACCAATCTTGGGTGGTATTGTGCTCCTGCGCATGGCCCGTGGTGAATGTATGGGAAAGAAGCCTATTTGTCATGCTTTTAGTTTTCCCAGTTGTAGCGACGCGGGAGTCATCTCTCTGGAGTTGCGAAGGTACATAGGCGACATTATCCGCATACTATCAGGATGTTGCTGCTGGTATTCTAGAAAGCCATCTTAGTAGTAAAATCAAACTGATCATTAGGATTTTGGGAATCTACTCAGTATCGTTTTTATTAATACATTAAAAATTATGTGTGTATACCGACATAATTACAACATTGATCACCGTAAACGTTGAAACGATACAAGTATCAGGAAATACAGTCACTATGATGAACGTATTTGAAATGATATTTTTTGTAGCTTGGGAGGACCCACATGATGTACTGGGCGTATATAATGATTTGTCAAAAGGTTTCGATTGTGTTCACCATGAAATCCTCGTCAGGAAGTAACACCATTACGGTATCCGCAATCAAGCCCTAAGCCTACTGAAATCTTACCTTAGTGATAGAATTCAGAGAGTTGATGTCAATGGTATAAAATCACATGGATCCATGGTTGCTATTGGTGTGCCCTAAGGTTCGATGCTTGGTCCTTTTTTGTTCCTTCTTTACATGAATGCTCTGCCTTATTGTGTGAGAAATAACCAAGGTATTGTATTGTCCGCTGATGATACTTCTTTGTTGTTTAAAATTAAACGTCATTTTTTTTACAGGTTTCCATTGGTGAATATGAATAACTTGCTTTTAAATTAAAAGAAGACGCATTTACGTCAAATGTTCACTGCCCAATGTTCTTTAGAATCCAACCAATGTACAATTGAATGGAACCGATTGAGTCAACCGTATTTTTAGGTATAACCAGTGATAATAAACTACAATGGGGTTCACATATAGTAAAGAACACATCACATATATAAAGGCTTAGAGTGTGTCATCATTTCAGCCAAAGGACGTCCACTGCTGGACATAGGCCTCCCCCAAGGATTTCCACAAAGGCCGGTCCTGGGCCGCCCGCATCCACTGCTTTCCGGCGATCTTAACCAGGTCGTCGGTCCACCGTGTGGGAGGCCTACCAGCACTGCGCCTTCCGGAACGCGGTCGCCACTCGAGGACTTTTCTGCCCCATCGGGCGTCGGTCCTGCGAGCTATGTGCCCTGCCCACTGCCACTTAAGTTTGGCAATCCGGTGGGCTATGTCGGTGACCCTGGTTTTCCTGCGTATCTCCTCATTTCTGATTCGATCTCGCAGGGAAACTCCGAGCATAGCCCTCTCCATTGCCCTTTGGGTGACTTTGAGCCTTCTGATGGAGCCCATAGTGAGCGACCACGTCTCTGTTCCATATGTCATCACTGGCAACACACATTGGTTGAAGACTTTTGTCTTCAGACACTGCGGTATTGTGGACGAGAAGATCTTTCGCAGCTTCCCGAACGCTGCCCAGCCGAGTTGGATCCGACGATTGACCTCTTTCTCGAAGTTGGACTTACCTAACTGGACAGTGTGTCCCAGGTAAATGTAATGGTCAACAACTTCGAGGGTAGAACCTCCGATGTTAACAGGAGTGGCTTGAACATGGATATTAGACATGATCTTCGTCTTCTCCATGTTCATCTTAAGGCCGACTCGTTCGGAGGCTCCACAGAGGCCATCGAGCATCGTAGTGAGGCCCTCCATGGTCTCAGCCATTACGACTATGTCGTCAGCGAATCGAAGGTGAGTGATGTACTCGCCGTTCACGTTAATGCCCAGCCCTTTCCAGTCCAGAACCTTGAAAACATCTTCCAGTGCAGCGGAGAACAGTTTCGGAGAGATAACGTCTCCCTGTCTAACACCTCGCTGCAACTGGATCGGTTTCGAGGTCTGGTCCTGGAGTCGGACTGACATGGTGGCGTTTTCATACAAGCACTTCAACACTTCGATGTACCGATAGTCGACTTGGCACCTCTGGAGAGCCTGCAATACTGCCCACGTCTCGATCGAATCGAAGGCTTTCTCGTAGTCCACGAACGCCAGACAAAGTGGCAGGTTATACTCCTCGGTCTTCTGTATAACCTGCCGTAGCATTAAAATATGGTCTACGGTACTGAAGCCTTTTCGGAAACCGGCTTGTTCGGGAGGCTGGGAATCGTCAAGCCTGCACGCGAGTCGATTTGTGATGACCCTCGAGAACAACTTGTAGACATGGCTCAGAAGTGAGATGGGTCTGTAGTTCTTCAATAAGGTGTTATCTCCCTTCTTGAAGAACAGCACCACCACACTTCTGTTCCATGCCTTTGGCGTTCGTCCTTCGAGTATGACGGAATTGAATAACTTCTGAAGGGCCCTAAGGATCGGTTCTCCACCCGCCTTCAGAAGTTCTGCGGTAATTCCGTCATCACCCGCCGCCTTGTTGTTTTTAAGTTGCTCGAGAGCCATCCCGATCTCACACAGGCTGACGTCCGGGAGGTCTTCTGTGTAGTGCCGGGTTAATCTAGCTCGTGGGTCGTCTGCTAGATTTATGACGGGTTCCTGTGTAGACTTGTACAGTTGTCCATAGAAACTCTCGACCTCACCCAAAATCTCGGACTTCGACGTGACGATCCTGCCGTCATCAGTCTTCAGCCTGACGAGCTGGCTTTGCCCAATAGACAGATCCCTGGCAAAAACCTTGGAGCCCCTGTTACGTTCAATAGCCTCTTCAACACGATTCGTGTTGAATCGGCGTATATCACGCTTCAGGGACTTTGATATCTGTCTATTGAGCATCCGAAGCTGCGTCGCATCATCTGTAGACTGCAGAACCATTTTCCGTCGCTCGTCCATGAGATTTAGGGTGAGGTCCGAGAGCTTTTTGGCCGTTTTCAGGCGTTGGGTCTCACAGAACTTCGACCCAACTTTGCGGACAGTCTCCACGAACCCGTCATTATAATCGTCCACGTCAACGCCTAGGCTTATAAAGCGGTTTTGCAGTTCGAGCTGAAAGC
This sequence comes from Clostera curtula, assembly GCA_905475355.2. Classification (NCBI taxonomy): domain Eukaryota; kingdom Metazoa; phylum Arthropoda; class Insecta; order Lepidoptera; family Notodontidae; genus Clostera; species Clostera curtula. The sequence continues at coordinate 266,802 of FR997802.1, forward strand.
TCTCCGGGTTTTGAGTTTGAACTGGCACGGGACGCAGCGTAGACCTCACCAGGCGCGACCTTTCAAGCTTAACGTCGATATTCAATGTGCCTCGTACTAAGCGGTGATCGCTTCCGGTTTTGACCATATTGATCACGGAGACATCATTGAATATGTGCTTTTCCGTCGACATGATGAAGTCTATCTCGTTTTTTGTGGTGCCATCCGGACTCAACCAGGTCCATTTCCTCTGTTCTGGTTTTTTGTAAAAGGAATTCATCATATAGAGTCCCTCCTTCTCCAGAAAACCAGCCAAAGTCTGGCCCCGTTGGTTCCGGTGTCCAAACCCAAATTGCCCCACTTGCAGCTCATCTCCGCTCCGCTTGCCCAGTTTCGCGTTAAAATCCCCCATGACAACGGTGTAGTGCGTTCTAGAGCCATGTATGGCCGAGGAAATGTCCTCATACATTGTCTCCACCGCTTCGTCGGGGTGTGCCGAGGTCGGTGCGTATACCTGTATGACCTTCAGCGAATAACGCTTGGTTATTCTGAGTATAAGGTACGCCACCCTGGTCGACACACTCTCGATTTTAACAACGTTGTTCACAAGGGACTTGTGGACGATAAACCCAACACCACCTTGGGACTGTTGGTCGCCCTCCCGGAAGTAGAGCAAGTTGCCGGATTTGAGGGTTATCGTGTCCTCTCCCTCTCTTCGGACTTCAGACAACCCCACTATATCCCATCGCAACTTGCTCAACTCTTCCTCGAGTTCTACGATCTTCTCGTCAGTCCGCAGTGTCCGTGTGTTATATGTTGCCAGGTGCAGCCGTCGTTTTTTGTGGTAGCCGGATCTCTGCCGGAGATTGTTCGCACCCCCTGCCCCACCGTTACCTTGGCTGCTACCGTGGCCGAAGGAATAGTGGGGCTGCCGGGGACTGGGGGCCGTTTTTCTGTTTGTATCCATTCATTTATGGGGGGGGTTTGCCATAATCGCCACGCTTGGCAGGCGGGTTGGCGATCGCAGTGAAGGATGGTGTGTTTTGAACAGAGCGTCGCTGCTGCCCAACGTCTGTTGTCCCTTAGTCGCCTTCTACGACACCCACGGGAAGATATGGGGTGGTAGTATTCTTACTCCGCTACCACACAGATAACACAGAGTGTGTAAATAACAATAATGATAGATTAATTAATATTATGACGAACAAATATTACAAATAATATATAAAATAAATACAATGCAGATATTAATAAGATAGAATAGATACATAAATAAATACGCAATATAAATGCATACTCACTACATATATGTATACTTAATAAATAAAGTTGGATGTGCAAAGGAGAAACGTTCACGCAGATAGGATGGAGAGGCAGGATTATGAAGGATATTATATAGAACACACAATATTCGAGAGTTTCTGCGATGACGGATTGGGAGCCACTTGAGACGTTTGAGACATGATCGTATTTTTTCAGGAGAAATGTAAAACGGATACACAAATTTTGTAGACGCTCAAGTTTATTTAGAAGCTCCTTAGTGGCATCCAACAAGTAACTGACAGCGTAGTCCATGAAGGGCTGGATGAGAGTTTGAGCGAGCGGGATTTTAGTGTCGACAGGTAGGAAATTTCGGATCCACTAACGTGATCGACCAAAGACAGATTGGAATCAATCAATATTCCCAAATTTTTCACCGTGTTAGTGAGCGCTATATCAGATCCAGCCAGACTGATTGCAGGCAAGGAGCTGAAGTCTAAACCCGAAGTAAAAAATATACTAATTATAATAGCCTGTGACTTGGCAGGATTCAGTTTTAGCCCAAAGCTTGTAGCCCATGAACTAATGCGGCATAGATCCTGGTTCGTCGCATAAAAGGCATGTGCAATGTCGCTCCTAGCAAAATGTCTACTTAATTGTAAATCGTCTGCGTCTTGAAAATTTATGTATGTACACAAAAATATTACTTACCTAAACTGTGATATACACAATATTAATACACGTTACAAGAATAATCTTGCTGTCCATTGTAATCGTCTCCCCAGAATAACTCTTTCATGGTTCAATGTCTACTTTTACAACAAACAGCCCATGCAGCTTCGAGAATTTCCTCGCAATGCCTTTAAAAAGACGAACCGCATTTCCGATAAAATGTATGATTACGACCCAGCTGCTTGTGACTAGGCTGTTCAGTGTCAATATTCTTTATTTAAGTTATTGTACATAATATGAAATAGGACCGCAAAGACAAGCCCTCTGAATTTCTTGCCAGTTCTTCTCAGCAGTGGTCGCGCTCCGAACTGGTGGTAGACGGTTGAATTGGTTTTATTGTCTAATGATATGTTATGAATAATATGTTGACTATTTGTAAGTGACTATCGTAACCAAAACAAAATAAATTATTTATGTTTTATGTTTATTACTTTATGAAAATAAATGCTTTTACCATTAATAAAAAAAATGCTTTTAATTTGAATTTGAACACTTGTGATAATCATTCCGAACCGGTGGCAGTTTCAGCATGAATGTGGGTGGACGTAAGGGTTGTGGAAGATCAAGAGAGATGGATGGATTTTAAGCATGAGAAATTGTGTATGAAAGGTGTGACTGTAGATATGACAACTGATAGGTGTGTATGGAGACTACCACCTAGCGTGGGACAAGGGTCGTAAGATGATGATAATAGTAACTGTAAATATGACGATTAATAAGAGTTTTGTGATAAAACCTACGTAAATAAAGTTCATTTTGAGTTTGAGTTCAGTTCCCTAACTAATAGTTAACTTATAAACGTTTGTAATAAACTTACGTAGGTGCAACGTTTAGTTTTCTTATTCTGTGTATCTCCCCCGGCGTGGCACAGTCGAAGCCCATGTTCAGAGCAACTGCAAGCCTTACCATCATATTTGAATCATTTGATTTAATTGCTGTAATCAATAAAATTATTAGAGTTCACATTGTGCGCATAGATTCTCTCATTATGTACTTAACATATTAATTGCAGTGAATTTTATTACTAGTTTGAATTGTATGATTAAATTGATTAAGATAATGAAATATAATTAGGTACAGTGAAGCAATCCTTTAAAATATTTTTTTATAGATAGGGAGCACCATCAGCTTGAAAATTAAACTTAACTTAAATACGTCATTGCTGGCTAATAATTTGGCCCACGTTCGACATGTGCGTAGTATTGTGTCCCAAATTAATTAAACGTTTAATACAAATGTGTGAAGTAATGAAAATGTTTATGATCGCCTCAACAGTCATCTAGTTTGATTAATTCTGGCATATTGTCATTTGTAACTTGCACACTGGAATAAGGGACAAATATTCCCTATTCTCGAATTGGCCTTATAATCTGTATTCGCTCGTTTGGTAAACTTACAAAACACTTTGTTATTACAAAGCGGGAAATCGTTGCATCAGACATACCGTAAAATATCTTGACTCTGGGCATGACTTTCCTAAAATGTTGGACTCGTCGGTACACGTCGTCCATGTTGAATATGTAGAACGGCTCTTTTTGCCGTCCACCCTGGATCATCTTCGTGGCCACGTCATTGGGTGAGTGATCTCGCAACACGATTATGGCTGAAGTGGGTGCACTCAATTTTGCCTCCATTTTCTCGAATTCCTTAATGACAGACATACGTAAGTGTTAATACTATTTCGATCGATTCTGGGGTCGGCACCTGTCTGACCTGATCTGGCTTACTATTTTAGGCAGTATTTACACGAGCGATTGCCTGCCCTCCGAGACCCATCTAATTGCATCGGTTAGTCCAGCAACCCGTTTTCACGCTACTGATTACGCGTGTCGATGTTGACACCATTCTATGAGAGCCGGGACCGAAGTTATGGAAAACCATCCAACATCTGGCAGAATCAGACGTTGCTTAGCCTGCAAATCAAATACGGTCCGCACTATCCACTAGGCGACGCTCTCCTGATGATGCAATCGCTATAACCACAGTTAGCTATGCCTACTCTGTTTTGTTATACATACTCGTATATACCAGGTACAATGAAGAGATCGGCTGCTGTTAAAATTACTTCTATATTCATTGAAAGTGCACACAACGAACTTTCTTGTAAAACATACATTCAGTCAGGAAAGTATTGAGAATGGATGATTTGTTGATGGTTCCAAATATAATTTTTTGTTGCTGTTATTGTTAGATTGGCACAAATGTTTTCCATTTTGGCACGGTCATTTATTAACTAATTAGGTAATTAATAGTTTATAAATTAAAATCGGAAAAACGTCAATTTCTCCCTCGTATTTTAAACTAGATAAACCATTGTATTCTTAGAACTGATCGTTTCATTAAATATATTGCTGATTCCGTGTGGTGACGGATTTAGATTACGCTGTGTCAACGACCCATAGCCTCCGGACTGTGTAAATAAGGAGACTAAGGGAACGCAAGAGGCAAATCACCTAGCCGCAAGAGAAGACAATCTTGAAGGCCTTTTTTTTTGTTTTTTGGTTTCGCTGGGGAAATGCTTTATGCATACCACCGCACCTCGGGGGAAAGGTCGGTGATTATGTGGGACTCCGACAAGGGTCGTCTACCCAAGAGTCGTTTACCCACTAAAACCCCAGCGGCATACCCTCACACGACGCGCTTGGGGCGCCACAAGTTCGCGTAAACGCATTCTACTGTGACGCCCCGGCGTGGTGCCCGCAACGCGGGCAAGCGACTATCAGGAGGGCGTCCCGGTATACTGGGACGCCCTCAGTCATCGAGGCTTTCGTCGGTGGTGGCTCCCCCGAACCACCACCGGCCTCCTAGGCGAGGGCAGAAGGGGCCCGCATCGTCACGAACCCCCCTCCACCCCCGCCTCCGCCCGCGGCGCGGGTCCCCCGGAGCTCCCTCCCTTGCGACCCGCCCCGCTGCCCCCTTCTGCGACATCGGCCCCGCAGAAGGAGGCCCGTCAGCCCTCGGGCCGGCGCCAACCAGAGGACACCGGCGCACCGCAGCCGTCCAGGGCCCGCAGGGAAACCCTTAGAACAGGGTCCAACGTCTACCCAGGTCCCCGGAGCCCCCGTCCAGGGCTCGCAGCGAGACACTGGGGACAGGGTCCCCATCCACCCAAATCCCCGCAGCCCCAATCTACCGCAGCGCACCAGCGATCCGTCCCGCAGCCCCCTTCTGCGACATACGGCCTCGCAGAGGAGGCCCGTCAGCCCTCGGCCGGCGCCAACCTGAGGACGTTGAGTGAGGACTCGGTTTGACGGCCAACTAAGTTGAGCGCCAACCCGAGGACCCGCCCGGCATGGGAGGCCCTGGCCGGTATGGCCCCACGGATCATTGAGGCACTCAAGCCCCCTCACCACAGCAAGGTGGCAGCACAGTCGAGGGGGAATCTTGAAGGCCTGTGCCAACCCGTCTTGCCAGCGAGGCACAGTAGGCTAATTTCCCTCCATGAATTTGGAGGAGGCCCTACTCAGTAGAAGGTCATTCATGGGCTGAAACCACGACGACGACGTCGACGACAGTGCTGTTTTTAGTAATATCAAATCTATTGCGAATTTTATATTGGACAAAAAGATCGAACAAAGCGTTTGTCTTAAATTTTGTATCGCCAATGGAATTGTTCGGAGTCACTAAAAATGCTGCAGAAGGCTTACGGTGAATCGAGTTTATCAAAAAAAAAAAAGCGTTCAAAAGCAGTCGAGATGTGATGGGAGATTTGCCTCGCTCTGGTGGGCCATCAACGTCTGAAACTAAAGTTAACATTGCAAAAGTGAACGAAATAGTGACTGAAAATCCTCATTCAACTTTGAGAGAGATAGCCGCCGAACTTTCTGTGTTTCACGAGTCGATCCTTACCATTTAAAATAATCTCTCGGGTATTAAACATTTTTCCGCTCGGCTAGTCCCAAAAGACCTTTAGAATTTTCTTCAAACACTTAACTGCATGAGAGTCGCTGAGGACATGCTAGACCGAGTCAATTCCGACCCTACATTTATGAAACGCATTGTTACTGGTGACGAGACGTGGGTTTACGAGTTTGACATGCACACTTGTCAACAAGCCTCGGACTGGCGCCTTCCAACAGAACCGAAATCGAAAATATTATTATTTGAGCGTTATGCGGTTGTTATGAGGGCAAATTCGACGAAAAAATAATCTTGGTTCCGCAAAAGGCCATTATTGTGAACGAAATTTTGTCCAAACTATCAACATTTGCTCGAGCCACCACCATATTCACCAGATATGGCTCCAGCCGACTTCTTTCTTTTTCCTAAACTCAAATTACCAGTTCGTGGCACCCGTTTTCAATCCATTGAAGGATTTAAGGAGTAAATAGTCCAGGAGGAATTGGCGCACGAGTGCCAAAAACTATTCCACGTCAATTTTTTTATGCGATCCTCTTCAAAATACCCTATTGATGATATAAATGCATGTTACCAGGGGCGCAACCCGGGTCCATTTCGCTTAAACCGTATTTTTTTTATTCATGTCATGAAATTGTTAATTCGCGGTGAGACCTGAAGTATATTGTAGATACCGCGTTTAAAAAATGTTTTGATGACGGGATTATTCGTTGGCGTAAGGCGCCGTCCTATTGCCATCGTTCGTGCGATGTCGTGATGCGATTTTATCGTGCGATGAAACCGATCGCGCGATGAGTAAACGTTTGTCCTATTACGGTCGTGCGATAATTAATAATAATATTGTAAGTTTTATCAATCAATAATAATATTATAAGTTTTATTAAAATATTTTCACTTAATCTTCTTATTTTATTCTTATTCATTGCAATAATAGCAGAGTGGGCTATTGTCATTTTTAAGCCTGTTTTTATAGTCTTCACTCCATTTATTCCAAACAATGGGATGAGCACGCATTTTATTAAATAAGTAATCTTCAAACGACGCATCAACGCATCGTATTGCTCGGACGTCCGTGTGTTCTAATACTCTGGTATCCACTAAATGTCATATGGTTCGATTCCATGGATTCGTAAGACGATATTTGAAGAGAACATAATTACATAACATAATTAATACATCTTCATAATAAAGGAGTACAACAAATAACAAAAAAAAATATTTTTTCATACTAGCTTTTGTACGAGGCTTCGCCCGCGTGGGCTTCGAACCCATGCTTATCTCTGCATATTTTTTATGAACATAAAAGCGGTTATTGTGACTAAACTATGATAGTTAGATATTTGCTCTCGCGGACTTTTTTGTAAATCTTTATACGACCTACAAACCCGTAGTACATAATTTTGTTCTATTATCAATAGTTTTTGCAGCGAACGCATAACTTTGTTTTCGATTTTACACATTGGTCTACAAAATCGCAATTTTCAGACGGATCCCTAATTCTTTTGAAAATAAAATATAGCCTATAAACTTCCTCGATAAATGGACTATCTAACGCTTTTTTGAAATCGGACCAGCAGTTCCTGAGATTAGCGCGTTCAAACAAACTCTGTGTCTTTACTAGATTAAGTAAGCACAGTTCGTAATCAAAAACGTCAGGCGTGCGCTAAATTACTGTTAAAAAAATAGTTTTTAGTGAGTTCATGTAGCGTAATATCAATACAAATATGAAATAAAGTAGTGCAAAGTGTTACAGAGTGAAGTTCAGTCTCAGTGATATCTCTTTTCATATAAATTTAACTTAAATAATAACTAATACAACAGTTCTACCCGCAATAACATTTAAAAAGTGCTACGATATTATATGAGATCAAACTGATCTATGTTTAAAGCTGAGTTACTTTAAGTGTTTCACCTGAATATAGTGTATAAAATATACGAAGCTTGCAGGCAGAGCCGCATAGAAGGATTGGCCGGTTTACAAGAAATCACACTATTATCTTTTAGAGCCTACGTATTAACTTGTAGCAAGACGTGTGGACATCTGTTGCCTTTCTAACCCAAATAGTCAACATGAACAAGTGTGGAGCTTGCGGTAAATTTGTGACTGGGAAAGGCACAAATACCACCGTAGTACGCTGTTGCAAGTGCACTAATGGTTACCACCGGGCCTGCATAAGTTCGTCTTCTTCTTTCAATACAGCAACTATTAAAAGCGACTGGCTATGTTCAAATTGCGAAAGACCCTGTGCAAAAGCCGACAATTCCACATATCCTACCCCTGTGGAGGAGCCCTTGGCGTCATCCATAACACCTTGTTTACCGTCACACACTACCAGTGATGGCCAGGAGGATGGTGACGTGTTTTATAATACGGCAGATGAAGATGTTAATCTTGAATTAGCCCATGAACTACGTGCCATTAGAAAAGAACTGAAAGCCGTGCGGTTGGCGATAGAGACATGCAACAGCGAGGTAAGCAGTTTGAGACACACACTGATAAAGAATGAAGAGCGAATCATCAGTCTGGAAAAAAGGATTGAAGTGCTAGAGGATCGCCCCGTGGGGGTGGAGGTCTCGCAACAAACTATTAATAATATGGAAGAAACAGTGTCATCCCTACGATCAGAGCTGAACGACCGAGACCAACAGCTTTTATTGAATGATGTCATTATAGCCGGACTGCCTGAAGAAAAGGAGGAAAGTCCAACGCATTTAATTAAAGTTATTGGCTCTAAACTTGGGGTCTCCATAGAAGACGCCGATTTGGTCCATGCTGAACGCATTGGATCCGTGCGCAGAAATATGGTGGAGGAAAATGTTAACCAACAGTCGCGCCCCCGACCCATTGATGTGAAGCTGGCAAGGCGAGCGACGCGCGATAGTTTGCTGCGTGCAGCGCGTGTGCGACGGCAATTGACCACCGTGGATGCTGGAATGCCGGGGCCCACTCGGCGGATATATCTGAATGAGCATCTAACTCGAACCAATAATCAACTGTTCTACAAAACGAAGGAAATTGCCCGTCAAAAAAACTGGAGATTTGTCTGGACGACGAATGGAAAAATCCTAGTAAAAAAGGAGGCAGGCGCTCCGACACAGCGAATCTTTAGCGACAAAGACATTGGTAAATTTTTTGTATAACAAGTAATTTGGATACATGTACTAAAGTAACTAATCATAAGAGATCTCTATTAGTTATGTTGTTATCTTGGCATGTATTGTATGGAGGTGTTAAAAGTCCTGATAACGTCGTTACATTTAGACGTATTTATAAATTACAGTCATTTTTGCTTGTCAATTTTATTACATATTTTAGTGTTTATTTTTGTGTAATTCTAATATGTTTCTATAATAATTCAATTAGTCACTTGCTATTGCATAATTTGATATTAAATCGATTAATTTTCTCTACAATATATCAAAAACTGTTAAATAATTTACGTGTATACTATCTTCATTATTTTAAACCTAAACTATTCTTAGCTAATAATGGTACCTTCAAGCATAATAAATTTCCCTGTTATAATCAGGCTAAATATTTATTGAATAATCTTTACCATATAAACAATTGTGATCTTTTTATTTATTTTACATTTTTATATACTATTTTATATATCAGCCTGTTTATTTTTACGCTATATACTAAGTTTAAAATAATTATTATACAAATCCTTAACTTGAACAAACTAATTGCGAAATACACTTTTTGTATTGTAATTCTTTTCATTTCCAGTAGTAACCCGATAAAATATGAGGAACTTTTTTGCAAACCTGTTACTTCTAATTGCCAAGAGATATTAGTCACACAATGTTGATTGATAAATATCTCAAGGTTGGTTTGCTAAACGTGGGGTCTCTGGGAACAAATCATGATGATTTTGTAGGATTGTTAACAAATCATCCAGTCGACATCCTAGCAATTAATGAGACTTGGTTGCGACAAGGAGAAGATGACCGGGCACCGGCCGTGCCTGGCTACCGACTGCGTCATGTGCCAAGACACAGCAGTACTGGGAGGGGTAGGGGCGGTGGTGTCGGTTTTTACATCAAGCAAGGTATAAGCGCCCGCTTGCAATCAAACGGCTCGGACGTTAGGTTCAAATCCGTCGAGCAATTATGGTTAACACTCACTGTTAACGGTCAAAAAATTGCTATCGGCACAGCCTATCGTCCACCATGGTTGGATCTGGATTTGTTCCTTGATGCTGTAAATGAGACAATGAGTGCCTTGGCCTATTGTGATAAGTTTATTTTACTGGGCGATTTCAATGTTAATCTTTTAAAAAGCGATGACATCATGACAAGGAAAATCAATATTTTTTTACATTCGGTGGGTTTGTCACAACTGGTTGCTGGTCCTACTCATTTCACAGACACTTCTGAGACTCTAATCGACTTAGTATGCACGGATTTAAAATCTAAAATCCTAAATATATTACCGTACAAAGCCATTAATGGCCATTGTTATATATATTGTGAGTTGCTTGCGAAAAGACCTAAATTTGTTCCACATACTGTAATCTTCCGACCCTTAAAACACATATGTATTGACCGACTGCAAGATGATTTGGACAAAATGCCTTGGGATTCTATAGCTCAAATGTCTGATGTTGATGGAATGGTCTATGCACTCACTTATTATATGAAAAGTTTTTTCGACATCCACGCTCCGGTTACAAAGAAATTCGTTAAGAATCCCCAGTATCCATGGATAACTGATAACATCAGGCTTATGATGCGGCTTAGAGACGAAGCACTAATGTCATATAGAAACACGAAAATGGAGTCAAAAAAGAGATATTATAAAGAACTGAAATCCTTAGTCAACACCTCTCTTTTTCATGAAAAAACTGCGTACTTTAGACATAATATAAATAATCAAATAAAAAATCCTAAGATTTTATGGAAAAATATTAAACACTATGTTCTTCCCAAAAAACAGGAAGACCATCTCCCATTGCACTTTGATGATCCTAACGAAATTAATACCCATTTTCTTAACGTACCGGGTAATCCTCAAACTAGTCTCTCATATATCACCTACTTTGAGTTCCATAGGTTTACAAATGAAACGTTTAATTTGAAAGCGGTCTCTTCGGATGTCGTCTCTCGGATTATTCATAGTCTTAAGTCGAAAGCTATAGGACACGATGGTATATCTCTGGATATGGTTAATTTAACACTCTCCCATACTTTGCAACCCATCACCGATATAGTGAATCAATCCATGCGATCATCAATAGTACCTGAAATGTGGAAGGTGGCTGCCGTTAAACCGCTACCAAAAAAGCCCAACCCTCTGGAAGCGAAGGACCTTCGTCCAATTAGTATCTTGCCGTGTCTTTCAAAGGTGTTGGAAAAAGTCGTAAGCCAACAGCTCACGGATTTTTTGGAACGTAATGACGTTTTACCAATGTTGCAGTCTGGCTTTAGACGTTCCAGAGGCACTACAACCGCGTTGCTAGATGTCACGGATAACATCCTTGCCGCCCAAGACCAGGGCATGTGCACGGTCTTGGTGCTGCTGGATTTTTCCCGTGCTTTTGATGCAATAAATATACCTCTACTTTTGGCGAAGTTACGATATACTGGATTTGGGCATAATAGCATACAATGGTTCCACAGTTACTTGGAAAATCGTAAACAATACGTGAAACTACATACAAGTGCTGGAACTTCCAGAGAATCATCTTTTGCCTCGTTAAATAGAGGTGTGCCCCAGGGCTCTATTTTGGGACCGATTTTATTTATTTTATACACGGCAGATATTACTAAGTGCCTCCAAAACTGCCAGTATCATGTTTATGCAGATGATGTCCAGGTCTATATCTCATTTCGACCAGGCGAGCATGACAAGGCAATAAAACTGTTAAATGCGGATCTCAATAGGATAGCAACGTGGTCTAAACAGAACTGTTTAGTTTTAAATCCAACCAAAACAAAGTACATGGTATTTGGTAGTAAAAACCAAATTGAAAAGTTACCCACTGAATTTCGAGTTACAGTTCTAGATGTCCAAGTAGAACGAGTGCATGAAGCACGGAACCTTGGCCTGCAAATGGATGACAAACTGAGGTTTGAAAAACATGTAACTGATGCAGCACATAACTGTTTCTTTCGGCTAAAAGTTTTGTATAAAATGAGACCTTATTTATCCGAGGAACTGCGAATACAGCTTGTTGAATCCCTGGTGCTATCCAAATTAAACTATGCGGATGCTGTATATGGCTCTCGGTTATGCTCTCGTACAGAACGATTAGTGCAGAGGGTTCAGAATGCATGTGCTCGATTTTGTTTCAGCATTCCACCACGGAGCCATGTTACCCCATTTCTTAATCAAAATCTTTTGTTAAAAATGAAGTCACGGCGGTATTTACACTTGGCATGTTTATTGTTCAATGTTATCAAATATCAGCAGCCAAGGTACTTATACAAAAAATTGGTTTGGATATCCGAAAGGAATAAATATGTTACAAGGAAGTGCGCTCAACTATTATTAATTCCAGCCCATAAAACAACATCTTTCCGAGGGAGTTTTCGCTATGCTGCAACCAAATGTTGGAACAATATACCTCCACCGATCAAAGATGCATGCATCCTCACAACTTTTAAATCACGATTGCGTCAGTATTTGGTTGAGGCACAGCGAAAACCTGTTTTAAACTCGACATGTAATATTAACTATAATTTATCATAATTGGGATTTTAAAATTATTTTAATTGGCTTATGTGCCCTGTGACAATATTCAATTCAATACTATCCAATAATTAATTAATTATTTATTATTCACATTTTTATTCATTTCAGCCTTATTATTAACAATCATTATTTAGTTATGTTAATTAATTATCATTATAATACTCAATGACTTATATTTTAATAATGTCAATTCCTGTATACTCTCTGTAACATACAGATTTGTTTAATCTGTTTTTATCAAATCATTACGCCTTCAATTGAGAAATGTTTTAATAATTTATAATTTCTAACTTAAACTTCATAAACTCTGTTTAGCTTTATAATTTGTTTAGTTTCTGGTTTCCGGGCTGGAGCTGAAAATCAGTGCTGCAGAAACCTGCAGTGTATGCTGAGCTCCTGCCTTTTAGACACTATATTGTGACCTAAATTGTTTTACTATCCTGTATGTGTGTGTCTAATAAAAGTTTTTTCTTTCTTTCTTCTTCTTTCTTTCTATTTATTAGTATAGACTCGAAACGAAAAAAAAATACCAGAAAAATAAATTTTAACCAAGTAGTGGTGCCACTACTTAATTTAAATGTATTGTTCTGGGTTATCTTTCTGATGTAGACTGTTTAACTAATTTGAAACGTAGACTTAATTGAGATCTTAGTTTTATTTTTATGTCTCATATAAATATTGCTATTTAGAGGCTTTTTCTCCCGCAAGTTCTATATTTCAATCTAACGTAACAATTATTATATTCTAAGGACGAAACACTAAAAGTAATCCGGTAAATTACAGCACGGTTTTTAGGTGGATAATATGCGGGTAGTAGGATAACCTTTCCCTTTTTTGTGCCGCAGTGTACGTGGTCGTTAAAACATTTAAGTGTGCAAGGATCGTGAAAGCCTAAGACATCTTAAATGTAATTACTCTTCCATCATGGACGTATAAAAAAAGTCGGACAGAGTCTCGCTAACTAAAAACTGTGACATCATAGTCGGCCAGATCAGCTATATGTACAGTCAGCACGCACACTTTCACACATTAGTCGGCCATTACGCGCGTGAACGTCGATGCTTAAAGACGCAATATGCGGCGAAAAAATAAAAACTATACATCATGTCTTGCGTGGTAAAATGGTGTAAAAACCGTAGTGACCGAAAGAAAAACAATCCAGGAATCACGTTTCACACGTAAATGAACAATTCAATCACTTATTTCCAGATTATATACATTAAAATCAATTTGTATTTGCTAGAACAAAACAATTAATTTTAAGTTCAGTGTTGCCAATATTCACGTGAGCAAATTAACCGAAATGTGGGCAATTTTTCGTTTATTATAAAAATCAATATATTATTATGGTTAATTATTTAATAGTTACTACTGGGTATTTTATTTTATATTCCTTTTGCTAGATTTTCTAAAGAAAATTAAGTATGGAGAAATGATTGAATTAAAATTACTTAGTAGAAATTGTAATGGTGAAAACGATTGGATTCCAAACAAATACAGTGTCATTTGCAGTATACATTTTGATGCGGATGACTTATAAACAACTAAAGGAGGACTCCGACGTGTTGTTACTTATGCAGTACCTTAAAAGATAAATTAGCAATCTACCAAGACATGGATAATACAAAAAAAAATGAAACTGCCGCTTATTTTTTCAAAATTTAAATGTACATTGTAGCTATTGTGTCGGTATATAATAATAATAATAAATATCCTTGGACATTTCACACAACGCCATCTCGTCCCAAGCTAAGCAACTTAATGCTTGTTTTATGGTAACGAGATGGATGATAAACTACTTAAATACATTTTTTTTTGTAAATACATACATATTATACATAGAAAGCACCCAGACCCGGGACAAATACTTGTAGGTCGTACAAATATTTCTTCCGTGCGGGGATAGAACCCGCGACATGCTGCGCAGCAGTCGATCGCTCAACCACTGCGCCAACCGTGTCGTCGAATCGTAAAAATATTCATACATTATTTTAATCCTTTTTGTTTTAATATTTGTTTGAGTCAAGACACGTGGCAGAGGAATAAACTGTTACTGTACCATTTAATACCAGTGCTTCTCAAGAGGTGCGCAATAAATTATAGTTAGGCAACATAAATATATTATCACAAAAATATTTTTGGTAATGAAAGCATTTCTTTTAATTTAGAATCGTTTTCAAGACATCTCGAAATTAGAAAAAAATTCAAAATTCTCTCAAAGTAAAAGACATTATTATAAAAAAAGTACTCAGCATTTAGGATGTTAAAGTTAAACATAACAATTTCGAAAAATTTTTTTTTATATTTTAACCATGTTTTTATTGCAAAATTTTGTGTATCTTGGCAACCCCAAAATTAACTCACACATACAGAGCTGCCGCCATTTTGGCGTTTCACTTTTGTCTTTGCCAGAGTTCCGTCCGCCTTTTTTTATACGTCCATGTCTTCCATAAATCAATCCATGTTGCTTTTAATCATTTTACAAAAACACAAATCAATTTATGTAAAAAAATGCAAATTACTAAAACAGTCTATTCGATTATGGTATTCCCAGACACCACACAAATTACCACCGAAAATCTCATTCTTGACACCAAAATGAATGAAAAAAAAAAGTGAACCTCATAACATTGAATAACAAAGCATTAAGTACAATGGATTACCTAGTGGAATTCCCAAACGATGCTTCGTTTGATCTCTTTGACTAACTAACCTTTAGTCAATGCGGCCTCCTAATTTAAACCACCGTTATCTTACGAATGTTCGTCAGTTAGGAATTATTTGCATAGATTAGTTAATTATCATGGTTTATAGGCTGCTTTATTTATTAACTTTCGTTTGAATTGTCAATGAAGTCAATCAACCCACTTATCGATCCTGCTCTAAAAGCATACTTAATTGACGTAGTGCCGATTACAACAGTGTAAACGGCAAGCCGTAGCCCTGAACAGCTCCGGCGGCTAATTGCCGACTTCCCGCGCCCCGGACCACTCAGCCCGTACCTGGCCCGCTGCTCGGGCGGGCCTTTTTGAGTCTTACGACACCCTCAGGATGGAATGGGGTGCTGGCATAATGTAATCCAAATCCGTCACCACACGAAAAATAAATTTACATATACAATATCATCCAATATGGAATTGATTATGAATCTTCTTTATCTTTATCTTCTTTATCTTCACTATCACTATCACTACATAGTATAAAACAAAGTCGCTGTCGTCTGTCCGTCCCTATGTATGCTTAAATCTTCAAAACTACGCAACGGATTTTGAAGCGGTTTTTTTTAATAGATAAAGTGATTTAAGAGGAAGGTTTTTAAGTATAACCCACCCCCGCTTTGCACGGGCGAAGCCGGGGCGGGCCACTAGTATTTAAATAAAAACAAGTGACTTGCAGCTACGGTTGCCAACTATACTGAACAGTATTAAACTGGTTTTCACTAATTTATAAAAATGGTAGAACAGTTAATGGACTTAAATGACTGCAAATTTATTGTAAGTGCCCTGCCATATTCTAATAGCCTGTGCGTTAATCAAAATAGACAAATATAAAATTTAAATATGCTTATACAGGATGGTCAAATAGTCGTGGATCAAACGCAACCAGCGGTTAGATGGGGTCAGCAGCAGCAAACAATTGTTCTACGGGAGGTCCCTTAGGTCAACCCCTGCAGAGTTATAATTGATTTTGTGTGTTTTTGAGAAATTGTCCTTTTTTTTACTAAAACTCTATAAAATTCTACAAAATCTACACCCTATATCATTTTTATAATTTTCAATAGATTGGTACTGATGAGCCCTTTCGTTAGACATGCTATTTAAGGTAGTTTATTGGGTGAGTTAACATTAAGTTTTCCGAAAGACATAATTCTTAAATCAAAACTTGTTACTGACTTCGGACCCCACTGTGAAAAAAATACTCTTCAGAAATTGACCCTCTGTTAAAGGTTTTGGCGCATTTAATAGGGATTCTAAAAAGGTATTACACATGGCTATGCGTGGCTCTGATATCTTTCGAGGACGAACATTCGTAGCAAGGCCAGAATTAATCCAACGAAAAAACCTTTTTAAGATAGATGTTGAATCGGCGTATATCACGCTTCAGGGACTTTGATATCTGTCTAATGAGAATACGAAGGTGCGTCGCATCATCTAAAGACTGCAGGACCATTTTCCGTCGCTCGTCCATGAGATTTAGGGTGAGGTCCGAGAGCTTTATGGCCGTTTTCTGGCGTTTTCGCCGTTTTCAGTCCGCAGTGTCCGTGTGTTGTATGTTGCCAGGTGCAGCCGTCGTTTTTTATGGTAGCCGGATCTCTGCCGGAGATTGTTCGTACCCCCTGCCCCACCGTTACCTTGGCTGCTACCGTGGCCGAATGAATAGCGGGGCTGCCGGGGACTGGGGGCCGGTTCAATATTTGTGTCTATCATGGGGGGTTTGCCATAATCGCCACGCTTGGCAGGCGGGTTGGCGATCGCAGTACGGATGATATGTTTTGTACAGAACGTCGCTGCTGCCCAACGTCTGTTGTCCCTTTGTCGCCTTCTACGACACCCACGGGAAGATATGGGGTGGTAGGATTCTTACTCCGCTACCACACGGACCGTGTAACCGAAATATCACAGTGGTTCACTGTAAACAATTTATTGTTGAATCCAGCCAAGACAAAATGCATTAGGTTTACTACCTCTAACTCAAAAAGTATCGATTCTAAATTGATATTAAATGATAAAAATTTGGAAATAGAAGTTTCTACAAAGTTTTTGGGCATTACTTTAGATTTAGCTCAGCAGCTTATGCTTTGAGACAGGTAAGACAACTCACCGACGTAGATACCGCCAGACTTGTCTACTTTGGTTACTTCCGTAGCGTCATGTCATATGATATTTTGCTTCGGGGAAACGCCGCAGACATTGAAACTATATTTGTATTACAAAAGCGTGCTGTGCGTTCCATTTACAATCTAGGACCCAAAGGTCCACTCAGAAAAAAGTTTTGTGATGTAGGAATTTTGACTGTGGCATCGCAGTTTAGAACGAATATCATATTTGTGAGACAGAATATCAGTCACTTTAAGACCAACTGTGATGTCACTACGTCCCCTATTCGTACAAGAAACAGGCATAAACTAGTGATACCTCACCACCGACTGCAAAAAGCCCATGGATCTTTTGTAGGCCTCGGTGTTCGCTTGTATAATAATATTAAACTTACAATTTCATAAAGTTTAAAAATGTTTTTAAAATACTTTAATTATTGAAGGGTACTACCGCGTCAATGACTATCTGTGTGCCCAATGATGTTAGAAGTAACATCATTGTGTGTGCCATTGATGTGATTTTGTGCCTGTGCTCTGTTCCTTTAGTCTCTTGAATAATATATCTCACGTGTGAGCAATGACGCAATGGATAGCAATTTATTCGCGGATAGCTATTTACGGTTAAAGAACTTTATTAATTTCAAAAGAATTACATAAATTCACTTCATGAGATATTAATAATAATTTTATATCTACATTCATTAAAAAATAAATAAATCATTAAGTAAATTTCAATCAACAATTATTATACATATAAATATTCTTTAATTTATTGCAATTGAATCATTACATTAATAATGTGGGTAGTTGCAAAGCGAACAAATCATTCGAACATCTATAGAGCCTCGACATACCCTACGCTCGCAATTATTTTGTAATCAGGGACGGATTTGGATTTTAGTGATAATAAATTATTTTAATTCTTTCTTAAAGATTTTGAATTTTTGAGATTTTTTAACGTTTGTTGGCAATCTGTTGAACATTTGTGCTCCTTCAAATGTTATATTTTTCTTGCCACAGTTTGTGCGTGGTTTAGTTAGATATATTTTATTCGCATTACGTAATTGTCGTAGTCCCGCTTCTATGTTCGTTTTAAAGATTATTTCATATCGAATTCTTTTATCTATAATTTTTTTAATGAGTATCATCATCATCATCATCATTTCAGCCAAAAGACGTCCACTGCTGGACATAGGCCTCCCCCAAGGATTTCTACAAAGGCCCGTCCTGGGCCGCCCGCATCCACTGCTTTCCGGCGATCTTAACCAGGTCGTCGGTCCACCGTGTGGGAGGCCTACCAGCACTGCGCCTTCCGGAACGCGGTCGCCACTCGAGGACTTTTCTATTCGAGGAATTTTATTCATAGATATCAAAAAATCATAGTGAAACAAAACTTTAATTAATTTGTTTTGGACGGTTTGAACGCGGCTACGATTGTTTTTAGCTGTGCTACCCTATATTTCTATGAGGTATTCTAAATGTGGTTTTACGAAAAAATTATAAATTACATCGAACTTTGTGAGGGAAGCAGATTGCCATATAGACGTCCTAATAGTAATGATAACTTTGATCTTATTTTATTTACATGTGGCCTCCATGTTAATTTGCTGTCCATAATTAATCCCAGATATTTTTCTTCTTCAGTTGATTCTCGTATTTCTGTTTTATTAAATAAGAAGTTTCGCACAATCCGCATATATTTTATTTTTAGGCTTAAAAATTATGTAACTGGTTTTCGAAACTTTTATCGTGAGTAAATTAAATTTAAACCACTCATTTAAGCACTCTAGATCTTTTTGGGCTAATTGGGTAATTTTGCTTATAGAGGAAACGTAGTAAAATATGCAGGTATCGTCCGCATGTAGGCTGATTTCTCCGCTCAGAGCTAACTGACTAATATCGTTGACGTATATTAAGAACATTAGAGGACCTAGATTCGAACATGTTTTGGATGATAAACAAGTAGACATAGTAGATTCAACCAAGTTTCTAGGCATCACTCTAGATCGTAAGCTGCAGTGGAAGCCTCACATTGCCACTCTTACGGGAAAGCTTAGTTCAACCGCCTATGCTGTTAGACAGGTTAGGAGACTCACTGACGTAGATACGGCAAGACTAGTTTACTTTGGTTACTTCCATAGCGTTATGTCGTATGGGATCTTACTCTGGGGTAATGCTGCCGATATACAAAACATATTTGTTCTACAGAAGCGCGCGTTGCGTTCAATCTATAATTTAGGACCTAGGGAATCGCTGAGAGAACGCTTTAAAGAGATAGGCATTTTAACTGTAGCGTCACAGTACATTTTCTCAAATCTCATTATTGTTAAACAAAATTATAATAGCTTTAAAAAAATAGTGACGTCTCGTCCTCCAATATCCAGACCAGAAATAGGCGTAAGCTAGTTACACCATTCCACCGGCTACAAAAAGCACATGGTTCTTTTGTAGGTCTCGGAATTCGCCTGTTCAATAAATTACCGGAAACTGTCTTGAATTGGTCGTTCGAGAAATTTAAAGGTTACATTAAGTCCCGTCTAATTAAAAAAGCATACTATCATGTTAATGATTATCTATCAGATAGTGACGCATGGGAGTAACGTCGGCTGTGTTATGGTCTAGCTCTGATCTTTCAGCCATTTTATTAGTGAAGTTTGTAAACAGTATGTGAGTGCAGTTTCAGCACGCACCATGTAATTTGTGTGTAATTTCATTGTTTTTTATTTTAAATTTTTAATAGGCTACTTGATTATGCGTGTTATTGCTTTCACAAATCTGTAAGACTTGTTTGTACCACCATCATTGTAATCCTTTTATTTAAAAGAGCAACCACAGAGTTTCTTGCCGCCTCTTCTCTGTGGAATGGCGTTCCGAACCGGTGGTAAAATCTAGATGATTAGTTTTTTTTATATTTCTCTTAAATTTAATACTTTTTTTTTTGACTATTTGAAAGCATTCGCAAGAATTTATTCGATTAAAAAACATTTTGATTTTGATTTTGAACCCTGAAGTATCCCACATGTAATGCGTTGCATTGTGCTTTGATTTTTTCCTATTTTAACAATTTGATAGCGATTTGTTATGTAGTCTGTAAATATATTTAGAGCAGTACCTGTTATACCAATACGTTCCAACTTTTTTATTAGTAAGGAGTTACTTACAGTACCAAAAGCCTTTTTTAAATCTATAAATTTACCAAGGGCCATGTTTTTGCTGTCATTTTTTTTTCTTATTTTAGTGATTAGGTCAACTGTAGCCGATAATGTACTTGATTTTGGGTGAAATCCGTATTGTCTATGAAAAAGGAAGTTAATTTGCGCGCAGTAGCTATTTAATCTTATCTTATTAATTATATAAGACTGTTGTACCACCATCATTGTAACCCTTTTATTTAAAAGAGCAACCATGGAGTTTCTTGAGGGCTCTTCTCTATGGAATGGCATTCTGAACCGGTGGTAAAAACGAAAATAATAATTTTGTTTTATTATTTTTATTGTTTTCTCTTAAAATCTTTTACTATTTGAAAGCATTCGCAAGAATTTATTCGAATAAAATACATTTTGATTTTGAATCGTTCATATAGGATTCGTTTAAATATGTATTTTAGACATCACAGGAAGTACCGACACTGGTCTGTAATTGCTTGGGTTAGCTTTTTCTCCGGATTTAAATATATGTGTGATTTTTGCAATTTTGAGCTCATCTGGAAAGTAACCTGCCAATAAGCATGTATTTACAGGATGTGAGAGAAGGAATCAGATATTGTTTGACACATTTAATTACCATAGTACTGATCCCGTCTATACCTGAACTGCAGTTAGGGTCAAGAATGTCTATTAATCCTGCTACTTCTTACTCAGTACACAGTGTTAGATTTTTTAGTTTCTGTTGATTATAGGCAATCCGGATTGCTAAGTTATGCGCTGTATCAACGTGACATCTCGCGGGAATTTGTTCCGCTAACTGAGGACCTATTGACGCTATTGTATCGTCTTTGTTGATCCTATTGTATTGTCTTTGTTGATCCAGTTTTTACGTAGTAAGTTTTGTATTTTAGTTTTTTGTATCGTATTTCCCTCTAGCAATGATTTTATAGTTTGATCTAGCTGACGATAAGAATCCCTGATAAAGCTTACATCTTTAGCTTGTAGGTGTAGACCTTTATAGCTGTTGATGGCGTCTATATAAATCTTTGCGGGTGGGTTCAGTTTGTTCATTTGAAATCCAAGGAGTAATTACTTGTGATCAGAAATAGCTGAATCCATAATGGCAACGTGAAACTTTTTATCCTCCAGATTTGTCAATATATGATCAAGGATACTATTTGTAGTGGCAGTTGTTCTTATTGCGTGATCTGAGTCTATTTTGTTTATGATAACATATCCGTTCTCCTGTATTATGTCAAGGTATTTTTTAATTCAAATTCAAATTCAAAACTCATTTAATCAAGTTGGCTCATTAGAGCTCTTTTGACAAGACAAACAACAAAATAATATTTAATTTAAAATTTACCATCTACCACTGGTTCGGAATGCAGTTCTACAGAGAAGAGCCGGCAAAAAACTCTGTAGTTGCTCTTTTTAGATCGCCACTTTTAGGTACAAGACCGTGATGAGGCAGTTTGTGAGAGCAAACGCGCGCAATAGTCGCAAAGGGCCAAACATCAGCCAGATCTAATTAATAATACTAACCTTCTAACGCCCGAGCCAACCGACCCCCAGCAACGGCACCTGTTCACAAGCATGCGGCAGCCATCGCCCTCCTCAACCATATTGCAGGGAAGAGAGCGACCCATCGCACGACGCCACCACTGCCATGAGTCTTAAAGTGAGCATGATAACTCGAGCACCAGAAAAATCAATATTTAAAAAGTTATACTAATAAGGCGTTAGTATGCTCTCACATACTGTGTATAAACATCACATTAAAAGGACAATATTTCTAATTACTTTATCAGTATTCTAAAAGTTTCTAAATAAGAGCATCGGACTAGCAACAACACAGATCAGTCATTTCCACGCATTTTTATCTAAGATTTAGTCGTTAACTTTATAGTGTCCCTTGAGGATGAGCAGACTTTTGATGTGACACTTAAACTGTTCCTGAGGCGAGTCTTGAATGCCTTTAGGTATTTTATTATATAATCGAATCCCGAGACCTGCAAAAGTTTTGTGCACTTTTTGCAGCCTGTAATGAGGGATTTCTAGTGGACATTTTATTTTTATTGATATCGCCACTCTTTTCGTAATCGCTCATATTTTTACGAATGTACAGAATATTGGTAAATATGTACTGCGATGCGACTGTTAGAATACCAGTATCCTTAAAAAGTTCTCTCAGCGATTCTCTAGAATTAAGATTATAAATTGCACGCACCGCTCGCTTTTGTAATACAAAAATGGTTTCGATGTCGGCAGCATTTCCCCACAATAAGATACCATAAGACATAATGCTGTGAAAATAACTGAAATATATTAATCTAGCTGTATCTACATTAGTAAGTTTTCTAACTTGTCTCACAGCGTACGCCGCAGAGCTTAGTTTACCTGCGAGACACGTTATGTGTGCCCCCATTGAAGTTTAGGGTCTAAAGTGATGCCTAAGAATTTTGTTGATTCTACAATATCTACACATCTATTGTCAATCATTAAATCGGTGTTCCCAATTCGTACATTGGGCGTGACAAACTTAATACATTTCGTTTTTTTGAGCGTTTAATGTAAGGTTATTAGTTTAAAATGCCGACGAAGTATTCCGAAGCCAACATCTCGAATTGCAGCCGTAGCAACAGCCAGAGCATTGACTTGATGGAACAAAACAATTTCTTGCTAGTTTTGCTTCGCCTTTTGTCACGAATTTCGTTACGCACTGCTTTTACTTGTTATACATGCAAATAGTCAGTAACAGACGCTCCAAGGTCGGGATGTTCGGTCATGACCTTTCTTTTACTATCCCAGAAAGGAGAATCTTTGCAGCCAATGACTCGCCTTTAACTCAGGCTTCGAAACGTTCATAATCTTGTTGTAACAGTTCCAAAGAACCTCAAGAAATGTTCAGCCTCATTTGTTTTTGGCATCGGTAAGCATTCTGGAAAACAAGCGCGCATACGGAGCTTTTTCATCCTTAAGCGTTCGTGTAAAAGGCTATGCGCACTTTCAAAATAAATCTATATTTCTTCGGCTTTAAAACATACTGTGTCACGACGATGTGCTTAAACAAATTTTCCTACCAATTCTTCATTGTTCTTCATTCAAACATGACCCTCGCACGGGTCGCCCCGTTCGAGGGTCATCTTTGATGGATGTTCTTAAATGTTTATATTGCATCAACGTGCAATTCTATGATGATGCAGATGTATTCCGTATTCTAGAACCATAATTGATATGGTCCTAGAATACGGAGAACATCTTGATTAACTTGGTTGGTACTGTTTTTTTAAGCTCATATGCTTAATAACCGCACGCAAAAATCGGTTGTATGTTTTTTTACGTTTGTAACCGCGTAGCTCCGTTATTTGTAAGCCGATTGGAAAAAGATTTGAATTCTTTGGAGTTTGTTCCGTTGAAACCAAAATCGGTTCAATAGTTTGTTCAATTTGCGTTTGTCAATAGTTTGGCAGAAAACTTAAAATAAGTAATCAACATAGATTTATCTTATTATTGCGACTTTTTTTATTTGAGTCCCCCATCAATTATTACTTTTCGCTTTGGGTAGTATTTCGAAGTCGGTTCACTTCCTTTGTTAAACAGTTTTTGTTCTTTGAAAGACGCTGTGTGAAGATCTACGTATACAGCCAAAATCTAATACATTACATACATATATTAAAAATATTAATACGCGACCTAGGGCTCGAACCTAAAGACTGCGCTCTCAAACAACGCAAACAAACAAACAATACTTCTTCAACCATATTTATACATATATTTTACTTACCTCTGCTTACGCATATTATTTTAATTAACCGTTCAATTAAGTCTTTCCAAGTTCTGAAACCATTTAAACACATTTGCGTTAATCAAATAAACAGTACGTCCGCGTTAAACAAATATTATTTTGCATACAATATGCTACGGGTAATAAATAAATTAGCGATATTGCCACAGCTGTTTCGAGTGCTTATTAAAAAGGTAATTAATGCATATAAAAGTGCAGTGGATGTATCGTTGGTCATCAATCCCGTCAGCGCCTTAGCCCTTGTGGTCGTAAGGGTTCATAATGATCCGCATTAGTACATCAGTGCTCCTTGTGCTCAGTGTAAGTACCTAATAATTATCTTAACAATTAGTTTCAAATATTTTTCATAAGAAACCGCTCCATAGATTTTATGCAAACTTATTAACTTGAAAAATAACTAAATTCGCATTGGTTCATCATTACAAAGGGTGGGTCCCACGGACAAAAACGTCAAACTTAAACAAGTAAAAATAAGTTAAGGATCGGCTTTAAGGTCCTTTTATGTGGCTTAATCTACACTCGGTTCCAAAAATAACGGGTCCGTCACATAAACCCGAATATCTCCCGAACTATGTACTTATGCCATCCTAATGAAACTAAGACTGTTCAATTGAGAATTTAATTATACAGATAAAAAATAAAATAAAACTTAGTTGCACCCACAATATTAATCTCTAAATTTAAAAAAAACTAAAGTAGTCATATTTTTCGTAAGATTACATTTTTTTATGATTGTTTTTTTGCTGTTTTTAATCACTTTCTTACTTTATATTGCCTTCACGAGCTCTTATGACAGCTTCCAGGCGATTAGGCATGCTGTACACCAAATTTCGGAGCCGGTGCTGAGGAATACTTTCCCATTCCTCCACCAGTGCTTGTATGAGCTCGGGAAGCGTGATTGGAGGGGGGCTTTCACGCATCTCTGAAGCTCGTCCCAGACGTGCTCGATGGGGTTTAAGTCCGGGCTTCGCGCTGGCCACTGCATGAGTTCGATACCGACCTCTTCAAGGTAGTCATGTACAATTCTGGCGGTATGGGGACGCGCATTATCATGCATTAATATGCCATGCCGGTCCATCCTGCCATGAAAGGACCTATATGTTCATTGAGGATCTCTTCCACGTACCTCTCTGCATTTAGAGTTCCATTTTGAAGGAGTACCAGCTCGGTGCGGGCCTCAGCAGAAATCCCAGCCCAAACTTGTACGGAGCCTCCACCGTATGCCACTTTTCCTCCACACACGCTTGATGGAAGCGCTCCCCTGGTCTTCTGTACACCAACTGCCTACCATCATGCTTATAAAGCATGAATTTAGACTCGTCCGTGAACATTACCCTAGACCAATCGTCTAGTGTCCAGTTTAGGTGCTCGCGCACGTATCTCTGTCTTGCAATTCGATGTCCCCGTTCCAGTTTGGGGCCATTTGCGGGCCTCAATGGTTTCAAATTTGCTTCAGCAAGACGTCTTCTTACTGTTTGAGCGCTTAAAT
Organism: Clostera curtula; assembly: GCA_905475355.2. Taxonomy (NCBI): domain Eukaryota; kingdom Metazoa; phylum Arthropoda; class Insecta; order Lepidoptera; family Notodontidae; genus Clostera; species Clostera curtula. The sequence continues at coordinate 292,590 of FR997802.1, forward strand.
TGTCACCTTCAAGTGAGTTTTTAGAGTTTTTAGACCAACAGCAGTTTGAAAACGATTTCGGAGCATTGTAGCCACCAGTTGTCTGTCTTCCCTGGCCGTTGTGCATCTTGGTCTGCCATTTCCTGGTCTTCTAAGGTGTGATCCGTTCTCTTGGTACCGCTGGACTAACAGTCGACAAAGATACACCAAGTTCCAAAAAAGTTAGGATTCTGGTACATTCCTCTAGCGTGACTGCCATGCTTCACCTCACAGAATAATAATTATGCACGTGGAAGACGTTCACGATAATTTTTTTTGAAAAAAACAGCAAAAAACAATCATAAAAAAAATGTAATCTTAAGAAAAATATGACTACTTTATTTTTTTTTTAATTTAGAGATTAATATTGTGGGTGCAACTAAGTTTTATTTTATTTTTTGTCTGTTTAATTAACTTCTCAATTGAACAGTCTTCGTTTCATTAGGATGGCATAAGTACATAGTTCGGTAGATATTCGGGTTTATGTGACTGACCCGTTATTTTTGGAACCGAGTGTATTTGATTTAGTAGCAAAAGATAGCTGGTAAATTTTACAACTTTGTGACCTGTTACCTACTAAACCCACTTTGACCTAAACTTCATAGTTGGCCATCGTTCCTACCTGTGTTGGGCATGCGATAACAAACTTTCCACTGTTACGAAATGATGTACATCATTTGGCTCATAAATACTCCATATATAAGAGCCGGTACTGTATTAGTAAGTTTTAGGGATCCATTCTCTTGTGTTGAGGATAAAACTGAGAGAGTGCTTAATAAATAACTGAACGCATTCGTTTTCATTCGCGCTATCAAAATACCGTAAAATGAGTAAAATTTAAACATGGTATGGTGTTAAACAAGTGTGAGATGGGTCATCGTGTTATAACCAAATATTTTACCTTGAAATAGGTACCTACAGGTAATAGATTCATAACTTTATTTTATTTTGTTTTTAGATTCTGAGTACAAACGCTGCCTCCAATGGTAAGTTGAGCACATCCAAACAAATTACTAATATATATTTATAGGTATTTAAATGGATAATTTAACTACTCGTATATGACGCTGTGTTAGTCGGAATGACATTTTCATTGATCGCTATGGAAATGATGACGGATTTAGAGTACGCAAAGTCACCAACTCATCCCATCTTTAGGGTTTCGGAAGAGGCGACTATAAGAACGCAAGAGGCATCAATCATGTAGCCACAAGAGAAGGAGAAGTTGATACAAACCATGTGAGAACCCGTCTTGCCAGCGTGGTCTTGCCAGTAGGCTAATTTCCCTCCATGACTTCCCCCAGTGGTGGGACATTTATGGACGGCGATGACGATAGAAGAAAATAAAACTAAACATAGTAAAACAATATTGTGAAATGAATTATCACTACATAGTATAAAACAAAGTCGCTGTAGTCTGTCCGTCCCTATGTATGCTTAAATCTTTAAAACTAGGCAACGGATTTTGAAGCGGGTTTTTTAATAGATAGAGTGATTCACGAGGAAGGTTTATATGTATATTACATGCATAATTGCACCCGTGCGAAGCCGGCGCGGGTCGCTAGTTTTAAATATAGTTATAATACATTAAACAGTTGTATAGGTGTTATTACATAAATTATGTAATATTAATAGTTAAATTATAAAGTATGTATCAACTACCGAGGCTCTTTTCTGCTTCACATCCGACGATTCAAAAGTATTTGAATAACAAAATTTTCATCTCGATTTTTTGATTAAGTATTATGACAAACATATTTGATAGCCTTTCAACAGACACCAAATCCTTTAAGATATATTATTACAAAAGAAAAATAAATCGAGCGATTGACAAACAGTTGAAATTTGAATTACGCAGTTAATTTGAGTGTCTTCTAAGAAAAGTACCAAAGTTTATTTACCACATTCAACGTTTAGAGTGCCGCTAAACAACTTTTCAACAGCGAACGCGGCGCCAAACTTGTTGTTGAGCAGACACAACTGACTATTTATAGCTACAGCTCAAACTCAAACTCAAAAGGAACTTTATTTACGTAGGTTTCATCACAAAACTTTTATAAATCGTCATATTTATAAATACCATTATCATCCTACGGCCCCTGTCCCACACAGCGTTCTGATAATTCTGTTATCACGTTATTTACAGTTATAACTTTCTTCAATAGTCTCTGAAACATCCCACGAACTAAATGAGTTTTAAAAACATAGGTAATAATTTAAAGTGATAAACAAATTAGCCACTGGCGTTAGCTTTACATTTTAATCTTAGATACTTGCTATACTTTTTCTATACAAATAAATAAAATTGGACTGTCTGTTTGTTATAATAAAATAACCACTTTTTACTAAATGCGTAAGTATACGGAGTACATAGACAAAAATTTTTTTTTTTTAAGTTAGTCTGTCATTTTGTTCCGGCTAATCTCTGGAACGGCTGGATCGTAGTTGACGGGACTTTCACTGATAGGCAGCTGATAATATAGGTACTTTTTTTGACTAGCTTCGCCCCGTGGCGCCACCCGCGGCTCGACAATAACCGCGGATAACATCGCACCCGTGCGAAGCCGTGCCAAGTTTAAAATATTTTTTTCCATCCCGAGGAAATGTTAAGACAAAAAACGTAGCCGCAAGAGAAGCCCTGTCAACCCGACAGGCCGGCGGGGCACCCTAGGCTATAATTGAAGGGGGCCCGACTCAGTAGTAGATCTTGTACCGGCTCAGAAGTAAGATGTAAATATTTCTGTCAAACTTTGATCACGTTTTGCCGATTTCGCTATAAAAGGTACATAAAAAGGACTTGTTGAAACTACTTACTTGATGTCCATCCCCATTTTAATTTGAAAAGGTCAATTAAATTGAGATAATTCGAATTAGTCGCTGTATTTTGACTAATATTAGTACTACGGTGAACTATTTTAATAGTTCAAATTAAAGCTAGGCCGGTGTTTGCTCTGACCTATTTCTTCGACTAAAACATTTTCATTATCATTGACACACAACGTTAAACCGGCACCATCTTTCATGGTATTTTGGTGTAGGTTAATTGGTTATTTGCGTGTCTGTAGAGTTCTGACTAAATTTAAGAATTTCAGTAGAATGAGGGAATACATAAGAATTGTTTTGTAACATCATTATTTTAGAATATAATACTGCTTAACTAATCTGTTACCTTCGAGGACAATTGCCTGTAGGCAAACGTCCAACTTAATAGAGATAATTGTAGTTTAAGTACTTAGTGCTGTTTTCAAAACAAAGCGATGATCGGTCTTATGTATACACCGCATCTTTATAGTATATGTGTATTTGCTATTATTCCATTTGACAGCCTTGGGATCAGGCACTGCGACTGCCGCTTCAGCGGGATCCTCCGCTGGCGCTGTCAGTTCCGCAGGATCATTAACCGGCAATCCGTTTTTGGGAAATTTCAACGAATTCAGTAAGTATTTTTTTACGTTAGTACCTTCTTTCAGTTATAATTTATTTGTCAACGAGCCACTTATGGCCAGCCGTTCCAGTGGGAATACCGGTGCTTATTTAGTTGGACCGGTTGTCGGTTTAGATGATGCTGTTGACCAAGGCAGGTGGTACAATGCCATCCGGGACCGACTCCGAGCTCAGATATTGTAAATGATGGACTATTGACGAATGTTGCCTATCCTGCACATCGATTGGGTTGCGCACTGTCTGATTCATAGCAGATATCTTAATATATAAATTACGAGCCACGTTGTTTGCCGGAATGGACTCTTAAACTACGCAACAGATTCTAATGAAATTTGTACACCGTGAGCAGTTTTATCCAACTTGAAAGATGGATAGCTTAAATTTTAAATAATTAATATTAATTTCAATACAAATTTATTGCAAATTATTTATTTACTATCTGATAGTCCTAATCATATGTTAGCTCCAACAATGGCGATACTGTTGACAGGATTGTAAATATTGAGTGAGTATTCAATAGATGGCGCTTTGTTAAACTAAAAAAGGTTAAATATATAATTTAAAAAATGTTTTTTTTTTTGTGTTTGTGATTGACACAGCAAGATTTGTATATAAAAAAAAAAAAATTGCGCGTAACAAAATCTACGAATACTAAACCACCATATACAATTATTTCTTATCTAACCATAAAGTTATTGAGGTTATCATATGGTCAAAGAGGATGTAAAACCGCGCAAGAAAAAGAAAATTAGAATGTTGTATATCCTATAGCAGTAGAATAATAACACATTTTTTTAGTATACCAATTCGTATCAAATAAAATAAAAAAATAAAAATAAAATAAATATCCTTGGACATTTCACACAACGCCATCTCGTCCCAAGCTAAGCAACTTAGTGCTTGTGTTATGGTAACGAGATGGATGATAAACTACTTATATACATTTTTTTTTTGTAAATACATACATATTATAGATAGAAATGACACCCAGACTCCGAGCCAGTGCCTCTGGTTTAGACAAAGACACTTGCCCGACCCCGGAATCGAACCCGGGACCCGTTGATCCAAAGGCGGCACATCTAACCACTAGACCAACGAGGCAGTCAAATATTCATAGTTAAGACAGGACAACGTCTGTCGGGTCAGTTAGTATATTATGTATAAATATAAAACTGACTGACCGATGGATAAATGTGGGATTGCATTATGTGACTAAGTACCCAAACGGAAAGCCTTTTAGATTTTTTTTCTCAAGAGTGATAATGGGAGGAAAATTTGTTAACGCGATTATCTGTTACACACGATTATAATTCAACCATATCAGGTATATGAACGCGTCGGGGTGAATTAAGGCAGTATTATTTGATTACTAATCGAGGCGGGCCAAGGCCCACCGGCGTCGCAAAGCACACTCCCCTAACGGGAGGAGTGACCCTGGAGCCGGGCAGTCGAGGACCACCATCGGTTTTAGTGGGTAGGTTGGGACGCAATTTACCATCTCCACGCGCCCCGGAGTCCAACAAAACCCGGCCAATCCCAAACGGACGGGTAACAATAAGGATTTCCGACGAAAAAAAAAGTATTATTTGATTAGAAATCACACTTAGTGAAATGATGAAAACTGATATTTACCATGAGTTTGATAATGAACGCAAATCGGTGCAAGCTCGAATATTTCATTCACTATCCAACCATTTTTCGCTTTATTATACTTAGATGGATTCAACTCAGTCGCCACCACCGCCACCGCGGTAAGTCCGGACGGGGCGTACGCAGTTGCAAGTGCAAACCCCATTGGCCTAAACTACTTTGGACCTGCCCCGGGTTTGGAAAATTTTGGTAAGATTGTAGGACGTAATATATAGACTCGAAACAGTAAAAACTCAATGTTACTCTGAATAACTTAATGTATAGGATCAAATCGTTTTCCAAAGTTAAGTGGAAAAATACGTAACGCGTTCGACATCGCGTTTCGGTTCCATTAGTATAAAAAATCTTTGAGGCAGCATTACATTATTTTCGATAGAAACTGATAGCACAGTAAACGTTAGTTTACTCACATTATTGCAGAAGATGTATTTAAATGTAATTACCAAGAAATACCATCAGATCAAGACTATTATATTCCACTAAACTTCAATTTTCGGAAATCCATTTCAGGCTCCACCATACAGGAATACAATGAAGAAAGTAGCAATAGCGCTACAACAACAAGTAGCTCTTCAACCTACGGTTCAAGCTCGGCAATTTCTCAACAAGCAACCACTTCAACTGGAAGTTCTACAGTGACTGGTGCTAGTAGCATTTACTCAAACGAAATCAGCTCTGCAAGCAGCGGTTCAACCGCTTCTACCAGTAGCTCTTCTGTGACTGGTACCAGCAATAGCGGCTCAAAGGAAATTAGCTCTGCATACGGCGGTTCTCAGACAAATGGAGAAAGCCAAGCAGGTTCAGGTGGTGCATCCGCTTCTACCGGTGGCTCTTCTTCGACTGGTGCCAGCAGTAGCGGCTCAAAGGGAAGAAACTCTGCATACGGCGATTCTCAGACACATGGAGCTAGCCAAGCAGGTTCAGGTGGTGCATCCGCTTCTACCGGTGGCTCTTCCTCGACTGGTGCCAGTAGTAGCGGCTCAAGGGGAAGAAACTCTGCAAACGGCGATTCTCAGACACATGGAGCTAGCCAAGCAGGTTCAGGTGGTGCATCCGCTTCTACCGGTGGCTCTTCCTCGACTGGTGCCAGCAGTAGCGGCTCAAACGGAAGAAACTCTGCAAATGGCGATTCTCAGACACATGGAGCTAGCCAAGCAGGTTCAGGTGGTGCATCCGCTTCTACCGGTGGCTCTTCTTCGACTGGTGCCAGCAGTAGCGGCTCAAAGGGAAGAAACTCTGCATACGGCGATTCTCAGACACATGGAGCTAGCCAAGCAGGTTCAGGCGGTGCATCCGCTTCTACCGGTGGTTCTTCTTCGACTGGTGCCAGCAGTAGCGGCTCAAAGGGAAGAAACTCTGCATACGGCGATTCTCAGACACATGGAGCTAGCCAAGCAGGTTCAGGTGGTGCATCCGCTTCTACCGGTGGCTCTTCCTCGACTGGTGCCAGCAGTAGCGGCTCAAGGGGAAGAAACTCTGCATACGGCGATTCTCAGACACATGGAGCTAGCCAAGCAGGTTCAGGTGGTGCATCCGCTTCTACCGGTGGCTCTTCCTCGACTGGTGCCAGCAGTAGCGGCTCAAGGGGAAGAAACTCTGCAAACGGCGATTCTCAGACACATGGAGCTAGCCAAGCAGGTTCAGGTGGTGCATCCGCTTCTACCGGTGGCTCTTCCTCGACTGGTGCCAGCAGTAGCGGCTCAAACGGAAGAAACTCTGCAAATGGCGATTCTCAGACACATGGAGCTAGCCAAGCAGGTTCAGGTGGTGCATCCGCTTCTACCGGTGGCTCTTCTTCGACTGGTGCCAGCAGTAGCGGCTCAAAGGGAAGAAACTCTGCATACGGCGATTCTCAGACACATGGAGCTAGCCAAGCAGGTTCAGGCGGTGCATCCGCTTCTACCGGTGGTTCTTCTTCGACTGGTGCCAGCAGTAGCGGCTCAAAGGGAAGAAACTCTGCATACGGCGATTCTCAGACACATGGAGCTAGCCAAGCAGGTTCAGGTGGTGCATCCGCTTCTACCGGTGGCTCTTCTTCGACTGGTGCCAGCAGTAGCGGCTCAAAGGGAAGAAACTCTGCATACGGCGATTCTCAGACACATGGAGCTAGCCAAGCAGGTTCAGGTGGTGCATCCGCTTCTACCGGTGGCTCTTCCTCGACTGGTGCCAGCAGTAGCGGCTCAAGGGGAAGAAACTCTGCAAACGGCGATTCTCAGACACATGGAGCTAGCCAAGCAGGTTCAGGTGGTGCATCCGCTTCTACCGGTGGCTCTTCCTCGACTGGTGCCAGCAGTAGCGGCTCAAACGGAAGAAACTCTGCAAATGGCGATTCTCAGACACATGGAGCTAGCCAAGCAGGTTCAAGTGGTGCATCCGCTTCTACCGGTGGCTCTTCTTCGACTGGTGCCAGCAGTAGCGGCTCAAAGGGAAGAAACTCTGCATACGGCGATTCTCAGACACATGGAGCTAGCCAAGCAGGTTCAGGCGGTGCATCCGCTTCTACCGGTGGTTCTTCTTCGACTGGTGCCAGCAGTAGCGGCTCAAAGGGAAGAAACTCTGCATACGGCGATTCTCAGACACATGGAGCTAGCCAAGCAGGTTCAGGTGGTGCATCCGCTTCTACCGGTGGCTCTTCTTCGACTGGTGCCAGCAGTAGCGGCTCAAAGGGAAGAAACTCTGCATACGGCGATTCTCAGACACATGGAGCTAGCCAAGCAGGTTCAGGTGGTGCATCCGCTTCTACCGGTGGCTCTTCCTCGACTGGTGCCAGCAGTAGCGGCTCAAGGGGAAGAAACTCTGCAAACGGCGATTCTCAGACACATGGAGCTAGCCAAGCAGGTTCAGGTGGTGCATCCGCTTCTACCGGTGGCTCTTCCTCGACTGGTGCCAGTAGTAGCGGCTCAAGGGGAAGAAACTCTGCAAACGGCGATTCTCAGACACATGGAGCTAGCCAAGCAGGTTCAGGTGGTGCATCCGCTTCTACCGGTGGCTCTTCTTCGACTGGTGCCAGCAGTAGCGGCTCAAAGGGAAGAAACTCTGCATACGGCGATTCTCAGACACATGGAGCTAGCCAAGCAGGTTCAGGCGGTGCATCCGCTTCTACCGGTGGCTCTTCCTCGACTGGTGCCAGCAGTAGCGGCTCAAGGGGAAGAAACTCTGCAAACGGCGATTCTCAGACACATGGAGCTAGCCAAGCAGGTTCAGGTGGTGCATCCGCTTCTACCGGTGGCTCTTCTTCGACTGGTGCCAGCAGTAGCGGCTCAAAGGGAAGAAACTCTGCATACGGCGATTCTCAGACACATGGAGCTAGCCAAGCAGGTTCAGGTGGTGCATCCGCTTCTACCGGTGGCTCTTCCTCGACTGGTGCCAGCAGTAGCGGCTCAAGGGGAAGAAACTCTGCAAACGGCGATTCTCAGACACATGGAGCTAGCCAAGCAGGTTCAGGTGGTGCATCCGCTTCTACCGGTGGCTCTTCCTCGACTGGTGCCAGTAGTAGCGGCTCAAGGGGAAGAAACTCTGCATACGGCGATTCTCAGACACATGGAGCTAGCCAAGCAGGTTCAGGTGGCGCATCCGCTTCTACCGGTGGCTCTTCTTCGACTGGTGCCAGCAGTAGCGGCTCAAAGGGAAGAAACTCTGCATACGGCGATTCTCAGACACATGGAGCTAGCCAAGCAGGTTCAGGTGGTGCATCCGCTTCTACCGGTGGCTCTTCCTCGACTGGTGCCAGCAGTAGCGGCTCAAGGGGAAGAAACTCTGCAAACGGCGATTCTCAGACACATGGAGCTAGCCAAGCAGGTTCAGGTGGTGCATCCGCTTCTACCGGTGGCTCTTCCTCGACTGGTGCCAGCAGTAGCGGCTCAAACGGAAGAAACTCTGCAAATGGCGATTCTCAGACACATGGAGCTAGCCAAGCAGGTTCAGGTGGTGCATCCGCTTCTACCGGTGGCTCTTCTTCGACTGGTGCCAGCAGTAGCGGCTCAAAGGGAAGAAACTCTGCATACGGCGATTCTCAGACACATGGAGCTAGCCAAGCAGGTTCAGGCGGTGCATCCGCTTCTACCGGTGGTTCTTCTTCGACTGGTGCCAGCAGTAGCGGCTCAAAGGGAAGAAACTCTGCATACGGCGATTCTCAGACACATGGAGCTAGCCAAGTAGGTTCAGGTGGTGCATCCGCTTCTACCGGTGGCTCTTCTTCGACTGGTGCCAGCAGTAGCGGCTCAAAGGGAAGAAACTCTGCATACAGCGATTCTCAGACACATGGAGCTAGCCAAGCAGGTTCAGGTGGTGCATCCGCTTCTACCGGTGGCTCTTCTTCGACTGGTGCCAGCAGTAGCGGCTCAAAGGGAAGAAACTCTGCATACGGCGATTCTCAGACACATGGAGCTAGCCAAGCAGGTTCAGGTGGTGCATCCGCTTCTACCGGTGGCTCTTCCTCGACTGGTGCCAGCAGTAGCGGCTCAAGGGGAAGAAACTCTGCATACGGCGATTCTCAGACACATGGAGCTAGCCAAGCAGGTTCAGGTGGTGCATCCGCTTCTACCGGTGGCTCTTCCTCGACTGGTGCCAGCAGTAGCGGCTCAAGGGGAAGAAACTCTGCAAACGGCGATTCTCAGACACATGGAGCTAGCCAAGCAGGTTCAGGTGGTGCATCCGCTTCTACCGGTGGCTCTTCTTCGACTGGTGCCAGCAGTAGCGGCTCAAAGGGAAGAAACTCTGCATACGGCGATTCTCAGACACATGGAGCTAGCCAAGCAGGTTCAGGTGGTGCATCCGCTTCTACCGGTGGCTCTTCTTCGACTGGTGCCAGCAGTAGCGGCTCAAAGGGAAGAAACTCTGCAAACGGCGATTCTCAGACATATGGAGCTAGCCAAGCAGGTTCAGGCGGTGCATCCGCTTCTACCGGTGGTTCTTCTTCGACTGGTGCCAGCAGTAGCGGCTCAAAGGGAAGAAACTCTGCATACGGCGATTCTCAGACACATGGAGCTAGCCAAGCAGGTTCAGGTGGTGCATCCGCTTCTACCGGTGGCTCTTCCTCGACTGGTGCCAGCAGTAGCGGCTCAAGGGGAAGAAACTCTGCATACGGCGATTCTCAGACACATGGAGCTAGCCAAGCAGGTTCAGGTGGTGCATCCGCTTCTACCGGTGGCTCTTCTTCGACTGGTGCCAGCAGTAGCGGCTCAAAGGGAAGAAACTCTGCAAACGGCGATTCTCAGACACATGGAGCTAGCCAAGCAGGTTCAGGTGGTGCATCCGCTTCTACCGGTGGCTCTTCTTCGACTGGTGCCAGCAGTAGCGGCTCAAAGGGAAGAAACTCTGCATACGGCGATTCTCAGACACATGGAGCTAGCCAAGCAGGTTCAGGTGGTGCATCCTCTTCTACCGGTGGCTCTTCCTCGACTGGTGCCAGCAGTAGCGGCTCAAGGGGAAGAAACTCTGCAAACGGCGATTCTCAGACACATGGAGCTAGCCAAGCAGGTTCAGGTGGTGCATCCGCTTCTACCGGTGGCTCTTCCTCGACTGGTGCCAGCAGTAGCGGCTCAAGGGGAAGAAACTCTGCAAACGGCGATTCTCAGACACATGGAGCTAGCCAAGCAGGTTCAGGTGGTGCATCCGCTTCTACCGGTGGTTCTTCTTCGACTGGTGCCAGCAGTAGCGGCTCAAAGGGAAGAAACTCTGCATACGGCGATTCTCAGACACATGGAGCTAGCCAAGCAGGTTCAGGTGGTGCATCCGCTTCTACCGGTGGCTCTTCCTCGACTGGTGCCAGCAGTAGCGGCTCAAGGGGAAGAAACTCTGCAAACGGCGATTCTCAGACACATGGAGCTAGCCAAGCAGGTTCAGGTGGTGCATCCGCTTCTACCGGTGGCTCTTCCTCGACTGGTGCCAGCAGTAGCGGCTCAAACGGAAGAAACTCTGCAAATGGCGATTCTCAGACACATGGAGCTAGCCAAGCAGGTTCAGGCGGTGCATCCGCTTCTACCGGTGGCTCTTCTTCGACTGGTGCCAGCAGTAGCGGCTCAAAGGGAAGAAACTCTGCATACGGCGATTCTCAGACACATGGAGCTAGCCAAGCAGGTTCAGGCGGTGCATCCGCTTCTACCGGTGGTTCTTCTTCGACTGGTGCCAGCAGTAGCGGCTCAAAGGGAAGAAACTCTGCATACGGCGATTCTCAGACACATGGAGCTAGCCAAGTAGGTTCAGGTGGTGCATCCGCTTCTACCGGTGGCTCTTCTTCGACTGGTGCCAGCAGTAGCGGCTCAAAGGGAAGAAACTCTGCATACGGCGATTCTCAGACACATGGAGCTAGCCAAGCAGGTTCAGGTGGTGCATCCGCTTCTACCGGTGGCTCTTCCTCGACTGGTGCCAGCAGTAGCGGCTCAAGGGGAAGAAACTCTGCATACGGCGATTCTCAGACACATGGAGCTAGCCAAGCAGGTTCAGGTGGTGCATCCGCTTCTACCGGTGGCTCTTCCTCGACTGGTGCCAGCAGTAGCGGCTCAAGGGGAAGAAACTCTGCAAACGGCGATTCTCAGACACATGGAGCTAGCCAAGCAGGTTCAGGTGGTGCATCCGCTTCTACCGGTGGCTCTTCCTCGACTGGTGCCAGCAGTAGCGGCTCAAACGGAAGAAACTCTGCAAATGGCGATTCTCAGACACATGGAGCTAGCCAAGCAGGTTCAGGTGGTGCATCCGCTTCTACCGGTGGCTCTTCTTCGACTGGTGCCAGCAGTAGCGGCTCAAAGGGAAGAAACTCTGCATACGGCGATTCTCAGACACATGGAGCTAGCCAAGCAGGTTCAGGCGGTGCATCCGCTTCTACCGGTGGTTCTTCTTCGACTGGTGCCAGCAGTAGCGGCTCAAAGGGAAGAAACTCTGCATACGGCGATTCTCAGACACATGGAGCTAGCCAAGCAGGTTCAGGTGGTGCATCCGCTTCTACCGGTGGCTCTTCTTCGACTGGTGCCAGCAGTAGCGGCTCAAAGGGAAGAAACTCTGCATACGGCGATTCTCAGACACATGGAGCTAGCCAAGCAGGTTCAGGTGGTGCATCCGCTTCTACCGGTGGCTCTTCCTCGACTGGTGCCAGCAGTAGCGGCTCAAGGGGAAGAAACTCTGCAAACGGCGATTCTCAGACACATGGAGCTAGCCAAGCAGGTTCAGGTGGTGCATCCGCTTCTACCGGTGGCTCTTCCTCGACTGGTGCCAGCAGTAGCGGCTCAAACGGAAGAAACTCTGCAAATGGCGATTCTCAGACACATGGAGCTAGCCAAGCAGGTTCAGGTGGTGCATCCGCTTCTACCGGTGGCTCTTCTTCGACTGGTGCCAGCAGTAGCGGCTCAAAGGGAAGAAACTCTGCATACGGCGATTCTCAGACACATGGAGCTAGCCAAGCAGGTTCAGGCGGTGCATCCGCTTCTACCGGTGGTTCTTCTTCGACTGGTGCCAGCAGTAGCGGCTCAAAGGGAAGAAACTCTGCATACGGCGATTCTCAGACACATGGAGCTAGCCAAGTAGGTTCAGGTGGTGCATCCGCTTCTACCGGTGGCTCTTCTTCGACTGGTGCCAGCAGTAGCGGCTCAAAGGGAAGAAACTCTGCATACGGCGATTCTCAGACACATGGAGCTAGCCAAGCAGGTTCAGGTGGTGCAGCCGCTTCTACCGGTGGCTCTTCTTCGACTGGTGCCAGCAGTAGCGGCTCAAAGGGAAGAAACTCTGCATACGGCGATTCTCAGACACATGGAGCTAGCCAAGCAGGTTCAGGTGGTGCATCCGCTTCTACCGGTGGCTCTTCCTCGACTGGTGCCAGCAGTAGCGGCTCAAGGGGAAGAAACTCTGCAAACGGCGATTCTCAGACACATGGAGCTAGCCAAGCAGGTTCAGGTGGTGCATCCGCTTCTACCGGTGGCTCTTCCTCGACTGGTGCCAGCAGTAGCGGCTCAAACGGAAGAAACTCTGCAAATGGCGATTCTCAGACACATGGAGCTAGCCAAGCAGGTTCAGGTGGTGCATCCGCTTCTACCGGTGGCTCTTCTTCGACTGGTGCCAGCAGTAGCGGCTCAAAGGGAAGAAACTCTGCATACGGCGATTCTCAGACACATGGAGCTAGCCAAGCAGGTTCAGGTGGTGCATCCGCTTCTACGGGTGGCTCTTCTTCGACTGGTGCCAGCAGTAGCGGTTCAAACGGAAGAAACTCTGCCAACGGCGATTCTCAGACACATGGAGCTAGCCAAGCAGGTTCAGGTGGTGCATCCGCTTCTACCGGTGGCTCTTCTTCGACTGGTGCCAGCAGCAGCGGCTCAAAGGGAAGAAACTCTGCAAACGGCGATTCTCAGACATATGGAGCTAGCCAAGCAGGTTCAGGCGGTGCATCCGCTTCTACCGGTGGTTCTTCTTCGACTGGTGCCAGCAGTAGCGGCTCAAAGGGAAGAAACTCTGCATACGGCGATTCTCAGACACATGGAGCTAGCCAAGCAGGTTCAGGTGGTGCATCCGCTTCTACCGGTGGTTCTTCTTCGACTGGTGCCAGCAGTAGCGGCTCAAACGGAAGAAACTCTGCAAACGGCGATTCTCAGACATATGGAGCTAGCCAAGCAGGTTCAGGTGGTGCATCCGCTTCTACCGGTGGCTCTTCTTCAACTGGTGCCAGCAATAGCGGCCTGTCTGATGTAGATACCACATCTGACGATTCTACAATCGTTGGTCGTTTTTCACCCCGCAGGGGCATACGTTCCAGTACAATACAGTCGCGTTTGCGTAAACTTTTGCGCTATCAACGCAGACAACCACGCTCATATCACTATTGCTACTGTTTTGATGAACCAAGAGATATCTTGAATTTCATTCGAAACCTGGGGAGATTGGTAGATGAAGAATATAATCAGGATATTGTTGATGATATTTATGGCAGATTTGGTGATGATCTTGGTTACTGGATAGTAGACAGGATATAGAAGTGATCGTCTCCCTTTTCAGAACTTGTATTGCTTAAGTCTGATGGAAAACTAGATGTATAGCGTTAATTAGTTTACACCTTCTCATTTTTCAAACACTTCTTAATTTCAATCTTTTACTTAAACTTATTTTAACTGGTGGGAATGCGAAATTATACTGCTATTTAATATAATTTTATAAATAAATAAGTACTGTTATGAGACTGATACGGTATTTACCGCCGTACTTTTGTGGGTACAAACAAAAGGTATCACCATTGTGTTTAATACAATACCAATATGGCATTCAAGATACTTTATCAAGTCAACTGACGTATTCATGTAGAAACATTGAAACTTTTTGTCGAGTTTCATAATATTTTAGAATATGCATTAAACAGGAATGATGTTGTATTAGGATGTATCTACAATATCGACCTATACTTACGATCATGAATCCGTTTTTAGAACAATTTCCATTCCACGAAGACAAATTTAACGACATTTTGTAAAAAAAAATTATGTTATATTGCAATCCGTTTCCTTATAAGTAGTATGTAATTATTTTGTTTAATCTGAGAATACATTTATTCGCAAGGTATTTTGTGTTGTTCTCATTTTACAAATGTGCTAAACTGAACCTACTATATTTGATAGTAGTCTTATTTATCATTCAATTAAATAAAAAACACTGTGCTATCGACGCCTTAAATCGACGAATACATATGCGTATTGCTGCAGAGCAAAGTTCGCAAGACACTACGTAGCGGTTTTCGGTAGCAAAAAGTTTGAGTTTAAGTAATTAGTCAAGAAGAGAAACGAACATTTCAGGTAGGTATATATTCTTTTATTCATAATATGTATAAATAACAAAGCGATAGGTACAATTAAAAAAAATACAATGTATCCTTGACTTGTTTATAATCTAACGCATTAAATGCATCCTGTCACTCGTCCCTATTTTGGTACGTTCTAAAGGTATGTGTGTGTTATATGGATGGCAAAGTATGATAGATAGATAGATAACTCTTTATTGCACAATAATTAACAAGTAAGTTCTTACAGTATACACAAGAAGATTTGTACAATATTTGTATGTATCTACTTTAAGTTTGAAAAAACTGTAATACCTACATGACATAACTATATCCCCATCACTGATTTGCGCACCGAACCATCTATTAGTAGTCAGGCCTATATAAAGCTACAATAGTCATGTGAGTAATAATAGATCGATCCCAGCAAGTAAGGATAATAACCAAAACTGGTGCAGGCTGATCCTGGTAATACGGAATTTCACTATCAATTAAGCCATATTTCAGAGCAAGTTGCTGGTGAATTATTTTGGCCGCTTGGTTATGCCTGTGCGAATACTCAGCATTGGCTAGATCAGAATAATCGGAGAGAATATGTCCAATTGATTCACCTGGACAAGCCCGTTTGTAGTAGACACGGAGACTCTGTAGTTGTTCGTCTTAACCACTTGGTCCCGATATGCTTGACCGTTTCCAATACATTTACGTACGGCTTATATTTTGATTAAGAAAGTATGACCAACTGTGCAAGGAATTTTGCACGTTCAAGTCGTTGCCCGTTGGCCTTTGCTGGAATTGATATTTCTTTCATCTTTTTTTAAAAGTCTCTCTTATAATGAATACATACAATGTTTTCTAGCAATAAAAAATGCTCGGAGCCCGAGTACACTCCATTGTAAATCGGCGAAATCCAATTTTCGTGAATTGCTGCTTCTACAAGCTGTAAGTACATTGCTGCTTACAGCATTCCCGAAAATTGCTATTCCAGGTAGGTTTTTGACAAGGTGCTGACGTGCCCTGGCCCACCGTGCGATAAAACCGTTCAACGAAAGGCGTCTGTTGTCGAGCGCGCTCCTCGGCTACGCTTTGTATTTCTTGTTTGGTGTTTCTCGCAAGACTGGACGTCCAATTTCATGGAATAGAACGATAAAGCCCCTACTCCACCAATTTACGCTAGATGATTCGACAAGTCGTCTACCATTCCACACGATGGTGAAGGTTCCTCGTGAATATGGAAAATTTTATAAATTACAAAATATTTAGACTGGGCGTGGAGTGTTAAATCAACCAATATTATTCCGATCGTGATATACATATAATACATAACTATAGGTTTTAAACGATGAAAGTGAGGAGGGAACTCGATAGCGTCGCGGGTTCTGTCTAAAAACATGTAATTCATCAATACAAATGACACACAGAACCCGAAATCGAATACATAGAACCCGGAATAACAGCCCTGCTATCTATGTAAATAAAAATAAATCGCTTCCGATCGATCGCACCAAAATAGATCAGTTAAATATAAAGCAGATTATGAAGCCATTACATAGTCTCTAAATTATATTAATATACTTACTGGCGAGAACTAACAACCAAAATTAATATCGACCTTACTCACAGAAATATACAAGAATAAAATACTAAAATAAAATATTCTTTCGTCAGAAGTTACTTACAAATATAATAAATAATAAATATAATATAAAACTCAAGTTATAGGTTACTATAGTGCAAGTAATGAACAAATAAACCACTTTCTTTTCAGAGCTAAAATTATTGACGACTGACTAAATTGCGAATTGGAAGTCAAACTCAAAAAACTCAGAGGTCGTCACAAGAACCCGTTTTCAGTATTGGAATATGACTGTCAGCATTCCTTTCCTTGGGCGGTAGCAGAGGAGGCAGTGCTGATGGCATGGCCTCTATTTCAACGGGATCTAGTACGAAGTCGTTTCCGCCGTAGACTTCGCTGCACTTGAGCTCTTCCCTGTAGCAAAAGAACACGTGCCTTTCACAATTATACTACTACTAGTAGTATAAATGACCCACTGGTAAGTCGAGCCTCCTCCCTTTACGTGGAGGGTTAGTGTGCCACGCTGGCCAGAGAGACTGGCACAGGTTTTCGTATTTTCCTTCTCTTGCGGATAGGTTGTCGGTGTTGTCGTTTCATGCGTCGGCCCTTACGACGCCCATAAGGATGGTGACACTGTGTAGTCTAAATCCACCACCACAAGGGTTCAATCGTTACACGTGTCTCCGACATCTCAGTCCGTAAATGATAACTTACTGAGTTAGGCCTTCTCCGATGTGATAGATCATTCGTAATTAGCTTCCTGTGCCACACTGGCCAACTGGGTTAGCACGGGTTCTTTAGTCGTTACAAAATACGCCATGTATTGAACTCTTTCGTTCCTTTCGTGTTGGGAATGTCCATAGGCGACGGTAGGCGTTGCCACGGGGTGGGTGGTAGTGGTAGAGAAATCCTACAATTTTCCTTTCTTACAATCAGTAAAAAACGGACTTACCATAATTTCATAGAAATAACAGGCCGTATCAAAGGTATTGGAAGACTAGAGAAGCGGGTGGAAAAGCTAATCGTATAAGCTCCGTGGTTCTCAATGACCAGCCAGTCATGCGGAGTGCACCGAGGCAGGCGGACCTCGAAGCACTTCATCACTTGATCCAAGGAGTCGCAGCTCGGGCCCCATAGGATTGTGTCCTCTACCTCTACCTCAGTGGAATCTATCTTGTTGTTTGCCTGTAAAAATGTATATACAGATCGGGGTGTTGAAACTCTCCCCACAATAGCCACACAGTCTTGCGCCAAGCCTAACAAGCTTGATTCGATATGAAATTCATAATGATTGCGAAATGTTATCAAGAGAAATAGTTTAGTGGCTTTTTTAACCTACTTCCATATACTCTGATTTGTCTAACAATTTGCGGGGCTCACGCGAATAGTTTGGAACAGGACGCTTGCGGCGCACGGCCACAGGCACTAAAAGTTGCATTTCATATGAGTATGTAACTTTCATGGGCGCCTGGCAGGTAGAAACCGAACCGTATGATTTCCAGTTACTGTATGAGGTAAGTTCTTTGGTCATATCTCCAGAAAGGAGGACTCGATGGAGAGACTGGTGATTCAAGGCCAAGTGGAAGGCAAGAGATCACGCGGCCGATCACCAACCCGCTGGACCGACCTAATAACCAAAGCGACTGAGTCCACCATAGTCCAATGTACGCGGAACACTTTGAATCGTCAGAGTTGGAAGCGCATCGCCAGGAATGCCTCTTCATGTACCTCGTCAGTGCAACCACGACCGCACTGACAAGAGTGTCCGACTCAGAAGAAGAGTATGAGGTAAAATCAGCAACAGAGCAATTAGCAGATGAAAGAGTTCACGGAACTAATTCACTTGAGCCCAGAGAGCGGCGCGGCGTATCATTCGGCCGTATTTGGGGCAATCTTCGCGAGAGAAGATTCGTCCGTAAACGACATGGTTTACTATGAATGAAAACTCGGTTTCCTTCACTAAAATAGATCAACGAGTTCCCTGGAGGTAGTCAGTTTCACTAGTTTGCCTTAGATCCCCTCCGGAGCTAAAAATCTGATTCTTCCATGAAATACTTATACCTGAAATTTACTTATTTTATGCCATTTTTCTGAATGTCTTAGTGTTCCGTATATTCCGTCGTTAATGTAAACCATGTTAACGAAGTTGCCCTTCTTCTTTACCTGAAAACAAAAGTTCAGTTGTAACAGATACGTGGGAAATTGAAATAAATGACGTCAAGGTATTCAATTAACTATTCAATGTCAACCCCCTCGCATTCCTTGGTGTATTAATGCTAATATTACTAGGAAAAATATATTCAGTCAAACAAATTTGCCTTTTTAATGAAAAAGAAGCCATCACCGAATTGCGATACATGCGGCGTAATAGAAGATTAAACCATTTGCTGATGTAGTGTGTACGGTATTGAGAACAAAGATTGCAAATTGTCCAAACTCTAGATTTAAAAATTTCACAATTAGGTATCTATCAAGATATATTGTCAAATCCCAGCAGTAGTGAGGCATGTCAAATATACGCGTAGCTGTAAATCATAGAAATGGGTACAATAGGACTGGCTTAAGCGCATGTATAAAAGTCCTTTAAACAATTAAAGAATAAAAAAGATATTCAATTGCGATTTGTGTAATGCAGGTTGCAATAACCAACTGGCTATAAAATCAAATCAATTATCAATTTAGAACAGACGGAAAGAAACTCGAAGTTGCTTTAATTTAAAATCAACATTTAGAGAAACAAAGACGGATACGATATGCTTAGAAATATTATTTCCATAATGTCCAAAGTTACAGGAAAAAATGTTTAGCTTTATTTAAATTATTGTACTTGGCATCTGTATATATAGACCCGTCGATCCTCATTGAGGTACATATCCTACAATAAAAGCTAGCATCAATTTGTTTGCACCACAACATGGTCGGGTTATATAGTGAGAGTTTTGTGCACCTAGTCCACCGACTAAGAACCCACACTGGCCTTGCAACTGCCTTTCATATATGTATAATACTGCCATCAAAAGAGCCATCCATAGAATAGGGGCCATAGAACTTCACTAGCCAGTGGCCCCATGCAGTTAAGGTTCATTTTCCAATACTTATGATGCATGAAAATCCTTAAGGGGGAGTTCTGACTTACTTGTTTAACATCACTGATATTGCAGTACAGAGTGAATGATGAATCTGCCACGTATCTTCCTGGCTCGGCAATAATTTGGATGGCCGGGTCGGGGAACAGTTCATCTATACTGCTGTTTACCAATTTGGATAACTGGGAAAGGTGAACAATATTTCAACCACGACACTCAAAAACATTTATAAAAATATATACCACCACTTACTTATATGTCTGTATCTCCGCTTTCGTGGCTTTATACCTACATGAACTCCTAATCCTAATTGTATAGTAAAGGAATTTAATTGAAAATCATTTTGCAATCAATTGTTATTTTTAAACTTTCGCGATTTGAACACATACTTAAAAACATTCAACGGGGACTTATCGCGCACAGTAATTCTGTGCGCGATAAGTCCCGTTGAATACCTGTGTTTGCTCGACGTTTCGACCATGTTACAATGGCCATGGTCGCGAGCTGACTGCAGACCGCAAGTTTTTCCGGTGGGAAGTGAGGGTACTTTGGTCTCCTACCCTCACTTGGTTTTGTACACACGTAGGGTTGTCACTACGGACACGGATTAGAGATGGCGTGTTAACAGAACACCTATCTAATATCCAGTTGAGCCCGACGACGTTGCATAAGCTGCAGCTGCAGATCGATCGCATTCCACACTATGCGCTCTCTATACTCCTTTATATGCTTTAGTATGTTTAGTCCATATGTTTCCTTTTGGTTTTACTTTTTATTCAACTGCACTTATTACTTTTTGTTAGCTCACACGACAGAAGAAATTAACCACGGCTGTTATTTTTGATGCTAAAGTTGAAATCGATTGAAACCAACAGGTTTTCTGGATACTGCGCAGAAACTTACTTCGTCGATTGAATGAGTTCTGCCACTGGCGAAACCACCTCCTATGTCCACTATGGTCATCTGCCTTCCCGCACGAGCTTCGTGATCGAACAGGGCTCTTGCGTTTCTCAGTCCCACAACGTGACTCTCAATAGTGGAACTTGCACATCGCACGTGGAACGCAACGCCCACCACCTAATAACAAATAAGCAGTTTCAGCCTTAGAACCATCTACAGAGCAATCATGCAGATCTTTGATATTGTTCGGTATTTTGGGAGTTCTCTATTCTACCTACATCTCAGGGAGAATTAAGTGTGCGTGGATAGCGTAAACTGAAACTATCGAGTACCGCTCAAAGGAGTTTCAAGCCCAATTTTGGTGAAAGCTGATTATGCATCATTGTATTTTAGAAAACGTTTTTGCCCTCGTCTGTAAAGATGGTGGTAGATGATAAATAATCAATTTTAAATGGATTTTTTCTTTATTGTTTGTCTTGTCAAAAGAGTTCTAATGAGCCAACTTGATTAGATGAGTTTTGCTTTTGAAATGGATCCCGAATATTTGCTAGAAATTACTTAATAGTGTCGCTTTAAATAAGGATTTAATTCGCTGATAAATAAAAATACTGATCTTTATTAAAATATTAAAGTTTTTAACGTTGTAATGGAATACTTTGTTGGCCATTCCCGCACAATTTAAAAAATCAACTAGTTGGCAACACGATACGACAACGACACTGTTGGCGCAGTGGTTAAACGATCGACTGCTGCGCAGCATGTCGCGGGTTCGATCCCCGCACGGAAGAAATATTTGTACGACCTACAAGTATTTGTTCCGGGTCTGGGTGTTTTCTATCTATAATATGTATGTATTTACAAAAAAAAAGGTATATAGGTAGTTTATCATCCATCTCGTTACCATAACACAAGCATTAAGTTGCTTAGCTTGGGACGAGATGGCGTTGTGTGAAATGTCCAACGATATAAACATATAAAATTCTCTAACTCCTATACCAGAGTTCGCCTAAGTGCTTAGCTGGACATAACGTTCGTTTCACGGTCAAAAAGAGCAACGAACACAAAATACTTAGTAACCATTAATCCAAGACGAGCAGCTTCTTCCAGTAGCTCCACAGCTTCCGTTTCAAAGTCACATCCGAATTTCTCGCCTAGAGGAATATGATTGATGCCGTCCACGCGGATTCGTAGCAACAACCTGGTAAAAAATAATTACATTTTGTGAGTAAAAGCATTTGGATAGGATGTCGACGATCATTGGTCCCGACCTCCAGCGCGCTTCGAAGGGCACGAAGTCAGTAGTGTGGAAACTGGCACTTTTTACCGACTAAATGAGTCTTGTGTCTTGCGCGGGTCCCGCTCCGTGTAAGAAGTGGTCAATAGGCAAACCCGGGCCGACTATTGAACCGCAATATTGAAAAAAGGCAAGACAGAGTTGAGTAATAGCACATATATATAGATATATATTAATTTGCTTGAGGTGCTAAAGTGTTGCGAATTTATTTGGGATGATTCGACTGAATTTACCTAGCATCAGGCCAGTGTTCTTTTAACTTCTTCAACTCGTAGGACGTGTCGAAAGTGGTGTGCCTCACTCCCGATTTGCGAGCATAAATCATTTGCTCTGGAGTTTTCGATGGCATCGCGTAAATAATGCTCCTGAAAATATTTATTAATATTTACATACTTAGTGATTAATCAAGCATTTTCCGTTTGGTGTCGGATATAGAATACATGGTGTCACCACCTTATTCCATGCTGAGGTTGTGTGTAAGAGCCGACAAAAGGAATTGTCATGGTGCAGGTTTACAATACCCGCTTAATCTTGTTAGCGAGAGCTGTTTTGGTTGACGCTAAGTAGTGAAAATAAAAAAAAGGTAATACAAATTATGTGTTTGTCATTTGTACTTGAAGCAATACATAAATCTCCATTTGTCCGGTAAACTATTTTTATATGTATTTGAATACAGATCAAGATAGGTGTCAGCAAGGTAATGGTATTATGGTATATTTCCGTAGGGGCGATGCTTTTATAACATACTAGCGACCCGCCCCGGCTTCGCACGGGTGCAATGATGAACCTCTAAATTTGTCAGTGTTTCTATATATACTACTAGCTTTTGGGCGCGGCTTCGCCCGCGTGGGCTTCGAACCCGTGCATATTTTTTATGAACATAAAATCGGTTATTGTGACTAAAATATGATAGTTAGATATGTGCTCTTGCGGACTTTTTTGTAGATCTTTATAAGACCTACAAACCCGTAGTACATCATTTTGTTCTATTGTCAATAGTTTTTGCGGCGCACGCATAAATAGGTTTTCGATTTTACACCTTGGTTTACAAAATCGCAATTTTCATACGGATCCCTAATTCTTTTGAAAATAAAATATAGCCTATAACCTTCCTCGATAAATGGACTATCTAACACTGAAAGATTTTTTGAAATCGGACCAGTAGTTCCTGAGATTAGCGCGTTCAAACAAACAAACAAACAAACAAACAAACTCTGCAGCTTTATATATTAGTATAGATGTGATGGATGGTTTATAAATATAAAACTTCCTCTATTAAATCACTCTATGTATTAAAAAAAAACCGCTTCAAAATCGGTTTTGGACAGAAGACAGCGACATTGTTTTATAATATGTTGTGATAGTGATGTAGTGATAGTGATTAATGGTAGTAGGGAGCAATAGCCATTCGAACACCACCTCTCCCATACGTGAGTTTACGTAAATTCATATCACAGCATTTCACAATGCAATTACAATATTTTATATTATTACAATACTTAAAAAAATACACACGATACAAATATAAGTTTGGAAAGGTGGTAAACACGTTTTGATCAGAAATAATATCAACACTTACGTAGAATTGCTGCCAGCATTAAAAATACGCTTATGATCGGGGGTGCTTTTATGTGTGGAGTGGACGCCTGGATTTTTCAGCTTTTACTAATTCGCTATTTGTTACTTTACGTAGTAATTTGACGATAATAGGTCGTTAAAACTTAGAGACATATGCTGACAATTTCCCTGGACCCACACGTGACACCCAGTTAATGCCCGTTTCCACTAATTGCACTCCTATTTTTCCGGCAGTTACCATCACAATGTGTTATGGATTTTCATTAGCCTACTCATTGACTGGGCCTGACTGTGCATTTAGTTGTTACTGGAGAGTCAATGGTGCCATGTAGATTAGCAATAGTAGCATCTTTCCCCTCCAATGCCTGTATCCGATTGGCAAAGCTGTTCAACCTTTCATCATCATCATCATCATCAGCCCACATTAGTCCACTGCTGGACATAGGCCTCCCCTAAAGAGCGCCATAGCGCCCTGTCTTCAGCTTGACGCATCCAGCTGCTGCCCGCAACCTTTCGCAGATCGTCGCTCCATCTAGCAGAGGGCCGTCCCACACTACGCTTGCCGATTCGCGGTCTCCACTCAAGAACTCGTCTACCCCAGCGGTTGTCGGTTCTTCTACGGATATGACCAGCCCACTGCCACTTCAGTCTGCTAATTCTCTGAGCTATGTCGGTGACCTTGGTTCTCTGTCGGATAGTCTCGTTACGGAGCCTATCTTTCAGAGAAACACCAAGCATAGCTCGCTCCATAGCACGCTGAGCGACTTTAAATTGGTGGACTAGTCTCACCGTGAGTATCCACGTCTCGGCGCCGTAGGTCATGACGGGTAGGACGCACTGTTCGACAACTTTCGTTTTCAAACTCTGCGGGATGGGCGACGAAGTTTTCCAAATGCTGCCCAGCCCAGCTGGATCCTCCTCTTGGCCTCCCTGTCGAAGCTGTTTTTACCTAATTGCAAAGTTTGCCCGAGGTATGTATATTCTGAAACAGCTTCAACAAGACGGCCATTCACAACGATAGGTCTCGGATGAATATGATCATTCATCATGATTTTGGTTTTATCCAAATTCATGCCGAGACCCACCCGTTGCGAGGCTGATGCTAAGCCGGTCAGCATCTGTTGCAGCTCCTCCAGCGACTCCGCCATGAGGACTATGTCATCTGCAAATCTCAAGTGTGAGATCTACTGGCCATTTATGTTAATGCCCTTATCTTTCCAGTCCAGCGTCTTAAACACATCCTCCAAAGCGCTTGCGAACTGTTTCGGGGATATTACATCCCCCTGTCTCACTCCGCGGCTCAGTTGGATGGGTTTAGTACGCTGGTCCTGAACTTGGACACACATAGAGGCCTCATCGTACATACAACTCAAGACTTGGATGTAACGATAGTCCACTTGGCATCGCTGATGGGATTCAAGAACAGCCCAGGCTTCGACGGAGTCAAAAGCTTTCTCATAGTCCACAAAAGCTAGACACAGGGGCCGATTATACTCTTCGGACTTCTGTATAGTTTGCCTCACTGTGTGGATGTGGTCTATGGTGCTATAACGATTCATCGAGTCTTATGGCGAGACGGTTCGCAATGACTCTTGAAAACCACTTATAGACGTGGCTCAGGAGTGAGATGGGCCTGTAATTTTTAAGAAGTGTGATATCACCTTTCTTAAAAAACAGTACCACCAAACTCCTGCTCCACGCCTTAGGAGTTCTCCCGCAGTGAATGACGGAGTTAAAGAGTCTTTGCAGTTCCTGTATGACAGGAATCCCTCCTGTCTTCAGAAGTTCTGAAGTAACTCCGTCTTCACCGGGGGCCTTTCCATTTCTACGTTGTTTAAGAGCCAGCACGAGTTCGTCTTGGCTGATATCGGGCAGTTCGTCGGTATAGTGGCGGACCAGGGTGGCTCTTTGATCCTGGATAGAACTTTGGGGACGAGTGGCATGTGCAGCATAAAGCCGGCCATGGAAGTCTTCGATCTCGGCAAGAATCTCCGGCTTAGACAAAACGGTTCTGCCATCGCGTGTTGTGAGCTTCGTCAGGTGGCTCCTCCCAAGCTGCTTAATGAACACCTTAGACCCTCGGTTTCGCTCAATCGCCTCTAATATGAGGCGGGTATTGGAGCTCCGAAGGTCACGTCGTGTCATTTTAGCAATTTGTCGGTTGAGATTTGCCCTGTCTGACGAAGAGGCATGTGTAGTTTCCCGTCTTTTTGTCATAAGCCGCAGAGTCTCGTCCGAGAGTTTGGACTTCGTACCTTTACGCTGCGTTCTACATAGTTTGATGCCCTCACCCCTTAGTGTATCCAAGATGTTTTGCGTGGTCTCGTCGACGTCATCGATTGTCCAACCTTTGCTGATAGTTAATTATACTCCCGGAAAGCGCTTTTAGATTTTCTTTTATTTCTGCCGTATTTATTCGCAGCAAACGCAACTCGGCTATCAGTGATTACTTTTCATTATTGTCATTAATTTTCAGGTGATTAGTTGGTGAGTCCCGTGCAATACGTTCCTTTGCACGGCATTTTATGTTGCTGGAGTAATAAGTTGTTAATGGTCTCCCAGACCGAACAGGTGTATTATTATTGTCGCGACGTGGCTCCTTGGATTTGCAACCAGGACATACCTAGTTATTAATTTTTAACCCCCGACGCAAAAAGAGGGGTGTTTGATGAAGTTTGACGTGTCTGTCTGTCTGTGGCTCCGTAGCTCGCGAACGGATGATGCGATTTCAATACAGTTTGAGTTTGACAGGTGAGTTACGGGCGACTGTTCATATACATGTTTGATGAAAATCGCTTGAGTCGTTTAAAAGTTATGGGGGGTGAAAGTGGGGAAGAATAACCGAAAGTCTGCAAATATAAACGAGTGAGGTCTCAAATGAAAGCGCATCACGTGCACATTACAAAATAACATGTTCCATGAAAATAAGTTGAGTCCTGAAAAAAGTCTGGGGGTGAAAGGGGGGTAAAAGGAGGGGTAACCCTTGGGGATACCCAATATCTGCAAATATATTTGGTGGGGATCTACATCATAATAAGCGTGTACCTATAAAAAGCAGAAAATAAAAATTTTATTAAAAAATTAATTAACCCCCGACACAATGACCTAAGTACCCTTTAAAAAGTAAAGTTTTAATTAAATTTTTATATTAATATTGAATTGATTTTGAAGATTACTGAGCAGACTGCCTCTCCCTCTTTGGTGGCCCAAACGTAGTCAGGGTTAAAGTAAGCCCTTAAAGATAAACATAATCCTTGCTTTTAGAATAATCATAATAAATCATCAGGTTTTTCAAATATAAGATATAGCTATTTCCAATTTAATAAGATATAGCTATTTCTAATTTAATAAGATAAGCTATTTCTATTTTGTACTTACAAAGGTGAAACATTCAATTTTCTAAGCTTGTAGATTTCGCCCGGCGAGGCGCAGGCGAAGCCCAAGCCCAACGTAATGGCCAACTTCAACACGGCGTTCGTGTCATTTGATTTCATTGCTGTAAAGATTTTTTATTTCGTGGGAAAATCCAAACGTATCTCGCATTATGATGAGTACTAGTTGGGTCTCAGAGGATAGAAGGCAATCAAATGAACCACCACTAAGGAAGGCGGGCCAAGGCTCCCAGTGGCCCCATTGGGAAACCACAGACGGTCGCTATTATCCACCTTTCCGCGCTTGGAGCCCACTTAACCTAAATTAGCCATGAACACAATGTAGGCTATACATACCATAGAATATCCGGACTCGTGGCATCATGTCTCTGAAATGTGTGACCCGGCGATGTGCTTTGTCCACGTTGAATATATAGAAAGGGTCCTTCTGGCGGCCCTGCCGTATCAGATCGCTGGCCACATCTTCTGGCGAGGCGCCCCGCAGAACATAAGCAGCTAACACTTGTTGTTCGAATAACATTTCCGTTGCTTCTCTTCTTTATTTATTTAGAAAAATAATTTAGTGTGCGTTTATAATCTAAAATAAATAAAAACATAATTACCTTTCTTCGACGGTTTTGACTACCCATCGTTAATTAAAGTAGTTTTGAAGGTTTTTTTAAATAAACATTTTTTATGCTAGCTGACCTGGCAAACACTGTTCTGCCATATGAAAAAATAGCCCAAGATCTATTGTCTAACAATACCCAAGAATAATCAAAACAATCGGTCATGCCGTTTCGGAATAGTTTGATATCAAACAGAGCATAATAATATGTTTGCATAAATTTGACCTTTTACGTATTTCACGCAATGGAAGCTCTCAAAATGAATATATTTTTCATTGACGCTCCTGAACGTAGCGCGTTCAGCCAATCAAACTACAAACCCTTCAGATACTACATGGGCTGAAAAGTCCCGGGCCTAACACATAGATGGCGCTAGTTTTATTGCAATCACCTGCTTTTCAGTTAATACTGTTTTTTCAAAAGACAGCTGTTAAAATTTAATGATATAGCAGGAAAAGATCTCTTCACGGTAATGATCATTTTATTTTATTTTATTTCCAACGTTTCAGACACTTTGCAGTGTCCGTGGTCGCGGGACGACACTGAAATTTTATCGTTTTTATTATAATGAACAGGGTTCATTCCTTGGTCATATACATTTTTCCTTAAAGTTTTACTTCTTAACAAATTTTCTCTAGTATCTTTTTGACTTACTTGTAGGCGATATTTTAATTCTAAAGGGTAATTATTAAAATCATATAAAGGGTCAACAGCACTATTTAAAATAATTTAAATTACAAGTTTTACCAAACACGAATTCATGAGGGGTAGGTATATATTTTCGTCTCTGTATGAACCGTATTATTGTAAGAAAAACACCAATATGGTAACCAATTGCTCCAAGAGTTAGTGTAGTTTTCAGGCTGTATTCTAAGATACGCACCCATAGTCTTATGACAGTTCTCTAGCGCTCCAATACTTTCATGATGATACGCACTTGAGGTCACGTGACTGATCTTTAGTAGACTACATACCTCTTTGATTGTGCTGGCTATAAATTCTGTACCACGATCTGTTCCTATTTCTTTGGGAATACCATACCTTAAAATAAACTGCTCGACAAATGCTCTTGCCACACTGACTGCGTCCTTCGATCGTAAAGGATAAGCTTCTGTGAATTTTGTAAGTTCACGTTGTAATGTAAGTATGTTTTTATTTATTGGACCTACAATATCTAAAAATACCTTGTCAAACGCAGATAATGCCGTTGTCGTAATTACCATTGGCTGTTTAGTGCCCTGTGAATATTTTTGTGTTTGGCACTCAGAACATTTCTTAACGAAATCTCTAACATCTTTTTCTAAACCTATCCAAGTAATATGTCTTTGTATATTGTTTATCATTCGTCTTATGCCTGCAGGACCGCTTGTAGGCAGTAAATGAAAGTCTTGTAATATAAAAGTTTTCTCCTCACTATCTATTATTTTTCTTACTCCTCTTAGTACATGTACTTTTAATTCTGACCATTCATCTCTTTTATTTATTTCATTACTTATCTCTTTCATGAATAACGCATTATACTCATCTTTGATTATAAATATTTCTTTAATATTAAATTTTTTACAAAATTCTCTCAGTTCGTCCACAAATTCGACTCGCGATAGTTGTGACTTGAAGTTGAGATTAATGTATATAGTCATTTTACTTTGCACGTAGGCTAAACAATTATTTTCATATTTTATTAGTCCTTCCGTCTTAAATTGTCAAGTTCATGTCCTTGTATAAAAGTCAAATCGATGCAATTTGTGTCATTGCAATTCATGGGTTTCCTCAATAGATCTACGACTCTTGGTTGATCAGGCCTTTCATCAGTAGGTATATTAAGGTCATCCGTGTTTATATCACATTTTTGTAAGTCTTCTTTTTTTTTTCTGCCCTCTCGTCATAACTGAAATTATTTTCTCATTCATTTTGACGACACGGTTGGCGCAGTGGTAGAGCGATCGACTGCTGTGAAGCATGTCGCGGGTTCGATCCCCGCACGGAAGAAATATTTGTACGACCTACAAGTATTTGTTCCGGGTCTGGGTGTTT
Organism: Clostera curtula; assembly: GCA_905475355.2. Taxonomy (NCBI): domain Eukaryota; kingdom Metazoa; phylum Arthropoda; class Insecta; order Lepidoptera; family Notodontidae; genus Clostera; species Clostera curtula. The sequence goes on from FR997802.1 coordinate 321,918, forward strand.
TCTATCTATAATATGTATGTATTTACAAAAAAAAAAATGTATCTAAGTAGTTTATCAACCATCTCGTTACCATAACACAAGCATTTAGTTGCTTAACTTGGGACGAGATGGCGTTGTGTGAAATGTCCAAGGATATTTATTTATTTATTTATTCATACTTTTTAAATCTACTGACGTTACTTGAATAGGAGAAAGAGCATCCGCTAAAACATTTTCTTTTCCTTTCACGTAAACTACTTTAAAATTATATTCTTCTAACACTAATCCAAATTTCAATAGTCTGCTTGATGGATCTTTCATTCCAAAAAGGTAAATTAAAGGTTTATGATCTGTCATTATTGTAAAATTTCTTGCATACAAATATGGTCTTAAATATTTTATACACCAAGCAATGGGTAAAAGTTATTTTTGTATAGTGGGGTAATTTAATTCTGCTTTATTTAGAGGTCTAGTAGTATATGCAATAGGTTTTAAACTTTTATTGCATAAGTGGAGTATTATAATAGCTTTTCCAGATGCATCAGTTTGCAAAATAAATTAATTACTATCTGAAAAGTCAGGATATTCTAATATTGGAGGATTACTAAGTGCTTCTTTTAGAAATTTAAATGTATTTTCACAGTCATCCGTCCAAAGAAAAGTTACATTTTTCCTGAAAAGTTTATTCAATAGATTCGATAGAAATTAAACATTTTTTCATGTCCAAGACGTTACGCTATCATATTTTGAATTTAATTTTAATTTTGCTAATCTCGATAACCTTGTTTTCAGTACGAAAGAAATCAACATTTCTATACCATTAATTATTTTTTCGGTTGTCTCCTCCTTGTCGTCCATGACAGGAATTAGAGATGACGTTTTATTATCGAACTTATCCATGGTTGGTACAAAACAAATATCGTAGCCTAAAATAATTTTATAAATCGACTCAATTATTTCACATAACACAAGGCAAATATCTCCGGTTAATTCATCCGTATTTTTCTTACATTTAATAACCCTTAATATATTTTTATAAGTATGATATAAATCATTAGCTTTATTAATCTTTTCTTTTACATTATCAATATATTTTAACCTCTTAGGTGGCCCTAATTTCCTTAGATTTATTTGTATAACTTTTTACCTTTCATAAATGTATTCTAAATCTTGTTCCATTTAAGAGACATAATAAAAGCACTAAAGTAGACTGACGTTCATAACATTATAATTATACTTGATTATACTTAAACAATAAGAGATAATAATAATAATAAAAAACTACATGACATACCAAATAGTTAAAACCGCACTATTTCACTCACATTTTACTCTTAACGCATTTGATCATCTTCTTCAACCGGCTGCTTCCTTATTGATATCCGTATTTTTTTTATTAAATCCGCTCTGGGTTCCTTTCTGATCCATTTTGTATGGCATTTCTTATACAGTTGGTAACCCAAAATTATGGCCCCGAATGCCAATATTGTTAATAGTACTGTCGTTATTATGAAATTTGCTTCTACATGGGCATACAGTACATCATTGTTGGCCGCATTTTGCGTAACGATAATATCTTTGTTTTCGTTCTTTGAATAAAAATTTCTCATTTCCTAGTTCACTTACAAATTACAATTTGTTCACACAACACAAGAGTAATAGTTTTTTGTTTCGTTGTAAACAGTTTTTTTTTCTAAATTCACTTATATCTTGAGACTTCGTCTGGTCCCACGACTCACTGTCGCCGGCTCGGAATTTGCTGACGCGGATTTCTCCGGATTGCGCCCGCACACACATTGTAGCGCGGCATGGCAGGGTCGCCATGTACTGACGAGAGCAGAGCTAGTTAATTAAAGGACGGAAGACAGATTAAGACTGTTTATTGTATGACCAGTGTCACCATTATATAGCTAAAAATATAGGGGATTATACAAACACTACAGAGGCAATTCTGAGGACAGAGGAATCCCTAGTGCCAAAACCCACCACGACTCCGTGTGTCGCTCTTCGTCTGGCCTCTCCCCCTGTGCCCACCCTGCATGGGTGACCCTGAGACGGTATGGCCCCAACGGATCTTATAGGCACGCAAGTCCGCTCACCACAACAAGTTGGCCGTCGGCACGGTCGAGGTGGAATAACGGAGTACTTTGATAATAATTAATATAACATAATCTAACCTAATCTTACCTTTTATTGAAGACATGCTAATAGACAACAGAAAATATGAATAATCTTGGATATCTAGGTATACTAATACTATAAATAGGAAAGGTTTGTATGTAAGTATGTTTGTAACGAATTGGCTCAAAAAGTACTGGACTGATTTTAAAAATTCTTTCACTATTTGAATGCTACATTATCATTGATTAATATAGGTTATTTTAATTGCAAACAAATAAGGATTCCTACTAAAACTTGTCCACCCGTGCGAAGCCGGGACGGGACGCTAGTACCTAAGAATACTCACTAAATTAATCTCTATATATCCTGTGCGCTCTAGCCGCCTGTGGAACTCACACTGATATAAAATGGAACGAATTTGGCTCTATAACAGTCAGGCTAGTTAGGCGTCAATACCGAGAATGATTCATTGTTCTCGTATCATCGCCAAACTTAATACAATATCGTATGTAAAAGTGCGCTTAAAATATATATGTATATATTTATAAAACAAAGTCGCTGTCGTCTGTCCGTCCTTAGGTAAACTTAAATCTTTAAAACTGCACAACGGATTCTGAAGCGCTTTTTTTAATAGGTAGAGTGATTCAAGAGGAAGATTTATATTTAAAATACATTAATACGGGTGCACCGTGCGAAGGCGAGCGGGTCGCTAGTTTTATTAATATTATGAATGTGAAAAATTGTATGTTCCTTACCAGCAGTTCAAATGTTATTATTGCACAGAAAAAGAAACAGTGTCGGTGTCAGTTTGTGTCTGTCAGGATTGAGAATTACTAACGTAAACGCACCTAATAACGACCCCTTGAAATCAGCGCCCATTACCGCCCGTTTCAGAAAACAATCATTTTAATGTGATGTAAGTACTAAAGTTACACAAGTGGCTGCTTTAGAAAAAAAATTGATGTATTTGTATTGCAAATCGTCATCTCTTGTTTAACGATTTAAAGAATACTTGCTCATTTCGTCTGTGAACTCCAGCGGTAGTGCATTTTCCATAGTATAATGTTCCCGACGACGTTAGTACTCTTGTTTCTTTCTTAGCAGAAGATTTTATCGTCAAGCATTTTAAAGTTACTACTAGTTATTTTGATACATTTTTAATACTTTTAGGAATACAAATAATAATAAATTTTACCGAGATACTATTTTATATTGCTTAAAATTCAATATTAAAAATAGGCGGTAATAAGTACTTTTCCTATCTTTTTTGTGCCATGATTTTTGTTATAATGCATCAATTAATAGGCAGGAGGCTACACTAACGCAGTTCCATAATATGTTAACTTGTATTTGAGCTATTAACGCCATATATTTAAAAGCATTATTAGCCATAAAAACAACTTTGTTTTGAGTAAATATTGTGATGAATTATTGAGGTGTAGTTTTTAAATATTGTATTTATATAGTTGAAATATGATTAAAATTACACCATCACCATGTAATATGATTAAAATTACATATTAAAACACCATTAAAATCATACAAATGTACAAAAACCACACGTATTTACCCATTTCATAAACATTCTATTGGGTCGGTAATAGGTTATACGATTTCCTTTAATAATACCTATTACCGATCTACTTGTACATTTACAACAAACCCACCTACTACCTATTTATTTTCACGTTAACATAAAGTTACTTAATTAACATCACTATCACTACTCACTACTTAATATAAAACAAAGTCGCTGCCGTCTGTCCGTCCATATGTATGCTTAAATCTTCAAAATTACGCAACAGATTTTGAAGCAGTTTTTTTAATAGATTGAGCGAATCAAGAGGAAGGTTTATATGTTTAACACATCCATAATATTGTAGAGAAACACTGATAAATTTAGAGAATCAACATTGCACCCGTGCGAAGCCGGGGCGGGTCGCTAGTAATTCATACAAAGAAGACTAATTTAACGCTGTTAAGAATACAATATGATAAGAATACATTTTAATTGTTATATAGTTAAAATTTAGTACGTTAGGTGGCTAGGGTTGCCAGCAAAAAATATACATATGACCCACTGCTGAGTCGGGCCTTCTCCATTTACATGAAGGGTAATTAGCCTACTCAAACACAGAACAATATACAAACATTTAATGTCATTAAATTTGCTTATATCTACTTTTCTAATACATAAAACAAAAGAAAATTCAAATATAAAATACAGTAGAACCTCGATAAGATAAAGTCCAAGGGAAACACAAAATATTTTGAGTTATAGAGATTTTTAGCTATCGAGGTTCTATGTTAGGGATATGTTAATTTAGAGGTAGGTATGTACATATGTATGTATTAACCTTTGTTCCTATTTTTACTCAAATGCGTCAGAAGGATTGGTTCAATAAAATACAGAAATTTAAATAATCATTTGATTCTTTTTTACTGAACTTTTGACTGAACTGTGTGATAAAACTCATTTTAAGCCAGTTTTATCACACAGTAGGTATATGTACGTTTACGTTAACAATTTAACTAGTAGTGAACACGTGCAAGCAATAAATATCGAAACCTTTTGTTTTGCACAGTCTTTCAAAATGACTCATTTACAAACAATTTTATGTTATAGGGGTTGTGGAAACATTTCTTTAAGTTACTGAGGGCCAATACAGAGATTATTTATTTGAGTTATAGAGGTTGCGTATTTTAAGTTATAGAGGTTTTGGGCTCTGATGGAAAGGGAAAATATTTTTTTTAAGTTATAGAGGTTTTTAAGTTACCGAGGTTTGAGTTATCGAGGTTCTACTGTATTAAAATAAAATAACAATATTCTTCGTTAACATTATATTTACAGTAACTTAAATCTGAAATTACTTGCAAAAATAATAAATACAATGTAAAGCACAAACGTTTTACGTTACTATAGTGCAAGTAATTAACAAATATACAACTTACTTTTAGCTAGACTTATAGATGAATGACTGAATTGCGAGACTGGAGATCGTCCCAAGAACCTGTTTTCAGCTTTGGAATATGATTGTGAGCATTCCTTTCCTTGGGCGGTAGCAGAGGAGGCAGTGCTGATGGCATGGCCTCTATTTCAACGGGATCTAGTACGAAGTCGTTTCCGCCGTAGACTTCGCTGCACTTGAGCTCTTCCCTGTAGCAAAAGAACACGTGCCTTTCACAATTATACTACTACTAGTAGTATAAATGACCCACTGGTAAGTCGAGCCTCCTCCCTTTACGTGGAGGGTTAGTGTGCCACGCTGGCCAGAGAGACTGGCACAGGTTTTCGTATTTTCCTTCTCTTGCGGATAGGTTGTCGGTGTTGTCGTTTCATGCGTCGGCCCTTACGACGCCCATAAGGATGGTGACACTGTGTAGTCTAAATCCACCACCACAAGGGTTCAATCGTTACACGTGTCTCCGACATCTCAGTCCGTAAATGATAACTTACTGAGTTAGGCCTTCTCCGATGTGATAGATCATTCGTAATTAGCTTCCTGTGCCACACTGGCCAACTGGGTTAGCACGGGTTCTTTAGTCGTTACAAAATACGCCATGTATTGAACTCTTTCGTTCCTTTCGTGTTGGGAATGTCCATAGGCGACGGTAGGCGTTGCCACGGGGTGGGTGGTAGTGGTAGAGAAATCCTACAATTTTCCTTTCTTACAATCAGTAAAAAACGGACTTACCATAATTTCATAGAAATAACAGGCCGTATCAAAGGTATTGGAAGACTAGAGAAGCGGGTGGAAAAGCTAATCGTATAAGCTCCGTGGTTCTCAATGACCAGCCAGTCATGCGGAGTGCACCGAGGCAGGCGGACCTCGAAGCACTTCATCACTTGATCCAAGGAGTCGCAGCTCGGGCCCCATAGGATTGTGTCCTCTACCTCTACCTCAGTGGAATCTATCTTGTTGTTTGCCTGTAAAAATGTATATACAGATCGGGGTGTTGAAACTCTCCCCACAATAGCCACACAGTCTTGCGCCAAGCCTAACAAGCTTGATTCGATATGAAATTCATAATGATTGCGAAATGTTATCAGAGAAATTATTTACTGGCTTTTGCATGTACTTCTATAGCTGATGTAAATTTGTCTATTAATTTGCGGGGCTTACGCGTATAGTTCGGACTGCATGGCCCAGGACGCGTGCAGCGCATGCTGTGGCCATGCACTAGAAGTTGCATTTCATACGAACATGCAACTTTCATGCACGTCTAGCAGGTAGAAAGCCCCAACAAAATCATTTGTTCTTTTGCACATGCGTTTAATTAATCATGAAGTGTACCATGTCAAAGTTTCAGCTTTTTGTGGTACTACATGCTAATGTCAGCCAGGTCTACAGTACCATAATCAGGAAACATGGAGAACTATTGTACAAGATTTTAAATTTTCAATCAATGCTTGGGCCTAACAGTTTGATCTGCAGTCAGATCCGGAATCCAAACCGTACGAATTGCAGTTACTATATATTGTATACTAGTGGGCCGCCCCGGCTTCGCCCGTGCAAAGCGGGGGTGGGTTGTACATATAAACCTTCCCCTTAAATCACTCTATCTATTAAAAAAACCGCTTCAAAATCCGTTGCGTAGTTTTAAAGATTTACGCATACATAGGGACGGACAGAAGAATGCGACTTTGTTTTATACTATGTAGTGATGATAAAAGAAAGTCGTGTTAGTTACACTATTTAATTTTATAACTAGAGAACGGCTGAACCGATTTAATGGAAAATTGGTGGGGAGGTAGCTTAGGACCAGGAAAAGGACATAGGATACTTATTATCATAATAAAAAAAGTGGTGTAGAAAAAAAACGGTTAAACGACGATAATCAAAGGAAAACTTAGGTACACTTTTTCCGAATAAATTCAATTATATGTGGCCTGTTCACGGGTTGTTTTAATATCAGGTCATTATATATCTATATATAAAAAAGAAAGTCCTGTTAGTTACACTATTTATAACTCAAGAACGGCTGAACCGATGTGGTCGAAAAACGGACATATGAAAAAAACACTTAGAGTGAAGCACCTTGAGATAGGCGAAATTTTACGTTTTACTATCAGGTCAGATGGTCTCCCAACCCGTGAACATGCCACATAAAATTGAATTGATTTCGAAAAAGTGTAAGTTCCTATGTCCGTCTCCTGGTCCTAAGCCACCTCCCCACCAATTTTCAGACACATCGGTTCAGCCGTTCTCGAGTTATAATTGAGTAATGAACAAATACCGCAGATGGTCTCCCGATCCGTGAACATGTCACATCATTAATTAATTTATATATTTATCTTTTTCCGAGTTAAGTGGGTGGTTAATTTTTGTTTCCTTTAGGTTTGATTTTTTCTCTCTTTAGACAACAGGGAACAATTGAAAACCAGCGCCAGTCTACTAATTGACTGGCATATGCTGAATTTGTTCCGTTTGGTGCAGCCATGGGCTATACAAGCGATGTAAAGCAAACATGTTTAAATCTAAGATTAAATGATTGTATGCCTTTTGTGCCAATAAACTTACTTATTACTTATTATATAATTGACCGTGGCAAAAGCTTTTCTGTATTCAGACCATAATGTGATTAATTAATGTACATGGCGAATGCAAGACGCATCGGAAATCATTAAAACTAAAACGGGGATCCTCTGATGAGGATTTCCTCACCTTCGATTTTTCTTTGAGTATATTCCATTGTTCATCTATTTATTTACCACCAAACGCGTTCCTTTTCTCAATTTTTTTATTTATTACTGAACCAACCTTTATTCAGTATACTTATTACTGAACCAACCTTTATTCGTAAAATGTGCGGTAGTGAGCCAGGCTCATTCAATTAGTATTTTTTACAGTCAATAGATTTGAATTAATAAAAGAAAGTCGTGTTAGTTACACTATTTATAACTCAAGAACGGCTGAACAGATTTGGCTGATTTGGTGGTAAGTAAATTGATGAACAATGGAATATACTCAAATGAAAATTTGAAGTTGGGGAAATTATCATCAGCCGATCACGCTGATCCCAACCCATATACCGTATTACTTTTAATAATTACCGCTCCGTCTTGCCTTCGCTTATATTAGTCAATTATATGTGGCATTTTCACGGATCGGAAGACCATCTGCGGTATTTGTTCATTCGCCTGATTATAAAAACGAAAAACGTCTCTCGCAAGGTCCTTCACTGCAGAGCCCAACCCATGCAAAAAAAAATATGGCCAATAAAGAATCATTAAAATACCTGATTATCTGACCTTTTTTAATTATTTTCATCATCGTAATAAAAAAATTAACTTATTAAAATCCAAAATCTGCTCATTTATTGCCTTTATGGCGGAACAAAGTTCGCCGGGTCAGCTAGTATGAGATAAATTCAGAAACTGAGCAATTAACAGATGAAAGATTTCACGGAACTAATTCACTTGAGCCCAGAGAACGGATGGTTCAGAAAACTTCTAGAAAGGCGGCTACGTACACAAAGGCGCGGTGTAGCATGCGGCCGTATTTGCGGCAGAGAACATTCGAGAGACAACAATCGTCCATTGACGACATTGATTACTATATGAAAGAAGACTCGGTTTCCCTTACTAAAGTTTTGCTACCTTTGTTTATGATCAAATATAATGAGTTCTCTGGAGGTAGGCAGTTTCATTAGTTTGCCTTAGGCGGGTAGCACACAGAACTGGAGTCGAGGCGGAAGCGCGCGCCGCTTCTAACTTTTCTTTAAAATTGTACGAGTATGCAAGGAGTATCGAACACAGCAAGCGTCGAGGCGGAGGCGGCGAAGAGTCGAGGCAGCGGCGCAGACAAGTCGAGGCGCGGGCGGCGCCAAGTCGCGGCGCGGGGGTTTACAGGCGGACGGGGGGAGTAGCGGCGTGCGCCGCGCGTCCGTCGCCATTTTTTTTCGAATTATTGGCGCATTCTCTTTACTTGCATCAAGTTTTAGTTTCAAGTAAAGTTTAACAATTAAGCAACACTATTAAATACTTTTTTACTGTACAATTCTCAATTTTTTTGCAGTGTATCTCAAACTGAGGGTTTCGGGTGCATCCGGTATTTGCATATTTATTATTCGCTGTTGAGTCACGGTTCCCTCGCAAATACGTATAGAATTATAAAAGCAAGCACCAAATGATCTGCTTTATTTGGATGATATTCAATAGGCGATCGAAGTAATCTGAATTTAGAGGCTAACATTCCGAAATCACATTCCACACTTTTACGGGCTATAGACAATCTGTAATTAACCTGCCTTCTTTTATTATTCAATTGTGTTCTGGGGTAAGGTGTCATTAAATTATTTTGTAATGGAAACGTTGCTCGCCTATAAAATAGTGCGAAAAATTTTGTTTGCAAGAGTTGAGGCTGCGTTGCGGTGCACTAGCGGCGCGCAACGCGCGGCCCGCTCGCCTCACCACGTCATAAGACGCGTATGCTCTGTTTACACGCATTCAAAATGTTGTCGTGATGGCCGGATAGGGACAAAATTTTTCACACTATTTTATAGGTGAGAAACGTTGCCATTACAAAATAATTTAATGACACCTTACCCCAGAACACAATTGAATAATAAAAGAAGGCAGGTTAATTACAGATTGTCTATAGCCCGTAAAAGTGTGGAATGTGATTTCGGAATGTTAGCCTCTAAATTCAGATTACTTCGATCGCCTATTGAATATCATCCAAATAAAGCAGATCATTTGGTGCTTGCTTTTATAATTCTATACGTATTTGCGAGGGAACCGTGACTCAACAGCGAATAATAAATATGCAAATACCGGATGCACCCGAAACCCTCAGTTTGAGATACACTGCAAAAAAATTGAGAATTGTACAGTAAAAAAGTATTTAATAGTGTTGCTTAATTGTTAAACTTTACTTGAAACTAAAACTTGATGCAAGTAAAGAGAATGCGCCAATAATTCGAAAAAAAATGGCGACGGACGCGCGGCGCACGCCGCTACTCCCCCCGTCCGCCTGTAAACCCCCGCGCCGCGACTTGGCGCCGCCCGCGCCTCGACTTGTCTGCGCCTCCGCCTCGACTCTTTGCCGCCTCCGCCTCGACGCTTGCTGTGTGCGATACTCCTTACATACTCGTACAATTTTAAAGAAAAGTTAGAAGCGGCGCGCGCTTCCGCCTCGACCGCGCCTCGACTCCAGTTCTGTGTGCTACCCGCCTTAGATCCCTACTAGAGCCAAAACTTAGTTCTTCCATGAAATACGTATACCTGAAATTTAATTATTTTATGCCATTTTTCTGAATATCTTAGTGTTCCGTATATTCCGTCGTTAATGTAAACCATGTTAACGAAGTTGCTATTCTTCTTTACCTGAAAACAAAAAATCTGGTGTAACAAATACCCCACGTATTTGTAAACTGAAAGACATGACGGCAACATATTCACGGCTCATGTCCGGAAGGATACTCTACAGAGAAAATCCGGAAAAAAACTCGAAGTTTATTTATTTTAAAATCGCAATTTATGGATACAAAGACGAATAAGGCAAATGCATAGAAATATGAGTTCCATAATGTCCAAAATTACAGGAAAAAATGTTTTGCTTTTTCTAAAATGCATCTGAAGTATGAACATGATGGATGAATGAAGATACTTAAAGGGGACTTCTGACTTACTTGTTTAACATCACTGATATTGCAGTACAGTGTGAATGATGAATCTGCCACATATCTTCCAGGCTCGGCAATAATTTGGATGGCCGGGTCAGGGAACAGTTCATCTATACTGCTGTTTACCAATTTGGATAACTGGGAAAGGTGAACAATATTTCAACCACGACACTCAAAAACATTTATAAAAATATACACCACCACTTACTTATATGCCTGTATCTCCGCTTTCGTGGCTTTATAGGTATAACTCTTAGGAGTTCATGTTATACTTTATAGGTCTCTTCTCTCATCTTGCGAACTTGCTCTCACTATGCTGTTTAGTGCTTTTTGTAAACGAACAATAATTTAAAAAAAGCAACTACAGAGTTTCTTGCCGGCTCTTCTCTGTAGAGCAGCCTTCCGAACCGGTGGTAGTTTCGGCATGAATGTGAGTGAACATATAGGGATTGTGAGCGATCAGGGGAGATGGAGGGATTGCAGGAATGAGGAGTTGTGTGTGAAAGGTGTGAATGTAGGTATGACGACTGATAGGTGTGTGTGGAGACTACCACCTAGTGTGGGACAGGGGCTGTAAGATGATAATGGTGTTTGTAAATATGACGATTTATAAGAGTTTTGTGATGAAACCTACGTAAATAAAGTTCCTTTTGAGTTTGAGTTTGAGTTTGGTATAACATGAACTCCTAATCCTAATTGTATAGTAAAGGAATTTCATTGATAAAACATTTTGCAATAAATTGTTATTTTTAAACTTTCGCGATTTGAACACCATGTCATACTTAAAAACATTCAACGGGACTTATCGCGCACAGAATTAATACCTGTGTTTGCTCGACGTTTCGACCATGATACAATGGCCGTGGTCGCGAGCTGACTGCAGACCGCAAGTTTTTTCGGTGGGAAGTGAGGGTACTTTGGTCTCCTACCCTCACTTGGTTTTGCACACACGTAGGGTTGTCACTACGGCACACGGATTAAAGATGAGGTGTTATCATAACACCTATCTAATATCCAGTTGAGCCCGACGTAGCAGTAGATCGACTGCCTCGTTGGTCTAGTGGTTAGATGTGCCGCCTTTGGATCAACGGGTCCCGGGTTCGATTCCGGGGTCGGGCAAGTGTCTTTGTCTAAACCAGAGGCACTGGCTCGGTGTCTGGGTGTCATTTCTATCTATAATATGTGTGTATTTACAAAAAAAAATGTATATAAGTAGTTTATCATCCATCTCGTTACCATAACACAAGCATTAAGTTGCTTAGCTTGGGACGAGATGGCGTTGTGTGAAATGTCCAAGGATATTTATTTATTCTACACTATGCGCTACGCTACCTTTATATAAATATAAATATCCTTGGACATTTCACACAACGCCATCTCGTCCCAAGCTAAGCAACTTAATGCTTTTGTTATGGTAACTTTTTTTTGTAAATACATATATATTATAGATAGGAAACACCCAGAACAGGAACAAATACTTGTAGGTCGTACAAATATTGCTTCTGTGCGGGAATCAAACCCGCGACATGCTGCGCAGCAGTCGATCGCTCGACCACTGCACCAACCGTGTCGTCAAATGTTTTAGTATTTTTAGCCTATATGTGTCTCTTCCTTTTACTGTTTATTCAACTCCACTTAATACTTTTTGTTAGCTCATACGACAGAAGAAATTAACCCCGGTTGTTATTTTTGATGCTAAAGTTGAAATCGTTTGAAACCAACAGGTTTTCTGGATACTGCGCAAAAACTTACTTCGTCGATTGAATGAGTTCTGTGGCTGGCGAAACCACCTCCTATGTCCACTATGGTCATCTTCCTTCCCGCACGAGCTTCGTGATCGAACAGGGCTCTGGCGTGTCTCAGCCCCACAACGTAACTCTCGATAGTGGAACATACACACCCCACGTGGAACGCCACGCCCACCACCTAATAACAAATAAGCAGTTTCAGCCATAAAACCATCTACAGAGCAATCATGCAGATCTTTGATATTGTTCGGTATTTTAGGAGTTCTCTATGATACCTACATATTATATACATCTCAGGGGTAAATAATTCATGTGTGCGTGGATGGCGTAATTTGAACTATCGAATAACGCTCAAAGGAGTTTCTCCTTTGGAAAGGAAAAGGAAAGGAGTTTCTTGTCAAAAGAGTTCAAAGAGTAATGAGCCAACTTGAATAAATGGGTTTTGATTTTGAAATGCATCCTGAATATTTGCAAGAAATTACGTAATAGTGTCGCTTTAAATAAGGATTTAATTCTAAAGTAATTTCAAATTAATAAAAAAGCTGATCTTTATCAAAATATTAAAGATTTTAACGTTGTAATGGAATACTTTGTTGGCCATTCCCGCACAATTTAAAAAATATACTAGTATATAAAAATCTCTAACTCCTATGCCAGAGTTCGCCGAAGTGCTAGCTGGACATAACGTTCGTTTCACGGTCAAAAAGAGCAACGAACACAAAATACTTAGTAACCATTAATCCAAGACGTGCAGCTTCTTCCAGTAGCTCCACAGCTTCCGTTTCAAAGTCACATCCGAATTTCTCCCCTAGAGGAATAAGACTGATGCTGTCCACGCGGATTCGTAGCAACAACCTGAAAAAAAAATTACATTTTGCGAGTAAAAGTATGTGGATGGGATGTCAGTCTTATTTGTTTCCGACCTCCTGCGCGCTTCGAAGGGCGCGAAGACAGTAGTGTGGAAACTGACACCTATAGGCCTATGAGGCGGCGCGTGGGTTTCTGACGTACGCCCACTTTTTGCCTTCACTAAATCGATACACAGTCTGACTTGTGATGATTCTTGGGTTTTGCGCGGTTACCGCTCCGTGTAAGAAGTGGTCAATAAGCAAACCGGTGGGACTAGCAGCCGATCGCAATATTGACAAATGGCAACACAGAGTGGAGAGATAGCAAATATACTAAATATATTAATTCGTTTGAGGTGCTAAAGTGCCGCGAATTTATTTGGGATAATTCGAGTGAATTTACCTAGCATCAGGCCAGTGTTCTTTTAACTTCTTCAGCTCGTAGGAGGTGTCGAAAGTGGTGTGCCGAACTCCCGATTTCCGAGCGTAAAGCATTTGCTCTGGATTTTTCGTTGGCATCGCGTAAATAATGCTCCTGTAAATATTATTTTTGTATAATGGTTGTTTGATTAGCATATTCCGTGTAGTGACACATTTAGAATAAAGAATAGTTATTTATTAAAAGGAAGTGACGGATGATAACCTAGCCACAAAAGAAGGAAATTTTGATATAAAACCCTGTGCCAACCCGTCTGGTCAGCGTGGCACAGTAGGCCAATTACCCTCCATTTAACTGGAGGAGGCCCGACTCAGCAGTGGGTCATCTGTGAGCTGAGTAGTAATCAAGCAAACATAAAGAAGGGATCGATAGTATTACTCCAAAGGATACTGTTGTAGGTATTCGCTTCTACAACAAAATCCCTACGAAGTTATGAGACTGTAGGGAGGGTACATAACTTACCTCCGTGTACCTACATACATTACCAATACCTTACCTTTACCAAGAACATTACCGTTACCAAATAAAACAACATTGCAAGTAGGAAGACTTTATTTTATCGATTGTGTGCTTCAAGAAACCTCGTAATCGATTCTCGACAAGAAGTGGATCTGAAAAGATCGCTTGAGGACGACGGTTCCACGCGCAAAATTGATCACGCGACCAGCGTTTACAAAGTGGGAGTTACATTTTTCAACTGCCTCCTGGGCGTTCTGTGCATCCTGTAGTAAAGCATCGCGTGTCTGATCGTGTAAAGATATGTTAAAAATTGTCCTAATTGTCCTCCAGAGGCCGCGTGGGTTTGTATGATGCCTTTCATATGCTTCTTTCAGATTGCTCAGTAACTTATTACAAAAGTTCCTATACCTCGGGTTAATTAATTACGGGTTAAGGCGAACCCCCTGGTGTAATATATCGCGGTGGCATATACATCTTATCAATCCAGGTGTAATCCAAGGTCTGAGATTGAACTGCCTTCGACTTATTCTGACAGTTTTTGTATGTTTACGCAATTGGTCAGAGATAATGTCATTCAACTTGCAAACTGCATTATTTTCATCTGCTTCTGCGGTGACTTTGTTCCAATCAATCTCACTAATTTCTTGGATCATTAAAATAATCAATGAAACAGTATCGGTTACTTGATTGAAGCTAAAGCTGGGTACTGACCGGCGTTACGGGGCGTATTGGAACGTGCTGCACAGCGAGCATTCGCGCAGTCAGTACGTCGTGTTACGGCGAAAACAGCGAGCAACGAGCGGCTCGTTGATCACTCGCGAAGTGCGGCAAACCAACCGCGTGCGCTCGTGACGATTCGCAACAGCGTACTGACTGAGCCGCGTAAAGCTTTGGTCTGGTGATCATGACGCAAAACGCTGCGGTATGCGCCGCAACGCAACGTCACGACGCAGCATTTAGCGTCCCTGCGGAGAGGTGGTCAGTTGATTTTGCCGCAGCTACCAAGGTAGACGTGAACATGAACAATTTTTCTGTAATTTGTGCTTTGCTTGAAGAGGAGGAAGAAGAAGAATTGTTACTCAAAGGATTCGCCAAAAAACCGACGGCCGGGTGGAGCACTCAAAGCGAGCAACGAGCGGCTCGTTGCTCGCGGTTTTCGCCGTAACACGACGTACTGACTGCGCGAATGCTCGCCGTGGAGCACGTTACATTACACCGCGTAACGTTGGTCAGTACCCAGCTTAAGACGAACGGAACGCGTAGGAAAACGACTGGTTTCATAAATAAAAAAATATTAGAACCCGTAAGTCATCCATGATAAGCATAGCAAATCGAGGCATTCCGATTCCGAACGTTGTACGGTAGACTTTACCCTATTACAGGATTTATTTAAATAATATAATATTTATTTATTTATTTAAGTATTTATTTAAGTCTAAGTTCCAAGTAAGTAACTAGTTATTATTTATTTAAGTAATATACAAAAAATAAACACAAAAGCCGCGTTCTCCAACATCATGACAACGCTTCTTCACACTACCAACAAAACAAAGTTATTTTTAGCTTCCGAAAAAGTACAACTCCTCACCCCTCCTGCGCATAGCCCTGACCTAGCAGCCGTGATCTGTATTTTCACTAAAATCAAAGATTTGATGAGAGGTATCACTTTTACCAACTCTGAAGAGGCAGTGATAGCGTTCAATCAGCACGTAGAAAACATGCCTCCAATATTTAAAAAAATGGTTCGGTCGCATGAGAAAATAATTAAAATGTAAAGTAACATAATATTTTGGTTATAACATGTTGTTTTTTTTTAAGGTACGCAAAACTTAAAACAAATACAACAAATAGTGTGACCTACGTAATTGTCAACCGGTGCTGATGTTTCGGGTTGGTCGGCTCCCTGGACCAAGGACGTTTTAATCAAGTTTATTTTGTTTTGTTTTAATATTCACGTTTCAGTCCCAATAGCACAGTTTGTTATATGAAATTTGTTGGGAAAATAAATATTAAATTATTAAATAGGACCGCAAAGTATTAAAAAAGTATGAGAGGGCTGAGTTTCCGCCAGTTGAGCAGTCTCAGCAGTGGTCGCGTTCCGAACTGAAGGTAAACTTAAATATACGTTACTTTAAATAATACAACACGATCAGAACCGTCAAAACATCATTTAACGTAATGACACATGTATCAGAAAAAAACGTCCTATAGAATTACTGCGGCAGCGGCATAGCTATCATGCTTCGTTGATGAAAAGTCTCCAATGAAATAAAGATACTGCCATATCCACTGCTGACTGTAGGCCTGTCCGACCTTGTACAGCCCGCCTCTCATCTTTGGTGGCCCAAACATACTCACGATTAATTAAAGTAAGCTCTTAAAGTTAGACATACTGCTTGCTTATTATAATAAGAAAAAAATCGAAATATCATACGGTCTTTCGTAAATAAGATTGTACTGCTATTTCTATTTTGTACTTACAACGGTGAAACATTCAATTTTCTAAGCTTGTAGATTTCACCCGGCGAGGCGCAGTCGAAGCCCAAGCCCAACGCAATGGCCAACTTCAGCACGGCGTTCGTGTCATTTGACTTCATTGCTGCAAACATTGTTTATGTTGTGGGAAAATAGAAACTCATCGCGCACACTGACGGGTACTTTAACTAGTTGGGTCTCATAAAACCGCTGGCATCGACGTCGACCCATGCGGGGCTAAACCACCACTAAGGAAGGCCCAAGGCTCCCATTGGCCCCATCGGGAAACCCTCGGGTAGGTCGGTCAGATTAGCCATGGGAATTTCCCACGAACAAAAAGAATACATTTGACTGCCTCGTTGGTCTAGTGGTTAGACGTGCCGCCTTTGGATCAACGGGTCCCGGGTCGGGCAAGTGTCTTTGTCTAAACCAGAGGCACTGGCTCGGAGTCTGGGTGTCATTTCTATCTATAATATGTATGTATTTACAAAAAAAAAATGTATATAAGTAGTTTATCATCCATCTCGTTACCATAACACAAGCATTAAGTTGCTTAGCTTGGGACGAGATGGCGTTGTGTGAAATGTCCAAGGATATTTATTTATTATTTATTTACATACCATAGAATATCTGGACTCGTGGCATCATGTCTCTGAAGTGTGTGATCCGGCGATATGCTTCGTCCATGTTGAATATATAGAAGGGCTCCTTCTGGTGGCCCTGCCGTATCAGATCACTGGCCACATCCACGGGCGAGGCGCCCCGCAGGACATAAGCAGGTGACACTTGTTCTTCGAATAACATTTCCATTGCTTTTCTTCTTTGTTGATAGAGAAAATTTTTAAAGTATTACTACTCAATAATTAACGTAGGTTATATTTTTTTTAAATATACTATAAAAGTAGCCCATGATGTAAGTTCAGGCCTACCAAATAGATAGATATAGAACGAAAACGCGAAAACATAAGAAATCATTATTGTCCTTAGCATTTAAAAAATGTCATATATTGTACACTGTGTATGTGAGACCTTTATTCGCGGATTGCTTTTTAATTGGCCGCGTCAAGGCCTATTCCTCATTCATTGCCTTATCGTGTAGCGTGTTTCTCTCATCTTGCGTACTTGCTCTCACTATGCTGTTTATTGCTTTTAGTAAAATAATTTCAAAAAAGCATCTACAGAGTTTATTGCCGGCTCTTCCCTGTAGAGCAGCTTTCCCAACCGGTACTAGTTTCAGCATGAATGTGGGTGGACGTAGGTGTTGTGGGCGATCAAGGGATATGGATGGATTGTAGGAGTGAGGAATTGTATATGGAAGGTGTGACGACTGATAGGTGTGTTTGGAGACTATCATCTAGCGTGGGACAGTAATTATAAATTTGACGATTTATAAGAGTTTCGTGAGTTCTTTGACTCAATAAATTAAAAGTGTCCATTGCGCACAACATCATTTTAATATTTCAAATGTAATATAATTATATTTTAAATTAATTACTGAACCGATTTTGATATTAAGGAAACTCCTTTGCAGTTTGCCCATAAAGGCAAACTGCAAAGGAGTTTCCAAATATTTAATGACGGTCTTTATTTTTTTACGTTGGAACACCTCATGGATACCCAGCGCTAATCGCCAGCCGGGTTATGTGGGACACTCGGAGTCCCACATAACCCGTTTAGCTGGCGTTTAGCGCGGCAAGATGGTGATTGCGCCCCAACCTACAGAGTCAAGGGTTTCTCTCCCCGGTGGGAGCATGCTCCGCGACCCAGTTGGAGCCTTGGAGGAGAACTCTGGACAGACTCTGGTCGTGGCGGTTTAAGGCCCTCGAGAACAATCTGAGGACAGCGGAGTCCCCTGGAGCCAAAAACCACCACGCCTCCGTGTGCCGCTCTTCGTCTGGCCTCTTCCCGTGGGCCCGCCCGGCATGGGTGACCCTAAGCCGGTATCGAGGGGGAACATCACATAACTTAATAGGCTAAATTACGATTAAGATTAGAAACTTATATATTATGTTAGTTAAAAATACTTATTCACAACAGAAAATTTATATGAATAATGTTGGATACACCTAATAATACTCACTTAATTAGTTATATATTGTGCGCTCGACCGGCCTGTGCAGCACACACTGATTAAAAATGAAACGAGTACAACTTAAACGGTTTTAGGCGTCATTACGGAGACTTATTATCTGTCCCCGTTTGCCAAACATAATAGAATATCGTATGTAAATTCAACGTCCTTTACATTTTATCATCACTTATAATGAAACAACGAGGTTAATGGTGTTTTTATTAGAATATATTGGAAATTAGGCATAGGGAGTGAACTAAAAGAGACTTGTTATGCAGAGTGTGGTATTTGGGCAAAAAATATAATAAGGACTTGACAATTCTATGTAAAATATTCAAAAAAACTTCAGAGTGGCCAGGGTGTTCACATTGTTAACCAAAGAGGTTTAACACCCCCCCCTCACAATGTGAACATCCGGTATATATATAACAAGGTATATATATACCGGATGTTCACATTACACATATCAAAAAATAAAATCCACTATTTACACGGACACATTAAGAACAACCTGTTTAAAAAAAATAATACTATAAACACACCTCTACATAATAGGTTGGAGATAAAGGTTCATCGCATTTTTTAAGAAAATTCAAAACATTTTTAATATAGTTTATTTACTTTATATTTTTTTTATTCATTTCAAGATATTGTTATTTTTCAACCGGACCTTTTTTTATATTTGAAGGAACTACGCCCTCGTCTACGATATTAATTGGATCCATGATCTAAATTACAATGGTGCCCTTTATAGGTAGGCGTGGATTGTCGGGCGGAGAAAATAAGAACACTAGTTGAAACACAATCACTTTTATTCCGAACTTAATTTTGTCTTTTACACCAATCACCACTTAATTACCGATAAAATAAAATAGCCAAATAACTAGCACAAGTAAGACACTCCACCGAGCGCGTAGCACGCCTGTGCGCTCCCGACCGAGTCTCCGATCATACTGCCAGTTCCTCGTCGCTTCGCCGCGCACTAGCGCTCGGTGTTGTGTCAGTGTCGTTTGATCGGATGTGACGTAGCAAACACAGACAAGTCATGTCCACGACACTCTTAAATGAACAGTGACATCTATTGAATCTAACTAATACTAATTTAATATTAAAAGCGCCGTCACGGCCAGACTGACATTCGCACGTCCTCGTGCGTGTCCATCCTTTTAAGTCGCCGCTTGCTCATTATTCTGTAAAGAGAACAAAACTGGTAGATACATTACTTTTGTACGCTCGTCCATCACTGACATATATTACAACATTTTATAGCCCACATTCTCAACATCTAGAAGCTGACCCGGACAACAGAAATGCGTCCCTTTGACCAGTCACACTAGGTCACACACTTCGGATGATCTCATAGCCTCTCAGACTGGACGATCAGTGCAATAGTGTGATCCGGAACTTCGGCCTGTTTAAGCCAGTCCCTTAGACCACAAAACTATACACACACATATCTCAGATGATCTCATAGCCTCTCAGACTAGATGATCAGTGCAATAATGTGATCCGGAACTTCGGCCTGTGTAAGCCAGTCCCTTAGACCACAAAACTACACACACCATAGGATATGATCCGGAACATCGGCCTGTTTAAGCCAGTTCCTTAGATCACCCAACTACACACACCATAGGACGTCGACTCACATGAGCCACTCCCTTTGTAGTATCGAGGTTACCTGTACCATTTACGGTTCTTCACTCTCGGAGACCGAGAGGGTTCCAGAGCTAGCGGTCAACGTACGCGAACTACATGCCGACAAGGTATCACTGTCATCACCAGATGATACCCACTCCCCTTCCCGATCGTGAACCGCCGACTCGGCCTCCTCCACGTTATTAGTTAAGGTAGTAGCTATATCTGCCAAGCCTTCATAGCCCCCGGGTACTGCACGCAAATTCTCATGACTATATTTGTATGTTCTGTTGGATCCATCTAATTGTTTTAATTCGTATCTGTCGTTATCTAACACGTTAGTTATTACAAAGGGTCCTCTGAATTTCCTATTAAGTTTAGTCTGACTCCTTTCGCTACATTTAATGAAGACAAAATCGCCCTTGGAAAATGGTTTCACCGTTGCTCTACCGCGATTGAAACGCGCTACCTCCGATGTAGCAGCTTTCTTAATATTCTCGGATGCTATCTCACGAATTTTATTCAGATCTAATCGCGATTCAGGCTCGGAATTTGGAGCTATGCGTGCTAGACCTAAAGACCGCGCCCGCGTGCCGAACATTAGTTCTGTGGGTGTGTAGCCAGTTACCCTAGAGCGTGTACTATTCAGCGCTAGTTGTACTTCGAGAAGTTCATCACGCCAGGTTTTGTTTGGGTCATTTTCTATTATAGTGAGTAAGCATTTTAATGTCCGCATGACTCTCTCTACTTGACCATTGGCCCTGCTAGAACCGGTAGCGATAAGATGTAATTCTATACCATGGTCACTACAAAATTGCTTAAAATCTGCGCTAATATAACATCTGCCTTGATCTGCAATGATCCGTGAAGGTGCACCGAAAAGACAGACAGCTTTTTTTAGTGCTCTAACTGCACTAGCTGCATCTAAAGAGGAGGTATACTCTAGAAGGACGTATTTGGTGAAGGAGTCAATAATGACTGAAGAATACTCTTTCCTGTCGCTTTTTCCACTCAACTTCCCCGTGATGTCTATATGTATAGTATGCCATGGCGTAGCAACTTTAGGTATCGGATGAAGTCTGACCTGTTGAGCCCCTGAACATCCCTTTGAGGCCTTACATACAATGCACGATTCAACAAATTTTCGCACCTGCTTAGCCATCTCAGGGAACCAGTATTGTTCATAAATCTTATCAAGGGTTTTGTCTGCACCAAGGTGTTTAATTTCTGTGTGAACATGATTAATTAAAGTCCAAGTTAGTGACCTTGGGACCACCGGGAGCCAGAAGCTATTTTTGTTACGCTCAATTTTCCTGTACAAAACTCCTTTACGGACGTCGTAAGTGTGACCAACTGCTTCTGGGAGCCCTTTATTATTATGCTTACTGATGAGATCCTGGATCTCAGAATCACGTTTCTGCTCTACTGAGAGCCAACCTTGATGCAATTCAACAAACTGTACAATCCTAGCTTTATTTGTGTCCCCAGTTTGTGGGACGGGATTGCGTACCAGCTCCGGAATAGGATTCCTTGACAGAAAATCAGCATGTTCCATGCTACTCCCACGCTTATGGACAATATCGAAATCATAGGCCTGCAAAAAGGCCCACCACCTGTGAACGCGTGGGGTGAGGTCCGTTTTCGATTTCGATGCTTTGAGAGAGTTACAGTCTGTGTATACTGTGAAATGCTGTCCATACAAGTAATGCCTAAAATTTTCAACAGCTCTAACCACGGCCAGTGTCTCTAACTCGTACGAGTGATATCGCGATTCTGTTTCGGAAGTTCGCCGGCTAAAGTAAGACACGACTCGAGGAACGTTATCCTGTCTTTGGATCAATATCGCCCCGTACCCCTCGGAGCTTGCGTCAGTGTGAAGTTCTATAGGTGCGTCACGGTTAAATATAGTCAGTACTGGTTCTGATGTTAGT
Organism: Clostera curtula; assembly: GCA_905475355.2. Lineage (NCBI taxonomy): Eukaryota > Metazoa > Arthropoda > Insecta > Lepidoptera > Notodontidae > Clostera > Clostera curtula. Next base: position 344,252 of record FR997802.1, read on the forward strand.
ATTTCGACCACTTTCTTGTGAATATCATTATGTGTCTCTGTCCATTTAATAGGCCCTTTTAATTTGGTCAAAGGATATAGTGGTCCGACAATACGAGTGTAGTTTGGTATAAATCGTCTAAAATAGGAAGCAAGGCCTAAAAACTGCCTTACCTGAGATGCGGTTTTTGGGATGGGTGCCTGTACCAAAGCATTAATTTTCCTAGGGTTCGGAGTTACTACTCCCGCTTTTATCACATAACCGAGATAATCAACTTCAGTTTTCATAAATTTACATTTTTTGAAATTAAATGAAAATCCAGCATCTGATAATGCATTTAGTGTTACGTCTAAGCGTTCTAGACCTTGGGAAACATTAACCGAAAAACACAAAACGTCATCCATGTAAGCAAGCGCTACTTTGTCTTTTAGGGTACCTAAAGCTTTGTTAATGCAACGCTGATACACAGACGCAGCATTTCTTAGCCCAAAAGGCATGGCTAAATATTCATACTGGCCATCAGGGGTCACGAACGCCGTTCGTGCTATACTATCGCCATCGGGGTCAACACAGATTTGATGGTACCCTGATGCCATATCTAGACAACAAAAATAGTGCGCCCCGTGAAGCCGGTCTATTTGTTCGTCTATTCTGGGTAAAGGAAAATGTTCGGGGCGTGTGTTAGCGTTCAGTTCTCTATAGTCTACGCACATCCTATCAGTGTTATCCTTTTTTTTTACAAGAAGAATGGGGCTAGCGTATGGCGAAGAACTTTCACGAATGACGCCCGCTTTCAAGAGGGAATCGATTTTTTCTTGGACAATTTCTTTCTCCATTGGGGATAACCTATATGGGCGCCTTTGTACAGTTTTACTTGGATCAATGAGGTCTAAACGTAAAACACCCGTCTTAACGCGACGCGTAGGTATACCATCAATAAAGAATTCACTATACTTTTGTAATATCTGAACTAATGCGAGTTTATCTTCACCCTGTAAGTCAGTGTCGATACTATTAAATTCGAAATAATGAGGCTTTTCAGTAATGTTAACTTCTTGGCGCGAAGAGAATATAATTTTGTCACTATCTATACGTACATGGATACCGCAATCGAGTAGGTCCCTACCTATAATTACTGTTTCTGTAATTGAGTTATCGGGCACAACATGAAACAAAATGGACACTGTGATGTTTTGAACTTTAACCCTGCTCAATATTTGCGATTCACATTTTAAGTTTCCTTTGCCTATGCCTGTGAGGTAAACTAAATCAAAGTGCATAGTACCCGGGAACTTGTTGGCAAAGCTAGAAGTTACAAGTGAACAAGCGGATCCACTATCAAAGAGAAAAGAAACGAGCTCACCGGATGATGTGGTCAGATTACTCCTTGTCGACCTGAGTCCGCAGACGTTGACCTCCTTGACGGCAGCCGCCGCTACCCCACTGCCCCCTTTACGGTCCGGGCACGACGATGCAACGTGTCCAGGTTGTCCACACACGTAACAGGTGATAGGGTTCTTATAGTGACTCTTCGATGTTGAGGTTCGGTTCGAAGCCTTCAATAGAGATGAAGGCTGGTCCTGCCGCTTGCGGCAATCCATTGATTTGTGGCCTGGTTTACCACAACGATGGCATGTACCGTTGAAGCGATTCTCCGTGAAGCGAGGTTTTTTGGCGTCACCATCGTATCCATCGCTGCTGTCCTGTCTTCGTTTATGTGAAATTCCATTTAGGATGCGAAGCAGCTGGGCTCTTGTTACCACGTTATGAGAGTGCAATTCTCTTCGAATAGTGCTATCCTTTTGGCACAAGACTGATGCAACAAATCCCGTCAATATATCTTCGGCCATTTCTGTACGTGGTATGCGCTCTATGAGACTCCATAAGCGCGTAGCAGCCTCGCTAGCAGTTTCTTTTGCGGTTATTTGGAAACGTAATATTTCGTCAAAATAATCTTGTCCTAGCATGGGTTTTGCGAATTTGGCTAGCAATAATTCTCTCACTTGAGGCCATGAAAGCTGAGATAGCTGCAATTTCGTTAAACAGGTGGCAGCCCGGCCTTTTAACGCATGTGTAAGAGCTAAGAGTAATTCTGCACCATCTAGCTTTCGGCTATGAACGACTATTTCCGTGATTTTGCACCAACCTTCTATGTCCGCATCAGCATCATCAGGATCAAACCTTATCAACCTCGCAGTTGCGTTGAAGTTTGACGCCTGCGGTTGAGCGGTTGCCAGCAGTCGTGATAGCAAAGTCTCCATACCTTGCAATAGGTTGGGCTTTGGTGGGGCCCCTGCACTGTGTTCTTTATTTTCTTCAGGTCTTTGCCCTTCGAATCCCACTTCTGATGAAGGAACTACGCCCTCGTCTACGATATTAATTGGATCCATGATCTAAATTACAATGGTGCCCTTTATAGGTAGGCGTGGATTGTCGGGCGGAGAAAATAAGAACACTAGTTGAAACACAATCACTTTTATTCCGAACTTAATTTTGTCTTTTACACCAATCACCACTTAATTACCGATAAAATAAAATAGCCAAATAACTAGCACAAGTAAGACACTCCACCGAGCGCGTAGCACGCCTGTGCGCTCCCGACCGAGTCTCCGATCATACTGCCAGTTCCTCGTCGCTTCGCCGCGCACTAGCGCTCGGTGTTGTGTCAGTGTCGTTTGATCGGATGTGACGTAGCAAACACAGACAAGTCATGTCCACGACACTCTTAAATGAACAGTGACATCTATTGAATCTAACTAATACTAATTTAATATTAAAAGCGCCGTCATATTCTTTATTGAAATACAAATAAAAAAGTCCTTTGACTTTTCACGATAAAGTTAATATTTTTACAGATATGATTTTTTAAAGTTTAGAAATATCGCAAACTTGGGTACCTTTGACCAATATTGCAGTCTGCCCGGAGGTCTATCATTCCTTGAACCAAATGACAACGTGTGCTACCAACCCATACTGTTGTTTATTTATTTATTTACACTTCTTTGCACTTAAAAACAAAAGTAGAGACTTAAATGCAAAAAGAAAACAGGGATTATACAATTAGGCGAAGAAATATTTGTACGACCGAAGTATTTGTTCCGGGTCTAGGTGTTTTCTATCTATAATATGTATGTATTTACAAAAAAAAATGTATGTAAGTAGTTCATCCATCTCGTTACCATAACACAAACATTAAGTTGCTTAGCACGAGATGGCGTTGTGTGAAATGCTTCACAGACTGTGGCGAAACCCGGGTTAACTCGCAACAAGGTGATGCTGTGTGTGTGGTGGGCCTTATTCATTATGAGCTGTTATCATCAGGCAGGACCATCAATTCTGAACTCTACTGCAAACAACTGATGAGATTAAAGCAAGTAGTTGAGAGAAAGCGGCCGGAATTAATCAACAGAAGGGTTCTTCATCATGATAACGCTAGACCTCACACATCTTTAGCCACTCAGCAAAAATTAAGAGACTTTGGCTGGGAGGTGTTAATGCATCCGCCGTATAATCCTGACTTTGCACCTTCAGATTTCCACCTGTTTCGGTCTCTTCAGAATTCTTTAGGCAGTGTCAGGTTAACATCACGAGAGGACTATCAAAACCACTTGTCGCGGTATTTTGATCAGAAGTCCCAAAATTTCTATAGCAATGGGATCATGTCCCTCCCTACCTACAAGATGGCAAAAAGTTATCGAACAAAATGGTACCTACATACTTTAGTTAAATGTAAATAAACTATATTAAAAAATGTTTTGAAATTTCTTAAAAATGCGAAGAAACTTTTCCCCCAACCTTTTATCTAATGAATATATATATATACGAATCACAAATAAATAAAGCAATATAATCAACAACAACATGAAAAAGAAGAACCGACACGACAGGTTGCCGCAGCCAACGTTCACCGCCAGTGTAATTGCCGAAAGTGCGATTTGACTTTACCCTGGAAAACGCCTAAGCTACCAGCCCGTCTTATAGCCTCGGGCAACAAGTTCCAAAGCCATACACTCTGTGCCCTAAAAGAATCTGAACCGAATTTGGAGGGGAATATTAAGACAGAGCATATGAGAGAAACGAAGTTCACGAGTTTGAGAGGGAGAAACAAAGGAAAATCGATTTTTTAGGTAAGTAGGAGCAAGTGGATAAAGTAGGATAGGATACAGTAATGATAAACCTTTCAGTAATATGATCAAATTTACGCAAACCAAAAAAATAAATCTGATAAAATAACTTTGGAGTCGCTCTTATTTGTTCAGCAAATTAACGGTTTTATTAAGGAAACAAGTATCAATAGAGTTATCACAAGTATCAAAAGGAAACAAGTAGCAACAATAGAGATTGTGCCAGCTAAACTTTGGTGCGTTGGGGAAGGAACAGACTCCCTAGACTGCGTAATTCCCTAAAATTTGAAAAATGCTCAAGAAGAGACTTGATCCGTATTCAACGCATCCTGTCTCACTTTACCAATACCAAAGCTTCGTAGAAATCTCCAAAGCCTCGCTTTTCCGGAAGGTGCTTTTACTTTACTGGCCCAACGGGAGCATGATGGTCGAAGAGGTTAATCAATAAATTATTGAAGTTTAACTCATTGTGACATATGGTGTCTGCATGCAAGATGATCAATATCCACTGCATCTTTACGAAGAAACAACGTTCAATGCACTAAAGTTTCTCTTGAGGTGAGATTTCGATTTCAATTTAGAAGGACGGATTTTGTACGAAAGAAAGATCAAATCATGGTATGAGCAAGCATCAGCATTGTCCTTGCCATGTTTGGCGACGTGTTCAGTTTATGAAACTAGTTATTAAGTTAAGAAGTGATGGAGAACAATTAGGTTAATTATGTGTTAAAGATAGTGGTAAAATGTGTGCAACTCTCGTGCTCAGCAGTGTATAGATTCGTGTAATATCTTGTTTCAGTAAGCAAGTGTTAAAATCCCCCATGATAATATCATACGATCATAAGAGGGACATAAATCTTCAAGGAGTTGTTCAAACGAAGAGAAGTAATTATTCCTACGGAAAGGCTCTACTGTAGATGTGTAACTTCAATGAAAATGTGTTCGGTTGTATTTGTCGGAGGTGGCTGAGGTGACTCACCGACGAAAGAATAAGGAATGGTATCCCGAAGGTAAATACACCACCATAGGAACTACATGTGCGATCATTCCGAATTAAATGGAAGCGAGGGAGGGATTAAGCGGCAGAGGGAAGGCAGGCCTGTAGAAACAATTCAGACACAAGTATCACGTATATATTTTGGCAGTTCAGAGACGGAGACTAGGATAATGTGCAGGTGTTACATATCCCCCACCTCATGTTTTATTTGTATCTTGTATGTTATTATCATACAATTCTTTATCAATATAAGTTAGCACTTAGTTATCATTAGTTAATTATCAGCATGAAAATGTATATTCTAAGCTCCATTATCTAATCAATTTGTTTTCATCCCTAATCACTTTGTTGTTTCCTGTACTCCTTTTATCGTATTACTAAGTAAGTATCCTTAATGATTGTGTACCATTCCCAAACCCTCATCATCATTTCAGCCAAGAGACGTCCACTGCTGGACATAGGCCTCCCCCAAGGATCTCCACAAAGGCCGGTCCTGGGCCGCCCGCATCCACTGCTTTCCGGCGACCTTAACCAGGTCGTCGGTCCACCATGTGGGAGGCCTACCAGCACTGCGCCTTCCGGAACGCGGTCGCCACCAGAGGACTTTTCTGCCCCATCGGGCGTCGGTCCTGCGAGTTATGTGCCCTGCCCACTGCCACTTAAGTTTGGCAATCCGGTGGGCTATGTCGGTGACCCTGGTTTTCCTGCGTATCTCCTCCTTTCTGATTCGATCTCGCAGGGAAACTCCGAGCATAGCCCTCTCCATTGCCCTTTGGGTGACTTTGAGCCTTCTGATGGAGCCCATAGTGAGCGACCACGTCTCTGTTCCATATGTCATCACTGGCAACACACATTGGTTGAAGACTTTTGTCGTCAGACACTGCGGTATTGTGGACGAGAAGATCTTTCGCAGCTTCCCGAACGCTGCCCACCCGAGTTGGATCCGACGATTGACCTCTTTCTCGAAGTTGGACTTACCTAACTGGACAGTGTGTCCCAGGTAAATGTAATGTTCAACAACTTCGAGAGTAAAACCTCCGATGTCAACAGGAGTGGCTTGAACATGGATATTAGACATGATTTTCGTCTTCTCCATGTTCATCTTAAGGCCGATGTTCATCGTTCGGAGGCTCGAGAGAGGCCATCGAGCATCGTAGTGAGGCCCTCCATGGTCTCAGCCATTACGACTATGTCGTCAGCGAATCGAAGGTGAGAGATGTCCTCGCCGTTCACGTTAATGCCCAGCCCTTTCCAGTCCAAAACCTTGAAAACATCTTCCAGTGCAGCGGAGAACAGTTTCGGAGAGATAACGTCTCCCTGTCTAACACCTCACTGCAACTGGATCGGTTTCGAGGTCTGGTCCTGGAGTCGGACTGACATGGTGGCGTTTTCATACAAGCACTTCAACACTTCGATGTACCGATAGTCGACTTGGCACCTCTGGAGAGCCTGCAATACTGCCCACGTCTCGATCGAATCGAAGGCTTTCTCGTAGTCCACGGACGCCAGACAAAGGGGCAGGTTATACTCTTCGGTCTTCTGTTCGGGAGGCTGGGAAGCGTCGAGCCTGCATGCGAGACGATTCGTGATAACCCTCGAGAACAACTTGTAGACATGGCTCAGAAGTGAGATGGGTCTGTAGTTCTTCAATAAGGTGTTATCTTCCTTCTTGGAGAACAGCACCACCACACTTCTGTTCCATGCCTTTGGCATTCGTCCTTCGAGTATGACGGAATTGAATAACTTCTGAAGGGCCCTAAGGATCGGTTCTCCACCCGCCTTCAGAAGTTCTGCGGCAATTCCGTCATCACCCGCCGCCTTGTTGTTCTTAAGTTGCTCGAGAGCCATCCCGATCTCACACAGGCTGACGTCCGGGAGGTCTTCTGTGTAGTGCCGTGTTAATCTAGCTCGTGGGTCGTCTGCTAGATTTATGACGGGTTCTTGTGTAGACGCGTAAAGCTGTCCATAGAAACTCTCGACCTCACCCAAAATCTCGGACTTCGACGTGACGATCCTGCCGTCATCAGTCTTCTGCCTGACGAGCTGGCTTTTTTTTTCCAATAGACAGATCCCTGGCGAAAACCTTGGAGCCCCTGTTGCGTTCAATAGCCTCTTCAACACGATTCGTGTTGAATCGGCGTATATCACGCTTCAGGGACTTTGATATCTGTCTATTGAGCATCCGAAGCTGCGTCGCATCATCTGAAGACTGCAGGACCAGTTTCCGTCGTTCGTCCATGAGATTCAGCTTTTTGGGCGTTTTCTGGCGTTGGGTCTTACAGAACTTCGACCCAACTTTGCGGACAGTCTCCCACGAACCCGTCATTATAATCGTCCACGTCAATGCCTAGGCTAATAACGCGGTTCTGCAGTTCGAGCTGGAAGCTTTCCGGGTTTTGAATCTGAACTGGCACGGGACGCAGCGTAGACCTCATCATGCGCGACCTTTCAAGCTTGATGTCGATATTCAATGTGCCTCTTACTAAGCGGTGATCGCTTCCGGTTTTGACCGTATTGATCACGGAGACATCATTGAATATGTGCTTCTTCGTAGACATGATGAAGTCTATCTCGTTTTTTGTGGTGCCATCCGGACTCAACCAGGTCCATTTCCTCTGTTCTGGTTTTTTGTAGAAGGAATTCATCATATAGAGTCCTTTCTTCTCCAGAAAACCAGCCAAAAGTTGGCCCCGTTGGTTCCGGTGTCCAAACCCAAATTGCCCCACTTGCAGCTCATTTCGGCTCCGCTTGCCTAGCTTTGCGTTAAAATCCCCCATGACAACTGTGTAGTGCGTTCTAGAGCCATGTATGTCCGAGGAAATGTCCTCATACATAATCTCTACCGCATCGTCGGGATGTGCCGAGGTCGGTGCGTATACCTGTATGACCTTCAACGAATAACGCTTGGTTATTCTGAGTATAAGGTAGGCCACCCTGGTCGACACACTCTCGATTTTAACAACGTTGTTCACAAGGGACTTGTGGACGATAAACCCAACACCACCTTGGGACTGTTGGTCACCCTCCCGAAAGTAGAGCAAGTTGCCGGATTTGAGGGTTATCGTGTCCTCTCCCTCTCTTCGGACTTCAGACAACCCCACTATATCCCATCGCAACTTGCTCAACTCTTCCTCGAGTTCTACGATCTTCTCGTCAGTCCGCAGTGTCCGTGTGTTGTATGTTGCCAGGTGCAGCCGTCGTTTTGTATGGTAGCCGGATCTCTGCCGGAGATTTTTCGCACCCCCTGCCCCACCGTTACCTTGGCTGCTACCGTGGCCGAAGGAATAGCGGGGCTGCCGAGGACTGGGGGCCGTTCAATATTTGTGTCTAACATGGGGGGGTTGCCATAATCGCCACGCTGGGCAGGCGGGTTGGCGATTGCAGTATCGGATGGCCGATTCTTGACAGAACGTCGCTGCTGCCCAACGTCTGTTGTCTCCTAGTCGCCTTCTACGACACCCACGGGAAGATATGGGGTGGTAGTATTCTTACTCCGCTACCACACGGATTACCAAACCCAAACCATATTAGTATATAAACTTAGTTGATAAGTAAGAGAGTAACAATTCATCGAAGAACTCGACACGTCGCTGTCATCCAAATCTCTTAGTTTATATATTTTATTGTAATTTCATTTAATACATTATTTTTAAAACAGTTTGTGTTAGTGACTGCGTAACACAGGTATGCTTTGAGCATTTATATGCACGACGTTAAAGTTGTTGGCTACACCACTAAACTCGGACTCAAGACAGTACCAAAGAGAAGGTGCGGGGCAGAGTCTTGTCTTGATACCTTTAGGATGAAATGGGGTGGTGCCACAATGTACTCTAAATCAGCCACCAAATGGAGAGCACTAGATCACTTATATGTTGGCAATGGCATGCTTAGGTGTAAGAGAACGATAAGTTTAATAATTTACATATCGAAATGAAAAAATATTATTGCAGCAGGCAATGCATTATCAACTGGATTTCCTTTAAATAAAAGTCCGTCATTAACAATCTTATTTTATTTTTAGCTACATATGTGGAGTATGGACTAACCACGAACCGTGTTTAGTACACTTATCTTATGAAAGTGGCACTCCGGCAATTACATCTGTAGGCGGAGGGCTCTTTGGGTTCATTAAGAGAGCTCTCACCATCCATTTGGAGTAGGTACTTCAGTTTCGTCTGTTCGTGGATTCATAAGCTCCTGATATAACGTTTTCTTGAGTGGCTGTGCACATGTAGGTACGAGTAATATACAAGGAGTAACAAGAGCCATTACACAAGGATCAATAGTGCTGCTCGTTCTGTCCGTAGTGTCTTGGTATGTGATGCTCCAGGATTTATTAGATTATCTTCGATTATCGACATTAAAACACTTGTTAACACCATGTATGTTCGTTTTATTTTTATACAGTACAGAATCAAAACCCTTAGAGCTAGACTAGAAGTAACTAAAACGAACTTTAAGGTAGGTACAGTACAATGCTGACGTAGATGTGTGCAAAACATCAGTAAAAAACAAAGCCAATTTCTATTCCTTGAATTGTTTGTTAACAAAGAGAACCTGAACACCAGAGAGCACCCAAGAATCATTATGCGACTTAATTTTATTTTCGATGGAAACCATGTTTTATTGTTAAGTTTGATTGAGAAAAAGTCGACATCTTGCTCGTACTACCTACATAAATTACCCGCGGTGGGTCGGGTCAGAATATGACACTTCCCCACCACACGCTGGGGAAAACGTGTATTGTTTAAGTCAACAAAACCCAGCACGCTTGGTCCGTTAGCTAGCTCTAAGTCCGGCGCCAAGCAGCTTTACTGTGTTTCGTCATGTGGATGTGAGTGAGAGCCGTCGCCCGACAGGGCGTTTCCCTATATTGTCTGCTCCAGGGGCGTTGCTTTCCATCACGCAGCCCAGGCTCAAAGGCATTCAAATAACTGAACAAAAACATATATCCGTTCCAGCTAAACTATTTAATTAGCTCTGACTAAGTGTGGCTAAAGGGAATTTATTATATTTTCGACTGCCTCGTTGGCCTTGGATGTGCCGCCTTTGGATCACGGGGTCCCGGGTTCGATTCCGGGGCCGGGCAAGTGTCTTTGTGTAAACCAGATGCACATGCTCTGAGTCTGGGTGTCATTTGTGTTCGTGAATTTCATGTTTGTAAACTGCCCCCGCGACTCAGGTTAACCTAAGGCAGGGGTGACGTTTATAAAAAAAAATGTGTATAACCTACCTTAGTAAGTGCCTGTTAAATATTGTATAGTTGTTATCTTATCGCCTTTTGCTCTGAAGTAAAGTAGGAACCTGACCAAAGTAAAGAATATTTTTATTAGGAATCCTACTGTTCAACTTGTAACAATCTTTCTGTTTTTTTGTATAATATGATTATGTAATGTAACACAAAAATGATACATTTTAACTGGGTGACATATTTTCTTGGTAACTTCTGGGTGCTTTTTATTAATCTTTTTAATCGATCTTCTTCTTCTTATATATCAAAATGAATTGCTGTTCGTTCGTCTCGCTAAGACTCGAGAACGGCCTAATTTTGGTCTTGAAATATTCTTGTGAGTAAAGGGAACGTTTAAAAGGTGAGATAATATGTTTTTTTTTAATTTATTGATTCTGAGGCTGTATGAAATTTGCCGGGTCAGCTAGTATTTATAGACAACAATGTCAGGTATGTTCGAACATTTGTAAATCGGGAACGACTGTACCAATTTTCATGGTTTTTGATGTTTTGTATATGTCTCTGTCTCGAATTGCAGAGTACCTACTAAATATTAAATTCATAGTGTCACCACCCCATTCCATTCTGACGGTGTCGTAAGAGTCGACAAATGAAATGACAAGGCCGATAACTTTTTTTTGTATTGGCGGGAGAAAATTCCTGGCCGCACACGTCCGGGGAGAATACGGGGTAGTGTGGGGCCCTCACCCACTAAAATAACCCGACCCAACCGTCCGCAGCTTCGGCTAGGCCCGCGCCGCCCCGCGCGGTCCGAAAGAAGTGAATCCTCCCGGGCCCTTTCCGCCGCCTCCTTCTGCCAAATGACGTTCAGGCCCTGTCCCCGCCGACCGTCACTCCCCGACCAACACCCATCATTGGCCGGGTGGTGACGGCCTTCCACGATCTCTTGCTGTCGAGCATCTTCCTCACCAGGATCGGGAGCGAGAGATCGTAGCCCACTATAGCGACCATATTGGCTCGCTCAGGGGCCCACACCGCACAGCGCTCCACTGTGTGTCGCGCGTAGTCTTCCTTTGTGCTGTCACAGTAGTGGCACTCTCCCGTGGGCTCGCGGCCCGCAGTCATGTGCAGGTGGGAGGTACCTGCACAGGACTGCGGGCCGCGAGCTCACGCAGATCCTCTCAAAACAGCCATGCTTTGAGAGGATCTGCGTGAGGTGGTACGGGAGAGTGCCGTGCCGTCTCGTTGCCCTGTGCCAGTACCAACCCGTCTGGTCGTTACTGGGCTGAGTAGCATAGTAGTCCATTTGAGCCTAACGATTGGCTCTACATCCTGCAAAGTAAACGCCGTCTCCTGATTAATAGCAAAATGGCACATCTGTCAAATTTGGTAACACTTTTCGCTAACAGGCTTCTTGTGTGGCACACTATATCTAACCTTGAACAACAAAGGCTTTTTACAAATGTCTTGGGTTGGCTAGAAAAATCACGATAAACAATGGCGTTGTCAGTAAGATAATGGAAAATGTTGTTCATAAATTATCTTCCAAGTCCTAGCTTTAAGCAAAATGTCTACCATTTCTTTTCGGATGGGATTAAGAAATTACAAAGTTGCCTCTGCAACTCTCCACTCCAGACTGTGTCTGATGATTATCATTGATGATCTTGGCAATACTTTTGATGATAGCGCTATTTGTCCAGTCAAAGAATATTAATTTCCCCAGGTAGATGTACTTTTCTGTGTAGGACTATATATCGACTAACATTCTTCTTCTTTTGTTCTTTGTCATTAGCATTGTTCATTTCTAAACCAACTCCTTTACTGACTTCCTTTAGAGTATGGATCTTAAGCTGTAGTTCTGTGCCTGTTTCGGAAAGCAAATCCAGATCATTCAGTGCTCTCTGCGTGGTGACGGATTTTCATTGCGTCACCACCCCATTTCATCTTACAAGGCCAAAAACCTAGCCGCCATAGTAGGGGAAACTTGATACTTAAGTCTGTGCCAACCCGTCTGGCCAGCGTGGCACAGTAGGCTAATTACCATCCATGTAGTTGGAGACGGCCCGACTCAGCCGTGGGTCATTTATCGGCTGGGAAGTAGTAGTAAACATACTTAACGACTACCCTGTACTTTGGATAACGGTTGTCGGAATATTCTTACATAGGTTGTTATAGTTCAGGAAATATAAATTGGCCACTTCTTACGTACTTTGTGATCTGTACAAACGTTCAATTCATATTTCCTGGACTATACCACCTACATTTTATACCCTGTTCACGATAGCTTGATCGATTTGACAGATGTCAATTTTTCTGATCGACATAAAGGTATGATTCCGAACTACGCTGCACGTGCAACAGTTCTGTCGCGGCACTACTGGTCCCCATACAACCGCTACATTGCTGCCTAGCTCGGAATGTAATCTCATATAAGCTTTTAAAAATATTGTATGGGTACCAGTAGTGCCGCGACAGCACTGTTGCGGCAGTACTGCTGCGTGCAGCGTAGTTCGGAATCATACCTTTACTTTGCAATGACGAACAGTGATGGGAAACAGATAATATCTACTAGTCCAAAAAATAACATTTTAAAATGCTTGTAACTGTGACGAGATGTTGTGGCTGTATTATTTGTGAAATTCTTTATCACTTTTTCTTCACTTTATAAGACAATATTTCGGATATTGTCTTATAAAGTCGTATAAAAAACATTTTCATTTTGAAATAAAATTCTTTGGATTTCGCTCTTTGAAATTTAACACTGTTACAATTATTATTTTCTTTTCTTTTTTGTTTACTTTCATGGTCTGAACCACCTATTTAAATTTGGCGGGAGGCCCAAAAATAACCCTGTAATATTAAATAGGAACTTATTATGAATGTTGACCCACCATCGCTTATCTACAAAATGTTTTTTAAGTCTACTGCAATAAAGAATTTCACATTTATTACACCCACGCCTACCTGTCACAGTTACAAGTATTTTAGAACGTTATTTTTTGGACCACTAGATATTTTCTGTTTCCCATCACTAGCACGTCTGTCAAATCGATCAACTTATCTTGTACAGGGTATAGTTAATATTTATAATACTCTTGTTTGTTGTCCCAAATAAAGTAAAATAAAAATAATCCGACTGGCTAGCATGGCCCACCATCACCTCCATGTAATTCGAGGAGTCACGACTTAGCACTAAGTTTTTGTGGGTCGAGATATCGATGATGATACAAATTGTATAAAGCTAGCATGTTAAAACAGTGTTTAGTTCGCCTCACTAATAAATTGCCTTAAAAGCAATTCAGAAACACAGGAATTCCAATACAGACTGTGCTATCAGTTTGTTCAAATAGTTCAACGGTAACGCGTGCATTGTTTGCTGTTGATAAAGAGAACACAACATAGGGTTATAAGTTGACTTAATTTTGCGAATAGCCAGTTTTAGCTCATTGGTATGGTTATGCTCGGCGCTACGTTCTGCTTATGGGTCACCGCTTTGATTCCTTGACCGGAAAAGTTAAGCAAAGGAAACCTGTTTTGAACTCACAACCCAACATTCTGACTGACAGGAGTTGTTATAGTTTCTGATTTTTAGGTAAGATGTGACACCTGACATGAATGCAATAAATTAGCTTGTGAAGTCATATATACCCGTGGAATATGGCGGCAGGAAAACTTAGACCTGTTTTGATTTCCCTCGTAACACCATATATGCCACTGGAAATGCACCTTCATACGTTGCGATTGGATTACACCTTCCCACCACCAAAAACGAGAAGTAAAAAAAAGTAATTTAAAAGTCTACTAAACATGTCCAAAGCGAATTATAATTATTGCCAATTATTTCCATGTGATTGAGGCAAATCTAAGCATTTATAAAAACATTACTGACTTGGCTATGGTGTATACTTGGCTAGATGCCATACCAACAGGTGGTTTACATGGAAGAAGCTCTAAGAACAGTTGTTCTGAAAGATCTTCATTTCACTTAATGAAATGGCTCACATTGCTATGCTTTAACAAATCAAACACATGGTTAAAAGAAAAGCAGATGCTTGGAAGAAAAGATGAAAAGAGACGCGGGCCACGCAGCGATGAGACCCGACTACCAGACTACGCAGCCCTTAAATGACGCACAGTTGACTTGGCCCTCCTCCAATTACATGGAGGGATTCTCCTTGGCAAGGATTTGAGGTCAAACAAAGTGAATGTAGTGGTTGGTCGTGCTGAATATACTTTTAAAGACAACTGTCATCTAGTCTCTCTCGTGACCACGACTGCTGCAAAGCATTGGAAACGTCGGGAATTAAATAATTATGATAAACCATTAAATAGTGTTTAATTTCAGAACTAAATGGATTTTTGTAACAAAACGTAGGTACTTTTTCGCCCGATATAAGTACCTACGGGTCTATAGTGCAGACGCCTGTATATTACATATTATTTTTAGTAATTCATAGCAATTTTGAATAATGTGTCTAATCACTATCACTATCACTACATATTATAAAACAAAGTCGCTGTCGTCTGTCCGTCCCTATGTATGCTTATATCTTTAAAACTACGCAACGGATTTTGAAGCGGTTTTTTTTTAATAGATAGTGTGATTCACGAGGATGGTTTTTAAACATGCATAATTGCACCCGTGCGAAGCCGATCCGCGTCGCTAGTACTATATATAATATATATAATGCATTTCTAAGTGTAAAATTGCCACATATCAATTCACTATTCACAACGAGTACTGGGCGTGTAATAAACACTCCGGCGAAGCCCCTTTACGACACGTGCTCACAGGCTAAGCCTTCCAAAATTAGCTGGAATTAGTAAACCAAATGAGCCGATAAAAACTTTTCAGCTGCCTGCGTTTTCCCGAGCTTCCGATGCATGATTTTCATTTTTAAAGTACACTGACTCATTTCTTCGTTACTTACAATATTGGACTCTATTTGGGCCAGCAATGTATTTGGTACAGACCGGGCGACCTCCAGATACGTGGCGCTTGTGATCTTTTGATCGGCACCACCTCTCGAACGTAATCCAGTACAGCGAGAACTCTTTGGAGGTCGACACGTGTCTCATGTTTTCAGAATTTCGGATAATTTTCGCGCCGTTTTCGAATTTCGGCAATAACTGCTACAATTCGGACGCGCAGTTGAGTGAATCTGTTCTGTTATAAGTTTAAACGTGTGCACTAGTTGTTAAAGTGTAAAAACTGCGACATTGAGACGGTAAGTTAGGATAATTTGAGCAATTTGTGTTAAATCGCAGTGTTTATTTAATGAATCGTCACGCGTTACCACTATGCAACGCTACTTAGTAATAACGAGTCAAGGTAAGCAGATGCTCGTCAGCTGGCTCTAGTTCCACCTTATGTTTCGCGCAATTTTTACCTTGTCAAGTCATAATAACACGTTGGTGTAAATTTGAAACAAACTAGATTGAGTCTGCAGCTTACCCCGCTTGGTTTTTTGGGAGAATCAACTAATTAAAACCATCCATAAGTTGAAAAAAGAAACAGACACATCTACTTAATAAAAAGAGAAGCTATTAATTTCTGCATTAATAGCTTCTCTAGTCGCTTACGACACCCACTTGACGGAAGCAGATGGTGATACTGTGGTGTGTTCCAAAATAGTCACACCGCTCTGACTGAGAGCAACACCATAATTCAACCTTCCACATTCTGTTAAAGAGCTGGTACAGTGACTCAGCTAGCATCTTGCCCCTGAATCACTACGAAATTCTTAGAAACTATATAAAAAGAAGGTTGGGCTAAAACTCGACGGCAATCAGTCATTGATTTCAACCGGACTTAAATGATTGTGTTTCTAAATGGTGCGTGTCGTTAACAAAAACGTCTGGGCAAAAAATGGTTATCGCACAAAAACAATGTTCCATAGTAATCTGTGGGCACAGCAGTTCAAGGCAGCTTTGTTTATCAGAAAGGTGGATTCACTGAGCGCTAGTGTTTCCATTTCAAAGCGGATATTGTTAAGAAACATTCCATTCATAAAGTTTATTATAAACTAGCTCCTCGCCGCAGCTTCACAGCGTGGATTTTCCCTGGTTGACAATATTCACCTATAGACCTTGATGTACGTACTATTTATTGATAAATCATTCGAAACAGGTTTGTAGTTACTGAGAATAGCGCGTTCGCATAACCAAACGCTCTATTTATTACTGTTTAAAGTAGTAAAATTTTAGCAATGGTGGTGATTTCCAGTGTTCGGAAAAACTAATTATGCGACACCGTTTATATTAAGTAATATTGCAAGAAACCCTTTATGAGACAATGCAAATAATAAGCTACTTATTGTTATAAGCGTATTTTTCTATAAACTATTTGAAATGTAATAATGGTAACACTGAGATGCAGAAATGACTCATACGTCTGTTTCAAATGGCTATCCAATGCCGACAACTTTACTTATAGGGTTATCAACCAAATTGAATATTTGAAAACGTACTTACCTACATACGTACCGTTAAATATCGCTTCTTAAAAATGTTGTCAAGTCGTCCCGTCTCACAATGATTTTACATGTAAAAATGAATAGAGTACTAACAGACAAATTCAAATAAATGGGATTCAAATATATGGCCTTGAGAAGACGCGGAGGAGACGATGTATAGCGGACGCAATGTAAAGAGATAATAATTAAAAAAACCGGACAAAACAACCACTTGAAATATATTCACAATATATTAACAAACAAAGCTATCAACAAAATTACATTGTTCAATTTCTATAATATCATTACCAAACCGCTGGAGCATATCTTACGGTTCATTGTTCTCAAAACATAGCCTACATCAAACATTGAGTTTGCAATATACTAACTAGTCTTTTTGAAATTTTAATGGAATTGATTTGGCTCACTAGCAGCAATTACCCCAAGCGATTGCCACCCGAGATTACTAGATATTTTGGCATTTTCATATTGTAAGTAATGTATTGTGGAAGCATTCGAAACGTCGGGAATTAAATAATGTAATATACACGCGATAAATCCGTTAAAAAGTGTTTAATTTCAATGTGTAATAATCGTGAAAACCTAAGAAATCATAATGTATTGTGGTCATTTAAATTGTAGCAGATTTGGGAAAGCAAGGTTTACGAGTATGTTAGAGATTAGAATTGGCAAACAGACTAATGTTGATAATTCGAATGAAATAGTGGTGGACGTCGATACAAAAAAAAAACATTTTCTAGAATAATAATAATAGCACCATATATGAGCGTGGGTATGTGGTGTATGGTACATTGAAATTCGATATTTACTTATAGAGTTAGTTACATTTGAAATAGTATGTTGCAGTTTTACATAGCAATACAAAGTAATTGGAAAATAGTAGGTGTACAAATGCAGTCCGTTTGGTGACAGAGTCCGTGTGGAATACATAGTGTCACCATCCCATTCTACCCTGAGGGTGTCGTAAGAGCCGACGAAAGGAAAAGACTGCTGATAACCTAGCCGCAAGAGAAGGAAAACTTGTGCACTCTGCCAACCTGTCTGGCCAGCGTGGCACAGTAGGCTAATTACTGGAGGAGGCCCGACTCAGCAGTGGGTCTTATGTTTGGGTTGAGTAGTAGTAGTAGATAAAAAAAATAATTATGATCAGCCTGATATGATCCTGTGATGAGTGAAAAGATTGCGTAACATGCAGACAGTTACTGCTCAAATTGGAGTCAATGTTTTCTTGATCGCCATTTTCCCAATGGTATTGGCGTCAGCAACTGATATCACTAACAATCAGTGCTTACACAGTTTTCACTCTACACGACCAACAGCTTTACGTCCCATCCGAAGCAAGGAGGTCAAATCCCTCCATTAGAGGGCAATTTGCCATTTCCTTCCTTTCGTCCCTATTTTTCATCCTGTTTAGATTCCATCCATCTCTTTTTTTAATCATCCTTTATCTTTCTTCAAAACAAAATGTAAACGCAAAAATGATTACAATTCATAACGCGCTTTTTACGCTGATACAATTTCATTTAAATAATGCAAAGCGAATGCGGCAGCCCTATCCATGATCATCGCTATGCTAATTGCTTCGAATGAGTCGCATCGTGGATTCATGATCCGTAATATGGACACAATATGGACGCAGGTGTTTTGAATATGGATACAATTTAACTTAATCCAAAAAGGGAGCATTGCCAATAATATGTTTAATGTTATAGCTTTTATCGATACTAGATGGCTATTATGTATGTCTTTACCGCGTATTTATTGTTCGTTAGAATAATTTAATCCATAATTTCAAAATGAAAGGTTCAAGTCAAAGATATTCAGTCGTCTTTCCCGTGATCGAATGAACCCTAACTAAACTTTGACCTTTATTATTACTTAGTGGTAACAATATGTTTGCTAGGAAATCTTTTTTAATGAATCAATACTACATAATTTATTACATTTTTTTCGTAATCAAACATTCTATCAGTCATCGATGTCCACTCCAAAACCATCTATTTATTATCGCGTTGGAAGCCGAATAGTGGCTCACAATAACTCCGCCGTCAGCATCATTATAAGCGAATAATACTCGCATCGCATCTCACCGTGACTGCTCAATAATATAATGCAATGATATCAATCACAGCACAGGCTGACCTAACACTAGTTGGAACAAAATAGATTTATACCTTTACAACATGAATTACACAGCGCAATTATGGCAAGCAAACTTAGGAAGCATTTAAATTCACTTGTTCAGTTGTCATGGTTTTACTAAAGTAATTTTCGGCATTGTGGTATCACAGTAACATCGTCATAACTCTTTCAGCGAAGATAAATCCACTGCTGGCCATAGGCCTCCCCCAAGGATTTCCATGAAGGCCGGTCCTGACTCCTGACCCTCTCGCATCCATCGCTTTCCGGCGACGGTGTCGATAATTGTTTTGATGGTTTCAAAGTTGTCAAATTTGTCTTGTTAATTGTTATCATTTTGTTCCATAACCCTTAGAGGAGGCCTGACTGTGATGTTGAATGCCAAGCCACGCTATTACCGCCTCTTACCTAAATCACGCGTGAATTTATTGGGGTAACATATTATTCTCTAAAGAATGGACAAATATGGATCGTGGATTCAAAACACAATTTGAGAGGAACCATTCTGTAATGCGTAATTTTTATGTTACGTTAAGTTAGTTAAGTTTTCTGACTAATTCTGAATGAAATAACTATAATGTTCTTCAACATGAATAGATTGTGTTGAATTACTAGGTCCCTATTATGTCAAATAGATTTAACCCACCTCTTCGTGTGCCCCTCTCCACGTCGAATTATAGACAAAACTCTTTCATGGTGCGACAAATTTTTGCTGCGATTTCTCACTCGTAGGTCCTACAATAGATTCGAAACCCTGTGCCAACCCGTTTGGCCAGCGTGGCCCAGTAGGCAAATTAAGTACCTTCTATGTAACTGGAGTATGTCCGACTCAGCAGTTGGTCATTTAAGGACTGCGTAGTAGTAGTAGATGAGGGAACAATGACCAGGTTCGTAGATCCTGAAATAAACGATCCTCTACGCAATATTACGCAATGCACACTTTTTGCAAAGTCAGTCTTCATGTAAAATATGGCACTTTGTGGACTTGCATTAAAGAGCCGTGGTCACATGACAATGAACACCCTAATAGTCTTATTTTTAGGTGACAAGGGTCTGACAAATCCCAAATTGGACCTTATGGGGAATGGCAAACTTGCGACGTTAGTGTATTTGACGATTGTGAGTGCAACCTTGATTTTCTGAACCATACCTACCTTGATTTTCGGCTCAGTAGTAGGATCTCTATCGTACAGTTAACCGATGATAGTTTCACATTGATCCACCAGTCCATCAGAAGGCTCAAAGTCTCCCAAAGGGCAATGGAGAGGGCTATGCTCGAAGTTTCCCTGCGAGATCGAATCAGGCGAACCAAGTTAAGTGGTAGCGGGCAGGGCACATAGCACGCAGGACCGACGCCCGTGGGGCAGAAAAGTCCTTGAGTGGCGACCGCGTTCCGGAAAGCCCAGTGCTGGTAGGCCTCCCACAAGGTGGACCGATGACCTGGTTAAGGTCGCTGGAAAACGATCGACGAACGAAAAATCCTTGGAGGAGGCCTATGTCCAGCAGTGGACGACTTATGCCTGAAATGGTGATGATGATGATGAGTTTCATATTCGTCGAGCCAAAAGTTACTACGTCTAATTTCTTTCTAAAACTCATTTACATAAACTGATTTTCCATTCAAGTTGCTTTTTAGACATTTTGTTTACTTTAGTCATAATTTATAAATTATCGTGGTGACGTGTGCTATATGTGACTGTGGATAAAGATACATATTAATGAATAAGTCCTTTTGTTTCACTGGAACAGAAACAAATGTGGTCATCACGCAAAGGACCAGCTCCCTATTAGTGTCTTAAAGTATTTAGTAGCTCAGAGCACGTACGCTTACCATATAAATAGATGTAATGTTGAGAGATTGCTATAAGAAGTTCCGCGGACGGCGCCAGAATCGCTATTGGCTACTGATTTAACTTACGGTATTTTTACCATGACGTCACGGCCTGTGTGGTCTCAGGGTAATGAATAAATTTTAAGGAGCATAATTTAAATTGTAGTACATGATACTATGATGGATTTAAAATACAATCGTGCTACCACCACATTCCGAACTAAAGGTAAGACAAGGAGGGATATTAGTATATTATATCGCAAAAAAAACAAATAAGCTTACATAAATAAACGAAATACCATGGTAACCCGTCTGGCCAGCGTGGCGTAGTAGACTAGATTCCCTCCAGAGGACAGCCTGAATCAGCAGTGGAACCTTTAACGAAGGTCAGCATTCCAAGTTAATTATATATTATGTCATGGCAATTGTAACAGCTCACTGGAAATGCCAGCTTACTAATAAGTACTAGTGATTATCACATCCGATAAAATAACCCACTGCTGAGTCGGGCCTCCTACAAGTACGTGGAGGGAGGGAAGTTACGTTAAGTTTACTGATGTTAAGAAACTAATAAGGTAAGAACCGAATAATAAAACAAACAAGACTTGAAAAGTAATAAAAGGGAACAAAAGAAAAGGAGGTTACAATTTGCCGATAAATCACCGCCGTAAATTTTTGACAGAATATAAGATTTATCAGAAATAAGATTTGTCAGAAAAAATAGCTGTCTCACTAGTACTAAACTCATTTCGTGGTATTGACAAAGCAAGACGTGGGCACATGTCCTCATCCAAAATAGCCTCCGCCTTGACATCACGTTTCAAGTGCGGCTCTTGAATGAAAACCGACGGATTTGAGTTGCGTTCATTTCAGTTGTTTAGTATGGACTAAACCCTGCACCATCCCGTCTGGCCAGCGTGGCACAGAAGGCTAATTCCCCCCCACGTAGTTGGAGGATGCCTGACTCAGCAGTGGCTAATTTATGGGCTGAGAAGAATATAAAAAGAAGAATTATGCACTAAACTAAACCAGGTAGGGTTTAGTTTATTTAGTAATTCTTCTCCCTCTTATTTAAAAAAACGTTTTCGGTTTCTTCATCAGACGCCTCCAAAGTCAGCAGAGAATCACATTTTAGATATCCCTTTGCACTCGACCACGGATTCAAGTCCTTCACGGTGCAGGCCTTTACGGTGCAGGCTGCCCGTCTTTGGAATGCTCTTCCTGAGACGGTCAGAATAAAATGGACAATGCAGTCTCACCGATGCTGGTGTTTATAATAAATATAACAGGTTTATATAGATAGCCGAGATAAATGAAAGCATAACACATTTTGTCCTTCCCCGTAATGAGAAAAGGTAAGGAAGATGATGATTAGTGCATTCAAATAGCGATAATAATGAACATGGGTATACTACTATAAACCCTAGCTTTCTTTCCAATATAAGGAAGTGAAGAAATAAAAGGAATCAAACATTTCCACTACTCAGGGTAATGGCAACCCTTATCTATACGTATATCGTGGGAGGATCGTTATCACACGCGTTCAATTCAATTTACAAGGCTTTCCCTGCCATTATTTTTTATGTGATGGCCACCCTCCAATCGGGCTTCTGCGGTCTTGTCTTGGGTAGAGGATACTTTGAACAAGATATTTCGATTTGAATTCATCGAAATCATCTCGGAATTTTCTCGAAGACTGACATAAGGGCAACTTTTATAGTGGATCCCTGCTACTAAATTAACAGTATGACAAAGTTTCGGATCGCAGCTCGCTGGTTCGATTCTTGAGTTACAAGACAAGAGCCTAGTGACACATGTTTTGGATTTGGGCGTGATGTGTGTCCGAGATTTACGCGTTTCTAATAGCCCTGCGATAGAACAATTCCTTAATGACACGCATGATAGGCTTTTGAGGTCATCGGAAAACTTAATTTTGAGTGTGCCAGTGCATTCCACAAAATTTGTGGAGAAATCATTTGTAGTCCGTCCGTTTATGGAATGTACTGCCCTTGCATATTAGACAGTCCCAATCGCTACATTTATTTAAAGAATTAGTCAAAAATCATTTCTTTATAGAAACAAGTGAATAGCACTCACGATAAGTTACTTGTACTGTAGCATACTCAATCATTTATGAAAAATTGTATTTTAATTTTATTTTGTGGATATATTTTAATTATATATTATGTTATGTAGTATTTATATAATATATCATATATACGTATTTTATTTTTGGATATATTATGTATTATTTATTTATATCATACATAGTATTTATTCAGTAATGCTGACGTAAAACGATCCCAACAGTATTAGCGCAATTTTTCCATCGCAAATAATGTGTTGGTTGCCTGGAAGAGATTGCTTTTTAGTGATAAGGCCGCCAATTGTATGACTTTTATGTAATTTCTTTAATGATTTGAATTGTATGTCGCTTATGTACAATAAAGTGTTATCTATCTATCTATCTATCTATCAGAACAAGTGAGTCTGTGTAAGTAAGTCATATTTTTATAAAGAAAAATAATTAGGCTGTACTTTTCATTGTATGTTGCTTAACTTAAGTGGCAGTGAGCAGGGCACATAGCTAGCAGGACAGACGGCCGATGGAGCACAAAAGTCGTCGAGCGGCGACCGCCTTCCTGAAAACGCAGGTCATCAGTCCTAGTAACCAGGTGGTTACTACTGTCATGTTAAAGTATAACTGTCATCTAATTAGAGACTAAGGATTTCCCTTAAATCGTTCAAGATAAGAGGCGCCTACTTCGTTGGTCTTTACTAAAAGCTTTCGCGCCGGTGATCGACACGAGCATTAACAAAGCGACTTTCAGCTTATCGTTCGCGCGGCCGGGCATGCGAGTACGTTTGTTTTACATAATAAATACCCCATTTCGGCCAGCAACGCAAACATCATGCACTGCCACTCAAACAATCGTTTTCGGTTTAATAACATGTATGTACTTATGTGTACGTCGACTTTAAATATATTTATTACTAGCTGAACCGGCAAACTTCGTACCGCCTCAGAATCCATAAATAAAAAACCTGAATCGTAATACCAGAATGTTTCAACTTTATTAAAATATGTGCAAACCTTAACTGGAATAAAAATAAAATGGTTTTTCATATTTTCTCACCTTTTAAACCTTCCCTGGACTTAACGAATATTTCAAGACCAAAATTAGCCAAATCGGTCCAGCCGTTCTTGAGTTTTAGCGAGACTAACGAACAGCAATTCATTTATATATTACTAGTGGCCCGCCCCGGCTTCGCCCGTGCAAAGCGGGGGTGGGTTATACATAATATAAACCTTCCTCTTGAATCACTCTATCTATTAAAAAATACCGTATCAAAATCCGTTGCGTAGTTTTAAAGATTTAAGCATACATAGGGACGGACAGACGACAGCGACTTTGTTTTATAATATGTAGTGATAGTGATATATATATCTCTTTTTATTATATATAGAAGATAGATTAAATAACGTTATATTTAGAATATACTACTTTTTTTTACTTTTCAGCCCACAAATACCCCATTTCTGAGTTCAACTATATGGAGGGTAATAAGCCTACTGAGCCACGCTGGCCACACGGATTGGCATAGGGTTTTGACCAAGTGTTCCTTCTCTTGCTGCTAGATTCTCGGCCGTATCATTTCGTTTTGTTGGCACGGATTCTAAATCCGTCACCAAACGGAATATTTGGATTAAGCAGACAAATATTTGAAAACAAACGTCCCGCTAGTTCGAGAGCACCATTTAAGAATTCTATCTGTGTGAATGTATGCCGATAACCTCGTTTTGGAGTGAACCGAGCAGAACGGAACACATATGGTGCGTCGCGACATTATCGCCAGCGCGTAAACAATCGCCTTTTTTGTCTGCATTACGACATTCACAAATAGGTATTTATAAACTCACGGCACGCGACGTGTGGTGACCGATTTAGAATATACCTATATTGTCACCACCCTGTCCCGTGCTAAGGGTGCCGGAAGAGCCGGCTACAGGCTAGACCAAGAGGAGATCAAATTTAGTCGAAACCCTGGCTGTTTGTAACGAATAAACTCAAAAACTACAGGACCGTTTTCAAAAATTCTTTTACCTTTATAATTTTTTACTATCCCTGGGTAACATACGTTACGCATGTGAAGTGTGAAACTGAAAAGATAGATACGGATGGGCTAAAAGCCCACGCGGGCGAAGCCGCGCACTTAAGCAAGTATACTAGCTTAGGTGTGGAACAGAACAGAAATGGCGCTCGAATGAAACAACAAATAAAATAGCTAAACCTCAGTGCGCATTACATGTTGTGCACCATGCTTCGCAATGTGCGAGTTGCGCTGGAAAATTCCCTGACGCAAGAGTTGATTCAATCGGAGTTTCTGCTCTGCAAATATTCTGTGTCGACTCTAGAGGTATTTATTGGAATATGACAACGACAGTCGTGAGCTCAACACGGAATCCGTGTGGCGATTTGCCAACTTCCTGACTACTGACAATCACAATGTCGTTCTTGACCTACAATAAAATATTATTAATACTTGTTATCCAGAACTTGTTCGACGGGTTCATCGGATATAATCAGGCTTTGATAAAAAAACAAAGAATGATAAAACATGTTGAAAGTACATACGTTACATACATACGTTGTGGAGCTTATTACATATTATATTCAAGCAATTACGTGTACATATTTGATCCTAATGAGCATCCTAACGCGTTAATATTATAACTTTCATAAATATTCAGTTCCTTGGTGATCAAGTTATCATGCTCACTTGCATGATACCTCGTGTGGCGGGTCGATCTCTTCCCTGCAATATGGTTAAAGAGGGCGATGGCTGCCACATGCATGTCATGCTTGTTAACTGGTGGCGTTGCTGGGGGTCGGTTAGCGCAAGAATTAGAAGGTTACTTATTATTCTTGACTAGATCTTACTGATGTTTGGCCCTTTGCGAGTATTGCGCGAATTTGCTCTAACAAATCTGTCTTATTCCGGCAACTACAGAGTTTTTTTGCTCTCCTCTGTAGAGCTGTATTCCGAACCGGTGATAGATGTTAACTAATCAATTTTCATTTTTTTAAGGTACATGATAATTTTTTTGTTTTGTTGTGTATTTAATTTTATTTTATTGATAACTTGTCAAAAGAGCTTTAGTGAGCCAATTTGATTTGAGTTTTGTTGTTGATGGTCAAATTATAATAATTCTTATAAGGAGTTTAGGCTTTATCACTAATTTGGAAAGCGCCACACAACAGAGCTTGTATGAAACTTTGTGGTTTCTAAGGACCTCTTTCACAACACACTGAAATAAGCACATGATCTTGGATAATTAACAAACGATGCATGCGAACAAAGCCGTAGAGTAGACGGAAGTTGTTTTCAGACACGAAACCCCTACACTACGATTACAGACGGTTTACAGAAAGACAACTGCCCAACCCCTGAATCAAACCGGGGACCTGTGATCTAAAGGCGGCATATCCAGCCCCTAGACCAACAAGGCAGTTACTTAGTAACTAATTACCATAATGTAACTTCGTCAATTTCAAAATCACAATGTTCATTAACAATTTCACAGTCATGTTATTTTAATTGGTGTTTTCAAAGGGAAAATAATTAAGCTTTGCCAACGCGTAAATTTAATCCGCCGGGAATACGAAGGTTTTACATTAACAACTCGTAAATCCTTCCACAAGTTTTGTTCAGCCGGCTAGCCTCTGAGCGGGTTGAGACCTGACACTGATAGAGAAGGCCTTTCAAGTTTCGTGGCAACGCAAGGAATTTTACTCGTTCTAAAAGCTATTATAATTGCAATGCATATAATTGCTTATCCCAAACAGAATGCAAATTTCTGTACAGTGCGATACAGGTAAAGATGAAGTCATCTTTACCTGTATCGCACCTTCATTAACAGAAGCAAACAGTCCGCTCATGGTCAGATACTGTCGCCCTTTTAAAAAGTGAAAGCATGACGCACAGGAAACATCAGATCACATCACTTTAGTGTACTGTGAGGTGAAGTTACGTTCCTTTCACAGTCAGGCAGATACAGTGAGCGGGTGTTATGCCATTCTAGTTTAAAAAAACATAAATTAAAAGCTTTTACTCTCAAATACATGTTTATCAAATTAATTATCCAAATGCGTAAATCGCAAAAGAAAGTTGCGTAGATAGCTACGCAGCAAGCATTGTGAAAACGTCACGACAGTCCAAAGGATCTGTTTCACAGTTTCTTTTTCTTCTGTACAGTAAAGCAATTAATTGGGCACAGAGATATAGAGCGGCTGAAAGGCTTTTGTTCGGAAGCCCATTAATGATAGAGGGTGAAAGAAATTTATAGTAAGTAGCGAGAAATAATGATTCCTGCGGTTTCTAATAACGGGCACCTTTTTGGTGGTTATTTTGCCTCAGGTGAAATAATTCACGATTACAGTTGAATTTGTTACAGGTTATACAGATTTTTCACACCAATTGTAAATGGTAAATAGTCTGTTATGCCTTTGTACAACTCAACAGATTATGATAAATTTAGTACAAGACAAGTTGTGAAAGTAGATGTCACAATGTGCCTGTGTAAATGTGTTTTTGTATTAATGATGTCAGGTTACACTGTTTCGACAATCATTTCGACAACTTTAATTACATTTAGACGGTGAAATCAATAGATCTGGGCTTTATTTAACCGTAAAAAGATTAAGAGGGCGGCTGAACATCAAACTTTAAGATCATATTTGAACATTATAAGTATATTATTATACTTAACCTTAATTATATTTATGGGATTGAACAACAAAGTAATATTTTTAAAGCCTAAGTGCGGCTATGTACGTTTTTATACCGCATCTTAAAATCACAGACATTTTCGATTTAAGATACAGATCTTCTGTCTTAGATATTTACCTAATTACTTTTAGTTAGTTACAGATTTGACGTGATATGACGACACGGTTGGCGCAATGGTTGAGCGATCGACTGCTGCGCAGCACGTCACGGGTTCGATCCCCGCACGGAAGAAATATTTGTACGACCTACAAGTATTTGTTCCGGGTCTGGGTGTTTTCTATACATAATATGTATATATTTACAAAAAAAAATGTATATAAGTAGTTTATCACCCATCTCGTTACCATAACACAAGCATTAAGTTGCTTAGCTTGGGACGAGATGGCGTTGTGTGAAATGTCCAATGATATTTATTTATTTATTTGTATACCTTGTCAATTTCTAAAAATAAAAGAGCAAAATAGAATACATTGCAAATGCACACTGGTATTAAGATCAACACGAAATAGGAGGACACAATATAATTAATCAGACACGAAGAACTAAAAAGATAGTAATAAACAAAATAATATCGCACGCCTCTTAATTTACTATTGACATAAAAATCTGTATTTCTTGTCGAAGGGACATCTCAGCATAAGCTTCGAAGATGCCAAGCACTTAGCGCTGGTTTTCGGAAGACAACCTTGTTTTGTATAATTCTGACAGTTTTTATTGATTTATTAGTAGTTCGTCTTACTTCAAAATTCAATCTCTAATGCGAATTAAATTATAGTCAAATTAAAAGAGATTAGAGAATGAATACGGTTTTTTTTATAAGTGACTTAAATGCCTTTGACCCTAAGCTTGCGTAATGGAAAGCAACGGACCCTGTCCAAGATGGCCTGTCCAGGCAATTCAAGGAAATGCCCTGTCGTGCACCGGCTCTCACATACACACGACGAAACACAGTAAAACTGGCGCCGGACTTAGATGTAAAGGTGGTAGCTAGCCGGGCGGACCAATTAGGTCCTATCACTAAGCGTTTTGTTGACTTTTACAACACGCGTTAATTCCCAGCGTGCGGTGGGGATGTTTTTTATTCAATGTTAAACTACTGCAAAATACTATGTCGTCACTATTAAAACCATAACCTAATCTTTATAGTTGGAATAATGCTTTAACATGTTAGTAAAGAGACGTTTAGCAGTCAAAGTGATAATGGAGCTGTCATCAACATATCCTGGGGACTCCATTACACCGACTTTGCAGTTCAAAGCGATTCTCTCGTCTACTTCAATACGACTGAGCCACCGATTATACCGAGGAAGTATGTTACCGATCCTTTTATCTATACGTACCACTGCTACTACTCAGCTCATAAATGACCCACTGCTGAGTCGGACCTCCTCCCTTTACATGGCGGGCAGTTAGCCTACAGGGCCACGCTGGCGAGACGGGTTGGCACAGGGATTTCTTTTCAAGTTTTCGTTCTCTTGCTTCTTGCTCTTGCCATACCCTCAGGATGTAATGGGGTGGTGACACGACTACACGGACATCTATGCAAATTCCTACATAATGAAGTTGCTAATACTGATTGTAATATATCAGGAAAACGATTGGTTTCCTCACTCTGTATATTGCACGTGAGACAAAAACTATGAAACAAGTACTCCCATTCAATATAAAATCAGTACATCATACTGTCAGTTGATCTACAAGTATAATTAAGGTGTACCTACGTGTAAGAAGCGTGGAAATTTAATATTTTCATATAATATGATGTAAAATCATGTGAGTTTGTGCGTTCTTAGCAAATTCCTCACGCTGTAGTACCGCCTGAAAACTGTCCGACTGTAGGTCATCCATCATACCTGTGTGTCTCATTAAAAATTCCCAACACGTGACCTCTGATGGATCACAAAGTCGTCCCAAAGTTAATTCTGCCCAGAAAATTACCAGCGGGGTCGCGTCCTTCACTTCGCTTCTGTAAAGTTTCACTCATCTGGCGGACTTGGCGTGTTTGTACTCAACTTGGTTCACGTACAGGACTATTGTATATTGGATTCCAGTTTAGAGTTGTCATTTTGCCACTATCCGTGTGGTGACGGACTTAGAAGACCAATTCTTCAAGCCAAATATGGTCGTATGGGAAGGAAATATAACGCAAACAATCTTAATGAGATATATCATGTAGTTATAATCTAGCTAAGCTCTTTTACATTTAAAAGTGTTTCGTGCCCACAATGTGTCGTGAAGCTTTTATTTTACATCCGAATCATATTATGATAACAATGTGAGCACACAAAACAAAATGCGACAGCAAAACAAACACGTTTTGATACAAATTGGGGCAAAACTTTTTTCGGCATGTGTACCTACATGAAATGTTTTGTAGCTTAGGGGGAAAGATTTCACGTAATTTCTGTTCACGTAACAGTTGCTAAATTAGGCCACGGACGCACAGTTAATTCCAGAATATTACTAAGAGGTTGGCTCACAGAAGTATAACCCGAGTTGGTTTCGCTTAATGTAGCCGTTCTAAGTGCCCTCTCCAGTTTAGTGGTGAAGGGGCTCGTGTGCCTTTAGGATCCGTTGGGGCCATTGCTGCTTGGGGTCACCCATGCCTGGTGGGCCCACGGGGAGAGGCCAGGCGAAGAGCGGCACACAGAGGCGTGGTGGTTTTGGCTCCGGGGAATCCACTGTCCTCGGAGTTGCCTCAAGAGCCTTAAACTGCCAGGGCCAGGGCTGCCGCCGTTAGCTGCAGAGGGGCGGCCAGGCAGCCGGGCACGTGCAATGTCCCGCACGTGCCTCTCGGTGGGTTGGGGAGCGTCCGGAGCTTAGTTGAGGGACACCGTTGTTTTTGGTGGGTAGGTTGAGGCGCAATTGCCATATTTCCGCGTCCCGGAGTCCCAATTAGCCCATCTGGCTGGCGTTTAGCGGTCGGGTATCCATGAGGATTTACAACGTAAAAACAAGCGTTTTAAGTAACTCTAAAATGCTTATTTGGTAATTTGGCTAGTAAGTAAGACGTCTACTAAGTAAGAGGTTTAAAAACAAAAATGTCTTTTGAGGAAAAACGTGTTTTTTATTAATCACTATCATCACTATCACTACATATTATAAAACAAAGTGGCTGACGTCTGTCCGTCCCTATGTATGCTTAAATCTTTAAAACTACGCAACGGATTTCGAAGCGGTTTTTTTAATAGAGAGAGTGATTCAAGAGGAACGTTTATATGTATAATACATGCATAATATTGAAGAGAAACACTGATAAATTTAGATGTTCATCATTGCACCCGAGCGAAGTCGGGGCGGGTCGCTAGTAATATATTAAAACAACATTTACGTATCAATTAGAAATACGCTAGTTAGGTATTTACAAGAGAAAATGATGACAAGCCCACGTCAAAATAATGGCAGTTAACCTCCTTCATCGGTAAAGTATTGCCAACATAAGAAAAACGACATAAACCCCTCATCTCCTGAAGGCACCCTTGCGAGCATGTAAAGAATATTTATGTCAGTAAACATTAACTTTTATTACCAATAAAATGGCCTCCTCTCATCATTTCCGTTCCATTTTAAACGGTATCAAGAAAGTTATGAAACTCGAGGTCGGTTTATTACGAGATAATGTTGGTCGTCCTTTTTGAAAATGAAACCTCTTCTATTATACATTGAAGTAATGAAGTATCTTCATCTCAGTTATCCTCCAAAGTTGTGGTGGGATATTCGTATATACGTCTAGTTCATAATTTTACCGGTCCTTGAGAACTTTTCTGCCCCATCGTCGTCGGTCCTGCGCGCTACCACTGCCCACTGCCACTTAAGTTCGGCAATCCGGTGGGCTATGTCGGTGACCCTGGTTTTTCTGCGTATCTCCTCATTTCTGATTCGATCTCGCAGAGAAACTCCGAGCATAGCCCTCTCCGTTGCCCTTTGGGTGACTTTGAGCCTTCTGATGGAGCCCATAGTGAGCGACCACGACTCTGAGCCGTATGACATCACTGGCAACACACATTGGTTGAAGAATTTTGTCTTAAGCAACTTCCCGAACGCTGCCCAGCCGAGTTGGATCCGACGATTGACCTCTCTCTCAAAGTTGGACTTACCTAACTGGACAATGTGTCCCAGGTATAATGGTCCACAACTTCGAGGATAGAGCCTCCGACGTCAACAATGATGACGCCACTCCGGCTTGAACATGGGTATTGGACATGATCTTCGTCTTCTCCATCTTCATTATAAGGCTTACTCGCTCGTTCAGAGGCTCGACAGAGGCCATCGAGCATCGTAGTGAGACCCTCCATGGTCTCAGCCATTCCGACTATGTCGTCAGCAAATCGAAAGTGAGTGATGTACTCGCCGTTTACGTTAATGCCCAGCCCTTTCCAGTCCAGAACCACGAAAATAATATAGGCTGATTAATATAGGCTATTTTGATAGCAAGAAAAAATAAAAATGTCCACCCGTGTGAATCCTGGGCGGGCCGCTAGTATGAAATAAAATAGTATCTACCAGCTATTTTAAAGATATATAAAATCTTCAGATCAAATATTAGATCATAATATAAAAGTGATTAGAGACCAATAATATCATTATATTATGTATACGAAATGTTGTCTAACGACATCTCTCGGTACTATTAAGCAACTTGATAAACTCTTATGTCGTCATCGAGTACATTACAACTTTCTGGCGTCGGACTACTTTTTAACCTACTTTTAAACTGATAATAAATATATCGGAACTAGTAACGTGAAATACGATGCGATTACTTACAGCATAATTTATATCATTAGTGGTATTGCAATAGCTATATGTATATACAACAGAAAGAAGACATTATGTGTCTTTAGAAAAATAGCTATACTGTTATGTCCGAGGGTAATTTGAACGGCCTCTACAGCGTACATATTTTATTACTACACAACCACTAGAACCATACACCTAACTATACTTAAGTAATTAGTGCTTATATATTTCACGGATTTGAAATATACGCTGACAAAGCTGCGGGCGGAAACTAGCCACTATATAACTTTGAATTAATTTGTGAAGCTCAGATTACGCCCACAAATGATTGTTCTAACAAATAAGAGGTACGTTCAAAGTTGGAATACGAGTCAGCAAGACGTGTTTGCCAAAACGAAGCCTAGTTCGCAGTTAGTTATTGTGGAACGCTATCCACTACACGATGTGCACTCTGTACCGTACTAGGACTCACTAGATATTTTATCGCTTTGATCCTGTGACGTTGACGATGGCCTAAAAAAGGTGGAGCCTTTAATATTTGATGTGCAGTCACGCAAACATGGCTATATTTGAATGAAGTTTGGGACAAGTCTAATAACTGGATTAAAATGAAGATTTGGGAATATACGTGGTGCGTCACAATAAGCTATATTTTTGTTGTTAATTATTTATTTTACATCACAAACAACATTAACTCTAAACAAAGTGTTCTGTGTGATCATCATCATCATAATTTCAGCCAAAAGACACTGGACATAGGCCTCCTCCTCATCTATGTGATGTACGTGTACAATTGGCGGGTATCCGCAATGTGCCAAAGCTATACGTAAATGGAAAATAAAGATATACTTAATCAATTACAGTGAAAGGTAATGTGAGGTTTTACATACCCTGTAAGGCAAATAATTCTGTCATTTGTAAAATAAACAGCGTAAGAGTGCTCGCACGCCTAAACTGTTGATTTTATAAATAAGTTGTGGTAACAAAAAGTGAAGACAAGAATTTTTTTCCATACATGATTTTTCCATACAATACGTTAAAAAGAAAATATGTTGTCCCGGAAAGCTTTCCAGGTAAAAGTACCGAATGATACGATCATTACCATCGATCATTCTTTGTGTGACAATATAAGCTAATCATTTAATTGTTTTCTAATCCAAGGAACGGGCTGCTGAAATAAAGCAACACACTTTTTATGTTGAATGACAATATCTGTGTTTTGAGTATCTTCGGGCCAAACTTTACGGTTAGACTTTTCATTACTAAATTCATTATGCGAGTTAAATTAAAACTAGATTTTTTTTCAAATAAACAGAATATCTTGGATATAAAAATATGCTAGTTTCAGATAAAAAGAACATCAAAAATTCCTACATTTTGGCTGTAATCTTTATATTTCGATGAATTATTTCCTCGTGTACCATAATGATGAATACTATAATTGATTTCTATTTCGGCCGTAGATTTCGGCAACCTTTAGTTTGCATACGGAAGGATTTCTATTAATTTAGAAACATGATCGGGATAACCCCGGGAATCCATCTGTGGTCCGGGAAATTCTGTGGCCATGGCAAACGTAGCTCTGCGATAGGCGAAATTAGATTTGTGGCGTCGACCGACCTACCTGCTTACTCAGGTGGCACATTCTTCAACAAAATTATACGTACACAATTACATCTCAATGATCAACATTTTTGGACTAACCATCGGGTGACCGATGTGGAATACAGTGTCACCAACCGAATATTATGTGGTAACTAAATAATCTACACTGGGCTGCAAAACTAAGTATCACACTTTTAAAATTGCAATAACTTTTTAAGTACACAAGATATACTTTCGAAATAAAAAGGGCTCCAAAAAAAGTTTGTAGAATTTGCTATAGTTACATAGAAAGCTGATAACATTTGCTATAAAACGTTTTTTATTTTAAATATCTAACTTCTGTAGTTTAGAAAAAAATGATATATTAAAAATGTAGTACTTAGTATTGCAGGTCAGTGTATATTAACAATTGAGGTAAATAGATGTGCAACACTCTGGTCAGCGGTGCAGGCTAACTTTCCACTAAGAAATAAGAAGAGTCGGGGCAACTTAGGGGCTGAGATAAGATGCGATTTCCATGACAGTATGAAAGTGATTTGAGAGCCGATATGTATACAGGGTTGATACGACATAGGGGTATAACTGCCTATACTGGGTATCATTTCCAGGCTCTGTACCTGGTACCTGGTGAGGTTTAAGACCACCCCTCCACCCCCCATGAAAAATCACGTGTATTTTTTGTTATACCGTTTCGAATTCATACTAATCACATATTTACTATGAATGCCCCTCTGTCATATCAACTCTGTATAATAGTCTACGTTTAAATATACATAGTGTAACGAAAACCCTATGACAATTCACCAAGAAGTAATAGTTGCTTTGATTTTCCTGAAATGTGCTACACTATTGTTTTTTCGTTTTGGCTAGGGGTCTGTCACCCCCGGTGTAGGTCGTCGGGCAAGCAAAGGCTGGCTCCGCTGGATGTTGGATGGGCTCATCGTTTCATAAACCTACGAGTATCTCTCTGTATTACTACTGGCACGCAAAGTCGTCCGTCCCGGCTGCCAGCCATAGGTCAATAGCGTATAAACTGCCAGGTTTAGCCAAATTTACCTATGGCCGTGCTGATTGCTACCAAACTTTGCTAGTTTTCCCCAAAACATCCAACTCAACTCGACGTTAGGAATTTAGTTTTAAATAAATTCTGTGAAATATTAAATTAATGTTTCAACAACATCTGTCTACACCCTAAAACATTTAGGAGTGAAGTCAAAGGTGTATAGGTACTTCGTTTTGTTTCAAAAGTGGTTACAATTTCCGCCGTTTCTACAAAGTTGGCTTCCATAGAAATAGACGGAGGGATCTCAATTTTATCGCGCGGACGTGTATGTGAGTTTTAATTACATTTCCCGAGGGATTACACACGTGTTGTTTTAGGATCTCGATTCAACCAACAATTTATAATTAATATTGACCCTGATATTTCAACATGTTCGCCATTGTGTTTTTAGGGGATACTGACTTTTAGCGAAGCCCTATGAAGTGCTTTAATCTATTGCGTTTTCCTGGGCTTCGTATGTGGTGGTAATAAAACAGTACACATTTTAAAACGTTTAGTCTAAACTGATATCGAACCACTCGCGAATAATCGAGCGCATTTTCTTCTTTTCCTATAAGTGATCCACTGCTGCAACAACCGACTGCCATTATCAAGTAGGGCAGTTAAACAATCTCGAATGTATTCCCTTCCATACATCCGGCAATTCATTTTTATTTATATGTATAGACTAGCGGACCCGACAGACGTTGTCCTGTCTTAGCTATGAATATTGAATTGGTATAATTAATAAAGAAGTGTTTATTATTCTAATGCTTCAAGATATACAACATTCTTAGTTTTTCTCTTGCGCGTATACAAATAAATCTTTATGAATTCATTGAACTATTTTTAAGTGAAAACTTCTTTACCGGTGGCGTTCAGCACTTTTCTTGGGATGGGTTTAAAATGTAAAACTCGCTTCAGAACACGACACGTGACCTGATCGAACATTCGGAAGACGGAGTGAGAGTAGACCGCCCGGCGCGGCGTAGGAGAGGAAGTAATATAATAATTGTATAAGTTCTGAAGTGTTACATTTTTGTGGAAAGATGTAGGATAGCGCAATAATAAAATGTTGTAGTTCATCACATAAATGCTAGTACTTTTAAACTGCTAATTAAAGCAGTTCGTGCGGAATTATTCCCTAACCATTCCAAAATGCACAACGTTAAAGTTCAAGTTTTCCCTTCTGCCGGCATTCCCGGAGTGCAACTCATTGCTTTTTTGGTTACTTTCGGAACCTGTAACAGGATTGATCATCTTCATTGAAAAAAGACTTCCATCTTCACTTTGCCAAAATAAGATAGGATATAATCAATGTATTGCGGACATACGCTGCAGTTGATTGCTATTCCAATGTCAAACTGACATTTATCTCGGGTTTTTAAATTTTCACCCACGACCTCAATAGCGATTTCATCAATTGTTGGCGCATTAAAACGTGTTGTCCTGCAGGCGTATTATCAGCTTTGATGACAATTTCGTGATTATTACAAGAGAAAATTGGTTGAAATTTTAACTGTAAATTAATGAAAACTATTGTATTCTTCTTTAAAACTAAGTAGGTATAAATCAACGCTTATGCTAGTCTATCCAAACTTACTAAAACTTCTTATTAAATTGAACTTTTAATTGGTCTGACCTAACCGCAATGTGCACTAAGAAACTCGGTTTTCTTATATCTTTTTTTAATACAATAATAAATTAATTATTTTACATGTATTTTATCAATAAAATAAGTCAGACAGAAACATCTACATATTTCAAACGATAATTTACATCGTATTTGACGATATTTGCAGCACGCATTCTGCCAATTCTATGTCAAACGTCATGCATGAAGTTACAATAAAAAAGTTTAAGGTTACATTTGAAATAATTTTATATGGTGGTTAAGTATTCTTTTTCTAATTTTCCGCGCATTTGTTTTATTCTTATACAAACGCCGTGGCAAAAAGGGACACAAAAAAAAAATATCAATTCATTTTTATTTAAAAGATATTAAACCTTTTTGACTTATAATATAACAAAGTGCCATCTATGTATTGAATACTTACTGCAATAAAAACTAATACTAATACTGCAATTAACATAATATGATTATGACTGTCAAATAATTTGCAATAAATTAATATTGAAATTAATATTAATAAATTCAAAATGCAAGCTATCCTATCTTTCAAGTTGGATCAAATTGCACACGATGTGCAAATATCATTAAAATCGGTAGCGTAGTTTTGGAGTCCATTCCGGACAAACTGCGTGACACGTAATTTATATATATGTCGGAGATAGCGACGGCTGAGCGATAGAGTCGTCATCATCTTGACTTGGTACGAGGTTTATTACTTGTAACTTTATAATTCACAATATTAACCACAGTATAAATAACAATGTTCAGTTAACACACTTAGATAGACAAACCGACAGGTTCGCAACGGAGAAGTGTCTCGGTCCGTGTCCCAACGTCGACTGACTGATCGAGCCAACCTCACTTTCCATTACGACTCTGTCCACGTGCCGCCATTGCAAAACAACTGACGTCACCGCGTTTGCCGCACTACTGTGTTAACAATCAATTGAGAAACTTAATAAAACGATATCGTTATCCACGACACGGCCAGCCTGACGAAGCACACGTCCTCGTGTGTACTTGTAACAAAATAACCAACTGAGGCACATTTTCACGTTCGGCCAACCTGACGGTAATGTTCCGTAATCGTATCTTAAGAATCAAGTTAACAGAGATCACGTTAGCATACAAATAATTTTAACAACTTTAACACGAAAGATTCCTCTAAGCCCATAATCTTTAAATCTCAATACTGATACTTTAAAACAGTAGGTTTAAAGTAATAATTACACAACACATGGCCCAGCTGTCCCAGCAGCTAGTGACAATTCACATGTCACCCATATCGTCATCGCTCCAAGCGATACGACCAACACTTTAACTAGAGTTCACGACTCCCAGTACACAGGACCATACAAATAGTCTCTCTCGAGACCCGGGTCCCCGCCACACCACTAGCTGCCCATCGCGCTCTGTACAACTCCCAGAGTTGCAGTTACGACTACAGACTAGTGCGTGTAGTGCGACCTAGCCAAGGTATGTGTTCTTTTTTACTGTTGGAGGCAACCTCCTCACCATCTTCATCAGACAAATTTAACTCAACGGGCACACTGCTTAGTGGAATCTCCTTATACAGTCGTGAGCGTATTTTTATGTTCTATTACCGGTCAAAGATTTCAGCAAATAACGATCACCATCAAGTAACTCCACAATTTTTAACGGTCCCTTGTATTTCGCGTCTAATTTAGTTTGGTTTCTCTTCGTTCTGAATTTAAACTAAATTACCAACATCAAACTTTACCACTTTAACTTGTAGTTTTATCAAATTTTACTTTTTCGTAACTGGCACTATTTTCTATGTATGTGGCCGCTTGCTCTCTTACTAATGTCTACTGCCGGTCCGGAATCATTCAAAGTTAATAGGTTAAATGGTCTAGCTAAAGGTCCTATCAGAAACTCGAGTGGACTCGCTTGTATTACACGGTGGACAGAGGAATTCAAAACTAATTGACAGACGCTTCTATCGCGGTCAGCATACTTTTTAACGCGCTCATTGTTCTTTCTACTTGGCAATTAGCGCGACTTGAACCC
The DNA here is from genome assembly GCA_905475355.2 of Clostera curtula. Classification (NCBI taxonomy): domain Eukaryota; kingdom Metazoa; phylum Arthropoda; class Insecta; order Lepidoptera; family Notodontidae; genus Clostera; species Clostera curtula. The sequence goes on from FR997802.1 coordinate 382,832, forward strand.
GTAGCTATCAAACGTAATGAAACTGACAAAAAAACTTTGAATTCTTTGTTGGCAAAGCATCGTCCCAGATCTGCAATTACTTACTGGAGCTCCAACTAAAGACGCTTGATTTAAGGGATTTAATTGTTCTAGCCAAATCTATTCTCAGGGTATGATACAAGGGAACAAATTTTGTGACCGCATCAATTAAAACTATGACGTACTCCTTGCAATCGCTTTTCCACTTAATTTGCCAGTTAAGTCAACGTGCACAGTATGCCACGGGATACTAATCTTAGGAATTGGATGAAGTCCCGCTTGTGGGCGACCTGATTGCGATTGAGATAGTTTACAAGTAATACAACCATAGACAAACTTACGAACGCACTTAGCCATGTGCTCGAACCAATAGTGATCAACCCTGTATATTTGGCCACCTCGCCCTTTATAGTTCACAGAGCCACCTCGCCCTTGACTGTATATTTGGCCACCTCGCCCTTTATAGTTCATAGAGCCACCTCGCCCTTGACTGTATATTTGGACTAACTTCTACAACAGTCAACATATTTTTGAGGGTGCTCATAACTCTTTCCACTTGGCTTCGGCGCAACACAATGTTTGATGAGAGAGCACTCTGCACCAGAATCAGAATAAAATGGATACGACTCACAAGCGTTCATCAGCGCACCGCTGGGATTGCTAACATAGCAAGCTTCCACATGCCTCTCGTTACTCGCCGCCGCCGCAGGCGCCGCTCCGAACCGCCTGCGCCTACCGCCGCGCCAGCTCCTCCGCTGTTGCCACGTTGTTGCCACGTGGACATCTCGCTGCCAAATGTCCGGCGCTGCCGCACCTGAAACAGACTAAGTCCGACCGCGGCCGCGGCCCCGCAGAGCCTGACGCTGAAGTGTGCAGTGGCAGCACTAGCTGCCTTGCCTTTCACCGCCAATTTGATGCTCGGTGACCCATTCCACCGCAGCTGTGACATTCCACAGTTGCCGACCGAAAACCCGATCGCTTGAAATCTGGATCTGCTGTCCTATCGCCTCACGTTTAGGCTACCTTACCGATGCAAATCAAGGCATACAATGGCTCCATAATCTTGGAAAACTTTGCTATAAACTGGCGAAAATACGACGCCAGACCGATGAACCGTCAAGCTAAACAAGCACAGCAATCTAAACTTCGTATCGCAAGTAATTAACAGGTAAACACGCAAAAGAACCTCAAATAATATTTTCTTACACCGGTCAAAATCACACTATCGTAAATTCGTATACCATACAATATACCCGAGTAATAAAATGGAAACTGCTCACCGGAGTGACGTAAAATTGCAGCTGGTGCGCTTACTACAGATCCACTCACTATTCTTTGACCTGGCTGACCACAGTACTGTTGCTCGCCTTCCTGCTGCTCCGCTCAGGGCAGTTAGACGCGTAGTGTCCTTGTCCATCACAATGAAAGCAAGTGATCCCCACTTGGTTAATCGCCGCACTATGACTGCCGCTTGTGATCTTCAGTTCAGAACAATCTTCATGTAGCTTAATGTCTCCTTTATAGTGACAATGAATCGCCATTATCGGTTATTTCCATCGCGTACAGAAGTACACACATTATCACTACACTGTTTTCTCCACGTGGGCTGACTGAGTTACATACCACTTCTGATGTCGGAGATAGCGACGGCTGAGCGATAGAGTCGTCATCATCTTGACTTGGTACGAGGTTTATTACTTGTAACTTTATAATTCACAATATTAACCACAGTATAAATAACAATGTTCAGTTAACACACTTAGATAGACAAACCGACAGGTTCGCAACGGAGAAGTGTCTCGGTCCGTGTCCCAACGTCGACTGACTGATCGAGCCAACCTCACTTTCCATTACGACTCTGTCCACGTGCCGCCATTGCAAAACAACTGACGTCACCGCGTTTGCCGCACTACTGTGTTAACAATCAATTGAGAAACTTAATAAAACGATATCGTTATCCACGACATATATATTAAGATTAGTCTAAAAACATCGCCGAAACGGCATGCCATACATCTTAATCCCGTGAAATGAACGAGGAGGCATTGCTCATTAATCATAGACAACGGAGTCCATCTTGTGCAGTAATAAATACCAGTAGGTAGATTATACCTCAGCTCTTATTACAATATTTATTAACATCAACATATGTACGAGAATATAAACGTCTTTTGCCAGCTCATTTCAGTCGATGCAACGACAGGGGTGGTTTTAAATATACCATTAATTTATTTTATCAATTCCTTTCATTTATATAGACCCATTCTACAAAGATGTTAGTTTGATAGGTAAAATAAAGACAACTAATGAGCAAAACAATTTACCTCAATATATGAAAATAATAGTATATTTCAGTACAAGTGCGGAAAGGCTGTCATTACAACGAGTTCCGACAAATGTCTACCCGAGCCGAGGCGCAGCCGAAGGCGAGGGTTGACAGTCGGAACAAGTTGCAATGACGGTTCCGCACGTGTACTGAACGACTATTTTTAATACAGTTGCGAAAAAATGAAGCAATTTAATAAAATATTATAAACACAATAAACTCAACTAACTAATCATTTCTGAAAAATGGCGCCGACCGTAGAATATAAGCAGGTTTTTTTTTCTTCACCCATTCTGGTAGGCAAAAGGAACAATGCCCATACAGCCAAGTCTTCAGTAGAATTTTTTATTGATATTAAATGAAATTTAATTAGATGAAATAAAACACATTCAATCAAATCATTAAATCTGATATTGAAACAAATTAGTACGTAGTTTCTTTTTAGAAATATACGTATTTGCATGAATCATAAAAACTTCTATGATTCTTTTTGTAAAAACTTCATGGTTGGTTTTTCCTTATAATAGACATTATTTTGACAGTTGGGAAAGAAAACGCACTAGTGCGGGAATGGTAAAGAAAAAGCACGCGTGTGTAATAGCCCACTTCCCGAACGCTATACGTCCCTGTAATATGCCACTTTTTGAGCAACTGTATTAAAAAGTTTATTACGACCGTTTTTCCGAACGACTCGCTGGGGAAATGCTTAATGCACACCGCCGCCCCTTACGGTGTGGTCAGCGGGCAATTGGGACTCTGGAACACGCGGCGCAACCAAGCTACTGGCTAAAACCCCAGAGGTCGCAGGCAGGTCTCTTTTGGGACGCCACAAGCGACTTCAGATCGTGACGTGTAGCCCGCTGGGCGGACCACTATCGGAGGATATCTCAAGTAACTGGGATGCCCTCAGTCAATGAACCTCTTGTCTGGCTGGTCCTCCGAGCCAACGAGCCTCTCAGGTAATGAGGTAATGTCGCCTCGTCCTCCCCAGCCTCTGTCTGTGGCGCGGTACTGCCAGAGCGTCCTTCTCTGTGTCCAATAAGCCGAATTTATGTAACATACTGCAGACAACAAATGAGAAATGCTTTCCATCGACCATCATTTCAGCCAAATAGACGCAGTGGCTCTTGTAGCCGGAGATCGTTAAAGAAAATTGGAAATGTATTTATTTCCCAAATCGAGATTCCGTACCTATCTCTGCGGATAGAAAGTAAAAACTATTTTATGGAATTGAGTTTGGCTCGCCATCACGTCCAGAGTTCATTGAAATATAGTACGCAACGCACAGTTTAAATACAAAAATCGCGTAGAAACCGAGTTACAAAAATGAGTCCACAGTGTCGTGAATTTTTTAATCAAAACTAGAATACTCCGCAGTCAGCGATAGAACAAAAATGTTCCCTGAAGGGAGCTCTACAATGTAGTATTAGGTAAAAGAGATAGACTAAAATAAAAAATCCCTCTTATGTGAATATGTGAGAGTGGTGAAAGCTGATGTCCCGCGGAGCGCCGGCGTCGTGTCGCGGCAAGGCTGCCTCCTGTTTTACAAACTGTCTGTGCGTTACCTATAAAACTGTTTCGCAGCTACGCTATAACAGTGACAATATCTGTTACATTTGCTTTTATTGTTGTCTTGATAATAGCATGAGCCCGCGTGGAAAATGCGCGTATGTGAGTTGGCCATTCTTGAAGACAAGTCGAGATAGTTAATTTGTCTCGTATAGGCATGATAACATTCTTGGCAGTATTAAAACTTAAGTGTAATTATATTTTTTGAATCCTTGTTACAACACCTTTGGCTGTTCATAATAGTCTACTAAAATTATATCATAGTCACTCAAAAAAAATCTCGTCTGCTATTTTTTTTTTTTTTTTTTTTTTTTTTTTTTTTTTTTTTTTTTTTTTTGCTATTAGTTGAATTTGATATTAGTTATATGCAATTAGAGATTTTAATTTGATCGTTAATCTGATATTCAATAAATGTATTTACTGTGTACAACATTTGTCACAGTTTGGAGCGTATGGCACTCGTGGGTCACAGCTGAAAATCAGCGTTACCTAGGTATTAGTATGTACTTGTGCCGATACCTAGCATAATGCTGAGCTGGTGGTCCTTTGGCACATACACTCATTTTTATTTTATTTTTCTTCTTTACTTAGTTTTTAATTAGTGGCAATACATGAATGTCTTTCTAATTTTCTTTTTGAGCGTAATGATTTAATAATCCATAAGATGTCATATTACATGAACCCGACAAGCAAATTTTTAATTTGTATTTAGTTTTTAATTCATCGCCCAATATTTTGAGGTATATTAGGCTGTAATTTATAATAAGAGATGTCTAACTACAACAGATTTTTGTATTAATAATTAAACATCCGTGCGAAGCCGGGGCTAGTGTCATGCCAGCAATACACGCTGGCCGAGCTTAGGCCAACGCGAGCGTAGGCAATTTAATACAAGGCAAGTGCTACTGCCTACACGTTGGGCAAGTGTATCGAAAACCAATGCAAATGGCCAATGTAGACGAATTTTGAAGAGATGCTCAGTCAGTTTGTATTGTGACTTGAAACAAGATGGATGACGACGTAGAAGTTATTGCAGCTGCTGCTATTTATTTAATGGACGCTTATAATTATTATGTCAGTGTATACCGCACGAAACTTGTGAAAATGTAAAGACAAAAAAGAAGGAGGTGGATGTAGCTTGCAATTTATTTTATTGAATTTTCTTTTTACAGGAATAGTATGAAAAATCAACTATCTGAACTAGTATAGGGTTCCAGACAACCTCTTCATTCTGGTAAAATTCCAAAAGTTTGGACGATATGGCGTTGTGTGTAATGTCCAAGGATATTTATTTATTTTTTGGTTGATTTGTTGAGAGTTAGACCATTTGTTTTATATAGACTCATTATGAATATTGTGTTGACTTTTTGTAAGTGTCCATCGTGACCCAAGCAAAATAAATGATTTGAATTTGAATTAGAGTGACATTTTGTAGCACACACGACCGAACTTGTCCGACGCCAACCGCGTAATGGCGCGCCCTATTGGTCGAGTGCGCGCGAGCGCCTTTGATCTGTGCAGAAAAACCGACAGCGCTCCGAAGTGCGGCAAGTGGTCGCGAGCGAGCGCGAGTGGTGACCAGCTACGCCAAAAGAGTTATCGCATATAAACACGTTGCCGCTTGCCTTTACTCGGCCAACTAGGCGAGCGACACCGAGCGATATGGCCAGACAATGCAAATATACCGTCTACACGTTGGTATTGGCGTTCACTCGGCAACGCTGGGCCAACGTATATTGCTGGCTTTATATAACGATAGTAATAGATTTCTTGGTCGCTATTTGAAAAGAGATTACCAAGAAAAGAAGTTTAACTTCGATACCACACTGCAACTCAACACTTCTGCGTAAAATTGCAAAGGCGCCAACAAAAACCGTCTTTACACTCCAACGGAGGACCGGAAAATTGCGTTTTTCTTCACCAACGCTCCATTGTACTGATAATTAAGTCGGCGGAATTACGGCGAATTAGGTTAGGCGAAAGAAATGTAATGGAATCAAGAGCGAATGATTTCAGGACGAGTTTTCCGGCCAATGTTGCCTCCGCCGTAATCTCAGTAAATACGATGGCGATTCAATTACGGCAAAAAGCATTCATCAGTAAATTGGCTTATGAATTGTTTGTTTCGTTTATTTTAATTCACCTAAGCTCACCTTTCGGGATGGAAACCAGCCTATTGCGAGCCAGGCGGGTTGGCACTTGATATTCTGTCAATCTAGTTTTTAAAGTGCAAAACTTCTTTAGGGTTAAGCACTTTTCTTGGGATGGGTATAAAGAGTCACGGTCGCGTCAGGACACGTGACCTGAACCAAAAATCGTAAGACGGAGGGAGGGCAGAACATTATACTTTTTATTGTAAAATAATTGTGTTAGTTCTGAAGTGTATTTTTTTATGTAATTTAAATTGTAATTTTTGTGTACGATAGCGTAATAAATAAATATTGTATTTAACCATATAAATGCCTGTACTTTTATACTGATAAATAAAGCAATTCGTGCGAAATTATTCCCTAACCATTTCAAAATATTCAAAAATGCACGACGTTAAGGTTCAAGTTTTGACTTATGACACCCCTGGAGAGCGACCCGTATTTTTTTTCCGCCTACGACTCTCTCGCTACATAATTGGTTGGTGACAATATGTATTCAATGTCCATCACCACCCAATCAGTGCATCAGAGACTTCCTATTTTTGTACCACTTCGGTTTTCACGGGTTTGGTTGACGTATCTATTTAAAGATCTCACTTTGTTTCTCTAAATACATCATCATCATCATCGTCTCTGACCATAAATGGCCCACAGCTGAGTCGGGCGTAATCCAATATTCCTACTCTTGCCGATCAGATGACGGTCTTGTGTTCCATAAGTTATTTATGGGACATCCCCAGGATGGCATGCGTTAGTGACATTGTATATTCCAAATTCAAACACCCACAATATTGCACGCACACACAATTTCCAGCACTTGCAATCCTCATTCGTTCTTAGAAATGATTAAAATGAATTTTCAATCATATTTGTTAAATTATCTCAATTAATCATCATATCATTTTGAATGTAGTAAAATCAAACTAACTCTAACTATTACAATTTGTAATACTTTTTTATTTTTTTATTTTATATCCTTGGACATTTCACACAACGCCTTCTCGTTCCAAGCTAAGCAACTTAATGCTTGTGTTATGGTAACGAGATGGATGATAAAGTACTTAAATACATTTTTTTTTGTAAATACATACATATTATAAATATTAATGTCCTAGTTCAGTAAACGTATCACACTGATTTCTTAATACCGGCAGAATTCAAGAAGATGATTAACAGCGTGGCTACCACTGTTAATCATCTTCTTGAAACTCACCTGCTAATAAATTAATCTGTTTTATTCATTTATTTAAATCGGCGACACACGGAGACTTGACGTCACTACGAATCTCACTATTTGGATGAATACTTTGGTACCCTTGCGACATCCATCACAAGATTAATCCCCCTAATGCACTCTTTCCCTCGAATCTAAACTCTTCCCCGACTTGCTATTTTTACGTTTTCCACTGAGCACGTATTCAATGGCTTTTGGTTTACGAAATGCAAGTTCATAGGCAAGCGTCGAATTATTATTTATATTAGCTGGTTAATACAAGATGTTATTTTGATTTACCATTTGTTTATTACTAGATTCTACTCACCGCTTTGTCCACGTGTACTCCGAACACGTGTCTCCCTCTGGTTTCCTGATTTATTCACATTTATAATCACTACGCTCTTCTTCCTTGAGTAGCGTCACTCAGGAATAGCTAATGACTCAGCATCATCATCTCAACATATACAACTACTATATTACTATTCAGCCCATTAATGCCTCCTCCAGTTACAAAGAGGATAATTAGCCTCCCGTGCCACGCTGGCCAGACGGGTTGGCAGCGAGTTTCGTATCAAGTTTTCCTCTTGCGGGTAGAGTATCGGCCTTGTCAATTCCTTTTATCGGCTCTCAGGATGGAATGGGGGTGCCACTTCCATATAGAGCACTCACTTCTAAGACCTCCAATCACATGGCGTGCAAATAGTGTTGTGTGTAGCGCTGGTCAGCTAGGTACCCAGCGTTTATAACATAGCCGCCAATATACAAGAAGCAATGGGATGGAGACATTAAATATTCTACACCCACACGGACAATTACTACAGCTACAATATTCAGCTGAGGAACCTTTAATATTATTATGATTACATGATTAGTGCGAGCTGTGTTTTGTTTTAAGTGTATTAAACTCCGCGTGACTGTTACAGTAATACATGACTAAACACAGTAAATGAATATATCCCAAACAACCGGAGCTCACTCAGAGAAGAACATCAACAAACAAGATCATTTATAACGCTACACAATATAGTTAGTTACGCAATAAAAACAACTTAAGATGTTTACAAAAACGTTAATCTCTTTCGTTTCATCGCCCTTGAGTCCAGTGGGGGATAATGTATTTCCCCATAATATTTTCCCAACTCTATTCCTTATTAGGGTATTGTACTATCATTCGTATACAAAGTCCAGCGGATAGTGTGAAAGACAAGTAATCTACAAGTCAACCAGCGGCTGCGTCAACCGATTAATGAGTGGGTGTCCATCACATCATAGCACCAGACAAACTGCGAAGAGCGCGTATATTAATGAGGTACACCAATTGTAGTCGACACACGATGGCTTGAAACTGATAGCCAGGCTGCCCAAAAGTATAAGGTAGCATCACTAAATACGTCTCACAGAATAGGAGCAGTTTATTTATTTGGTTCACCAACGTTTACAGATACAGTTTAAAATAGGAGTTAGCCAAATAAATTCGGACTAGTGCGAAACTGGTAAAAGCAAAGGTTATCTGCCTGCAATACATAACCGTCCCTTATTTGCAAATCGGCGAAAATGCTCATTTATCACCAACATCATATAAATCTATTTTGAAATTTTCATACAATTATTAAAATGGTCGCTACTATAACACAAAATTTATGGCGGGCTCCATATTTTCAGCGAAACGCTGAAAATGTTTGCAGTGAGTAATAGCATGGTAACATGACACTATTAGGTAGACGAATTACGCTAGGGGCAGAATTTACAAGAACCGACACGACATAGATACGATTGACCCATTTTGAACCACTTTTGTCAGACATCTAATCGTCTCTCAGGATGAGGACCAGAAAGAACTATGAGTCTATTGTCTTTAGGAGGGATTTCTTGAATAACAATATCAACACGAATCTCTCTACCTAGTCAAGAGGTACTGGAGGCTATGGGTGTCTCATTGGGGAATATTGCCATGCACAATCGCCACTCTTGTCAGGGGGGGTTGGCGATCGCAGTATCCGATGGGAAATATCTATCAGAACCTTGCACCTTTTACTACACACGCAGGAAAATATGTGTCGTAGGTTATAAATACCCCTATATCAAGGCCCAGGCCTCACCCTTCTGCGCGAAACTAAACGCGACACGCGACCATCAGCAATTAGTCATCATTACAAAACGCTTCATTAGCAATAGGATACCCTACCTGTTGACTCAGCACTGTTCTATCAGTGGCTCATCGTTTACGTTGAATTCTGAATTGTGTGCGTCGAACATACGTCAAATAACATTTTCCGAAGGCTTATGTTAACCCGAATCTAGTAATTCTCTTTGTACCATTAAGTTGGTAGCATATACAAATTGCTGCTTATGTCAAATTGATTTATAAATATAATTTTATTTTAGAGTTAGTAGGATAGTTATTATGTCGGACGGAAGTAAGACGGATATGTACTTTTTAAGAAAAATATATTTTCATTTTAACGGAAGAAAATTATAAACAATTCTACAACAAATTTCGATTAAAGTAAGTTAATTCCTCATCAGTTTAAGAATGACGGAATAACAAACTTAGAAAACCATACAACCGATCTGTCTTATTATGATGTCGTCATGTTTAGATTAAAAACAAAATGTATTCTTATCTGTCTATCAATAACGTATATGATGATAACGATGAGTCATAAATACAAAGGCGAATCAGACATAGACCACTATTACACACACAGAATGCGCTCCTTTTGTAACCTATTTGAAAAATATATTATTATCTATTGTTCGTCGTCATTTAAACAGATATCAACAGATCTGGAATTTTCTCCGAAATCAATTGAGGGTTGAAATAAATTCCTCAACAGAAAATTAAAATATTCTCGTCGCAGATTACACAACGACCGGTCGTAAAGCAAAATAAAGCTTGTTCAAGGCAAGATTTACTTGCACAACAGGGACGAATATAATTTGTTTGTTTCCCTTGATATTTACAGACGCTAATTTTCTTAACCCCCGCTTTTTATGAAAGAACCTATATAAGAAACCTGATTGAATGACGGCCGAGTTTACCCGGTTACTCGAAGTGTCATAACGGGGTATTAGTGAACTGAGCTCAACGTATTGTTGTTTGGGAAAGCGAGTGACAATCACTTTTTAACTAACGTGTGGTAAAAATACTTAACTCAAGTTTATGTTAGTGTAATCAGTACAAGTATAGTAGTACAGTTTACATCCTCCATTCTATACTTTCTGTCCTATTTTCAAGACAAAAAGCCAATGCATGTATTTCTCAACAATCTCGTGCTTTTATACAAGATATAATAAAAATGCCACAGTATTTTATCCATAAAAATGTTGCTTTCACATGGCAATAATAGTTTGCATCCCGAAATATAAGATTTGGATCTGCAAAGGGCTTGGCATTAATATTTAAGTTGTTTCTGACAACTGACTACACTAAACTTAAATGCGAAGTGGCTAATCCATCAAGCTAGTTGAACGCTGTCGTCCTCCGCTCAGTTCGCCGTTTCTGCCGCAGATGTGACCAACCCGCAGTCACTCGGATACTTTGAGCCTCGTCAGCATATTTAAGTGACGTTCTTTGTACATGGGAATACTCGGTTGCCATAACTTAAGTATTGTGTTATCTTAACTGGCATGTTCCCGCAGCTTCACCCTCGCTCATGCCGTGCTCATCATAACTTAGTATACAGTATACCTAGTATACCCTGTTGTTGACTTTTATGGTTACTGCTTTAGGAATTACGGCATGATACAATGCAAATATATTCTTCAAATATATTAGTATCGGCAAACTCATACGGCAGAAGGAGGTCGTGGATGCTACAGAAAGCATATCTGCTGGGTGTCCATAATGCTATAAGCCAGCGGTCCCGTTACACTGTTGTAACTATGGCTGTCAATATATACGAAGGCAGCAGCGTGAAAACTCTCTGCTAGTCTAACCAAATTACTACCAATAGTCTCACTAGACGGGCTGTCGGCGATTGCCGTCTTTTTAAATCCCGATAGTTACCCACATTACGTTACAGTGCTGCCACTCCCAAGGGAAAAAGCAGAACCTCATGCGACAGCTGATATTTAGATTTAATGTTAATTTAGACTGTTTTGATCATATACTCGTATTAATAGTCTTGCTTTTTAGTGAGTAAAGAGCTTTATTTTAAAAGAATTGAAGCTGGCATTACTCTGGAGTTTCCTGGTTTATATTTTTATTTCGTATATCAGAATAAGTTTATTTCATATATAGCTTCGAACTGCTACTCGGCAACGAGTGGTTTTACTCCTTATTTCGCCCTCTTACAGTTGGAATTGAAGATTTGCTATACTCTACAAGAGATGCGTCTTGCGTCCGCCACTTATTAGGTTTGTATCTTGGTCTAACCGTAATACCAATTAAAGATTTGTACGCTACTGACTGTGTGACGATTCACACGCGCACTTGAAAAAAAGTAAAACCTAAGCAGTTGATCAAATTTGCGGCTTTGCTTTAGCTAGTGGGACCAGAACATCGAAGGATTGTGAACTCACCCACGTACGACATTCTCATGTAAATTAATAAGCTTTCCGTTTGCCCTTCAAAAACATTCAAGTTTTTAAACAGACAAAAATAATGTATATTTCTATTTGGTTGCCGATTAAGAGAAATGCAAATTTGAATTAAAACGTGTTTTTACGTACATACGTGTATACATTACTTCATAGTAAAAAAAGAGTGCGTGATTTTTCTGTAGAATGTATTGACCATAATATATTTACAAAATCATGCATTTTGCAGTAGGTTTGTTCGTAGTTTTATATGTATCATGTAAATGATTACACACATTCTGTGAAAGGTATGCCAATTTGGGTGCATGCTCCTTATACAAATTCTCCCAGAACTGAATCTCCTCACTGTCAGGTTTTGTTTCCATAACCAGGTTGTTCCCAATATTTAGATACTCTTGGTTTTCCAACGTATAAGGTAACCATTCAACGCCTAAAGAGGAATCGGGTGTTGGGTTTCTGAAACAAGACATGAATTCATTTTTATGTGCAAAATGGTAATAAAAAAAACCAAAATCTTACATTCTCATGTAGGTACAGTTAATAATATTTAATTTTATTTTACAACAATAACTATTTCTATCTTTAAGTTTTAGGTTTAGTTTATTCTTAGTCTTTAGTGTTTTTAAGTATTTTAATGTTATTCATATTTGTTTTTCTGTTTGTGTATTAAATAAACATCATTTCGTCCAAAAAATAACATTTTAAAATACTTGTAACTGTGACGAGATGGTGTGACTGTGTTAATAATGACGTATTACGTTTTAGTTCTAAAACTTAAACATATAGATATATTTCGCAATTTCGCTCTGATACATTTGCCCATGCTTTTGATAAGTGTGAGGTAACATGTATAACTCAACATCAGTGTACGTACGTACGTAGAGTGGAGATTACAAAGCATTAAACGGTGGCTAATAGTTCGAATCTATGTAGATTAGTCGAATAGAGATTAGATATACTATCTAATATCTTATAAGAAATCGGATCGGGATATGCTGTGTTGTAATCAAAAGTTAGATCACTGATTTGATTAGTGATTTGGAAATGGACACTCAGTCAGTCTATGATTCCTCCCCTCCTCACACATTCAAGAATAAAATCTCCAGTACTAGAAAATATGCTTATGTATGCACGATAGCTATATTTGTATAAAATTAGGTATATATGTCGTGGATAACGATATCGTTTTATTAAGTTTCTCAATTGATTGTTAACACAGTAGTGCGGCAAACGCGGTGACGTCAGTTGTTTTGCAATGGCGGCACGTGGACAGAGTCGTAATGGAAAGTGAGGTTGGCTCGATCAGTCAGTCGACGTTGGGACACGGACCGAGACACTTCTCCGTTGCGAACCTGTCAGTTTGTCTATCTAAGTGTGTTAACTGAACATTGTTATTGATACTGTGGTTAATATTGTGAATTATAAAGTTACAAGTAATAAACCTCGTACCAAGTCAAGATGATGACGACTCTATCGCTCAGCCGTCGCTATCTCCGACATCAGAAGTGGGATGTAACTCATTCAGCCCACGTGGAGAAAACAGTGTAGTGATAATGTGTGTGCTTCTGTACGCGATGGAAATAACCGATAATGGCGATTCATTGTCACTATAAAGGAGACATTAAGCTACATGAAGATTGTTCTAAACTGAAGATCACAAGCTGCAGTCATAGTGCGGCGATTAACTAAGTGGGGATCACTTGCTTTCATTGTGATGGACAAGGACACTATGGGTCTAACTGCCCTGAGCGGAGCAGCAGGAAGGCGAGCAACAGTACTGCGGTCAGCCAGGTCAAAGAATAGTGAGTGGATCTGTAGTAAGCGCACCAGCTGCAATTTTACGTCACTCCGGTGAGCAGTTTCCATTTTATTACTCGGGTATATTGTATGGTATACGACTTTACGATAGTGTGGCTTTGACCGGTGTAAGAAAATATTATTTGAAATTCTTTTACATGTTTACCTGTTAATTACTTGCGATACGAAGTTTAGATTGCTGTGCTTGTTTAGCTTGACAGTTCATCGGTCTAGCGTCATATTTTCGGCAGGTTATATCAGTTTTCCAAGATTATGGCACCATTATATGCCTTGATTTGCATCGGTGAGGTAGATTGAGAGCATAAACATAAGGCGATAGGACAGCAGATCCAGACTTCAGGCGATCGAAGTTTCAGTCGGCAACGGTGAAATTTCACAACTGCGGTAAAATAGGTCACCGACCGTCCGATTGCCGTTCCAAAGGCGAGGTGAAAGGCAAGGCAGCCAGTGCTGTCACTTCGGCGTCAAGCTCTGCGGGACCGAGGCCGCGGTCGGACTTAATCTGTTTCAGGTGCGGCACCGCCGGACATTTGGCAACGAAGTGTCCACGTGGCAACAGCGGAGGAGCTGGCGCGGCAGTAGGCGCAAGCAGTTCGGAGCAGCGCCTGCAGCAGCGGCGAGTAACGAGAGGCATGTGGAAGTTTGCTAAGTTCACCGTTGCAATGCATTGGAAGCTCCGCGCTTCGTGTAACGCTGTTATAGTGCATTGGAAGCTCCGCGCTTCGTGTAACGCTGTTATAGTGCATTGGAAGCTCCGCGCTTCGTGTAACGCTGTTATAGTGCATTGGAAGCTCCGCGCTTCGTGTAACGCTGTTATAGTGCATTGGAAGCTCCGCGCTTCGTGTAACGCTGTTATAGTGCATTGGAAGCTCCGCGCTTCGTGTAACGCTGTTATAATGCATTGGAAGCTCCGCGCTTCGTGTAACGCTGTTATAGTGCATTGGAAGCTCCGCGCTTCGTGTAACGCTGTTATAGTGCATTGGAAGCTCCGCGCTTCGTGTAACGCTGTTATAGTGCATTGGAAGCTCCGCGCTTCGTGTAACACTGCTATAGTGTATTGGAAGCTCCGCGCTTCACGTAGCTCCGTTGCTGTACGTCGGAACTCCGTGTTTTGTGTAGCCCGTACTGTTACGTCGGGAGCTACGCGCTTCGCGTACAGTTGACCATTGAAAGCTTGGCGCTTTGTGACTCGGGGCACCCCGATAACCGTACGAGTTTTTCCTTTTATTACGTTTCACACACAACGACAATGAAAGACGCGCGAGAACGCGCTGACTGTCAGGATGGTCGTGTGGCGTATTGAGTTAACGTTTTAGTACTACTAGCGCCATCTATGCCGCCTCCGTGGCATTGCTCGCGGATGGCGCTGCGCATAGATTCTGAAGAGCTGTGACATATCGAACGAAGGAACGAGTAAATGGATGGTTTCGCTCGCGAATGAAGTGAGTCAGTGGTTCGGTCATCGCAGGAGTGGATGAATGTTCTATTCATTCTGCCCTGGAACACCGACAGCACCGCACGTGTGCATCTTAGGTGGGCCTTGGTGCAGGCCTTTGATTTTCAAATCAGTTATCGTGAGGGACGTCGTATGGCTCGAGCTCGTAAGATCATCTGTTACCACTCGACATTTCCAACATGCGCTCAGGTGTCCTACATCGCAAGGTACAGAGAAATAATCGGACCCGGTGTCTTCCAATTGTTCCCCGGGCCTTCCGCTGGTCAGTAATTAACCACGTGCACGAATCACGTATGCACCTTGAATTTAAGAAGACTCTTGAAAGGGTTGATCACTATTGGTTCGAGCACATGGCTAAGTGCGTTCGGGACTTCATCCAATTCCTAACATAAGTATCCCGTGGCATACTGTGCACGTTGACTTAACTGGCAAATTAAGTGGAAAAAGCGATTGCAAGGAGTACGTCATAGTTTTAATTGATGCGGTCACAAAATTTGTTCCCTTATATCATACCCTGAGAATAGATTTGGCTAGAACAATTAAATCCCTTAAATCAAGCGTCTTTAGTTGGAGCTCCAGTTAGTTATTGCAGATCTGGGACGATGCTTTGCCAACAAAGAATTCAAAGTTTTTTTTGTCAGTTTCACGGTGTTTCTTTACGTTTGATAGCTAGTCAAGTCGCGCTAATTGCCAAGTAGAAAGAACAATGAGCGCGTTAAAAAGTATGCTGACCGCGGTAGAAGCGTCTGATAGGTCCCGGCATGAAGCGTTAGAAGACGTGCAATTAGTTTTGAATTCCTCTGTCCACCGTGTAATACAAGCGAGTCCACTCGAGTTTCTGATAGGACGTTTAGCTAGACCATTTAACCTATTAACTTTGAATGATTCCGGACCGGCAGTAGACATTAGTAAGACAAGAGAGCAAGCGGCCACGTACATAGAAAAGAGTGCCAGTTACGAAAAAGTAAAATTTGATAAAACTACAAGTTAAAGTGGTAAAGTTGGATGTTGGTAATTTAGTTTAAATTCAGAACGAAGAGAAACCCAACTAAATTAGACACGAAATACAAGGGACCTTTAAAAAAAATGTGGAGTTACTTGATGGTGATCGTTATTTGCTGAAATCTTTGACCGGTAATAGAACATAAAAATACGCTCACGACTGTATAAGGAGGATTCCTCTAAGCAGTGTGTCCGTTGAGTTAAATTTGTCTGATGAAGATGGTGAGGAGGATGCCTCCAACAGTAAATAAGAACACATACCTTGGCTAGGTCGCACTACACGCACTAGTCTGTAGTCGTAACTGCAACTCTCAGAGTTGTACAGAGCGCGATGGGCAGCTAGTGGTGTGGCGGGGACCCGGGTTTCGAGAGAGACTATTTGTATGGTCCTGTGTGGCCTGGGAGTCGTGGACTCCAGTTAAAGTGTTGGTCGTATCGCTTGGAGCGATGTCGATATGGGTGACACGTGAATTGTCACTAGCTGCTGGGACAGCTGGGCCATGTGTTGTGTACTTATTGTCTTAAACTTACTGTTTTAAAGTATCAGTATTGAGATTTAAAGATTATGGGCTTAGAGGAACCTTTCGTGTTAAAGTTGTTGAAATTATTTGTATGCTAACGTGATCTCTGTTAACTTGATTCTTAAGATACGATTACGGACCATTAGCATCAGGTTGGCCGATCGTGAAAATATGCCTCCGTTGGTTATTTTGTTACAAGTACACACGAGGACGTGTGCTTCGTCAGAATGGCCGTGTCGTGGATAACGATATCGTTTTATTAAGTTTCTCAATTGATTGTTAACACAGTAGTGCGGCAAACGCGGTGACGTCAGTTGTTTTGCAATGGCGGCACGTGGACAGAGTCGTAATGGAAAGTGAGGTTGGCTCGATCAGTCAGTCGACGTTGGGACACGGACCGAGACACTTCTCCGTTGCGAACCTGTCAGTTTGTCTATCTAAGTGTGTTAACTGAACATTGTTATTGATACTGTGGTTAATATTGTGAATTATAAAGTTACAAGTAATAAACCTCGTACCAAGTCAAGATGATGACGACTCTATCGCTCAGCCGTCGCTATCTCCGACATATAATAGCGATAAGAAAAATCCACGTACTTACCCAAATTTAGCAAAATTTGTCCACAGTTTTGTGACACGTTCTATGTGCTTAAATGCATCTGAATCCTGAGCTACTTTTGGTGCCATCTTCGCATTGAAAAGGTACATGACATCATCACCGTGAGCTGTGACAGGGGTAGCGCCAATAATGCTACCAGCACCGAGCAAATAGCTCATCATATTTCTCTCGGATATACATGAGAATTTATACAAAACAATTTGTTCTTCTTGTTCCGTACCCAATTCTTAACAAATTGTATAGTCCCATACACAAACATATTTGCAGAGTAGAATCTTACTAGCTGCTCCCAATCCTTAACACTTAAATGTGGAGTTGAGAAATAGAAGCATTTCATTTTCTTACCGATTTCATGCTGTAAATCTACAGGCAAAGCTGTCGCCAATGGCTTAGGTACAAAATATTCCGAAAAATGGTTTGCCATGTTAATCTTTCTTTCCAAATCATCAGGAGTACCGAGGTTAATTATACCTTCCTCTGTTGTATAACCAGTCATTACATCTACTCCAGCATGAATACCCCGTACAATACTTTCCAAGACGCTCCCATAAAAAAATCTCTCCTTATTACCAAATGGTTTCTCATCCACTATACTGAAATACAAGTCCATATCTTCCGAAGCCCTTTCGCTCAGCAATATTGGGACTCGTGCCTTGACTAAGGATTCCACAGGCTGGTTCTTAAGAAAGTCATACAACTCTTGGACATCGTCAGTGTATAAACCTAATTGTCTTCCTAAAGCAAATCCTCGTTCACGCGGATTGTAAGCCTGCGCCCAGTCACAGGTCGCAGCTCCACTTTGTGGGATAGCTCTTCTGAAAAGTCCTTTGGTCATGGGCGACAGCAACAGATAGCTGACGCTAGCACCACCCGCGCTCTCTCCAAAAATAGTGACATTGTCAGGATCTCCTCCAAATTTTGCTATATTTTGATTCACCCATCTCAATGCTTGTACCTGATCTTTCATGCCAGCGTTTCCAGGCACATCTTCAGTGTCCAAACTTAGGAAACCTAATACTTCAAGTCTATAGTTCATAGTTACCAGCACTACATCTTGCCTTACGAGGAATTCTGGTCCATAAAAATCATCGTGGCCGGAACCACTGAGGAAGGCCCCACCGTGGATCCAAAACATCACGGGTAAGGATTTTCTAGGTTTTATTTCAGGCGTGTATACGTTTAAGTACAGACAATCCTCACTCCCCGCTATTTGCATGTTGAGTATAAAGTCTACTTGAATACATTGGGGCCCGCAAGATTTTGCGCTGCGGACACCTTCCCAGGATTTTGGTGGCTGCGGTGCCTGTGCGATGACAAAAGTATTTAACTAGATTTTTATTTGAATGAGCCTCTGTCCTACCACTATTCCGACCTATGCACAAATATTAAAGAGTTATATCGCGTTAAAAATGTTAGCAGCGACATCTATTTGAAATTTAAAGTCAACGCATACTAAGTGGCTGGCATATATCAATTGATAATTAACTATAACAAGTTCTTAACACAGGTCCCGTACGCCCATATGGCCAGCCGATATGTTTACATATAATATATTATCAGCTAAATGTTCCGTGTGGTGACAGATTTTGAGTACATAGTGTCAACACCCCAATCCAACCCCAGGGGGTCGTAAGAGCCGGCAAAAGGAAACAATAAGGCCGAAAACCTAGCCGCAAGATAAGGAAATCTTAATACAAACGTCAGCGTGGCACGGTAGGCTAATTACCCTCCATTGAACTGGAGGAAGCCCGACCCAGCAGTGGGTCGTATATGGACTGAAAAGTAGTAGTAGTTTACTTAAAATTTAACTTTAAATTGCATAAAGACATTAAAAGTTCCTATTCAGGACATTTAGGTAGAGTTTTGGAAAGACTTTCGAATTTGATCTTAATTCGTTGCCTCATCCCTCTTTCAATACGTGTGAAAATGTAGAAAACGTTTACGCTGAAGATGAAAAAAGAAAGCTGAAAATTACCTTGAACCGCAGATTACCCAATGGCGGTTCCGCATAAGGAATTCCTTTGAAACTATAAAATGAGCCCCCATATTCGTTTTGAACCACCTCTCCCTCCAAGATACCCTCACTCACTTGTACTTGAACCATACTTGACTACCCAACGACTGTCCACTAAATGAACGGCAATTGGCCGAACAGCTGTTGTCAACACTTATCAATCACCATTACTCGATATCCGTTATAATGCTGATAATGATAAGACTCAGTGGCTGATACCAATTCATACGTTTCATCTTTGCATGACTATACATATTATATTGAAAATGTTACATAATATTGATACACGGTGAAAAATCACTTTATAATATTCCTTTTTAGTATTACTTTACGTCATAACATTCGTTTCTAATTAACAATTGGCTTAGTGCGGCCTCATCTAATTTCACTTTGGATTAGTTACCGGAAGAAGTTTTGGATTGGTCGTTCGAGAAATTTAAAAGTTACGTTAAGTCCAATTTAATTAAAAAAGTGTACTATCTATTAGATAGTGACGCATGGGAGTAACGTCGGATGTGTTATTGTCTAGCTCTGATCAGCACGCACCAATATAATTACACAGATTTTTTAATTATTATAATTTTTGGATATACTACATGTTTACAATTTCTTCTTTCAATTCAATTCAAATATTTTTTTTGTGTTATTAATTTATTAAAGTAAAATCCATTTAGATTTTGATTGACCCATGGATTGATCAGCCATGGGGTGGCCTTATTTTTAAAGCAACGCTATTGTACATATTTATTATTTTCTAACCATATTTGAATAAATAGTTGAAAGCTTTGTAGCTATATATTTTTACTTTTATACCAAAAGATTTAACGTTGTCGTAAGTCAAATGCAGTCATTTATGTATAACAATTTTCTGCTGTATCTTAAGACATGTGATTCGGTCAATTACGCAGAAAACAGAAACAAAAATTAAAAAAAAATTATACTTTCAATTAATAAACTTATGTATGCTGACATCAATATATTTCACCACGTGTCTTTTGCGTGAACAAACTTCAGAATTAAATAACATAGTGTACCTCCATCAGTTTATTTCTATTATGTTTATTTTATTTTAAAGTGGTGTTTTAATTTAAAGACTTAAATGTACGAGATATATACATAAATATTGTTGATGTTCTCATCAAATCAAATTAGGTGCGTATTGTTTATACAATTCCTCCCAGAACTGAATCTCCTGAGTGTCAGGCTTTGTTCCATTAACCAGTTCGTTGCCAATATCCAGGTACTCTTGGTTATCCAACGTATAAGGTAGCCAAGTTACGCCTAAATTAGAATCTGGAGTTGGGTTACTGAAACAAATAATTAATTAAATGTAAATGATGTAAAATAAATGAATAAAAATAAATGTAAAATAAATGATTGCTCTTTAGCGATAAGGCCGCCTATTGTGCAATTGACATAAAATGTATACTGTCGTAAGTTTTTCCTACTGTGTAATACTGTTTTTTTTTTTGTTATTTGTACAATAAAGATTTATCTATCTATCTATCTATCTATCTAAATGTAGCAACTGCTATCTCATGTTAATAATTGTCATAATTTCCTATACAAAATACGTGTATTTCCTATACAAAATACACTTTAAGAAAATAAAGAACACAATTCAAACTTTGATAGATTCTGTATTAAGATGTACGTAACTAAGTAATTTTGAGGCAGCTCAAAGGTACCCCAAAATTCAACTAACTATTTACCGGTTGTTGAGACAATAAACAATCTACGTATATTGACTTACCCATATTTAGCGAAGTTGGTCCACAACTTAGTAACACGTTCTATGATCTCAAAAGTTCGCGAGCTCCGGTCGACATTGGGTGCTTTCTTTGTGTTGAACAAGTACATAAGATCATCGCCGTGGGCGGTGACGGGCGTGTCTCCAATAACACTACCAGCGCCAACTAAAACACCTTTAATATTTCTTTCAGATTTACATGAGAACTTGTACAAAAACAATTTATTATTCCTGCTCCGCACCCAATTCTTGACAAATTGTATCGTTCCGAATACAAACATGGTTGCTGAGTAGTATCTCACGAGTTGTTCCCAATCGTGAATAGTTATGTTTAGGTTTTGGAAATAGAATCTCTTTAATTTGTTTCCAATCTCTATCTGTACGTTTATTGGTAAGGTTTGAGTCATGGACAGCGGTACAAAATAGTCCAAACAATTTCTAGCTGCGTCGCATTTTCTTTTCATAGCTTCAGGAGTACCCATATTAATCACGCCTTCCTCCGTAGTGTAACCTGTCATCAAATCTACTCCATCACCTTTACTACTCCTTATAATATCCATAATGTTACCATGAAAAAATCTCTCCTGGTTACCAAATTGTTTCTCATCGACTACACTGAAAAACAAATTGATATCTTCCGATGCTGTTTCTGATAATAGTAAAGGCACACGAGCTTTTACGAGGGATTCTGCAGGTTGATTCATAAGAAATTCATACAACTCATTAACATTATCAGTATATAACCCTAGTTTTCTGCCTAGAGCAAATCCTCTTTCGCGTGGATTTTGTGCAAGGGCCCAATCACAGTTTGCAGTTCCACTTTGCTGGATAGCTCTTTTAAACAGTCCTGTGGCCATAGGCGATAACAATAGATAGCTAACACTAGCGCCACCTGCACTTTGCCCAAAAACTGTTACGTTTTCGGGATCACCACCGAAGCTAGCTATGTTTTTGTTCACCCATCTCAATGCTTGCACCTGATCTTTCAGACCTGCGTTTCCGGGCACGTCTGCAGTATCTAAAGATAGGAAGCCTAAAACTTCAAGCCTGTAGTTTATAGTTTTATTTCAGGCGTGTATACGTTTAAGTACAGACAATCCTCACTCCCCGCTATTTGCATGTTGAGTATAAAGTCTACTTGAATACATTGGGGCCCGCAAGATTTTGCGCTGCGGACACCTTCCCAGGATTTTGGTGGCTGCGGTGCCTGTGCGATGACAAAAGTATTTAACTAGATTTTTATTTGAATGAGCCTCTGTCCTACCACTATTCCGACCTATGCACAAATATTAAAGAGTTATATCGCGTTAAAAATGTTAGCAGCGACATCTATTTGAAATTTAAAGTCAACGCATACTAAGTGGCTGGCATATATCAATTGATAATTAACTATAACAAGTTCTTAACACAGGTCCCGTACGCCCATATGGCCAGCCGATATGTTTACATATAATATATTATCAGCTAAATGTTCCGTGTGGTGACAGATTTTGAGTACATAGTGTCAACACCCCAATCCAACCCCAGGGGGTCGTAAGAGCCGGCAAAAGGAAACAATAAGGCCGAAAACCTAGCCGCAAGATAAGGAAATCTTAATACAAACGTCAGCGTGGCACGGTAGGCTAATTACCCTCCATTGAACTGGAGGAAGCCCGACCCAGCAGTGGGTCGTATATGGACTGAAAAGTAGTAGTAGTTTACTTAAAATTTAACTTTAAATTGCATAAAGACATTAAAAGTTCCTATTCAGGACATTTAGGTAGAATTTTGGAAAGACTTTCGAATTTGATCTTAATTCGTTGCCTCATCCCTCTTTCAATACGTGTGAAAATGTAGAAAACGTTTACGCTGAAGATGAAAAAAGAAAGCTGAAAATTACCTTGAACCGCAGATTACCCAATGGCGGTTCCGCATAAGGAATTCCTTTGAAACTATAAAATGAGCCCCCATATTCGTTTTGAACCACCTCTCCCTCCAAGATACCCTCACTCACTTGTACTTGAACCATACTTGACTACCCAACGACTGTCCACTAAATGAACGGCAATTGGCCGAACAGCTGTTGTCAACACTTATCAATCACCATTACTCGATATCCGTTATAATGCTGATAATGATAAGACTCAGTGGCTGATACCAATTCATACGTTTCATCTTTGCATGACTATACATATTATATTGAAAATGTTACATAATATTGATACACGGTGAAAAATCACTTTATAATATTCCTTTTTAGTATTACTTTACGTCATAACATTCGTTTCTAATTAACAATTGGCTTAGTGCGGCCTCATCTAATTTCACTTTGGATTAGTTACCGGAAGAAGTTTTGGATTGGTCGTTCGAGAAATTTAAAAGTTACGTTAAGTCCAATTTAATTAAAAAAGTGTACTATCTATTAGATAGTGACGCATGGGAGTAACGTCGGATGTGTTATTGTCTAGCTCTGATCAGCACGCACCAATATAATTACACAGATTTTTTAATTATTATAATTTTTGGATATACTACATGTTTACAATTTCTTCTTTCAATTCAATTCAAATATTTTTTTTGTGTTATTAATTTATTAAAGTAAAATCCATTTAGATTTTGATTGACCCATGGATTGATCAGCCATGGGGTGGCCTTATTTTTAAAGCAACGCTATTGTACATATTTATTATTTTCTAACCATATTTGAATAAATAGTTGAAAGCTTTGTAGCTATATATTTTTACTTTTATACCAAAAGATTTAACGTTGTCGTAAGTCAAATGCAGTCATTTATGTATAACAATTTTCTGCTGTATCTTAAGACATGTGATTCGGTCAATTACGCAGAAAACAGAAACAAAAATTAAAAAAAAATTATACTTTCAATTAATAAACTTATGTATGCTGACATCAATATATTTCACCACGTGTCTTTTGCGTGAACAAACTTCAGAATTAAATAACATAGTGTACCTCCATCAGTTTATTTCTATTATGTTTATTTTATTTTAAAGTGGTGTTTTAATTTAAAGACTTAAATGTACGAGATATATACATAAATATTGTTGATGTTCTCATCAAATCAAATTAGGTGCGTATTGTTTATACAATTCCTCCCAGAACTGAATCTCCTGAGTGTCAGGCTTTGTTCCATTAACCAGTTCGTTGCCAATATCCAGGTACTCTTGGTTATCCAACGTATAAGGTAGCCAAGTTACGCCTAAATTAGAATCTGGAGTTGGGTTACTGAAACAAATAATTAATTAAATGTAAATGATGTAAAATAAATGAATAAAAATAAATGTAAAATAAATGATTGCTCTTTAGCGATAAGGCCGCCTATTGTGCAATTGACATAAAATGTATACTGTCGTAAGTTTTTCCTACTGTGTAATACTGTTTTTTTTTTTGTTATTTGTACAATAAAGATTTATCTATCTATCTATCTATCTATCTAAATGTAGCAACTGCTATCTCATGTTAATAATTGTCATAATTTCCTATACAAAATACGTGTATTTCCTATACAAAATACACTTTAAGAAAATAAAGAACACAATTCAAACTTTGATAGATTCTGTATTAAGATGTACGTAACTAAGTAATTTTGAGGCAGCTCAAAGGTACCCCAAAATTCAACTAACTATTTACCGGTTGTTGAGACAATAAACAATCTACGTATATTGACTTACCCATATTTAGCGAAGTTGGTCCACAACTTAGTAACACGTTCTATGATCTCAAAAGTTCGCGAGCTCCGGTCGACATTGGGTGCTTTCTTTGTGTTGAACAAGTACATAAGATCATCGCCGTGGGCGGTGACGGGCGTGTCTCCAATAACACTACCAGCGCCAACTAAAACACCTTTAATATTTCTTTCAGATTTACATGAGAACTTGTACAAAAACAATTTATTATTCCTGCTCCGCACCCAATTCTTGACAAATTGTATCGTTCCGAATACAAACATGGTTGCTGAGTAGTATCTCACGAGTTGTTCCCAATCGTGAATAGTTATGTTTAGGTTTTGGAAATAGAATCTCTTTAATTTGTTTCCAATCTCTATCTGTACGTTTATTGGTAAGGTTTGAGTCATGGACAGCGGTACAAAATAGTCCAAACAATTTCTAGCTGCGTCGCATTTTCTTTTCATAGCTTCAGGAGTACCCATATTAATCACGCCTTCCTCCGTAGTGTAACCTGTCATCAAATCTACTCCATCACCTTTACTACTCCTTATAATATCCATAATGTTACCATGAAAAAATCTCTCCTGGTTACCAAATTGTTTCTCATCGACTACACTGAAAAACAAATTGATATCTTCCGATGCTGTTTCTGATAATAGTAAAGGCACACGAGCTTTTACGAGGGATTCTGCAGGTTGATTCATAAGAAATTCATACAACTCATTAACATTATCAGTATATAACCCTAGTTTTCTGCCTAGAGCAAATCCTCTTTCGCGTGGATTTTGTGCAAGGGCCCAATCACAGTTTGCAGTTCCACTTTGCTGGATAGCTCTTTTAAACAGTCCTGTGGCCATAGGCGATAACAATAGATAGCTAACACTAGCGCCACCTGCACTTTGCCCAAAAACTGTTACGTTTTCGGGATCACCACCGAAGCTAGCTATGTTTTTGTTCACCCATCTCAATGCTTGCACCTGATCTTTCAGACCTGCGTTTCCGGGCACGTCTGCAGTATCTAAAGATAGGAAGCCTAAAACTTCAAGCCTGTAGTTTATAGTGACAAGAACTACCTCGTGTCCGACTAGAAATTTTGGTCCATATTGGTCATCATTGCCAGACCCGCTCATGAAGGCCCCACCGTGAATCCAAAACATAACGGGTAAAAGTTTTCTGGGTTTTACTTCGGGAGTATAAACGTTTAAATATAAGCAATCCTCGCTTCCAACCATTTGTCCATTATATATAAAGTTAACTTGGATGCAGTCAGAACCGCACGTTTTTGCGCTCCGAACTCCTTCCCATGGCTTAGGTGGTACCGGTGCCTAGTGAAAAACAATTATAATTACTGAAAACAATTAAGCAAAAGCAGATATAAATTTTAGGAACTCTAAAGTTATCCTTACTTTTTGAAGTTTATATCCCTCAAAAAAACCTTTATGAGCCCACAGATT
This sequence comes from Clostera curtula, assembly GCA_905475355.2. NCBI lineage: Eukaryota > Metazoa > Arthropoda > Insecta > Lepidoptera > Notodontidae > Clostera > Clostera curtula. The sequence goes on from FR997802.1 coordinate 408,955, forward strand.
TGTTTTGCAGATAAACATACTGGCAAATATTTAAAATTATTTACTGGCTGGCCAAAACAAAGTATTTGTAGACATAAAATAATTATTTGTCGAAGGATTATTTAGAATAAACAACCATTTACCTTGAAGCGCAGATGGTCCAATGGCGGCTCCGCGTAAGGGATGCCCTTGAAGCTGTGGAAAGAGTCCCCGTACTCATTGTGACTCAACTCTCCCTCCAAGAGACCTTCACTCACTCGCACTTGAACCATGGTAATCGCTCACGTTTTATTCAGTCAAAACTTCGCCAAACATTACAAAACGACTTGACTACTATAATCTGTATGAAACGTTATCGCAAAAATGATAATACGAGGTTGCAGTACTTCTGAATTGTATTTTCATTCCTCTACGTAAGAGCCAATTTCCAATGGAGATATCGTATATACATAGATAATTTATATAAAATATTGTTTGCTCTCGTATTCTTCATTATATGGAAGATGTAACATTTTGGAATAAGTAGAGAAACTTAATTTAACGGAATAACAAAGCGGCTTTGATAAATTTTCCAGAAATTATTTATTTGTACAGATTAAGTCTTTCTGATGTTTTGCTTCTGGCGGCTAGACAGTCTGCTTACCAACCCATACGACACCCCCCCTCAGTATAATGAGTTAGTCCATGTAATTATGGATTTAGATTGCAATGACACGGCTAAAGGCAACATACTTTACTATGACTATGACAGTGGTAGACTAGTTTTTCTAAAAACTACGAGTGCATGTGCTGCAAATCATATGCTTTCTGTTTTCGATTTTGTTTCGGTTATTACCTATCATCAAAATATGGCAGACAGCGGATTCAGAGGTTTGTAGACAAATTGAAAACGATTTGTGGTAAATACCATGTGTACGGTATTGCAGCGTGTCGCGGTAATGTGACAATTTAGGCTAAATGATATACGAGGCGCGACCGCCATTCAAATGTAATTTGCTCAATTACGTAGAAGAAGCGCGCATTGAAAATGTATAACGGAAGCGAGGAAAATATATACAGTTATTGGTTGGCAGGCAATTACTTGTGCAGAGAAGGATAAAGAATTATTTTTACAACAATTTTCTATATCTTGAAAACGAAATAAAATATTGAGAGCCATTACTAATTGCTGATAGGCACAATAGAGCGGTATTTTATTACATATTTTTAATTTTGTTGATGATCTGTGTGAGAAGTTCTATAATGACGCACACAGAAAACGATGATGTGTAGTTCGAATCCCGACTTTATAAAGATCAAGGGGAGCCAGTGCTTGGTGGAGGTATACATTCATCAGTGGATATCAATAGAAATAAAATACGTTTTAATTGTTTAAATATTAAGTTTCGTAGGTAGCAGAGATCGTCTCTACCCGGGAAATATATTTACTCTTGTTTATTGAGTCCTTGTTGTTCCGTGTGTCCGGTGACGGATTTAGAATACATAATGTCGCCACCCCATTGCGACCTCCTGAGGGTGTCGTTAGAGCCGATAAAAGGAAACGACAAGGTCGATAACTGGCTAAAAACTAAAACTTGACACTAAACCCAGTGCCTTCCTGTGTGGCCAGCGTGGCCCAGTAGGCCAATTACCCCCCATGTAACCCGAGAGTGAAGGAGAGAGAGTGGGAATGTGCAGGAGACCGGTGTGAGCAGTGCAAGCGCAGCTTGGCTGGATAATTCCCTTCATCTAATTGGAAGACTCATGGTGCATGAATCTAACCAACAACAAAGGAGTTTTCACTCCGTCGAACATGGTCTGAACTGAAGCCACTATATCGGTCGATATTCTGTCACACCATTTATTACCCTTAAAATACCAATACAAATGCTCACAAACAAAATATGCCAGACGCAAAGGCGATACGGTTGTCTCAACTGTCTCATACATCAGGGAAAGTGTCTGTCATTCGCACAGACAGCGTCGCTTAATATCGACTGAAAGAGATTGACTGGCACTCGGTCCCTGCAGCCTGCAAAAACACCATTCAGTGTAACGATGCCTTTTCGGAGAGCCATGTGCCGCTTAATCTAGTGGTTCCGACTGGCTAACCTCATCATCGCAGCCCATACATTATTCGCCATTTGATGAAGGGAAACTGGCTTTTCTGTGCCACGGTTGCAACCAGGTTGACAGGCTTCTATATTACTCATCCTTCGATCGACTGGAACGATCTCCTCGGTAAAACGTACTTTAAGGATGACATATAATATTTTATTTCCTTTTCAGGTTGCTGATGAATCGCCCGTAAAAAGGTAAGGCACACTTTAATAAACAAAATACCATTACTTTTATACAAGTTTTTAGCACTCACAGGCACAAACAATTAATATGTTTATCAATAAATTATTTGCTTACAATCTAAAATATTAGGTATTTTTGTATATTCTTACTAGTGGCCCGTCCCGGCTTCGCCCGTGCAAAGCGGGGGTGGGATATACATATAAACCTTCCTCTTGAATCACTCTATCTATTAAAAAAAACCGCTTCATAATCCGTTGCGTAGTTTTAAAGATTTAAGCATACATAGGGACGGACAGAAAATATCGACTTTGTTTTATACTATGTAGTGATAAACCCACTTGCATTAAAAAATACATTTTGTGGTGAACAAAATTCAAAATTTGATCTTTAACAACAAGTCAACTATTCTTTATTGTACACAAACAGTGAACGTTACATACGTTTATGGACATCTGTAATTCACACAAATATTAAATAAAATTAATTAGTCAACAATTCCTCTAAGTACGAGCTTGTTCATAATAGCATGCTTCTTGGTTTGTTGATCTACATTATCATAGCATATTATTATCGCTCTGCTACGTGGAATGTATATCTATAATTTAAATTGCTAAATATGTTTAGCTTGTTAATGAACATTCATTATGTACAGTAAAATGCTACGTAGTTAAAGTGAGCAGTACATATCCTTGGTAACGAATATTCAAAGCGTTCCAACTAAAATATACACTTCGTGTATGACAGATTTTCGTACCGCATCTATTTGCTGTGCACTTTGCACTGGTCATGCGGGCCTAGCAAAGGTAGCGTTACCAAAAATAAAAACCCATAAAAACCAACGGCTGAACCGGGCCTCCTCCGTTTGCCGTTCCGGAAAGCTGCTCTACAGAGAAGAGCAGGCAAGAAATTCAGTTTTTTTTTTTCGAGTATTTGGTGTAGTTTAAATAAACTACTAAAAAGCATAGTGAGAGCAAGTTTGCCAGATGAGAGAAACACGCTACACGTTGTTGTACACGCAATGAATGACGAATAGGCCTTGACAAAGCCAACGAAACTCATACATGAGGTTTCCAGCAAACCTAAGTTAACCTAAGTGATGGCTAAGTACGACAATAACAATATTACACCAAAATAATAACATAGTACACCTATAGCATACATATTATATTATGTTATGGAACATAAGAACAATAAGTGCGATGTCATCAGACGCCTTTCTGAAATGCAACCAACGAGACGTTATATACGCGGGTTTATGGAGCCGATGCAATACCACCGACAACTTGATGACTAATAGCAATAAATGATTCTGAAATCATCATCTTCTAACAAATTTTCTAATAAATTTAGATTCCACGAACCAATTAGGCCTTTTTCTAAATATCTAAATTTAACCTAAATTGCGTATGCTGACCGTACATGCGCCTCCTGTCAGCCTATTGAATAGATAATTTGAATTGAGAATGCTTTCAGCTCAATTCATTGCACTGTCGGGTTCACGGAAGCGAATAATTGTTTTTTTTTTTTTTTTTTTTTTTCCCTTGTGGCTCTCACGGTTTGTGTTCAGCCAATGTCAAGTTACTTTGTATCGTTTCTTCATTAAGTTATTAGGTATTTGATAAACATAAAACGGGGAAACTTATTAAACGAAAAAATAACAACGTAAAATTTGGAATGGACGGAAATTTGGAAAGGTAAGGACTAGGAGAGAGAAGGAGAAAATATAAGATATAAAAATAAGTAACTATTTACAACTTTATATTATTTACACATATAAAAGATTCTATGGATTTATAAATATCTAAATGTTTGGATTCTAAAAGAGAGGATATACATGTGGGAAAGGGAACATCTAGAGAAGTTAAAGATTTATAAAAGTTAGAGCGATCAAATCGTGGGCACGACAACAGCGTGTGATTCAGATCACCCATTTCATAACTACATTCACACCTAGGACTGTTTATGATGTTCATTCGAAAGAGGTGAGAAGGACACGCAGTATGCCCTAACCTCATCCGAATGATCATTTTGGTAGCTAAGTTTCCTAAACGTAAATGGTAAAACCACGGTTTCTTAAGGGTTACACTTTCTAATGAAAAATAGGACTTGGCACACGTTTTTGTGGTTACATACCAAAGGGAATTCCAAGAATTCTGCAAGTTATAGTTGGGCAGTGTTAAAAGATCGTGAGGATAAATTTTATAAGGAAACTTGTCTCCTGATAGACAAGCGTCTTTCGCTAGCTGGTCTACCTTCTCATTAAGTTGAATTCCAGTATGACTGGGAATCCAAACTAAGGTGACAGAGAAATCCTTAAGATAGCATTCAAACAGTAAATTACGAATTTCATAAACTAGGGGATAATGGGTTTTCGCGTGAAATGGGAATCTCTCTATGGCTTGCAAAGCAGACATGGAATCCGTGAAAATTAAAGATTTACGCAGTTTAAACATGAGTATGTACTCTAAACCCTTTAAAATGGCAAAGCATTCACCAGAAAACACTGATGTTTCTGGAGGCATTCTAATTTTCTGAACAATATCATATTGTTTGTGGTAAATACCTACACCAACACATGTTATATTACTGCTGGAGTTAGGTTTTGATGAATCAGTAAATAGTTGATGGCAATTTACCCAATCATGGTCTTCAAGGGACAATTGAAAGTCCCTATCACTTTTGATGGGCCTGCCGAAATTAAAATTAATAACAGGGGGCAAAATTAGTGAACGGAAATCGAATTTATATAAAGAAAAGGAAGTATTAATGGGAGAAGATAGAGATAAGAAATGTTTCAAACTGTTTATGAGAAAAGGGGAAGATTTATGTGACCAGTAAGGCGAAGAGGACATTTCATTAAATAATTTGATTAACTGTGGAAAAATGGGATGATCGGGAAATTGCGAGCAACGGAATAAATACCTGTCAGCTAGATATTGTCGACGAAGTTGAAAAGGAGGATCACAACATTCAACCTGTAATGCATTAATAGGACTGGATTTCATGGCACCTGCAATGATTCTAAGGCACTTGGACTGAACGAGATCAAGTTTTTTGAAACCTGATTTATTACCAGGTTCCAAATTAAAGCAGGAGTAATCAATAACACTTCTTATCATGGCGTTATATACTAATTTCAATGAGTATGGGTGAGCACCCCACCACACACCAGAAAGACATCTCAGCATGTTGATTCGGCGCTCACACTTCGCAACCAAATATTCGCAATGCGAAAGACCAGATAACTTTGAATCTAATATGATCCCAAGAAATTTAACTTCATTCTTTATCGGAATATAAGAGGAATCATATGTAAGAGAGACATGTGGAGGCTTGCGTTTTCTAGAAAATAAAACAGTGGTGCTTTTAGAAACAGATAATTCCAGACCATGAAAATCTAACCATTTTTTAAGTAAAACCAGAGATTCAGACACTCGAGAATTTAATACATTAATAGACGGATCAAATGAATAAAGTAACAAATCATCAGCATATTGAAGTACTTTGATGTAGTCACCACAAGAACTGTCAAGATCGTAAGTGTAAATATTATACAACAATGGACTCAAGACAGAGCCTTGAGGTAAACCTTTGTATACATTTCTTGAAAGAACCGACCCATCCTCAAGTGTCAATTGTATAACACGCTCAGAAAGCATATTAACTATAAAATTAACTAATATGAGTGGAACGCGAAGATGAAGTAATTTGTCTTTTAAAATAGAAATAACAACATTATCATATGCAGATTTTATGTCTAAAAATGCTCCCAATAAATAACTATTGTGGGTAAAAGCAAGGTGAATATCGGTCGTCAAAAGTGCTATATTATCTGTGGCACTTTTACCTTTACGAAATCCATATTGCGTCTGTGCAAGTATGTTGTTATTTTCAATGAACCACTCGAGTCTATTTTTAACTAAATGTTCAGCAACTTTTATTAGAACTGATGATAAGGCTATTGGACGATAAGAAGAAGCTAAAGATGAGGGTTTCCCGGGTTTGAGTATAGGAATAATTTCTTGTTTTCGCCATGCATTCGGAATATTTCCAGTCAACATTATGGAATTGACGAGATGTAAATAGTATTCCAGAGCGTTACCATCAAGATTACATAGAAACGAATAAGGAATACCATCTACACCTGGTGCTGAATCTTTTAACTTTGAAATAACCCCTTTAAGCTCTAATATAGAGAATAACGAATTAAGATCAGGTAGAAAGTCCATTGAACTTGGGAGATTTGATAATGTTGATAACTGGAATTGATCAACTTCTTTCATACCATATGGAGCAATACTGTCGAGAAAAGAATAAGACAGTTCTGGAGGAAGAGAAATGGTGGGTGGTTGAATAACAGCACATTTAAAACGTTTGATGTTTTGCCACACAATTGAAGATGAGGAATCAGGTGATATAGATGAGCAAAATGCTCTCCAACCATCAAACTTTTTTTGTTTAATCAACTTCTTGGTTGAAGCAATTATTGCTGACAAATTACAAAAATTTTCATCTGACATACAACTGCGATAAGTATGTTCAGCTTCCTTTCTCTTTTTTACAGCAATGGCACATTCTCTATCCCACCAAGGAGGAGGCAAAGGAAATTTACTAAATGGCTTCTTTTTTGGAAAAATCTCATCTGCTGTCTCTAACAATAACTCTGAGAAACTTTCAGAGCAAGTGTTTTCATTGCCAAGCTGAACTGGAGGTAATTTGGAGAAGTTTTGATTAAATTTAGAACTAAACATATTCCAGTCTGCATTTTTAATATTATGTTTCAATCGTGGTGTTGAAACTGGAATTTTAGTTTTACTAGATGGAAAGGAAATTATTATTGGATAATGATCACTCCCAAAAGAAGAAGAGAGAGTGTGCCAAGACAGGCAGGAAGCAAGATCTGGAGAGCTTATAGAGAGATCAACAGCACTGATATTTTCATTTGGCCGAGTTAGCCTTGTAGGGGAGCCTGTATTTAATAAACATAAATCTAAACAATCAAGAATGTCCATAATTTCTTCTCCAAAACAATTTGAATTGGAGCTCCCCCACATATTGTGGTGGGAATTAAAGTCCCCTAATATCAAACAAGGTTTGGGTATTTTGGCTAAAATATTTCTGAGTTCATTGAATACTTGGAAAGAAGGATGAGGAATATAAACAGAGACAAAATAAATATTATTAATACATATTGAAATGATGGATATTTCTTCACTATGTGAAGGAAGGGAGAAAGAAGTGCATAAATATCTATTATTTACAAGGAGGGCAACACCTCCATAGCCATCTGGTCTATCCTCACGGAAACAAGTGAAGCCAGGCATTCTTAAATGAATCCCTGGCCTCAACCAGGTTTCAGAGAGAGATATAACTGATGGAACATATTTATTTATCATATATATCAAGTCACTTTTCTTACTAATTATGCTGCGACAATTCCACTGTATTATGGTTGATATTTTGACCATTTTGGAAAGAATAAGATAACAAATTTAAGAAAGAGGCAGCGTTGGACGGTGGAATTAAATTATTCTGAGTCAATAAATTCACTAAAGCTAAAATTACTTCAGTGATATCTGGTTTTTGTTCTTCACCTGAAGATTCATTTGAAGAAACATTGAGGGCACAACCATTTTGAGAAGGTGAATAATTATAATCCTTAATAAGGTTCTTATATGTAACATCATTTTCTTTAACAGGATGCAACCTTGGATTGGATTTCAAAAATACAGTCTTTTTGTAGGACATGGAATTATTAGTTACAGGAATTTTGGGATTCTTGGGTTCACCAACAGAATTATTAGCGATCTGGTTCTTGATTTGGGAAGGGTTTTGCCGAACCAACACTTCTGAGAATAATCTTTGAGATGGAGGGTGCAATCTTGAGGCTTCAACATAGGAAATACAACTCTTAGCCATGGTGGTTTTAATGTCTTTTTGGCGGATAAATTCAGGGCAAGATTTATTTGTGGCGAAATGGAACCCAGTGCACATGCAACAAGATGCCATGTCTTCCTCTGTATTACAGGTTGAACCAGAGTGATCCTGGCCACATTTGTAGCACCTAGGCTTTGACCTGCACTGTAGTTTCGTGTGTCCGAAGCGGCAACAATTAAAACACTGAATAGTCGGATATGAGTATAGTTCTACAGGTAAAGAATTGTAACACATGTATATGTTACGTGGTAAAACCTGGCCATCAAAAGTGATAACGACAGTTTGTGTGGGCTTCCATACAGGGTTACCATCAACTACTACTTTGAAATTTAAACGTCTTATCTTAAGAATTTCCCCACATCCTAATGGAACATTAATGTTAGATAAAGTTTCTTCAACAGTCCACTCAGAAGGCACACCACGAACTAAGCCCATTCTGGTAACATTATATGAAGGAATAAAAGCTTTTAAATTTTTTGCCAGTAAGCTGTCACTATTTAAGAAATTGTTGGCGGAATCAAATTTAGAAAAGGAAAGAGAAATTCTATTTCTACCAATTTTTTTAACACTGCCATTTACAATATCAGAAAAACCACCTCTTTTTAGGAAATTACCGAACATTACTGGATGAATAGATGTTCCATCATTTTCAGTAGTTTGGATTTTTTGGACATGTACCAGAAACGGGCCATTATCAGAGGATGTATAAACTTTCCTAGGTATAAATTTAGGGTGATCCAAAACCACCTGTTCTGAGGCCTTGGGAGGAGCAGGAGTGGTTCTCTCCAAAGTCTCAGTGGGGACATCGGAAGACACTTGCAATTCTAAATCTGCACATTTGCAAGATTCTTTATGACCCACAGCCATTTTGTTTGCTCGCTTTTTTTTGTTGCAATGTTTGCAAATTTTCTGTGCATGACGCCGTTTTCGCTGATTGCTATGGGCAACCGAGTTATCGGTGTCCATGCCAGATTCAGCTGAAATAACGCTAACGAATTCCGCTGGAAAAGGGACTGAACCCCCCGGGTCAGGGGGTTCCTCCATACTGCTGCTCACTCTACTAATAAAAATAAAAACTTACCTATATACAGCTAATTCACATACACTAATTAAAAATATACAAACTACTAGATATATTTACAAAACTTTTCTCCCCTGATCGCTTATTTTACAGAAATATTAAATAAATAATTTTCACCAAAAAAAAAAAATACCGATCTCCCAAATTCAAGGTTTCCCGCCAAACTCGCGCGAATAATTGTTCGTAGGTAACAGAAATCGTCTTTAGCCAATTGCTACTCTAGAATCCCTCACTTCGCTCTGGATTTAAATAAGCGCCCCCGCCGTAAAAATACTATTTGCTCCCTTATGATACAATCTACTATTTTCTCCGCTATGAACGGTACAACTCAAGCATACTTAGGTATACGAATTTTCAATCCATTTAGTCACTCTACAACTCTATCTCATACTCAAATCAGTTTCAATAGCATCCGTAATGAATGGTCGCTAATATTAACTGACATCCGCGTAGACACTTAGAGACGCTGGAATTAATTACGCCCATCTGTGCACTAGATTGGAGTGCGGTGTAGGAGCGCCCCTCCCTTGCGGGGGCTTCCACAAGCCTGTATTAGGGCCTAGCGCATATGTACAAAATGTATTGTAAAACAGTATTATAGCATGTACGTACTGCATCAGTGTCAGGCAGTGTTTATGTTACGAAAAGTAAATAGACAGTCAGAGTAGCTGTCCCATTATTAGGCCCTCACTGTGGTATCGAATTTTAAATACATAGTGTCACCACCTCAATCCATCCTGAGGGTGTCGTAAGAGCCGACAAAACTAAATAACAAGACCGAAAAACTAACCTCAAGGAAAATTATATACTAGCGGCTAGGTACAGGCTCATTATAGGCTGAGTAGTAGAAATAATATTTAGAAACATATTCATTTCGATCAATTATAGTAAAAACAAAGTTAAAACGATCATAACCGTGAAGCCATCATTTCCTGCAATGTGTAAAGATCGTGAAAACCTAAGACATCATTCAGCTAGCTATGTATAGTATTAGCTATGGCATTTTGAATCTATGAATGTAGTAATTTATTTGCCAACTCACCAAAATCCCTTCCACTTGTTATCTGTCATAGCATAAACAACACTGTCACACTGTTCCTGTTTGGTTATGAGCGGTTCACCTGACGCGTGGCGCACAGCGGCTGTTTTAAATTGTTTCCCCTGATGTTGAGCCCGCAATTTGTCAACGTCTGCGAAACGGGAGACTAGTTTATGAAGCGCAAAACGCTTTCTCTTTGTACCACAAATGTAGTGGAAAATCGATACCGCGTAGACCTTTAGCGCGTATTAAAAATAATTATGAAACTACATAAAAAATATCATTATTTTGGGACGGATTAAGCACAATGACAGCAACCCTGCTCATCCTGGGAGTGTCGTAAGGACTAAAGGATCGCAGGAGGCCCGAGACCCAGAAGACGGAAAACCTGATACACCCATCTTGCCAGCCTCGCTCAGGACTCTAATTTCCTTCCATGAATTTGGAGGAAGCCCGACTCAGTAGTGTGAGATGACCCATGATTTGAAATAGATATATGTATGTACCATGCGTAATTTTCAATCAAAAGTTAGAACTTCTGAAGTAGCTTCTACTTCGAAGTCGAAGAAAGTCTTCGATCAATTTGTGTTCAGAAGGCTCACAGTCACCCAAAAGGCAATGGAGAGGGCTATGCTGAGTTTACCTGCGAGATTAAATCAGAAATGAGGAGATACACAGGCAAACGAGAGTTACCGACATAGCACACAGGATTGCCAAACTTAAGAGGCTGGGTGCAGAGCCCGTATCACGCAGGACGGTGTGGGAAGTGGTTAAGGTCGTCAGAACCACGTGTGCGAGTTAAAAATAAAAATAGTAATTTCTTAGTCAACCATTATTTTAAGGATACATAGTTGGCATCCCGTTGGCCACACTTGCCTTGCTCCAGCTTGTCCGCTTGTCCGGCTTGTCCGTTTAATGATGAACTCTCGTTGTATCACTACCCCATATCATCCGGAGGGGCAATCTCCGAATGGAACGGGGTGGTGATACAACGAGAGTTGCATCCAACTAATACCTAGAGCCACAGAAGTACACCTCATCAGTCGCCGTTTTACAAATTGAGATCATGAGAAACACTCTACAGACTCCAGATTAGCCGTATTTTGGAGATCTGCCTTTACGTCTCAACGACAATTTGATATGCACACAGCGTACGACTTTGAATAGGACATAGGCTTTTATCCCTATTTCTCAACGGGGTCCCGAGGGAAAACCCAAACTTGCGATGACTACCCTACGTTACGAAGTCTTATCCAGCAAAAGCGGTGAAAAAGACACATCGTTAACTATTTCTTCTACTACTATTTAATTATACTCGTAGGTCAGGTCATAATGTGTTACGTTGGGATTACTGGTAGACGCAGGCTATATCAACATGTTCTTCTTTAGCCCTGTGCCATGTGCCCCTGTGTGTGTAGTGTGAAAAAGGCGTGAGATACTAATATGTAAACGTAAACGGCTCGAAAATAGCAACCAGGACTCCGGTTGCGAATTTGAACAAACAACGGGACAACACGAGCGGACAGAAAATAAGCAGATGTCTGGACAACCTGGGTCACCCAAAACCTGGCAGCTATAGCTATTCAGTGCGGAAATGCTATTGGCCTTCTCGGCACGTTGCCTGGTCGCAAGGTTATTTTTGGTTAAGTGATTATGTTTTATGAAATAGTACATTATTTCTCCCTATATCTTATTTAGGGCTAAATGCATTTTATATTAATTTCGTCGACAGCTTTCCAAGATAATGCACAACGATTAATCTTCGACTGCCAGTAGATGGATACGAGATAGCGACGCCTTCTATCTTCGGGAAAAGATATTCTGTAATAAATTATTCACCTGTGAAGATTATGACGAAAACATTTAATCCATCTCAATTTCTCGCAGGTCATCAAAGACACATTGCTGCGTCGAAGCATTTACGACCAGATGGGAAATTAGCCAAGTGTGCAGATTTTGCGAGACTCGATTTTCTTGCGTGATATGTATCATGGGGAGCTCGTAGTCTAGCGAACAACGGTGCGGGACGCAATCGCTCGACTGCATGTTGTTTGTAATATCCTCCGTGCTTCGAGGGGCACGTAAGACCGCCGCGATGATGGATGGTAAGCGGTGGTCCCACAAGATGTGTCGCGGAGGGCAGATATAATCCCTCCATTCAGTCTAAGCCTATTTGGCTAACTACTACTATACTATTCATTATACAACTTTCAAAGTTGTGTGTCATATGTAGGTAAACAGTAATGTAGTCTATACGAGTCAAGTCATGTTTAATCAAATCAAGGATAGCAGATAAACAAATTGTAAAAGTTTATACATTCGCACTTTAATTTACAGTTCGAATGTCTTCGGAACTGGATTCACAAAATAATTTAAAGTATAAGTTTTTTACAAGATGTATGAATTATTACGAAAAATAAAATAGATTGGTCATAAAATTTACAGATGATTATCCCATTTATCACAATAAAAAATCAAAAACCCAATTATCCATAGCACTTCAATGTTATAATATCAACTTGTTTTACAAAACGAATGCTTAGAAAGAATATTATGTTATGACAGTAAAAGTAATATATTCATATATGCATATTCAAAAGAGCCAATACATGATAACGAGTAAGGAAAATAAATCATCATCATAATTTCAGCCAAAATACGTCCACTGCTGGACATAAGCCTCCCCCAAGGATCTCCACAAATACATGGCATTAATTCGGTATAATTTAAATTATAAAATAATACTGAAAACCTATACCTGTCATTCCAAAACATATCATTGATTGATATTAATATTGCTGCTTAACGTGCGAGTCCCCAGGTCAGTTCCGGGGTCTTTTGTTTACGCTACTTTAGTACTGACCCAGAGTCTGGGTATCACTTATGTCAGCGAACAAAGTGAGGGTCACCATTTTATAATTTAAAAATAAGCAAATACCTATTCAGAACATGAATTCGTTCACTCGATCACAAGGCTCCTTGGCCCATAATGTACATGTTAAACGCACGCCAAGAAATTTCCAATTACCCCAGCCTCAACAACTCCGCTTTATTGTATTAACGATGAGTCGACGACATCTCGCCCTGGAAGTTTCACTCAACATGGGCCCCTCCCTATTTAAGTTAACAATAATTTAATTTGTTCCTTTTTTCGGTAACTGTGAACTTTTGTTTTTAATAGCCTTCTGCTGCTGAATCATATTCACTGATTCGGAGGAAAGTAAGGATGCAAGTGTCCTTCACAGATAATGGCACTGGTAAAGCATATTTTTAATAGCGATATTTATAAGACAAAACAACCCACAATCAGCTAGTTTAGATATAGTTTTTAATATCGGTCTTGTCCCAGTGCTAATTGTTTGGGTCAAGTCAAGTCCATTCTCTAGTATGTTAATTTCCGTAACTTATTTCATTTGTGCTATTTATTGTGTGTCTACAACTCCCAAATTAATTATACAGTTTACAATTCATTTTAAAGGTTTTTATACACCAGTCATGCCAGCGTGGTACAATGGGTTAAATGATCTTCATAAAATTGGGTACCTGACCCAACGGCGAATATAAAAAGAAGATACAATTTTATAGGTGTCCAGATAAAAACGTACTTAATTGCGCTTCTATTGTTTTTATACACATAAATAATTGTTTAGGTATTTTTTTGTGTTGAAATATCTATCAATTTTATTGTATTTAAATTTAAACTGGCTGACGTTCTGTACCACCATGATAGTCAATCTTACGCTTGCAGATATATTATTTTTATCAAAATAATGGCAAATCCCCATAAATTATGTTCAAATTACTTCATCTCATTATAATTTCATGTGACTACGAGTATAATAAACCCAACAATTAGCCTGTCCACAATGAGTGTAGTGGACAATGCGAGAAATTGTTTATGTGTCACAAAGGCAACTTGAAATGAAACCCACCGCGAAAATCTTACTTCCAAACAAATTCAACCTTATTTATGACTCATTTGCTTTAAATGTATTCTAAGGAAGAAATGTAATGAATGTCAAACGGATACTCTTCATTTTAGTCTACCTATTGAATTGCCTGCTTGCGATGTCAACATAACGTAGACAGATATGTTATACCTACAATATTATGTACGGCACTGATAACAAAACCACAGTTGAATCAATCATGTCTCTGTATTTTTTCCATTTAATCTCTCAAAATTAATGGGACTTTCACTGACGGATGGGTAACTAAGGCTATTTTTATTTCAATAGTCATCATATATCATCTGCGCGTAAGGCTATTTTTAAGAAACAACATCTACGCCAGCATGCCGCGGGGCGTAGATAACTGTCCGCAAAGCAGCTAGACTACAGACAAAAGCTAACTCTTAATATAACACAAGAACACCGAGTAATCGAGTTTTTCTATCACAATGATTTAATCAAGTGTCTCGCCGTCTGAAATTAATGGTTTCACCTTTTTTTAGAGCCTGTCTCCTCGACACAGAATAATGAGACGACACTCAGCTATAGCAATAGTTTTTGAATGTCTTAATTACTTCAAAAATATTTATTACGTAAAAAATTAAGTAAGAATAATAAATGAGCAAAGAAATGTTTATGTCGGTTTCGTGTGGAAGTGTAATGTGTACACAGGCACATTACGAATTTAGAATACATATAGTCACCAACCAATTCCATCCTTAGGGTGTCGTGATAGCCGATAAAAGGAACACAAGTGGCAGATCACCTAGCTTCAAGAGAAGGCAAACTTGATAAAAACCCGTCTTGCCAGCGTGGCACAGTAGGCTAATTTCAGTAGTGGGTCAGTTATGGGCTGAAACGATGACTACGAGCTCAACAGGCGTGTTCCGTCTGTCACATGTATACTTAGCGCAATATTTTCAGCAAAACGAGGTTTGGCGGCCCTTTCGGGGATTACAGTCATGTAGTGTTCAAAGAGTGCAAAAATCAATAAACGAACGTACAAATTGGATGGTCAGATCAATGGCACTGATTGGTGTCGAGCTTTTATTGAAAACGTGTAGAGTACGTTCTCTGAATCGTTTCGTTTGCTGTAGTTATTGACTTTACGGCTTGTTCTCTTTATCCAATATTATTTTCTGTAAGGTGACGACTTTAGAACACATAGTGTCACCAACCCATTCCATCCAAAGGGTGTCGAAAGAGTCAGGAAAAGAAACTGGGAAGGCCGATAACCTAGCTGAAGGAAAACTTGATATGAATCCCTTTTTTTTGTTTTCGCTGGGTAAATGCTTAATGCATACCGCAGCCCCTCGGGGGTGGGGTCAGCGATTTAGGGCTCGCAGGGCAACCCTAAAGACAGAAGAGTCCCAGGGGCCCAATCCAGCTACTATAGTGGTCTAGTGGTCAGATGTGCCGCCTTTGGATCAACGGGTCCCGGGTTCGATTCCGGGGTCGGGCCAGTGTCTTTGTCTAAACCAGAGGCACTGGCTCGGAGTCTGGGTGTCATTTCTATCTATAATATGTATGTATTTACAAAAAAAAAAAAAAAAATTTATGTAAGTAGTTTATCATCCATCTCGTTACCATAACACAAGCATTAAGTTGCTTAACTTGGGACGAGATGGCGTTGTGTGAAATGTCCAAGGATATTTATTTATTATACCGTTTGCTGTTCTTCGTCTGCCCTCTGCCCGCCCGGCCGGGTGACCCTGAGCTGGTATGGTCCCAACGGAACATGAAGGCACACAAGCCCCCTCACCAGGTAGCATCACAGTCGAGGGGGTAGATGTGAAACCCTGTGCCAACCCGACTGGCCAGCGTGGCACAGTAGGCTAATACCCTCCATGTAACTGGAGGAGTCCTGACTCAGCAGTGGGTCATGTATGGGCTGAGGACTAGGAGTGGTATCTAAATAATCGCATTGATTCAGGTTTTTCATTTAGATATACTCGATGTAGCCAATGCTCAACAGCCATAACGAAAGGAAAGGAAAAGGAACAAAGAATCCGATTATTTTCTTAAAATGATCACCAACTGGCCATATCTAGATAAATAAGCACGTTCGTCATAAGGTACTCTATACAGCCTGTACATGTGTTTGTTTTACACGGTTGCAACGATCAAAATTACATCAATTGAACATTCGCGTTATTGCCTATGCGCAATCTCTTCCAAGCAACCGACATACACGTTTTGACATACCCATACCGGGTGTTAAACCGACTGATGATCGTAGTAGCCTGAGTCGGCCAGTAGGTTTGACAAGAATATTGTTATGAAGACGTAAAATAAGCGAGTCCGGTTTGCAAGGCTAAGAACTGACAAGAAGACTGTCCCAAGGCCTTGTTATTCCAGCCCATATGAGTCACTCTTGTTTTATAGTTGTTCTTGAATTTATGGATAATAATTAAAGTAAATTTAAAATAGATTCTTGTACCTATGCATTGACTCAAACGAATATCATGCTAGACGCTGTTTGATCTGTTATTTTTAACCAATTTGTTTTTCTTTTAGTTTTAGTTCTTGCTACGGCTTCGGAGACTAGGTATTCAAAAACTTATTACAAAATAATGCAACTAGCCTATTCCCCCGCTATGTAAGAAACTACCCGAAGGTATCTCGCTATTGTTTAATTCAACGATATGCAAAAGATTGGCCGTCTTGAGTGAAAGGCGAGGAGTTTTCCTCGGTACGGATCTGAAAGGCTTATCCGGGCAGCCGGATTCATCTCATTAAAAGCTCGACCTTTTGAGAGACTTTTCGTGTTACATCAAAGCTAATCCGGGAACATTTTTTTCAGACATTTTTCAAAACGGCTCCGAACATTCCAGTTTCTACAGGGATCGTAAATGGTTAACCTGTGTTTCTTTAAAGATTTACCGGGGAAAGGAAAATCGTCTTACAATCTTCATAAGGATACTGACTGAAAGTACATTCGGTATTCTAACTTCACGCATGAACTCAGGCATAAATGGAACAAACAAATATGTATATTGGAAACTGTTCCTAAAATTTACTGATGAGAGACTAAATAAGAGTTTACTGTTAGTTTTACTAGTGGTAACTTTTCTCTGTACAGTGTAAATAATAAAATTGTAGCGACGACGTTTCGAAAGAGCTCAAACAATCCTATTTACATAAAGGATGTTTTATTGATTTGAATTTAGATGTAGGTAGGTTTAAATTCAGCCCGACAGTGTAGCACACACCCGTCATCAAATTTGAGAAGGCATGAATATTAGCATTATCACATATTCCTATTATATTCGGGAACTATGAATGTATTCGATCCCCTAACTTACCCAGGGCGAGTGTAATAGACATTTATTCTCTTAAGTATGAAAATCGATTCAAGTCTGTACGCAAACAACAAACAAGTGCCTATACATTCCTATATTGGTCTCGACTGTTTTATATTGCTTCAGTCGACGGTAAGACAAAGTTTTCTAGACATATTTCTCGGCAATGAAAGTTGTCGGCCCCATTGTTTGAAACCCGCTCAGCTGTTATCTGGGCAATATAACGATACAGTATGGTGTCGCATCTGAAGCCTATTAAATACTGCTTAAACATGATACTTCTCTAAGATTATTCTTAGAGAAGTATAAGACGTGCCTCGCGAAATTCAGGTAGTGTTGGAGGCCGAAGATTAAGCCGAAGCTGCGTTATTTGTAACTAGTGCCGGATACTAATGCCAGATATAAAACACATAATAAAGCCAAATCAAGCTCTTTAAAAAAATTAGTGACACAACTTGCACTGTTTATAATTTTATTGCTTATTCAATTTTACCCCTGACAAAAGAGCGGGCTGCCTTAAGTATGACGTGTCTGTTTTTAGTGTCGGTACTCATAGACGACTGGGCGGATTTTAATGCCGTTATTTTGATTTAAGATACGGTTTTCTATGTAACATAATATGTTTTACCAAAATATTTCCAGCGGTTTGAGGGTTCCATAGTTTTTTATATTGGCTATTATTGTTTTGATAACAAGGATGCGCGTCGTAACAATAGGACTAGATACTTCAATGTGCCGTTCGAATTACGCATATTGTTTGTGTTTTTGTAGAAAATTACATAATGACAAAGCACTTTCCCCACGGCATATTTCACAATGGCGAGTGATCTAAACTGACGACGCCGCTCGTATCATTTAATTTGCGGCCAACATAAAGGTACACGAATCCCTGTGATCTTAGAATAGACAATGATGCCAACTTATTCCACCCTGGGGGTGTCGTGCGATGCGACCGAAAGAACTATATTTAAGTTAAACCTTGGTGGGAGTCTAACTTAAATATTTTTTGTGTATTTCGTACTATTATCTCTTGCTACTTTGATTTACTATTTTGATTTGAGATTCCTACTCTGTTTCTACTCGTGAGAACCTTTAATTGACTGTGTCTCTTATTCTGTTTTTCATTCACTTTAGCTGTTGGTTCTCCTTTCAATAAATCTGCACTTACCAGACAAAATTCCTTTCAAAGCCAATGTATCACACAAAAAAAACATCTCCACGTTGTATTTTCTGCAGTAAAACATCATTAGGCGTCAGTAAAAGTTTATTTTTCCTGTTTATCCAAGCGAAGGTTACCCGCTATTATTATTTTTGGTTTCGCCGTCTTGTTCGGTAACGTTGGTCGAAATATTCACATATTTTCATGAATTGTAACAATATGCGTAAAAGCTTTCGTTTTTTACGATAATATTAGCGTTCGCGTGAAATGATCAGGGAAGGCGAAGGGGGGTATTTCACCATGCTATTAAGATATTTACGACCTTCTGGAATATGCAAGAGTACCTATTATGCAAGTTAGTTGACTTTATTCTTTGGTTTTATATCTCGCAAAAAATATATTTAAAGATAAAGTTACAGAGCTATAGAAGCAAAGTAAATGATGATACATTTAGAAACATCAGCGTAAAAAATCATATTTTTCTCTGACGGCCTAAAGGTCCTTATTTATTTATTACCATGGTTCTGAAAAAGATTTTGTCAGAGAATATCACAATTCAAAACCTTTGTATTTTTTATCACAAATTCAAACTCAAAAGGAACTTTATTTACTTAGGTTTTATCACAAAACTCTTAAAAATCGTCATATTTAAAATTACCATTATCATCTTACGACCCTTGTCCCACGCTAGGTGGTAGTCTCCATACACAACTATCAGTCGTCATATCTACAGTCACAATCTTTCAAACACAATTCATAATTCTTACAATCCATCCATGTCTTTTGATCTCCCAGAACCCTTACGTTCACCCACATTCATGCTGAACCTGTGGTGGTTCGGAATGCTGCTCTACAGAGAAGATCTGGCAAGAAAATCTGTAGTAGCTTTTTTCAAATTATTGGTTTTGTTAACAATTAAGGTGTACATTTAACAAGTTATTTTTTAAACCACTTTAGAACTGACGGCGTTTTAGCCTCTTTTCTAATAATTGTACGTATTTTGTGTAAATATCGATAACGTCCTTTGAACATCTCTTCCCAACACGCGATAAAGGCCATAATATCTCGGGTAAGAGCACCAACCATTAAGCTGCGATCAATACAATAAACAGTTGCGAAAATGAAAAGATTAATATTGTGTATGTATCACGGACCCACACGATAAAAGTGGACTGTACAATAGGGACATCAAGCTGGTACGCCGGGACACGATAACACTGTTATCCTTGGAGAACGTCTCCAATACTCTGACGTGTTACAAAACAGAACGCGAGCAACACGGATGTCACTCACCTTTACTCTGGAGTACACCGAAATTAGCAAAATCAACCAAAAGTGATACACTTAACTTTAGAGTTCGGCACACAAATAACACGGAAAATTAATTAAAACCAATCTATACAAATAAATAAAATTGGAATGTCTGTTGGTAATAATAAATAACCACTTTTTACTAAATGCGTAAGTATATATAGACAGTCATAGACAAAAAAAAAAATATAAAATTTTTGTCTTTCTCTCTGTCTGTTTGTTCCGGCTAATCTCGGGAACGGCTGGCCCGATTTTGACGGGACGGTGGCTGATGATATAAGGAATAAATTAGGCTACTTTTTTTGACTAGCTTCGCCCCGCGACGTCTCCCGCGGGTAACATAGCACCCGTGCGAAGCCGGGACGGGCCGCTAGTTGTTGAAAGTAATTTGTAACACGGAGCTGTCCGCCACACACAAATGTGAAAAAACAAGCGACTCTCGTTTACTGTTGTTGTTCTTCACCGACGCGCTTTCTACTGGCCACCCATTGGTCAAGGAAGCCTATGCCTACGCCGGAATACGGAACAAACATATCCATGACTTGACATGACTTCATTTGAATCGGTTGCCACTGCCAGTCTAGCCGGATAACTTCTCTTACTTACTTCTCAGCCCGTAGAAGACCCAGTGCTGAGTTGGGCTTCCTCCAATTGCAGGAGGCAATTAGCTGCCCAGACGAGTCAATAGAGAGTTTTGTTTCAAGTTTTCCTTCTCTTGCGGCTAGGTTTTCTGCTATGTATTTTCCTTATGTCGGCTCTTACGACACCCTCAGAATGAAATAGGGTGGAGATTATGTATTCTAAATCAGTCACCACACCGATAATCTGATTAGGCTAACTATATTAAGTACTTTCGATCTGATCTCTGAGACCCATCCTTTGGCTAGCTAAGCCGGCAGCCCGTAATCAAACTACAGTTGGTGAAAGCTAGCATCGTGCACTTTACGTAGCACGGCGGAATTCTTACCGCCTCAAAATGAATAAATAAAAAACCTGAATGATATTTTTTCATATTTTCTCACCTTTAAAACCTTCCCTGGACTTACTCGAATATTTCAAGACTCTTTCTTTTTATTTTGTTCTTAGAAGAAGAAAGCTGTCATGTTTATAGTTCTAATATTTTTGGTTGGGAAACAAGTTAAGACGTTAGTTGCGTGATTTTGACTATTGAGTTAGACCGACAGGTTTTGGGAGCAAATCCCTCGCGCACCGCGCACCTTAAAAATGTAATTACCTTTTAACTACCACGTTTTAGTTAAGAATACCTCTCGCACTCTTTACAGGGCCATTAATGCGATTTACGTCATTTTTACGAGTTATATCCCATCTATCGATTAGTGTTAAGTAATATAAATTTTATTTCTTTCTTTATTACGTGTCCGACCTTTCAGCTGGAAGGACAAGGGGTACCAACAAAATTGCATATGTACCTACTTACGATATAATAAAATGGTGACTACCAAATTACAGACATTTAGGTTATAGCGGGCATCTAAAAGGTTGTATTGCGTAAGTTTGGGAGTCATGTTTAAACGATGGATATGTTTCTTTGCGTTAGCAATGGTATGTCTGGTTTACAAAATAGCCCCCCTCGACCGTGCCGCCACCTTGTTGTGTGAGGGGGCTTGCGTGCCTTTAGGATTCATAGGGGCAATACCGACCCATGCTCACGGGGTGAGGCCAGACTATGAGCGGCACACAATGTCGGGGTATGTTATCTCCAGGGACTCCTCCTCCTCCTCAGAGTTGCCTTAGGAGCCTTAGAAGATTGCGATGATGCCGATGAACTAATCCCTGCCGCAGCTGGCAGCAGCTCAGCGCTACGCTGGATCAGACGCCACTGGGGACCCACAAAATGTATATATTTGATTTGACGTTTTAACAAAAATCTGTATGCTTTTCATGTCAGGAATTGACAACTTAACGCTTTGACTTAGCTATATATACATACATATATAAAATACATAGACGACTCAATAATAATAAATGCTACAGTAAATATTTCATAAATGTTCAAAGAAAGCGCCTTATTATTTGTAAGTTTCTACCAAAACATTTAGGCGATGTTTCTGAAATGATTGGCAATCTGCTTCTGTAAGTTTTTTTTTTTTCATAAATCCTAAATCCTTTATTCGTGTGAGTTTAATGATAGGTGTTCGTACATCTTTTCAGGTCCTCGAAATCATCTCTACCACTAGGGTGTACACGATTAATTACAGTCCGTAATTAAGTTGACTTGAGTTCATATTTTAAATAACAGCAAAGATACAATTTATTATTTAAAAAGTAGAATTTACCCGTAAAATACATAATATAGTACCACGCTGACGATTGAATTATTTATTTGGATTTAAGAACTCACACCAAATAAACAATCCCTTGAAAAACAACACAACACGAACTCACAACGCGAAAATTCTTTTCCAATTAAGATGCAAATCGTTTTCCTAAGGAAAGGAATTCTCCTTTAAAATGCCAGCTTGAAGAAAAATTGTCGCCGCCATTAATAAAGTGGAGTGCTAACGATATTTAGAGGGAGCTGCGCGCACAGCGTGAAGAAGTGGAATCTTCATAACCGCCCTTGCTAATTAGGGCGGATAAATTGTACGAGTGAAATTCAAACAAAAATTAAACGCCTTATTCATTAGTGCCTTCTCATTAAATACTCGTAAATCTTTATTATTTTTTCTGCGGGCCATTTGAATATCGCCATTGGCGACATCTTTTTACTGGTCGTTAGTTTTATTTTGGCTTAAAGCCGTCAGGTTTTAAAATTCAAAGTCTCATTTCTTGATGCAGTAGGTACCTACCGTAAATTCCCTCCGTCAAATTGGAGGAGACCCGTCTGTGGGTAATTTATGGACTGAGATGAGAGTTATTTAAGCCTAAGTCCTTGACGATTATATCTACCAATATTATTGGAAATATTACTATTGTGTTAAAGTCTCGCCTTTAAGGACTTAAAACCAGATAGGGATTGATCTATACATATAGTGGCGATGGCCAGTATATATATCTGTATCCAAATAGTGGCGGCTCAAAAATCCATATTAGTATTCGTATTCTGGAGTCCAATTGTGTATTTGATTTCCTTTAGGACTGTTTACTACTGCTATTTACTTAATAGTATTTTTGTTACTAATCACGCAGCTGACTTACTTACTTGTTACTATTCAGCCCGTAAATGACCCACTGCTGAGCGGCCCTCCTCCAGTTACATGGAGGGTAGTGAGATTTCCTTATCTTGCGGGTAGGTTTTCGACCCTGTCATTTCCTTTTGTCGACACCCTCAGGATGGAATGGGGTGGTGACACCAGGTATTCTAAAACAAGCAAGTAGCGCGACCAGCTTTACTTACAGAGTACAGCATCCATGCTCTTCTCAAATAACAGCGCAGTTTTTCATTTTAAATTTATTTTCTGCTCTCGCCTTTTTGCTCCAAAGCCTTTCCCTAATGACTACGCGCGCATAAAAAAACTTGTTCAGCACTCACAAGGCATTGTGAGGCCTAAAGAATGCAGAAACAGGGAATTTTCACACGACCTACAAACAAAATGTTATACGATAGGGTGACTGCACACAAGTGACGGTAAGCGGCAGGCGCCACGTAGATAATGCGGACTGCAAGTGAACCGCGTTCTCACATTCGACGTTTGGAATGGTATACGTGAAAACTAACAGGTGATATAGCCAGTCAATGTGTATTATGCTGGCAATCGGTCCGTATAGATGCTGGCAGTTATCCCATTAGCTTGCCTGCTGCTGACCCCCAAATCAATCTTACTTGTAAATTATCCGTATGGTGACGGAGTTAGAATACAGAATTTCTCCACCCCATGTCACACTGAGTCGTAAGAAAACTACGGACTAACGGAAATTCAAATTCAAAACTTATTTAATCAAGTTGGCTCGCTAGAGCACTTTTGACAAGTCAACAATAAAATATAATTTAAAATTTACCATCTACCACCGGTTCGGAATGCAGCTCTACAGAGAAGAGCCGGCAAGAAACCCTGTAGTCTGTAGCTCTTTTTAAATCGCCATTTTTTAGGAATAAGGCCGTGATAAGATAGTTTTATGAGAGCAAACTCGCGCAATAGTCGCAAAGGGCCAAACAACAGCCAGATCTAGTCAACAATAGTAACCTTCTAACGCCCGAGCCAACCCATCTATCCAGCATGGGGTTCTGTAATTGGAGGAGGACCGAATCGGCAGTGGGTAATGTGTGGGCTGATGTGGAGGCCTTCGCACATTGTGAGCTTGGTTTGTCAGTACCTTTACGTTTGATAACAACCAAATATTAACACATGTTCATCAAAAATTGTTCTGGAAGTTTAGTGATACACAGTGCAACCCATCCTTCCCTGACGGTGTCGTCCAAGGCAAACAAAAGAATTAAATAGCCGCAAGAGAATAGAAACTTGTCGTGAATCCTTGGCCAGCGCAGCGCAGTTCACTGATTTCCCGACAGTGAAGGATCTCCACTTGGAAACGATGATAATACTAGCAGTCGTGACAAAATATAAAACAATACAAAGATGAAATACCTTGTTACGCGCTCCCGATATTCGACTTTCAATATCAGAGGTCTTTTGGGAATTTCCTCCATGGCAACATCGATACTTAAGGAGGAGGAATTCGTTAAAATCATTTCAAGTTCTGTCCTTCAATTTGTCCAAGGGCGTACTTGTAAACGGCCTTTGTAAATTATAATAAGAGTCGAGATCAACTCGTTTCATTTGACTGGCACACAACTTTGTAGGAGATACAGTGCAGAATTTTATTAATTAATGTCTACCTTTTCATTTCCCTATGACATTGGGATGGGTTCCCGGCTAATCTGATTTGGCTGACTACCAGTATTTACAGGAAGCCATTGCCCATAAACCGGGACTACCAAGTTGAACTACCGTTGCTACAAATCCGCCGTTAACTCATCATTACATGCATAGTTAATATCTGTTTCCTCCGCATATAAACCCAGTTTATTTTAGGCTAACGGGTTTAATTCCAGTTTATCTACGTAAGGGCGGGCCACGTGTTTTCTATTCTCATCGTAAACGTACTCGAAAGTAGTAAATAGTTCAATGAGCCGGCAAATGATCGAAATAGTACCAGCCGACATTAACCAGGCTCTTCTTGTTATTACAGGAAGCAATAAAATATGTATATACTTTATTGAAAAGTGTACGCGGCAGTAGGTAAATGCATCACACTGAGCAGAGTGCTATGGCGTTGAATAAAAACTAAAATAGGCTAAATAAGATATAAATAATGAAACAGCCATTCTGACCATCGAAGCTTTATCGCCTATTTAATAAAACAATGGTTGTCATTTTCCTACAAAATAATTCTACAAATTCGTGATTAATATTAAACTAACTTTGTCGTGAAAAAATACAATGACGCATTTTCTTAGCATTAAATATGAATAATTGGTGTATTAATCAATGAATCTTTCCCTACAGTTCCTGAATTAGGTATGATTGATCATATCTTCGAAACTATGCTATTTGGATATTCTAGGATTTTTATATTATTTTTACATACAAAATAATAACGCTGTAGTTATGGGACATCAAAACATGTTGTATACACTATGTAAATATAAATAATGTCAATATAACACTTACTTACGTTGAATTCTATCTTAGGCAATAAGTATTCTCATTTCTTAAAAATACTTGTTTAGTCAAACTTAGACGAAACAAGCAAAATATTATGTCTGCTTACGTACTAAACAAAATAAATGTTTTACTTGGTTGTCCTAGTTAAAGCAATGTCCGATCCTCTTATTTAAACTAGGGAGACTGCTTCAGCAAACTTAGCCGCAGTCCGCTACTAATTTCCATTCCCAATAAAATCCAACTAGCTTTCCGAATACCACAATATACAACAATATTGCCTGGGACTAGAGAGTAAACGTAGAGTCATAGATTCATACTATTTTTTCAAGTTGAAGCCAGTAATCTATCTTTCTGTGTGTGAGCCCTGTATAATTTCGCACACGCGTACAAAATGTTTCTATAAACGATTGTTTCAATTCATTAGAAACAGCAAAGACAACGTGGATTCTTTGAACTGCCAGCACCATGCTTCCCTTGATAAATCTCTGGCGGCCTTACTCACGCGAAGTAACCAACATTACCCAAGGGTCATGTTATTTGGCTGCGGTATTCTGTAAGGTGAATAACCTTCTCCAGTCGCAGCTCCAGCGACCCTTCCTATAGACACCCTCAAGTAAGCCTTTGGGATTCCTAAAAACGTTACGTCATCAACAACGACACCGCTTCTACGCCTAGTACTTCTATGGCGTGGGAAGGACGAAGACTGTTCGTGTAGTTATTCCATTGCCTGCTTGGAAGTAGCTTTTTATACTGTACTTATCATTCTAAGTGAAACAAGATGGGGTAGCGTAGACGTAACACAATTGTCTCTTAACGCTATTACAATGTTGCGATTTGTATTCATTCTAAGTTTTCAACTTCCAAATGAAGCTTTGTCAGGGTCGGCACGTAATTTTAAGTGAGCCAGAGGTACTTCGTCTCCTATCAATTGTAAACAAATCGGATGTTAGTAGAGAGCCCCCACTATAAATGTGGTGTACATTTCATCGCAGAGAAACTTATCAAAGCTAGGGATGTAGATCGAGATACATACTAAACTGCTGGCCACTACACCAATAACCATGGCATAGTGAAACACGGGGCAGATACAGGCGCTTTCAAAGACTATCCCACTGATTTTCATAGACACAACCTATCCGGTCAAGTTGGGTTGGGCGGTCTCCAATAACAGGGAAGTAAATCAGCCCACGCTGGCCAGTTCAACTGGCACCGACACCTGCATCGAGTTTTCCTTCTCTAGCAGCTGCTATAGGCATCCTGCTTCATTCTATCTGTACACTAAATTTAGCCCGTATGGTTTATGGGGATGAGGATATAATTAAACAGTACGGGCGCGTTTTATATGAAAACATGCGAACGTCCGTCAGCAATAGGATAAACGCACTGCTTCAGCACTGCAGCGGTCCGACACGAAATGCATAAATTGAAAGCGCCTCAATAAACTGTTTAATTACAGGAGGGTTATTAATTAATAATTGCGCTAAATGTAATTTATAAGCAAGCCAGCTAAGATTGAATCTAAAAGAGATTTCCATTATTTCGGGTCATTCCACATCGTATTCTTTTTTATGAAAGTCGTATAGATGAAATTAAATAAAATCCCCGCAAATGTTATTACCCGGGGATGGAAAGGCAATCTTTCGAAATAAACAGCCCCCATAAAAGAAATCTACTCGGCGAAATGTTTTTCTTCGGGATAAACAGACTTATCTAGCAACTTGCATTACCGTCAATCCGCCATCACACAAATTCCCTAAAAGGAAAGCTTTCAGGGATCTGGTGTGACGGTGGATTTAAACCACTTAGTGGCAACAACTCTTCCTGAGGCTGTCGTAGAATGCAACAACACAGTTCTAGATAGTCAGAAAATACACCACAGAAGAAAGCACGTTTGATATTGAACATCCCGTCCGGTTGCAATGTAGGGTAATTTCTGTATGGATTCGGTAGGCGTGGGCGTGAGCTGAAACGATAGGTGACACTTTGTATTCCAAAACAGTCACCACGCGGACCGCTAAGCCGCTAAGGAAACTTACCTCTTGTGGCACGATTCAAGATAACTGTAAAAGTTAGGAACATAGCAGTCTTTGTCTTTGAAATTAATTCTGAAAACAACGTTGAGGTAGAAATATATTTATGTATTAGTTTAGATTTTCTGCGCTTAGATATATGAGTTTCTGTTTAAACTTTTCTACATCCGAATATTTCCATTTTTGACGTCTGGATTTTTTGTCTATTTGGTTACTTAATTGAGCTGCTGATATCTTGTCACCGTTACATGAACTTTCCCTACTGACATCCTAACATGTAAGTTAGTAGCTCGTCTAATCAAATAATTATTGGTAGTTTAACCGGTGGGTTTTGCTCCGCGTAAATTCTGGTAAATCCATAGTTGTCGAAATCAGATTTGACTAGTATCCCGCGAAGGAATCGAGAAATGGCAAGGTATAAGGGCAGCTACTTACTAGGCCGGTTGTATCGATTTGAATTTTGACAAGGCACCTTTTCCATAGGTTATGATGGAGGGCCCTTTCACCCTTGCATAACTTTGTGGCCGGATTCCCTAGTCCAACCTCACATCCAAATTGGATTCTGAAAAGTACTGCGCGGTTAAAGGGCTTGACTCTGCATAATGGAACACGATGCAGCACATGACTATTTGTATTCGCTGTCCATAGTTCCACTTTTTAGATGCCTTGTTTGACAAATGCTCCATCCACACGTGACGCCTAACGTCAAATATGCATAGCAATGGTAGAAATATTTCCCAAGATAACGATTAATCTTCATAATTCATGTTCCCTCCCTTCCTTTCCTTAAACGTTTTATATTATTATAAGCATATTAAAATTTGATTAATCAAAATGTAAGTTTCCACCTCAATCGAACAATAAATAAGTATGTCGGAAGCCATATTATTTAACAGCTGTGAGAGACGGCGGCTAGATGGCGCTAGTGGAACGTGCACCGGATGCAGACAGTAAAATATTGTAACGTTTCCGCCAAGTGATCGCCTTTATAAGGAGTCGCGCGGTTGAGTCGGTACGCATTTCTATCGGATGCGTCGCGGTGCACGGATCACTGTCTTTCGACAGTCAGTTCAGCCCGGTTATTGGACGTGGAACGTTGTCAGACAATTAGTACTGTCCTTATTGCGGAGGGTGCGTGGAACCCTGTCTCTGACAGTCAGTACAGCTCTCACTGTCACGTTGCTATGCTAGTTATTTAATTAATTTGATTTCATTTCTAGATTAAATTAAAGTGACTATGTTCGACTGAAATAAATTTGTATGTTGCCATATCTGACTTTTACTTCTGATGTCTGCCTGGGGCCAAACCCGACATCAGAAGTGGGATTGTAACTCAGTCAGCCCATGTGGAGAAAACAGTGAAGCTAACGAGAAACAGTGTAGGGATAATGTGTGTGCTTCTGAACGCGATAGAAAAGACCGAAAATGGCGACTTCGACTAGAGCAATAGAACCGTAACTTTCTAGCCATTATACAGGCAATGCAAACGTCGTCTTTCAGCAATTCCGTGAGGTTTACAGGTTTCCACAAGCGGCAGTCAGTGTGGAGATTAACCAAGTGAACGGGATCACTTGTTTCCATTGTCATGGACAAGGACACTGCGCGTCTAACTTCCCTGAGCGGAGCAGCAGGAAGGCGAGCAACAGTACTGCGGTCAGCCAGGTCAAAGAATAGTGAGTGGATCTGTAGTAAGCGCACCAGCTGGAATTTTACGTCACTCCGGTGAGCAGTTTCCATTTTATTACTTGGGTCAATTGTATGGTAATAAGAGTTTACGTTAGTGTGACTTTGACCGGTTTGGTCACTGTTGAATTGATAAAATATTATTTGAAATTCTTTTACGTGTTTTACCTGTTAATTACTTGCGATACGAAATTTAGATTGGACGGGATGTTTTAGCGTTAGGCTTGACAGTTCAACGGTCTAGCGTCATATTTTCGCCAGTTTATAGCAAAGTTTTCCAAGATTATGGCACCATTATATGCCGTGATTGGCATCGGTAAGGTAGATTGGGATCCGATTTTCCGCTCACCACTGGCACACCATCACAAAATGTGCAGGAAAATATTCCGCTACCCTCAAAGAGTTTAGAAGCATTTTGTTTTTCTAAATTAACTGATGCTTTACTACCCCGGTTCCCGTGCACCACCACATCATTTCATGGTATTGATGCAGTTTGATTCTGATGACCCGAATTCTGACCGAGGGATGGTGTCGCCTCGATGACTGATGATCAGGCCATAAGTGACTCGCTACTGAGTCGGGCCTCCTCCAAGTTCACAGAGGGAAATTGGCCAACTGTGCCACGCTGGCAAGACGGGTTGGCACAGGATTTGATTCAAGTTTTCCTTCTTTTGCGGCTTGGTGATCTGCCTCTAGCGAAGATAATAATGGTGCTCTTAAATGTGGCGATTTATGAGTTTTGTGGTAACCTACGTTAATAAAGTTCCTTTTGAGTTAGTGTCCAGACGAACGCCTCAATCAGAAGCCTCAGTCACATGCTACGGGTGCGGTGAACCGGGCCACGTGGTCTACAGCTGCCACGATGACCGTTGTCACAAAGGAGCAGCCGGCGGCAGGGAGCAAGGAAGTCAACGTGAACTCCAAGAGTGTTCATGAAGTGATGGACTGGGGTGCTACAGGATCCAGTCGTGCCAATGGGCAGGTGGAGAGGGTCATGCGAACTTTGAAAATATCCTTACTATAATATAATGTAACTAATAATACCTGGCAGGATGAACTAGGCGAGATTTAGATTGCTCTTAATTGTACGCGGTCCAGAACCACAGGTTTTACGCCTATAGAACTGATGTTAGGGAAAGCCCGGATTAAACCTTTTGCAGTAGGTCCATTTGTTTTTTGCAATACATTTATGGGTCCATAAAAAAAAAAATCACTATTAGATAATGACCGTTATGAACTTAGACATTCTAACAGAATTTATAAAGTTGCCCATGAAAATTTAAGGGATGTGCCTAAAGGGCCAAATGGTTTTACGAGTTTACGAAAATTAAAGTAATGATAATGATAAACGAAACATGACGGCAGATAATGAATTCAGTATGCCTGTTGTGCCTTTATACAATAGTAATGTCACCACAGATTCGGAAAAAACTTTTACTGTAAGCTCTCGAGCATTGACTGTAGATGAATCAGAGGAAACACTTTCTGTAACCTTTCGCACCTTAAGTGCAAATAATTCTGAGGAAACTTTATCTCTTAGCTCTGCAACATTATGTGTAGATAATTCCGAAGCTGTAATAGAATCTTTGGAGAGGTCAATTAGTATGGTCTCTTCTGCTGTTGTGGGAGGCGATCTGTGATACGCTGAAGGGGTCTCGCCTGCTTTTGTGGATTGATGACCTAGTCCAGCATTCGTGGTTTATACTGAAGGGGTCGCAAGTATTGCGACCTAGTCCAGTTGTAGCTGTAGGAATCTCGCCTGCTTTAGTGGGCGACGATTCAGACCAGCATTTTTGAGTCCTTTTCTTTTAGATTAATGCACTCGAGGCCGAGTGATTTGTCAGAATGGCCGTGTCGGAAGCCATATTATTTAACAGCTGTGAGAGACGGCGGCTAGATGGCGCTAGTGGAACGTGCACCGGATGCAGACAGTAAAATATTGTAACGTTTCCGCCAAGTGATCGCCTTTATAAGGAGTCGCGCGGTTGAGTCGGTACGCATTTCTATCGGATGCGTCGCGGTGCACGGATCACTGTCTTTCGACAGTCAGTTCAGCCCGGTTATTGGACGTGGAACGTTGTCAGACAATTAGTACTGTCCTTATTGCGGAGGGTGCGTGGAACCCTGTCTCTGACAGTCAGTACAGCTCTCACTGTCACGTTGCTATGCTAGTTATTTAATTAATTTGATTTCATTTCTAGATTAAATTAAAGTGACTATGTTCGACTGAAATAAATTTGTATGTTGCCATATCTGACTTTTACTTCTGATGTCTGCCTGGGGCCAAACCCGACAAGTACAACAATTTATTTATTTTTATTTATTTATTTATTTATTTATTCAGTATACCAACAACGTATCACAATTAATATCATAGAACATAAAAAACATAATTTCTTCGTGCTCTGATGTGATGGCGTTACTTAAAGGTATACATAACTTTCAATTGTCGTGTGATTGCATATTATTCATTAATTCTACATAACAATATTGTGCAATTCTTAAATTTACAAAAAAAAATCTGTTTTTAGCAAATTGATTGAAATTTTTGTATTTATTAAATAACATATAAAAAAAAATTGAACGTAAGACCATTAAAAAAAAAGTTTATCGTAGTAAAAATAGTAAAAATTAATTTATAATCCATAGGTAAATAATAATAATATAATGCCGGGTCCCGGGGTACAAAAGACCTCCTCCTCATTGACATGGCTATTTGCCAACAAGTTCGGCGGTCCAAAAAACATATCTCTATGGCCTGGATTGATTACAAAAAGGCCTATGATTCGGTACCCCATTCATGGCTTATGAGAGTACTAGATTTGTATAAAGTTGATGCAAATCTATGCCTTTTCCTAAGCTCATGCATGAGGCAGTGGAGCACAGTTCTTTATCATCCGGGACACAGACATTTTTTTGAAGCGTCGGAACGAATATGGATAAAGCGTGGGATATTCCAAGGTGATAGCCTCAGTCCATTGTGGTTCTGCTTGGCATTGAATCCTTTAAGTATTTTACTAAATGATTCAATGCCCGGCTACCGACTTCACAGAGGGGGTAAGACCATATCACATCTCTTGTATATGGATGACCTCAAGTTGTACGCACCAAAACAATCTGACCTGATGGCACTACTAAAAGTTACAGAGACTTTTAGTTCCGCCATCAGTATGGAGTTTGGTGTTGACAAATGTGCGGTCATAAATGTACAAAAGGGTAGAGTTGTGAATTCGGAAAATTTACAACTCTCAGAAAATGTGATTCTTAGATCCCTCTGTGAATCGGATACCTACAAATATCTTGGTATGTCGGAGGCATTAGGAATTGCTGACAGTGATGTGAAACCGCAGCTCAAAACGCGTTTCTTGGGACGCCTGACAAAAGTGCTGAAAAGTCTTTTGTCTGGCGGAAACAAGGTTCGTGCATTTAACTGCTGGGTTATACCTGTGATTGCTTATTCTTTCGGCATACTAAGATGGACTCAATCAGAGCTGGACGCCTTGGACAGGATGGTCCGTCGACAATTGACAGCATTTCGAATGCATCATCCCCGCTCGTCCGTTATGAGGCTGTACATCCCCCGGAGGTGTGGCGGGCGCGGCTTTCTTAACGTCAAATCCCTACACAACCGGGAGGTCTGCAACCTCAGGGACTATTTTCTCAGGGTAGATGACGAGATGCATCGAGATGTTGTCAAGGTTGACTCTGGCCTTACCGCGCTATCCATGGCAAAACAGAACTGGCGCAGACCACAGGTTCTTAGTATTTCGGAACGCAAGGCTATATGGAAGGGTAAAGAGCTACACGGACGATTCTACTCTGCTCTGACAGGACCAGAGATAGATCAACTCGCTTCCGTCTCCTGGTTACGCTTCGGTAACCTCTTTGGGGAAACTGAAGGGTTTGTCTTTGCAATTATGGACGAAGTTGTCAAGACGAACAACTACCGGAAATACATCATTAAGGACGGGACAGTCGACATTTGTCGGGCATGTCACTGTCCCGGTGAATCCATCAGACATGTTGTTTCTGGTTGTTCTCGTCTTGCCAACGGGGAATACTTGCACAGGCATAACCAAGTAGCTGGGATAATCCATCAGCAACTTGCCCTTCGATTGTGGAATCGGAAGTACCATATTACCAATATAAACCTGAACCAGTTCTGAGTAATAACCATGTCACGCTCTACTGGGACCGATCTGTCGTCACTGATAGAACCATCATGGCTAATAAGCCTGACATCGTGGTAATAGATCGGTCGACGCGTCGTGCAATGCTTATCGATATCACTATTCCCCATGATGTCAACCTCGTGAAGGCTGAACATGAAAAGATCAGCAAGTACCTAGATCTATCTCACGAGGTTGGTGCCATGTGGAATATGGATTCGACAATCATTGTACCGATAGTTATATCAGTGCATGGACTGATGTCGAAGAGCTTTGACCAACACCTACAGAAGCTCTCGCTAGGCTCCTGGGTGAAGAGCCTGATCCAAAAGGCAGTACTTTTGGATACGGCACGTATTGTGAGGAGGTTCCTCACTCTGGATCCCTGACCACCGGTGGTATGGGCCTTCGGCTTCGCCATGGGTGGGATTTTTTCTATTTTGTATGTATTTTTTTTAAATAAATGTATTTTTTATTTAGTTTATTTTAAAAAATTAATTCTAAAATATGATTAATAAAGATATAATATGAATAATAATAATTGACCTAGGGTTATATTACATTGTATTACAATTGTGGGAAATAATAATTAATATCACTGTATCAGTTTATTCTTAAATGTATCTAATGAATCAGAAAAAATATCTACTGCAGTATTGTTATTCACAATTTTGTTGTACGAACTTTGCATCCTGTTAAGAGGGGCGGAACGTCCAAGATTTGTGCGACAAAGTTTTAGTGAAAAAGTGTCCAGCTGCTTGTTAGGTCTTATTAAGCTGTAACGAGGAACTCTCAGTCTCACTTCCCCGAGCAAAGTTGGAATAGATGTAATGCCATTGACAATTCTATAAAACATTAACATGTCCTGCACCTCGCGAACGTTGCCGTAAAGGAAGCAGGTTAAAATATCGTAGTCTGTCATAGTAATTCGCTCTATACGGGCAGTGACCGTCTTTGTACGCCAAGAAACGAGTAAAATTTCTTTGAATATTCTCTATTCGGTTTCTATGTATTTCATAATATGTGGTATTCATAATTTATGTAAATAGTTCTAAATATATCTATCACAGATACAACAAATAATTCAATACAAATAAATAAATCTACTCAGATTGACCAGCAATTGCAATGACGCGAAAGAATCATATATTAACCGTCGTAACAAGTTGTCAATAAAACGTAGATAGTTTGTCGATAGACAAAGGTTTATACCGAATAAAACCCATTTGTCTGGCCCGAGCAAAGAATATTGCAGTCAATACAATCTGTGACGGGGCACCTGACTGGCGAAGACAGGGGCACGGCTTGCCATTTATCAAAACCCCTCCTGTTGGCGTACCGTGGAATATAACAAACACTTCGGAGAGACCAATAGTGGAGTATTCGTTTAGACGGAATAGAATACTTGCTGTCACTATGTATCTAATTCTTCTATACTATAGCTTATTTTCTTATCATTTAGATCGAAAATGTATACCAACGACAAGTTACGATCCAAAGCCGAAAGAAAGTTTCATGGCCAGGCTACTGTTTGTAACCTTTCCATTTACTGTGAAAATACAAATAACTATGTTGAAGCGTTATTGCTTAAGTTTGTGGCAATCACTACTCGTATTAGCTTCCCATGGTGAAAGTCGGTTATTCTAGCGATGTCGGATTTATTACCCGCGAATGCCTGGGTACGCTTCGAGCTCGTATTAAAGACCCGTTTTATGGATTCTAAAGACGGAATTATATACAAGAAGTTGTCCTCTACTTCGCCATTTACATCATTTCAGCCCATGACCCACTACTGAGTCGGGCCTCCTCCAAGTTCATGGGGGGAAATTAGCCTACTGTACCACGCTGGCAAGACGGGGTGGCACAGGGTTTGTATCAAGATTTCCTTCTCTTGCGGCTAGGTTATCGGCGTTGTCATTTCCTTTTGGCAACTCTTACGTCAGGATGGAAAGGGTGGTGACACTATGTATTCTAAATCCGTCACCACACGGACGATCCGTCGACCAATCCGTCGCCATGTTAGCATACCTATTTTAAATGTGGCTTTCAAGCCACTAATAATGCATGTTTTATTTTATGGGATATCAATTAG
The DNA here is from genome assembly GCA_905475355.2 of Clostera curtula. Taxonomy (NCBI): domain Eukaryota; kingdom Metazoa; phylum Arthropoda; class Insecta; order Lepidoptera; family Notodontidae; genus Clostera; species Clostera curtula. Next base: position 444,597 of record FR997802.1, read on the forward strand.
TGTTCAATGTAATAAAATAACTTTATTCAACCGACTTCAAAAGGCGATTGACGGGTATTTTTTTTTTTTTTGCCGCATAACTCCGTGATTTAAAACGGAACGGAATCAATTTTTATCGAAATCGATTTTAAAACTCCTTATTTAAAACTCGACGTTTCGAATGCTTTGAAAGAAAGAAAGACCTGACCCAGTGACCTGCTTGGAATCCTTAAACCCTCATTAAATTCATCAAATCTCAAGCTCAACAGACATCTGCCAGAACTCTTGACACCGTGAGCGATTTCTGCATTCACATGATGTTATCAATAAAACAAATTTATAGGCGGTAGATTTCACTACTTTTGCAGACAACTATCATCTAGTCTCTCCTGTGTCCACGACTGCTGCAAAGAATTCTAAACGTGGCGATTTAAATAATAAAATCCGCGCGACACGTGTGCACGCTATAAATCCGTTGAAATGTATTATGCCGGCTCTACACTAACGCGTGACGTCGCGCCAAGAATTCACGCCGTGAATAAACGCCGTGATCCGCGTGTTTGCGACTATGACGGACGACGACGTGATTTCTAAAGCAAATCCTTTAACGCGTGCCAAAAAAAAACCGACACTGATCGGGGAAAGGTGCGAAGCGCGAACGAGAAGGCGTGAACAACATCTACACTCGTTATTCGCAGTTGTCGCGGGCTATCGCGGCAGTTCGCGGCGCGAGTGTAGAGCCGGCTTAATAATGGCGAAAACCTAACACATCATTAATCGGTTTAGTTGTTTAGCAGAAAACTTAACATAAAATAATGAACAAAGTTTTGTAAAACGTAATTTTTTTTATTATTTCAATGACTTTATTATTCGAATCATTTACAAAGCATACGTTTATTTGCACAAAAATACGACAATATTTAACAAACAATGTAAACCCACTTCAAAATAAGCAATAAAAAGCGAAAAAGAAACAAGTCAATTTTCAAGTCGTTGCCCACTTCAATTAACACCAACGTTACGTAGGATATAAGTATGCTTAGGACACTGACATCAAATAGTTGTTTACGTTTCTCTTTTGAATTAGGTTCACATTACTTTGTATAAAGTTTTTATAAAAACTAAAATGGTAGTTTTGTCTGCACTACTTTCCCACACAAGCGACACTAGTTAACTATTTACTGTTTATTTGTCGAGGTCTTTGTAACTTGAATTGACGGAATAGGGGATGAAAGTGAAACTTAATTTAACACAGTCGAATTCCCGTAAACAAGTCTGCGGAAGGAAGCGGGTATTCATTTTCGAGTCAAGGATAATTTTATCCTGATCAAACTATTTTTCTTCCAACAACTCACTTCGGAATACAAATTCAGTGACCCCAGCATAAATAATACAAACACAAAAAAGTTCCACCATTTCTATGTTGTTCCTCATAATATCGGTTGAACAATGAAAGCAAATGATTCCCGAGGGAAATTTGCTGTATTGTCTCGAACAACATTTAATGGATGTAATATTTGTGGAGATTGGCAAACTGCGAGGATCTGGAAAAGGTAGGACCATCGATACGGATTGTGATCAATGATGCATAATATTATCACGGGAACAATGCCTTTTTATGTTATACACAGAGCAAATAGAGATGGAGAGTGAGTTTATTGGTGAATGTTTACCGCAGGGTTTTTAAAAATTAGATTCTGCAATGGAAGCGTTTCTCAAGCGTTTCATTTTTTACTCTATTCTAGTGCTAGATGTAGACCTGTCTTAGTTATTAGTTTAGAGGACAACCAAAGGATTCAGAATCTGGGTCCCACGGCTGAACACGGTTTCCTGCAGGTTGATGGAGTAAAATAAAACTACTTTTTAACGACTCATCAGGGTCTCGGCAGAAATAACCTTAAATTTCTATCGTGAATCAGACTCGTATTAAAATATTAAGTATTCTCTTATTTTGCACGCCTTACATGTTAACTTGATACGATACCCTAGGGATGGAAAAAAATGCTGTTACAAACGCCTATCACGGCTACGTCACGGTAATATTATACGTGTCCGCTACCACAAGGACCGCACACTAGGCGCTACCTTTGAGGTATTCCAAAATGCCATGGAACGTCAGTCCTTCATTCCGGCCACAGAAATACGCCAGCCATTCAAACTCTATTTAGAAGTTAGTCCATTGTCCACGCACTAATGTGGCTCCTATCTGTACTATCGTAATAACATTAAACTACCGTTTCCCACACTAGCAGTAGCAAATTAAAAGGGGAAACTGCCAGCTCGGGTACAAATACTTCAAACTCAAGTTACGTGTGCTTTGACTAAGTTGCGGCAACGCTATTAGCATACGACTCTGTTAGTCCGAGCTTTGTTATTAAGTTTTCCCCGGCATGTCAATTTGGTTCTCAGAAACTTATACATAGCTAAGTACGTAACTAACAACTTGAAGTTGCTGTTTAGTCGGGGAGTCGCATGTAGCTAGTGAGGATAATCTTGAATTGAAGCTTACAGATATTCTACCTCTCTCTGGTCCTTTTGAAATGTACAGCAACCTCCTGGGTACATGGAGACATACAGTACATCCTCATGGCTGCAACAAAAAATTGGTAGTCAAAGTCATAATCTTACTAATATTATAAACGTGAAAGTTTGTAAGCATGGATGGATGGATGGATGGATAGATGGATGGATGGATGGATGGATGGATGGATGTTTGTTACTCTTTCACGTAAAAACTACTGAATGGATTTTAATGAAACTTTACAATAATATAGCTCATACATCAGAATAACACATAGGCTACAAGTTATAAAGATATTATGTGAATTACAACAATATAAACAAGTCGAATTCAAAATTTCTAAATGTCAAATTTTCGACCATATTAAACTATAGACAACTAACGTTTCGCTGGCAGTTGCGTTTTGTTAAAGTAGGTTTTATACGGATGGGATAAAAATCTCAGATATCCTATGTCCAACTTTCCTTTTGTTTTAAATATATATATTGCGGAACAACGTTCGCCGGGTCAGCTAGTACGAGTATAAATACTAAAAATCGAAGAAATAATAGAATAAGATACTCTTTACTTTACTACCTTAAAAAAAGAACAACAAATCACTATTACTACATAGTATAAAACAAAGTTGCTGTCGTCGGTCCGTCCCTATGTATACTTAAATCTTTAAAACTACGCAAAGGATTTTGACGCGGTTTGTTTTAATAGATAGAGTGATTCAAGACGAAGGTTTATATATGTATAATACATGCATAATTGCACCCGAGCGAAGCCGGGGCGGGTAGATAGTATAAGATAAAACAAATAAATTAAACAGAGAGTAGGGCAATTGGCAGCCTTATTGCTAAAAGCAATCTATTTCAGGCACTCATATTATATTATTAAGAAATTAAATATTTCTATCAATGAAAGGTCGTAAATTGTTAAAAGATCTTCTTCAGTGATAAGTGAGCGGGACATCAAATTGGACAAAGCGTCAGAAATTCAACGGAGGGGTGCGCACTCGCCAAAGTACAAAAGTAATCTTTTCGTCTTAACATTTAGGACCCTTAATTACCAAAATCACTTTGCGTTACAAAATGTAATCCACGGTTTTGAATTTTAATGTTTCTCCCATCTTCGTAAGTAGGTCGTAACACAAAATAAAATTGAGAAAGGTTTATTGTATAGGATTTTGGTTGTCGATATAATATGTAGTATTCGTCTGATTATGGATTCAGAATACCCGTTCCACCCGGAGAATGTGCTACTAAAGGAAACAGGCAAGAACATTTGTTATAAAACTATGCGCCGACGCGTATAGCTTGGCTTGTAAATTTACTAAGCATACATTTTTTCTTATTTGAATAGAAACAACACACGTATTACTTACTTTATACGTAAATCTACCCCGAAAGCAAATACTCTACAACCCCTCGTTTAAAACATGACTAGGTTCGGATTTCTCAAGAGATCTTCCGCGCCGGTGAAACTGAAATCGTAGCCCTCTCAAAGGAGGCATCTTCCCTTACCTATCCATTACAGCGGTATTGTTTGACAGAATTTAATCTCCCTTGATAACGCGAAAACATTATAATTGTCCGAGCCGCATTTAGTTCGGTGCAGATCCAAAATTATAATTAAGTTAAATTATAATTTATTTAACCAGAATCTTATTTCACTTGGACAAATAATATTATAGTGATAAATATAGAATACATAGTGTCCCCACCCCATTCCATCCTGAAGATGGCATAAGAGTCGACCGAAAAAAGGAAAACTTGATACGAAACCCTGTAAACCCGTCTGGCACCAGCGTGGCACAGTATGCCAATTACCCTCCATGCAATTCGAGAAGACCGCCTCGGCAGCGGGTAAACTATACGGTGAGTACTAGTACTAGTCAGAATACTAAACCATAGCAATAACATTTCTAACTTTACTCACCTCAGCCCATTATGACCCACTGCTATGTCGACCTTTCTTTGGTCGCGTGTTAATTTACTAATGTAAGTTAACTAGTACAATAACAATTAACATGGAGCAGATAATAAAAACTACTATCCTTATTTGCTGACAAAAAATGCGAATATCTTGACAAAGCGAAGATGTGACTTTAAAATGTTAATGTATGAACACTAACTTAACATACGCTCCCATATTTCCTAAAATATCTAGTTGAAAAATAAAACTAACAATGCAGCGCCGAGCAGTAATAATTTTAAATGTTGCATTGAGTACAATGTTGCTAATAAGAATTAAATTCAAAAGTTACTTTTTAAATTCTTAGCAACTTTAATGAAATCACAACGTCATTAGCTACTTTTGCTACAAACTTAGAAGCGCACTGAAAGTAGGACGGGCTAGCCTGACAAGGCGGTGACCCCGCACCATTTGCGATAAAGTGCACTTTGAAACTTCTTTGCCGCATCCGTAGAGCGCGATGTTCATCACCCTTCAAACTACCAAAATTGAACCAACTCACATTTAGCTAGAAACATTACTTCAGTTCTTCAGCGCAACAGCGCAGCGATGTTATAACAAACCCCTAGAAATCGATTCCATAAATTCTTCTTCTTCTTTCGTAGTTTCAAACAGAATTATGATAATGCCAATTTGAAATTGGAAAAAGCACGTGTGCCCTAATCGAAACAAAATATGTATCACAAAATTTTAAAATTGGAAAAATAAGACACCACGGGACAGTTCTGATAGGGGAAAGCATTCGACTAAACGTCAGACTCAGGTTGGCATCAGTATTTTTATCTATAATGGACGTCAATTACTTATGTCAGATAACGAAATTGTATTGAAAATTGTACAAAGGCGGGCAGCCGCTTTTTTAAAAAAGATGCGAATAATTTAACGGGAAACTTTCAGACGGCTATTAAAACTTTTTCAAGAGAAAAGTTCGTCAGTTATTCAAGACATTAAGTTTGAATGAAAAAACGTAACAATAGTCTTTTATCAGGGACTCATCAACGATTGTGGATTATTATGGATGATTCATCGTGATGCATTACAATACAAATACTTACCCACAAATTGCCCACTATTGGGTCTCTATGATGTCGGGCCTCCTCTAGTTACATGGAGAGTAATTGTCCTAGTGTGCAACGCTTGCCGCCTGGCGACCCGTTTGGGTTGGCACGGTTTGGTTTCAAATTTTCTTTCTCTTGTGGCTTGGTTTTCGGCCTTGCCACTTCCTTTTGTCGGCTCTTGCGACACCCTCAGAATGGCTGATGACTCTATGTACTCCAAATGCGTCAGAAATGTCTTCTCTTAATTACGCGCCACATCTCTCTTTTCCCCAAAATCTATACAAATAAATAAAATTAGAGTGTCTGTTTGTAATAATAAAATAACCACGTTTTACTAAATGCATTAGTATGTATACTTAGTACATACAACAAAATAACATTTTTCTAAATTTTTGTCTGTCTGTCTGTTTGTTCCGGCTAATCTTTGGAATGGCTAGACCAATTTTGACGGGACTTTCACTGATAGGTAGCTGGTGATATAAGGAGTAACTTAGGCTACTTTCTTTTGACTAGCTTCGCCCCGCGGCGTCACCCGCGAGGAACATCGCACCCGTGCGAAGCCGCTAGTAATAAATATAAGAATGTACTTATCACGTGATTGCAATATTTATAAATTGCAAGAAATATTTTAAAAATTAGATGTAAAAAATCTATATTAAATCCATCAATTTATTTTATTGCAGAATTCTGATCTGTCACAATACAGCCCAACCTCACAGTCTGGCCCTTACATATACAAACCTCTATGAAACTCAATCATCATATACTTTCAAACACGCACAAAGAACATATAGGCTTTAAAAATTATACCGATTTCAGTAATTAGCTTGCTTCGCGTAGTTGTACTCTGCACAATCCTCTAGTCACAATGTGTCTAGCTTGACCCGCTCTAATCTAGGGGGGTTAGCATTGTGCCATAATTAGCAGTTACGTCGCCCATTAGAGGGCCCCGAGATTCCCCCCGAAGTCCCACTTTAGTGTAATAGGCCCCAAAGCGACAACTCAAGTCAACTTGCCCTGGGGAACTAATTACAAGGAAATCTCAGTTGAGCATGCGTTTATGATCGCACATGATCTATATTTAACCTATGTAGATAGATCCTTGTCACAGAAAGCAACAAGATGGATAATAGTAACATGAATATCATGATGCCCGTTTTGGCGTTAATCCGTATCACTTATGAGCGAAGTGCTGTATTTTGCTGTTAATAATATCTTGTTCCTTTCCGATTCCCAATATAATGGGGCTCGGTTTTAATACAGTTTGATCTTGAACTATCTGTATATATATTCGGAGCGGGTCCCCTGACCTCTGAGACCCACTTAGTCTCTGGAGTCTAACGGTATTCACAATGGTTAGACCAGCTGTCAGATTTCACGCTACCGACTTCGTGCATCGACAAATATTATGTCACATAATGGACACCCCTCCAACAACCAGCAGGGCCAGATGTGCTTAACCTGCAGATGCATTATTATATGCGTTATACCCGAAATAGATAATATACGAACGATTTTCAGGATAGTGCTGAAATAGCTCCCACAATGGTTGCTGGGAAGCTATCCTGTCATTATTTGTAACCGCCAGAAGTGTTCGATAACAAACCTTTAAAATGCTCCTCTAATTGCGGTAGCTCTATGGAAATACACAAATAGCATCCAATTCGGAACATGAATTAGCACAGAAACTCGTATGTAGTATTACATTTGACCTACACAATTTATTAACTTCCATAATAAACTAACTACCTGTATCCCATGGGCTGTTTACAAGCAATTAACAGAGTCTGGTTTACGAGGCAAACCAGAGCACGTCAGTAATTACGATCACTATCACTATTATGTATTTACAACACAAAGCTAAATATAGCCAATAAGTACTTGCAACACTTTCATTTTTGAATCCAGAAATAGCTTATATACAAATTAGACATTTAGAGGATCTCGAAGATTTCAAACGTCGTACAATTTCAGTATGCAAATATTTTTATCCGGATAAATTGGCCAAAATTCCCCCATCATCAAAATAAGTTATGTAAATGTTTATACAAATGGAGACAGCGAGAATATATTTTGATTAAATTGTTCCTATTGGCATATAGTTTTAACATTGATAAGTAAGGGTATGAATTATGTAGTTATACCACTACTATTACTTCTCAGCCCATTAATGACCCACTGCCGAGTCGGGCCTCCTCCAACTACATGGAGGGCAACTAGCCCACTGGGCCCCGTCTAGGTTTAGGTTATAGATTAACATTAATACAAGAATACCAGTAGGAGAAAAATGTCTTGAAGATTATTGATAAAATTTATTGAACCATTATTGTCCGGACTAACTAATATTTCGTATTTATGTAACAATCAAGGATATTATATCCTTATAAGTTGTGGCCGCTTTCAATAACCTACCAACCAAATTAATACCCTGTTCATCACAGATACAACATATAGTTACGTGACAATAATTTGTACACAGATATTAAACCATTAACACCATCAGATAAGATCTTCATATATCATCACTATCACTATCACTTCACTATCACTACATAGTATAAAACAAAGTCGCTGTCGTCTGTCCGTCCCTATGTATGCTTAAATCTTTAAAACTACGCAACGGATTTTGAAGCGGTTTTTTCAATAGATAGCGTCATGCAAGAGGAAGGTTTATATGCATAATACATCCATTATATATTAGTGAAACACTGATAAATTTAGAGGTTCATCATTGTACCCGTGCGAAGCCAGAGCGGGTCGCTAGTTTGTAATAAAATGTAAACCTATCTTGTACGCAGCCCAAACGAGCCTAGGGGAAATTTTGATAATATATTTTATGACGTAACTTCAATAGAGTTGCAAAGAAACTGACTGGAAAATTGACTATTCAGCGGTTCAAGTTTGGCACGTATTCAACTGGGGGATCGGGTAATTCTACCCTATGTACTCACTTAAAAGTTATATCCGATTCCGTAACCACTGACCGAAATCCTTTTACCTTAACAGTATTTTAACACCTGACGTAATAGAGGGGGATTTTGATTTAGTTTTAGTTAGAAAAGCGTCTCACTTTTCGAAATACAACTAAATCTAAACAGTCATTTTACACCTAATACATCCTAATATTTTCGAGTCGGTTGATTTTTTTCATTCAAACCTTTAATAACATAGAAGTTTTCCTTACTACTGTAGTAAAAGCCATATTACTAGTACGCAAACTGTCCCTGAGATATTTAACAGTCTCTATGGAAGCTAGAATTCTACAACTTAGTTAACAGTCTGTCGTGGCGATATAGTTTGCGACTGCAACTAGGTCGATACTGATGGAGAAGTTACTCCACGCCTAACTGACCGAAAGCTACATTTAATAACTTTGGGTAAAACTAAGTTAGTTGCATTCTCCTACGTGCAATCACTCTACTCAAGCACTACGGAACAGGACTATTGAACGTATCGATTGTATATCATCACACTACTTCCTAAGGCGGCCTGCTCTTGGTTGTAATTGAACAATATACAAGTATAGGTCGACAACGGCACGAAATGCATCAAACCTAGACTATTAACATTCACCTACCATTTCATCTACCTTAATGAGCCTATACAAACATAGTAGCAGATTCATACTATTTATACTTCAACAAGTCCGGACACAATACAAAATAGCATTCGGAGTTTCGAAAGAATGAAAATTGCTCACCCCAAACAAAGTGTAGATTAATGAAATTTTTGAACAATCTTAATTGGAAAAGTTATTATAAGCCTTCTCAAGCTGAAACCTTCGAAAGAGTAAAAACTTTATAATGAAATATTACAGCACTTGATGAAAATAAGAACCAAATATCGCCAAGGTGATTGATTTATCGCTTTGTTGGTAAGAAGCGCTTGGGCCACTTCCACTGTTTGAATAACTTGTATTTAATTAGTTTTTGGTGCTTTTATCGTGGTGCTGATAATTGAGTTTATGAACCTTCGCACACCTGAAATTCGGATATAAATTCCGAAACTAGCAATTCCCAGCCAATAGCGATGATTCTACAAAAAAAGGAAGCCATCGCTAGCTTACAAGGCTGTATTTATCTACGGGGCATATATTCGATGTTTACTCAAAGGCATACTTAAAATAATTTCCTTGAAATGAAATGTGGCAGAACTTGAAGACATTTCGACAACAAAAATGTATAGAGCTCTAGAGATTTCAGTACAGTTCGTGATATGTATAGTTGACAAATGGAGAACCTAATGATCCCCCGAATATACAAGGAATACGTGTGCAAACTGGATAAGCATGGGAGAGAGGTCCTTTGGGAACAACATCGTTACAATGTAAGTGAAATAGTTCCCGTAACTATTCCTGAAACATGTTTATGAGACGACTTAAGGGGTATTTTCAAAGCCCACCATATAATAGTTATATTCGCGTGTCCGAAATTCCGTACTGGTCGGCATTTCGGCCAGCATTATTCAGAAGGTTTCACGTTTCTTTTCGTCCAGCAGATTTACACTGCATTGATTTTTTCCCGAACATTAGGTCTTTTTGCATTAGATGCCTGTGTAATTGTTAATGATTTAGAGTTTGGCTGCCGTGTTTGTCTATGGGTTGGAAGTCCCGCCTTTGGATCCCGGGTGCCTGGTTCGATTACGGGGTCTGGCAAGTGTCTTTGTGTAAACCAGAGCCACTTGCGATTTGTGTTTTTGAATTAGATGTTTGTATGCAGCCCCTGCGATACAGCTTATATGTACATAGAGAATGGGTTCCGTTTCTAAACAAAAAAGCACAAAAATAATGTGTACAAATGAACACCAACCTATTATATCCTGAGAGTGTCGTAAAAGGCGTCTAAGGAAAGTAAGAATGCGAAATTCTAGCTTCATGGAGAGGCAGAGGTAGACTCTGCCTCTTCCAACTGTCCATTAAATTGGACTCTGCAATTAGTAATGTTTGATTATGCTATTCTGCATTTATTTAATAAAATGTCAAACAAATATACAAGATGATGGCAAGCGCCACCGTGAAATTTATCAAATTATTCTTTTGCTTTAATTTATTTAATAAACCAAACACACATAGTTCAACAAATAGCCTTTGCATTCAGTTAAAAGGTACCTAGCCGCAACACAAACCATTCTGCAACAGCATATACAGGATGTAACGAAAACCCTAAAGCCATTTAACCTTATAGCCTATAGCCAGCCGAAGTGAAGGTATACGAGTAGTCTATCAAAGGAAGGAGATTTGAGTTTATAATAGTTTTTACTTTGTAGTATGAGGGAGCAATCGACGTATTAGTGACTCCTGTATTGTAGTAAAATTCTTTTCCAGTTAAACGAACCAACTAATGATCATTATTATAAAAAAATGTACTATTATGTTTCTTCGGTTCTTTATTTAGTTTTATTGTACACAATGAGCATAGAGCAGAAATATACATCGGTGATTTCATGTACAAAGGCGAGCTTAACTCATACATGAGTTTTCTAACAGCAAACCCGAGTGATAGAGAGATGTTATCGAGGATAGTAAAAATATGTATACAAATTTACAATTGAAATATAGAAAGGATTTATACAATATGTATAAAAATAACCATACTATTGTTCTTTGCGTTTATTTTGTCTAAAACTTTGCACACAGTATCTTTATCAGCAGTACTATCGGTCGTTTCGTTACGGCTACAGGTATTTTGTTACACCATGTATAGAGAATGACAGCAATGAGAGCCTCCGAACCGCACTAACGGGGGCGATTGGCAATGATCCAAATGCACGCTTCAGGGTTAGAAATTAAGCGCCTATCACGCGGTTGATGCGGAGATCAATTAAATGGATCTACTCTTGGAGTATTCGGGCATTTTATCTATTGCGACGTTTGTGATTTATAAACGGGGCTGGTATTATGCATTTACCTAGTAAAAACAACAAACGATTACTGACCTACTATTTTTTTTTTACTTGAAGAAAACTTGAATGCCTTTGGAAATGCCCTGTCGGGCACCGGCTCTCGCATACACACGGTGATACACAGTAAAACTGCTTAGCGGTTAGGTTAGGGTGGTAGCTAGTCGGGCGGACCATTAGATCCTATCACCAAGCGTGCTGGGTGTTGTTGACTTTTACAACACGCGTTATTTCCCAGCGTGCGGTAGGGAAGCTTTATATTAGACTACTACTATTCAGCCCATAAATGACCCACTCCTGAGTCGGGCCTCGTCCAACTACAGCCCAGGGAGGGAGCCTACTGTCACAGAGTATACTGTGCCACGCTGGCCAGACGGACTGGCACAGGTTAATCCATCCACGTTCATACTGAAACTATCACTACTAGTACCTACTTATAGAATAACTTATACTTTATAGAATTACATGTGTCAGCTCCCAATACAATAGATTTATCAGAGGCCACAAATGACCAGTACAGATGACGAAGATAACCACAGACAATCCCCGATCCGATCCCAGAGGATCCTTCGATCGGGAATGCCAACCGCCCGCGCCCCATGAATTATGCAACACTCTCCAACCGTTGATTCAGACAGGTATCTCTATTTTCCAATACCCGAACTACGAAGGTATTTACTTGCTTATTTTTATAAACAAGATAAATAGGAATTGCTTAAATATGATTGTTGTATTTTTTTTTGTCTTTTTATAAACCACTAATCCTGAGCTTATATATTATGTAACCTTGTAGCGCATTGGACCTGCAGGTCAGGCAACGTCTGGCTCTGCTGAATGTTAGATAGGTCTCCATGTCCTTCACCTTGAGTTCCATGCGGTGGCCGATTTAGAATACATAGTGTCACCACCCCATTTTATCCAGAGGGTGTCGTAAGAGCCGACAAAAGGAAATGACATGGCCGCAATCCTAGCCGCAAGAGTAGGGAACCTTGATAATTGATAAAACCCTGTGCCAAGACTTCTGGGCAGAGTGGCACCGTAGTAGGCTAATTACCCCACATGTAACTGGAGGAAGTCTGACTCAGCAGTGGGCCATGAATGGGCTGAGCACTAGTAGTAATAGTATGTACTTTTATCAAAAACATATTCATTACTCAGTAAAAAGACTCAACCTATTCCTTTACAAATTGAAACACTTTTATTCAATAGCTTTCGGTTTTCGCCATTTTATCTCCACGTTCTCAGTACATTGAACGAATATAAATCATAAGATATACCGCAAAGTATTCCGTACCGAGGCTATACTTGAAGCCGTATTTCATACGCGTCCTGAACAAGGTATGAAATATTGAACTAGACTTATTTTTACTTCCAAATGATCTTGTCAATGACAAATCCAGGGATTGGTACAGTTCAAAAAGACGATACAATACTTTTCAGTAAATCGTTGAACTCGCTTGTAAAGAGTCGTTTTGGAAATTGGTACCTAATGTTTATCACGAAGTTTCCTTTTGGTTTATTTGTAATAGAAAGAATAAATCTCAATTATTTTATTTTTTTTTGTTCAATTGTTTTCGATTTAATATAATACGCAGAACAGCATTTACCATATTTTTTATCGTAAATCGTTTTATTTGTTAAGACTGTCCAATTTTGTACCATGCATATTTTTCTATGTATTTCAAAAGGCAGGCATAATAAACACTTTGCATTACACGACTGCTACAAGAAGAGTTTACGTCGCTCTGGTGATAGTTGGAACATGGTTCAATAGAAATGTGAAAATATAATAGAACAAGTATTTTTTTTCTATTTGACAGCTGTCAGTTGATAACGGTTGTGCCTACAGATGAAAATTATTACTTTTAACCCGCTCCCTGGGCAACTTCATTCCCTGGCCTACTTTCCGAGTATGAGTAATAATAGTTATTTGTTATACAAGAGTGCAAAGTTGCTTTTTAACCGCGTGTTCAATTTTGATGACCGAGCAAGCGAAGGCGAATCCTGAACGTTAGCGAGGGAATCAAAAGAGCACGAGGTGAAAAATCTTTGCACTCGAGTGCAACACGTAACTTTTCATTCCACCTCAGCGAGGAAATGACTAAATGCAAAAAAAAAACGTTTACAATCACAAGATAGGTACACTGTTATTTCAGTTTAGGTATTAATTACTACATTATGACAGGTAAGTATTACAGAATAATCTTTACTTTATTCTCTAGCGAATAAAAACGGCTTTTGCACTCAGATATCGAAGAGCAAAAATACTTTATTCTCTAGTGAATAAAAACGGCTTTTGCACTCAGATATCGAAGAGCAAAAATACTCTTTCCGAGATGGGGGGGATGAAAAAAATATAGTTACAGTAATCTATTAAATACGGTGTTTTGCGCATTTATTTTCTATATAAAGCTGGTATTGTTATATATAACTTAATTAGATGTACGGTTAATATTTCGTACGCATGACTATCGAAACTATTAATGATTTCATTAAGAAAGAAACTCTTCGTTCATATTTTAGGCCTGAAATATCTTTCACGTAACATTTATTGGAGTTAATAACCGCCGATCCTTGAATATTAAGCAAACAGAGCCCTTGTCGCGCCTGTCTGTCTGTATGACTGCGATAAACACAACATATTTTCACCTATGAATGTATATTACCTATGTTAAGGTGGTATACAGATTGGTTGAAACATGACCCAGCTCTAAGTCTGAAGGCGTCGGCAGTAGTAGCTATAGATTACATAAATTTGAAGTTTGGTTACAAATTAGTTGAAAACAACTTGAACAACATTTCCGAAATACTTAAGCTAATTTAAATGTTGTTAAGTAGCTAATAAGGTTATAATCGGCTTACTTGTTTCCATAGCTACAAACAGAAATTGAGAAAGTTCCTCCTACCTTTCGTTTCCTGTAGATAAGCGTTGCTATTGATATTTATTCTGTGGTTTACGCTTTGAAGTTGCGAACTTATAAATAAAATTTAACAGTCTATGGAATCCCGGAAGGTGTGGTCCTGGATTTAGAATACATGGCGTCACCACCTAATTCCATCTGCATGGTTTCGTAAGGACTGACTAAAGGCAGAAAGCCGCAACAGTAGGAAAACTTGACATGATAGTCTGTGCCAACCCGGCTGGTTAGCAGGCCTCAGTGAGCTAAATTCCTTCGGTGAGAGGCGCGACTCGCCAGTGGGTCTGTTGGGTGTGAGATGGGGGTAAAAACAAACTTGTAATTCGCGAACTCCTCGTAGCGTATTTAAAGTTTAAGGTGTGTAAATACACTACAGATGTGTGTGTTGTTGTACCGTGTACCTCCAGCTATTGTGTAATCTGAGCAGGAGATAGTGTCATAAAACATGTATGGAACAAGCTGCGTGGCTCGCGGGCCACATCCGCTTACATCGGCACCCCATCTTTTATGCACGCGGCTATACAATTTTGCTATCACGTTATTTACTAGGAGTACCGACCCGCGATATCATTTCCCCGAAATATCTTGGACGCGCCTTAATTCTGCTCACATTTCTTAAAAAAATACCTAGAAATCATTGTCTACGACATCCACATGTGTATTCCAAATCCGTCTCCACACCGTATTTTATAATGCTTGTAAATTCGTTACAACGCAAAACTGTGGGACCGATTTTATTTTTTTTCAAATTCAAATTCAAAACTCTTTTCATCAAGTTGGCTCATTAGAGCTGTTTTGACAAGTCAAACAACAAAATTGCAATTGGTTCGGAATGCAGTTCTACAGAGAAGAGCCGGCAAGAAACTCTGTAGTTGCTCTTTTTAGATCGCCATTTTTAGGTACAAGGCCGTGATAAGACAGTTTGTGAGAGCAAACGCGCGCAATAGTCGCAAAGGGCCAAACATCAGCCAGATCTAATTAATAATACTAACCTTCTAACGCCCGAGCCAACCGACCCCCAGCAACGGCACCTGTTCACAAGTATGACGCATGCGGCAGCCATCGCTCTCCTCAACCATATTGCAGGGAAGAGAACGACCCGTCGCACGACGCCACCACCTTTCGAATGCCATTCATTATTTTATCCATGACTTACACGACGCGCGATTTGTCTCTGCTCTGTCACTGCTCTGATATGCACTGATTCAAAGTCCACGCGGGGGCAGATATACGCGGGCAAAACAAAATCATACCAATATTATGAACGTGAAAGTTTGTAAGAATGAATGTTTGTTACTCTTCCACGCAAAAACTACTGAATGGATTTTGTTGACGCTTTACAATAATATAGCTTGTACATTAGAATAACACATAGGCTATAATTTAAAAAGATATGTCTACCTATATCAGATTTTGTATTTTTTTGTTATACCCGTGCGAAGCTGGGGCGGGCCGCTAGTCTATTATGACGTGGTTTAAGTATAGCGTGAGATGCAATTTTACGAAATGAGTTATAATAATTGTGTAATTTATTTTCTTTATCCGGTACCTCTGTATACGCAATTAGTCTCTCTGCGCCGTCGGGCGTCGTGCGGAAATGAGTTCTTAAACCAACATTTAAGGCCTTAAAGGCTTCGGCGTAGTGGGTCATCCCAAGATCAATTCATCATTACCTATTGCAAATTTTCGAGCCACGAAGAGCTCCAGGCATTATATGTTCCCCAGTCTGTCTGTGGTATCATAGCACCTGAATGGACGGACCGATTTTGATGCAATTTTTGTTTATAATTCGCATGTTTGAATGGGTGAAGTGTATGAAGTGGCAGTGGGCTGGTCATGTCCGTAGAAGAACAGACACACGCTGAGGTAGACGAGTTCTTGAGTGGAGACGGTGAGTCGGCAAGCGTAGTGCAGGAAGCCCCTTCAGGCACCTCCGGGGGAGGCCTATGTCCTCCAAGGAAATGGTGATGATGATGATTAAATCCACTACTGCTACTGCTCAGCCCAAACATGACCCACTGCTGCGTCGGGCCTCCTCCAATTATATGAAACTAGCCAACGGTTTTGTCAAGAATCAAGTTTTCCTTCTCTTGCGGCTAGGTTTTCGGTTTAGTCATTTCCTATTGTCGGCACTTACGGCACTCCCAGGATGGATTGGGGTGGTGACACTATGTATTCTAAATCCGTCACCACGGAAAACAACGAAACAATAAAAGTTGCATTAGCGTTGTATCTGTGTAGAAAACTTGGGTGAATTCATAGACGTATAAAAAAAGGCGGACAGAGTCTCGCTAACTAAAAACTGTGACATCATAGTCGGCCAGATCAGGTATATGTACAGGCCAACACGCACACTTTCACACATTAGTCGGCCATTACGCGCGTGATCATCGGTGCTTAAAGACGCAATATGAGGCAAAAAAATAAAAACTATAAATCATGTCTTGCGTGATAAAATGGTGTAAAAACCGTAGTGACCGAAAGAAAAACAATCCAGGAATCACGTTTCATACGTAAATGAATAATTCAATCACTTATTTCCAGATTATATACATTAAAATCAATTTGTATTTGCTAAAACAAAACAATTAATTTTAAGTTCAGTGTTGCCAATATTCACGTGTGCAAATTAACCGAAATGTGGGCAATTTTTCGTTTATTATAAAAATCAATATATTATTATGGTTAATTATTTAATAGTTACTACTGGGTATTTTATTTTCCTTTTGCTTGATTTTCTAAGGAACATTAAGTATGGAGAAATGATTAAATTCAAATAATTAGAAAATGTACTGGGGAAAACGATTGGATTCCAAACAAATACAGTGTCGTTTGCAGTATACATTTTGATACGAATGACTTTTATACAACTAAAGGAGGACTCCGGCGTGTTGTTACTTATGCAGTACCTCAAACGGTAAATTAGCAATCTAACAAGACGTGGTTTTTATATAAAAAAAGAAACATAAGTTAATATACCTAAAAACCAGAGGAGGCCTACATTTACCATCGAAAGATATATTCGATATTTGTTGTATTTGCGAAATGGTCATACGAAAAATTATAAAAGAAAGCATAACATTGTACAACGAAAGGCAACATAAATATATTATCACAAAAATTCAAGAAAAATGTGTAGGTAATGAAAGCGTTTTTTTAACTTGGAATATGAAAATACTTTCGCCGGAATAGAACACAAAATAAGTCTTATTAAATATATAGCGGAAAAATATCTAACGATTCGGTTTCACCACATCTCGAAATTAGAAGAAATTTCAAGAACGTCTCAAAGTAAAAGACATTATTCTAAAAAAAAACTCAGCATTTGGGATTCTAAATTAAATGAAATAGGACCGCAAATTATTTAAAAAAGAATAACAAGTTCTCTGATTTTCTTGCCAATTCTTCTCAGCAGTGGTCGCGTTCCGAACTGGTGGTAAACTATGTATATGTAGCATGTCGAGGGTTCGATTCCCGCACGGAAGAAATATTTGTACGACCTTCAAGTATTTGTTCCGGGTTTGGGTGTTTCCTATATAGAATATTAGAGTATTTACAAAAAAAAAGTATATATGTAGTTTGCATTCTATACATTTTTTTAATACTCGTATGTTGACAATTTGTATGTGTCCATTGTGTCCTATACAAATAAATTATTTGACTTTGACTTAACCATTACAATTTCGAACAATACATTTTTTTTATTACGTTGACCGTGTTTTAATTGCAAATTTTTGTGTATCTTGGCCACCCCAAAATTAACTCACACATAAAGAGCGGCCGCCATCTTGGCGTTTCACTTTTGTCTTAGCGAGAGTTCCGTCCGCCTTTTTTTATACGTCCATGGGTGAATTTTATAATTCACCTCTCCTTGAAGAGGTGGAAGCACCGTCCGTTGCTACTCGTGCTGCCGCGGGCGCACCAACCTGTAACGCCCAATGCGGTCCCCACCAGACTACTTGCTGAATAAATATATAAAATATATGGTAGGTACAGTATGTTCTTTATCATTAAACGGTTTAGTAATCATTAATAGTCTATTACGCTCGCATTAATATTATCAATGTGAGCTTGTTCACTGCGAACTTTACTCCGACTAAAAACAAAGCAAGTCGTTAAGATATCGGCTTATCAAAATGACGTCACCCAGCAAACCAATCCAGCTCTACGCCAGTTACGATCTCGATGAACAAAACCATCAAATTTAGGCGTGCATATTGCTAACATCATACGCGAGCCCCTGGTTTAGGCAGTTGAAGCGTGCTTGTTTTCTTTTACCGGAAATTATGTTTTCTTCACAGCGGATTGCTCAAACGATAACAAGGAGAATCTTCAAGCCTACATTTGAATGAGTCGAGGAACAAATAAAATGTTCAATACTGGAATTTTGATTTCAATAAAGATGAGAATTAAACACCATAATTAGATGTTGTAGTCAGCATAGCCAGTTCACCCTTATACTACCTACTTATCAAGTTGCTGATTACTCACGGAACTTAAACTTCGTCTTGGCCTAGGCTAAGATAACAGATAATGGCATCTCACATGGAATGCGTTTACGCGAACCTGTGGCGCCCCACGCATGTCGTAGGCGGGTATTCCGCTGGGTTTTTAGTGGGTAGAAGAGTAGCTCCGACGTCCTACTTCATCGCCGGCCCCACCCCCAAAGGACCACGGTATACATAAAGATTTTCCCCAGCGAAACCAAAAACCACTTATTTTAAATTTTATACCAAACTACTGAACCCATTTCGATAACATTTAAATGGGACCACGTGGGAAGTTATACCCTTTTTAACAAAAATAATTTTCCGAATCGGTTCAAGCATCTTAGATTAATCGGTGGATATACATAAACATTTTTGTTTGAAGTCGGATAATAAGTTATCATTACTTATTGCCCCAACTGCAATCATTTGAAATACCTTCCTGTACATAATATGTGTGTTTTGGTCATAAAGTTCTCCCCGTATAAGAACTAGTCCAACGCGAAAACGGCCAGTATAAATAAATCTATTGCGGGCCAATTCCATTCTCCTCAGGAATGAGCAATAAAGGTATCAACGGGCGCCTACGTGCGCTTGCCGTCGTAATGTGAATTTATAACATGGCCACATTATGGTAAATTATGGCTTCACCAACTACCGCAGTCACTCCCAATCATAATAGAATATCTCGCTGAAACCGTAAAATTGCGATGTGGTACAATTCTGTGTAAACAAAGTTCTGCAGCAGGACAGAGTAACAACTTCAAAGTATAAAAACTATTTAAATCAATGCAGGCAAACCAGGGTCACCGACATAGCCCACAGGATTGCCAAACTTAAGTGGCAGTGGGCAGGGCGCATAGCTCGCAGGACGGACGCCCGATGGAGCAGAAAAGTCCTCGAGTGGCGACCGCGTTCCGGAAAGCGCAGTGCTGGTAGGCCTCCCAGGTCGCCGGAAAACGATAGATGTGGGCGGCCCAGGACCGGCCTTTGTGGAGATCCTTGGAGGAGGCTTATCTCCAGCAGTGGACGGACGTCTTTTGGCTGAAATGATGATGATGAAGGCTAACCCAATTTAACCTTGCCATCAGGTGACCCACTTGCTCGCTTGCCTCCCTCATTTACAGTAAAAAAGTCGACGCAAGCAGAGGCTGCGTGTGACAGCTACTTTCTACTTAGAGCTTAGACAAGCTCGCAGTAGCGGCTTTAAATAACAGTAAACGGGGCGGCATTGCAAAAACTATTAGGGTGTTTTTAAAGAAAATTCCAGCGCTTTTTGTCCTGGAACATGCCATTCATGAATACAAAAGACACCCAACCCAGAGCAAAATTTGTAACTTTCACAAAGAGGATTTAGTGGATTTAGTGGTAGTTTTGGGAGATAAAATAACCGTCGACCCCACCCTCGAGGGGCAGCGGTTTGGTACAACTATTTCCCCAGAAAAAGCGGAAAAGGGGTCGGTAAGGGTTTTGAATCACGGGTCTCTTGTTCGATTCCGGGGTCGGGCAAGTGTACCTATTTGTTTAAGTCAGAGATACTTGCTCAGGTTTTGGGTGCCAATTGTGGCCGTAACTTTAATTGGTTTTGTGTTAGTTAATTGACCCCGTACTCATGATCACTCAGTCCTCTTTTTAAAAATAAAGAAAAATATACGGGCCAGACGGACGCCCAACACTACTCCAAGTGATTTATTAGAGAAATATAGATGTTCTGCTCTGTATAACATTTCGAAATCTCTCTCGCGCCTTTATTTGTTTCGAGGCGTAAGAAGACACTATCGCCAGACACGAGTTTAGCCGTGAAAATTCACTGGGACATCCCTGAATATTTATTGCTAACTCGTGACATAAACAAAGGCATTTTGCACCCGTAAAACAATTGAGCGAGACACACTCACCGATTGGTCGCGTGCTATCTCCAGCGATTAGATTTATGAATTTATGTAACTTATTACATTCGTCTTTTAGTCACTGATTGTACGAATGAGAGTAGGTACATGCATTGAAAGCCAATCTTTCTAATCACCTTATACCTAGACTGTAGACCTAAAATTATACAT
Organism: Clostera curtula; assembly: GCA_905475355.2. NCBI lineage: Eukaryota > Metazoa > Arthropoda > Insecta > Lepidoptera > Notodontidae > Clostera > Clostera curtula. The sequence goes on from FR997802.1 coordinate 465,477, forward strand.
AATTATCATCAACTAAGGCGCAGTGCTGGTAGGCCTCCCACACGGTGGCCCGACGACCTGGTTAAGTTCGCCGGAAAGCAGTGGATGCGGGCGGCCCAGGACCGGCCTTTGTGGAGATCCTTGGGGGAGGCCTATGTCCAGCAGTAGACGTCTTTTGGCTGAAATGATGATGATGATGATGATCATCATAAACTTGAGATAGAGATATGGTTCCAAAAGGTCTAGAATATTCAACGAGAAATTTGTGTACTACGAAACGTCAAACGGGTGGGCACACACAAGATTTTGTATCAAGTTTGGTATCTTTGTTATTGAAGTGCTTACTCATGTTTTCTATTTCCATTAGCTAGCTCTTTTATTCACATGTTACTATACCCTCAGAATGTAATTGGCTGGTATTCGAAACTCTTACGTTCTTGAGGCTCATGGCCCGGTATGCACTACACTAAAACGTAAAAGGATAGAGCAAAACGACAAATTAGCGTTTGGAACTGTCAAAACCCATACATATTTTTCTTAGAAATAGGTAGTATGGATGAACCAGGTTGTTTATGAGGAGTTTGCCCAATAATTTCATTAGTCAGACCACAACATTATAATCTAAGGAAATTAAGTAAAGCTACTTAAGGTTAGGTAGAAATTTCAACCGCAAATTGGCAGTGAAACTTAAGGACTTAAGCAAAAAAGCGCCAAGTTTTCGCCAAATAGTAAACATTTTTGCACTCACCAGCTGCGGACGTCAAGAACAGTTAATCCCTTCGTATAAGTTTATACGGACTGATTTTAAAACATAAAAGATTTCTTGTTGACTATTATTTATAAATCAATATCTTCCTATAACTTACTGTGTAAGTTATAGGAAATTAACATTATAGTAGTACAAAGTAACATTATAAATTATGACAATGTCTCGCAAAATTGCATTAGCAATTGGTCTCTGAGATAGAAATAAGCGCATTTAAAATACATTCATCATCATCATAACTTCAGCTGATAAATTCACTGCGGAGACGTTTCTCTTCCAACCAAATGAAAGGACTACACCAACTATGCCACGCTGGCCAGACGGGAAGACAGATAAATTCGTAACGAATTTTCCTTCTCTTGCGGCAAACTTTTCTGCCTTGTCATTTCCTTTAGCCGGCTATTCGACCGCCCTCGGAATGAAATGACATGTATTCAAAATACTTCACCACACAATAGATCTCTTATAAAATAGAAAACTTGTCACAAAACGAAATGTAAATGAGCAAAGGCGCATTTGATGTACACAGCTGACTTGTAATGGAATAATATTCGCTCCCCAGCCGAAGGTTAGGGACGATATTGAATTATTCATCAGAAGTATCTCGTCTTTGCGCCAATCGCATACGATTTGCTTCTTGTTTTACCGCAAATTGATACTATGGTTAGAAGTATTACGGATTTTTAGTGTGTTATTGGTATTCGTTTGTATTTGAAACAATAGGAACAGGTGTAAAAACCTGTAGCTAACCAAAGTAAGGTCACCGAGCTAAGCAAGACATAGCGTCTCGCTGGCATTTTCCCCCAATTTCATTTAGACTGATAGCAGTTCCATATCAACCAGACTTGTATACAAAGCACGGGTTCCAGTGGAAATCAGCCATATTAGCTATCCTTATTACAACCTCCGAGAATATGGTGTTATAAAATTCTGAGTTATACAGCTACCACTACTTGAAAATGCTTATGGAGATATTTCGTGTTAACCCCACGCCGCGCGCATTAAAAAGAGAGCGAGGTTCCTGTCGGGGCTGCCCGCCTAAATAATATTGTACAATATTGCCGCGTTGGGAAAGTAACATTTAATTTGATGTGATAATCGAAACGATTCGATAGCAGACCATAATTTAATTTATGATGTTAGCGATTTTAACAATGGGTAACTTTTTTCACAATTTGCATTCAACACCATGTGGTGGCCATCATGGTTAAGTTTTTTTCTAAATTTTTATGCACATCAATAGTATTACTGATAAGATGTATTTGTGGATAATATAGTACGACTAATAGTTGTGTTAGAACACTTTTTACACCCTGCATAGCTTGGGCTGTCAAAGTCGAATCGACTTTATCATCAAATTAGCCCAGAAACAATCTAGTCGGGCAGTCAGTCCCGAACTGACACAACAGTATTAGCAGGTTACCAAAACCACAATCAAAGACTTTTTGGCTTTATTGAATTTGGAAGTTTGGGGCCCTCTTTCGCCACACTGACCAGATGACCCACACTGACGACGAGATATTTTCCGTTTGCCGTTTGAACGGATTTAAAATACATAGTGTCACTAACCTATTCCACCCCGAGGGCGTCGTAAGAGCTGACGGAAGGAAACGAAACGGCCGAAAGAAAATCTAACTGCAAGAGAAGGAAATCGTGATGAGAAACCCTGTGCCGACCTGTCCAACCAGCGTGGCACAGTAGGCGCATTACCCTCTATGTTAATGGAGGAGGCCCGACTCAACAGTGGGTAATTTATGGACTGAGTAGTAGTTTACCGAGGGTGTCGTAAAAGGCGTCTAAAAGTCGAGATAGGAAGATAATCTACCACTAGATAACACTTAACTACGCATATTGGTTTCTTGTTCCAACCAAGTCCATCCAACGGTTGTCTGGAAGAAATTGCTGTTAGCAATAAGACTGCCATATTTTGTACTGTACAATGTTTAAGTTTCTTTTTTGTTACTTTTGTACATCTGCATTAAAGAATATCTACTTATCTATAATCTTAGGCCTCAAGGGAAGAAAATCTTGATACCTGGACCCTGAGAAAACCTACCTGTGTAGAACGGTAGCTAATTTCCCTCCGTCGTCAGGTCGGAAAAAGTTGACTCAAAAGTTGGACGTATGTAGCTAAGATGATTATATTACCCATTAACAGGATATTATTACATTAGCAATGATACATTTTCATTAAATAAGAAATGCGTGTAGAACATAGATATCAAAGAGTACCTTCCAGTAACATTTAATTGCCTAATTAAATTAGCTTGTCGTCAAAGGAACTACGTTAATTATAATGTATCATAGTATTAGTACAATTACCGAAGTTATTATGACTTACTTTCTATGATGTTAAAATGATTGACAAATAAAAAACCTGGTTACATATTTATTGCACGCTGTCAGCCCATAAATGACACTACTCAATCAAGCCTCCCTGACTCCCTGCCTCAATCAAGCCTACTGATTGTGATATTTAACTTATGGATAACGTCGTGGGTGGTACATTCGGTCGGTCTACATCTGACGCAGGGGCCGCTCTATTGAGGCATATATACAGTGCCTGGGAAAATGGTCAAAATGCTACAGGTGTATTCTGTGATCTATCAAAGGCTTTTGATTGCGTTCATCACGACACATTGTTGCGAAAGCTTCGTCATTATGGCATTTCAGATCATGCCCTAAAACTAATGGCCTCGTATCTAAATGACAGGATTCAATTTGTAAGCGTAAATGGTGTTCAGTCGACCGGTTCACCTGTGCTAATGGGCGTGCCGCAGGGTTCTATTCTTGGCCCATTTTTGTTTTTAGTATATATTAATGACCTCCCCCATTTTGTGGAAAACATTTGTAATACTGTGTTATTTGCAGATGATACTTCGTTAATATTTAAGGTTGACAGAGACAAAAGTGTCTATGACGATGTAAACAGCGCACTCTCTCAAGTATTCCACTGGTTTGAAACTAATAACCTTACATTAAACGCTCAAAAAACGAAATGTATTAAGTTTGTCACGCCCAATGTACGAATTGGGAACACCGATTTAATGATTGACAATAGATGTGTAGATATTGTAGAATCAACAAAATTCTTAGGCATCACTTTAGACCCTAAACTTCAATGGGGGGCACATATAACGTGTCTCGCAGGTAAACTAAGCTCTGCGGCGTACGCTGTGAGACAAGTTAGAAAACTTACTAATGTAGACACAGCTAGATTAATATATTTCAGTTATTTTCACAGCATTATGTCTTATGGTATCTTATTGTGGGGAAATGCTGCCGACATCGAAACCATTTTTGTATTACAAAAGCGAGCGGTGCGTGCAATTTATAATCTTAATTCTAGAGAATCGCTGAGAGAACTTTTTAAGGATACTGGTATTCTAACAGTCGCATCGCAGTACATATTTATCAATATTCTGTACATTCGTAAAAATATCAGCGATTACGAAAAGAGTGGCGATATCAATAAAAATAAAATGTCCACTAGAAATAGACACCACATAGTAATCCCTCATTACAGGCTGCAAAAAGTGCACAAAACTTTTGCAGGTCTCGGGATTCGATTATGTAATAAAATACCTAAAGGCATTCAAGACTTGCCTCTAGAACAGTTTAAGTGTCACATCAAAAGTCGGCTCATCCTCAAGGGATACTATAAAGTTAACGACTATATCTTAGATAAAAATGCTTCGAAATGACTGATCTGTGTTGTTGCTTGTCAGATGCTCTTATTTAGAAACTGAATATTTTATGAATACTGATAAAGTAATTAGAAATATTGTTCTTTTAAGTGATGTTTATACACAGTATGTGAGAGCATACTAACGCCTTATTAGTATAACTTTTTAAATATTGAGTTTTCTGGTGCTCGAGTTATCATGCTCACTTTAAGACTCATGGCAGTGGTGGCGTCGTGCGACGGGTCGTTCTCTTCCCTGCAATATGGTTGAGGAGAACGATGGCTGCCGCATGCGTCATGCTTGTGAACAGGTGCCGTTGCTGGGGGTCTGTTGGCTCGGGCGTTAGAAGGTTAGTATTGTTGATTAGATTTGGCTGATGTTTGGCCCTTTGCGACTATTGCGCGCGTTTGCTCTCACAAACTGTCTTATCACGGCCTTGTACCTAAAAATGGCGATCTAAAAAGAGCAACTACAGAGTTTCTTGCCGGCTCTTCTCTGTAGAACTGCATTCCGAACCGGTGGTAGATGGTAAATTTTAAATTAAATATTATTTTGTTGTTTGACTTGTCAAAAGAGCTCTAATGAGCCAACTTGATTAAATGTGTTTTGAATTTGAATTTTTGAATTTAAGTGTAATACTTAAATATTATTAATATTTTTAAAGTTTTTGTCAATGTACTAAGTAAGTACTGTTTTTTGTCCTAAATATTTAAAAAATATAAAAAAGCCTCCTCGAATTTGGTGTCCACGATGTATCTCGTGCCAGCAGAGCGAGGTTTCCTTTTTGGTGCCTAACTAATCTTGTGAAATGAAATATCAAACATGGCAATACCAATCTCCACATAGTTAACGATAAAATTAGTGTGGAAAAAATAATACAACCAACCGCACTGCAAGCTGCTGGCATTATAACTGTTTCATTGTATATCTGGCAGATCCAGCCACGCGTTGCTGTGGCTAAGGTTTTTGTTATATTACATTTAACAATAACATATAGTTTAAACATTAATTTAACTAACTACATTAACTAAACTTATATACATTAATTTAACTTTTAACATAGCGCCACCTATTATAATTATAAATGACTCAATCCAGTCAATAGATATCGCCATCTGTTAGAATCGTTTGGAGCTAACGTATAATTGTGATTTTCTAATTTGCAATAAGTAATATTGAGACTATAAATTGAGATGTAAGCCATCCTATCTTTCAAGTTGGAACAAACAGCAAATGGTGTGCTTTGATTAAAATCGGTTAAGTAGTTTAGGAGGTTATTAAGAAGAAAGATCTCGAAACAATAGATAAAATATAAAATTACGAAAGAGTCTGCAACACACATGAAGTGCGAATAATAATTCCATGCACATGTTAACGCCCCAACTGTGATGTCACAATGAGCACAGACAATTCCCCAATAGACAATAAGTTCTTTTTTGTAACACAAACACGCTTCTAAAAGGATAATTTATCTTTTACAAAGTCGAAAGCCAGTTTCGATATGTCGGGTGTCAACGTAAGGTCGACAGTGGAAGTTCTAATCGTAAATCTTTGGATAGGATACTCGAACGCTGTCTCTATATTTCAGATAGGTACTTCGTAGTTTTTACGTTTAACTTGGGTTTCGATCAGATAAAAAACGAACCAAAAAGAGTAGTGTTGCACGACTACCGTGTTTGTCTGTGGGATCACAGCTCCTGAACCGATAAACCGGTTTTGATTGAGTCAAGTTTAATTGAAACAATCCAGTGTGCTCTTAAAACCCGACCAAAAGAGGCGCCGCCTTTGGCCTCATACTCGATTATGATTTGGTTTATTTGATAGCAGGCGGTAAAAGTGGTGCTTAGACTTGTTTTAGCAAAATCGGCTCAGCCGTTACAAGATCTTAAGTTCTTTTTAAGTTGTATCAGAATTTCACTTTGGTTTTAGGTTCTGTGTGATGACGGATTTCGAACTCCATTCCATCCTGAGGGTGTCGTAAGAGCCGACAAAAGGAAATGACAATGGCGAAAACCTAGCCGCAAGCGAAGGAAAACTTGATATGAAAGCCTGTACCAACCCGCCTGGCCAGCGTGGCACAGTAGGCTAATGACCCTCCCTGGCGTGGGAGGAGGCACGACTCGGCAGTGGGTCATTTATGGGCTGAGTAGTGGTAGTATTACTTTAGGTTATAACATCTGCTCGTTTGAAAAACATAAGCTCTGTTCTAGATTTCAAGTTTGGTCAAGCACTCTTCGTTATTATTGAAGGATGTTTCATAATTAACGGAAATGGACGCGTTAATGCGTCAACGATAACAATATCCCATTATTCTGACTTGTGTTTGAAACTTATATTTTTATGCCACTAGCCTGGTTGGTAGTCCAATGGTTGTCCTTACTACGCTCAGTACACATATAGGCTGCAACAAATACCCTGTATCCCTAACGAATGGTTCTATAGAACTGAAATACCTACATTGTTACGGTGTGCGAAATTTGTGGATAGATGTCATAATAAGAACAATAAGCACACAGAATAAAAGACACATTTTAAACTCAAACTCAACTCAAATCATTTATTTCGATTGAACCTATTTACAGGTGTTTTTGAAAAGTCGAAAGTGAAGTTAGGTATCTAGGTGCTTCTAGTTATGAGAGTATTGTGTTGTTCCAAAACGTAGATCCTATGGAGAAGAACAAGCAAGAAACTCCATGGACACTCTTTTTACAAGCGTACAAGCTTGTTGGATCCTTATTACAAGCGATATTAATTTCCAACGGGACACAGATTTTGATTGAAAATTTGTTCGATCAAACGTACTTCAAAGTAGAAAAGGAAATACACAGTATTGGTTCTTTCGGTAGACTCTTTGCCCTTCCAGCCGAAGCCTATAAGGATTTAGGTACAATACCATGATACTAACAGACAGGTGCGACAAACTTTTAAAAGCCCTCTTTTCTGCCTGTTGGTAACAAAACTAGCTGAGCTCGACTCATAAACATTAATAAGATTAGGGTTGACAGACTCGAGCAAAAATCATTAGCGGTTTAATAACGATATTAATTGGATTCACCAACCAACACCCACTGAAGGATTCATTAAAATTAAATCAACATTCCGGATCAGAGAATTATTTATTTAGAACTTAAAGTATTCACAGAATGTGCCTTCAGTTTGTTTTCAAGCCATAAAAGGCTTTGAAAGTAAATACACTTTTAATGGATTTATCGCGTGGAGTATTTCTGACCTTTCGACTTATCACCATCATCATCTCAGCAACAAATGGCCGACTGCTGAGTCCAGCCGCCTTCCATTTGATGGAAGGTAATTAACCTACTGGGCACAAGTTTGCCTTCTCTCGAGATTAGGAGATTAGGACACTGGATTCATGGAGAAAATCTATCATTCTCGTGGAACAGAGCGACGTCGCCGGCAGAAGCTAGCTCTATAGGATCGCCCAGAACTGCAAATGTACACTAAACAGTAAATGAAGAAAATTCCGAATGTTCTATTAGTAACTAATTGTAGCTATGCCAGGAGTTGGTTAACATGTTGTTGAAGCCTTTTTTGTAAGTATGCTTTTTGGTATAACTGGTGTCAATATTTATAAGTAAAATAATTTTTATGTCATCTTCGAATATATGTATATATTTGGTGCAATTGGAAATAATCTTATAATTACTTTTATATGATTAAAGCCATAACTGAGGCTTTAACACATGTTAAATAGTTGATAGATAAGAAAATACTTCTGTGCCCCATTTTATCCGATAGTTTAAAATGATATGCAATATATTGGTTCATTCATTTCAGCACATAAAATACCCACTACTGAGTCGGGCCTCCTGCAAAATCATGGAGGGAAATTGTCGTATTTTGTATAATAATTTATATAATTAATGTTATCAATAATGTGTTTAAGTCTCGATGGACAATTTGTAAGTGTCCATCGTGACCCAAGCAAAATAAATGACTTGAATTCGTAATGATATTTAATTGAATATTTTTTATTTCTGTACAGTTGCACATTCTGTAGGCATAATAAGCCCTTTTTCATACAGCCTGTATAGTGTATTTATTCCGAAATATCAATTATAATGGAAAATCAACAGAAAAGCGCGGCCGGGCTTAGATTAAAATTGTATTACGCAGCACAAAGCTCAGCTTTTGTTGCGTTCAGCGGGAAAATGGCAAAACAACCAACTTTGCTGTATGTATGGATATTGATACTCTTTCAGGCGAAAGCATTTTGATTGAAGTTGACTTCTTAATGCAGCAGTTCTAACACGGGGTCACTCCACTTGGCTATTCGGTTTTGATATTTTTTGCCTTATGCCGCGGGAGAAGGAAAATTTGATACGAAGCCTGTGCCAACCCGTCCAGCCAGCGCGGCACAGTAGTCTAATGACCCTCCCAGTGATGGGAGGAGGCCCGACTCGGTAGTGGGTCATTTATAGGCTGAGTAGTGTGATAAAACCATGTACAATGTTTTACCCACAATTTCGTGCCGATTCGGTTATCATGGAAAGTTCGCAACATTGAAATTAGCATACTAATGATATTTCGAAATTGGTCATATTTGCTTTTTAAAGCTAAGTCTGCTTGGACTTCTTATCGATATCACGCAACTATGTGCTTTAATAAAATATCTAATTACTAAGCTATTGATATTGTTTCCACTCGTGGGGTAAACATTGTACTAACTTATTTTCTAGTATTACTTAAATCCATGAATGGATTCCTAACTATTGTGATGAAAATAACCGGTAACGAAATATCCCAGAACAGTATGTAAAATACGAGTACCTTCATCGTTTAACTATTACAATCCGTGTTTTTAAAGCGTAAGCACACAACAAACAAAGTTAGTACAATTTTGATTTTCATTAAATTGACTGCGTCTTACAGGCACCGAATGTACTTACAAGTGTTAAAGGTTAATTAAATTACGGAGCAACAACGAGCTCAGTAATGAATTTCCCTTCGAGCGGCGTGAACATGGCAGCTCGTAGCATTGTATCAAAAAGGGGATGGCTGACAAATTTATCACTATCAGCGTCACTGCACACCGTTAAGAGGCTAAGCAGGGACTAGCTCTGCTAGATGTTAGATGGGTGTCCATATTTTTATAACATTTACATTCCTCCGGGTCCGATAGATTTACTTGCTCCGAAGGGCATGAAAATCCATCGTCCCGGCAACCATTAGACTAACTATGGCAGCCTGTGTTGTGAAAACGGACGGCTAGTCTAAATAAACAATGGGGAAATTTTAATTGCACCTCTATTTAATTTTATGCAAACTAAATCTCCCGACTAAATAGCTACTGTAAATTAGATAAATGAGTGCATATCAAATTAACTACTTGATTACCTAAACATATTTTAATAATACACGTATAAAATTAATCAAAATTAGATGCCCTTTTTACCTAATTTACAACAAAAATTTTGCGTAAATATACAGAAAATAGGACACAATTACTCACCGTATCACAAAATACTGATTTTTACCTTCCTACAACGGATTTTTCTAAAACGTTATCTAGAACTGCTTAATAAATAATGTATGTTTACATTTCACGAATTTACTACTCGTGTAGCTAAAATCCCTATCTCCCAACTTTATTTCATTTTGTTCATCTGTTTTATTGAAAAAAATAGTATAAAGGTGTTGTTTTGACATTACATACAGACACTTCAATTTTATTTACTAACTAGGCAGACCATACGGCCAGAACAGAATAGCATGAAAGTTTCAAATCTGGTTAGACCGGTGCCGACCTCAACGAAATGTGATGAAAAAGAAAAGAATGATAATAGAAAACTCATCAACCAATTTTATTTAGTTGTATCGCTAGATGTATATTTAACAAAGATTGATTTGTTAAAAAAAACTGAGTTACCTTCCTGTTTTGCAGTTGTTAGTGTCTCTTAAGACTACACTTAGTTGATATTTTGTGCACTTGAATTAGATGAATATATGTAGTTGATTAATCTATGGGTAGGTGATGAATATAGGTGTTTCATTTAGAATAACTCGTATTCTTAACAGTTTAATAGGTGATGGATTTAAAAAAGTAGATTTAAATATTTTGTTGCACACACAGAATTATCAGTTTTACTTTTAGTTAACAGATTGTTATTTAGTAAAACAGTTTAGTTTTATAGATAAAACAGTATACATATTAGATTTTTTAAATGTTACACAAAGTAAAAATGCTAATTTGACAATATTTTTCGTAAGTTGACGTCACAAGACATTTTTACCAACTGCTGTATGTACCTACACATCTGGTAAAGACAAAATAAACTGTCTTCGCAGATAGACCTTTCTCAGAGTATGTCGTGCAAGGAAACGTCTGGATGATATTTCTGACTAAGCAAATGTTATATACAGGGTGGCCAAAAATTAGTAAAAAAAGACAATATTCTTATAAAGACACAAAATAATTTATAACTCTGCAGGGGTTGACCTTAAGACCCTTCCGTAGAACATTTTTTGCAGCGGATAGGCCCATCTAACCCCTCGTTGCATTTGATCCACGACTTTTTGGCCACCCTGTATATATTTTAGAATTATATTCTACATAATTCTTTAACACCGGGTATCACCAAAACTGAAACAAATATTTAACTACATAGTAAATTTCCACAAGAATATACAAGACAATTGTGAAATTAAACGGATTTCAATAACCGAAGAAAAAAGCTAAAAATAACCAACAATCAACTATTTACAGTCCAACACCATTCTAATTAAAAAGGTATTTTTCAAATGACAGAATCATAATAAACAAATACGAGTACATATATTAAAAAACGAACAACATAATTATGAACCTAGTCTATATTTAACTCGGTTGAAATTTGAGAATATCGTCTCCGTTGACAATACGCTCTTAAGCTCCCTGCGAGACCACCACAGAACGTAAATCCCGTCTAAGGGTGCCATAAAGTGGTGTTACGAGCGACAGGGCCTGCCAGGTCGGGTCGTAAACTGCTGCCAGAGCGGATATCGGCCATGTGCGATGTCTAACCGGCCAGTTAATGGTGCCCGGAGACAACCCAACAATCTAATTAGAGGACCCAACCTGTTTCGAAAAAGTTTCAAATATATTCATGTTCTAACTTATAAGGGAGCATTTCTTTATCATTAGAACAGGTTACGTATCTTGGGATGATTCGACAGACGTTTGAAGGTTAGTCTTGACTAAATGGTCATTTTATGCAATTTGCTAAAGTTTATATTTTTAAATCCGTCTAACGCGGCGAAATTACTAATCAAATTTTAGGAACATGTAAAAAATGTAAGTTATATAATATAATTAAAGAAAGTACTGTAAAAGTGGAATTGAACTTGAAACCCAAGTGAAGCTGTGGTCAGGTGGTCCGCTGGTTCGCGAAAAAGTAACCGCAGGAGGAAATTAAAGATTAGCTACCTCAGAAAACCTTAGATGAAACTCAGTGCCGACTAGTGTCGTCAGAGTAGCACGTGTACGCGAGTTACGCACCATTTCAGTGAAGGATACGTGACTCAACAGCCGGTAATAATGATTAGGGATGAGGATATTGAAGTGGAGGAGGTATTTCTTATAGAACACGAATTAGGCTTCTTCGGATACCTACCACGTCGGGCCTCCTCCCATAACAGGGAGGGCACAGGGTTTAGTATCAAATTTTCCTTCTCTTGCGGCTAGGCTTTCGGCCTACTTATCTTTGGATACCTACTGCTGCAGGATTTTCTTGCGCATGTGACAAGGTAGTTCACCAAGGAGCGACGGAGTTGAATCCACGCGCGTAGCTCTGCGGGTTGGGGCTAATGAACCACTAAACCTAATCAGACTAAAAACATGAACAATACTACAGACTATGAGAAATAAACAACACAATTGCAAGGGCAAAAATAAAAGAACATGATGATTTATCTGTGGAGTAGGAAAATCCGCGGCTCCCCGCATTAGCAATTCCAATAGATTTGTTCTTCGCCTTCATTTTATACGATGGCAGCTACGTGTAATAATGGGAATTCGCTGTACAAAGTTTAGGCACTTCATTTCTTAATCATGCGTATACCTTTTTTACATTACGCCAACCGTAAAGCAAGGAGCCACATATGTCATGCGGGGTACGGTGGTAAGGGTCCTCGTCTCATATGCCTTTTTTTGTGCCACTGGCATGGCGCTCAAGCATGTGGGCCGCCTGGACGTAAGCGGCTACTTTCGCCTGCGGCAGGTTAGAAACCAGATGTGTCACTCACGTGTCGTGTCCCATTGTTATTTTTTTGGTTTGGTGGGTAAAAATGCCTGACCGCACATCCCGCGTCCGGGGAGACTACGGGGTAGTGTGGGGCCCTCACCCACTAAAATAACCCGCCGTGCGCTGACACCCACCCTCACGCGGTGGACCTCGGGTACTGCGTCCGCGGTCCGCAGGCGGCAGCCCCATCGGGCACCCTCTTCCGTGCGACGCCCCGCGCACTTGGGCGTCACACCTTCGCGGTAGGCTATACCGGCGGACGGTGGGCTATCCCGACCCAACCGTCCGCAGCCTCGGCTAGGGCGGCATCAGGCGCAGGTGAGCGCGCCCACGCCGCCCCGCGCGCCTATCTATTGCTATCTTTCAAGTTGGATCTAGCTGCACACGGTGTGCAAATTTGATTAAAATCGGTTACGTAATTTAGGAGTCCATCACGGACAAACAATGTGACACGTTATTTGAAGATGCGGAAAGATGATATTAGCAGAAAGCCCCATAGATGACATTAGCCTGTAAAATGTCATCTACGGTTACAACTAGATACTCAATCAGGTAACTTTTAAATGAGAAAGCATTTGGAAAGGTTTATCATGGTTTGAAATTACTTTAATAAAGAAAGGAACCTAAAAAGTTGAATCGCACCTGAAATATGTAGAAATAGTTCATTTTGGGTACCTACAGTGGACCTATTCAGGACCCAGCCTATCCAGTCGATTCACCAAGAATTCACGGACCGTCGTGAAAGAATTTTCGATTAAGCCGCCATCCATGCCAGCGGAGGAACTTCGTCGCCATTGTATTAAACATTACCCCGCAACATTTCTGCAACGTCAACATGGTTTGAACCGATGATAAAGAGCCAGTTTTCTTCTTTCAGTTATCAAGACAAGTGTTTGTACACAATATCATTTATTATTTATGCAGCCATTTAATTATCTAGGCTTTTCATGTGCATGTGATTAGGTAGTTCACCAAGGAGCGACGGAGTGGTATCCACGGACGTGGCTCTGCGGGGATAAAATTTGTTTTTATCTATTAGCTTCGATATCTATATATCAGAGTATGTAGGTTAAATTTATATCATTCAACACCCGAAATACAGTTAACGTACGCGACGTTGAGTCGAGTTCATTGAGAAATTGTAAATTTCCGAGGGGCCCGCCTCGGACCTTGGGGCTCCACTAAACGAGGCGAGTTCAATGTAGGTCGTGGCGCAAATTACCAACTCTACGCGCCCGGAATTCCACATAATCCAGCCAGCCCACAAAAGCCGATATCCGAAGAAAAAAATATTTTTAATTAAATAAGCTAGAATAACGCGAAAAAGTTTTAATAAACTTATTAATAACTTAACATATGATTGTCTGTCTGTTGCACCCCATTTTCAAACCAATTTTCAATCATTTGATCTACCTAAGGAATCATGAAAAAGAATTTTCGAAGTAGAGTTAGTAAAACCCAAGCTAGCTGAATTTATTCTAAATGTAACTGAGATTACTTTATTTAAAAATAAAAAAATACCAACTTTTAATTTATTCATTTATGCTACGAAGACCTAAATACAAATCATATTAATAGGTTATCTGGGTATATAAAAATAGCGAATTATTTAACGAACTACGCCAGTACCTAGTGCTTGCCACTATTGAATTTCACTGGGGTCAGCTACAATTCTAACCCGTTGAAACTAATTTTTAGTATTTTCACCGACCTCAGACACTGATCTCGTGGTACAGCCAATAATCGTTTGGATGGTTCCTAAGGATATGCCAGTCTATCAGTTTGACCCTACGGACTTCGCATTTATGCTTATAACATTTTTAAGTCATAGATGTGTATCAGTTGTTAATACAGATGTAACTATGAAATTAGTCGTTTTCTTAATCTTTATGAGTATGTTAATTATAATCTGAGTTAGTAATACTATTTTAAACCATATTAATACTAAATAATAAATAATGAAAATAATTAAACAAATCTGCACTGCATTGGAATAAATGGGCAACCCTAAAAATATTTTTATATGGTATACTTTTTCTGATGTCACTTTCGGAGTACGTTATTTTGATACTTCGCCGTTTTATTTTACCATTAGATGTACCTAAGAACATTTTTTTGGAATACTCATAGCCTGCTCATGATGCTGACAAGAAGCTCGTGTCAAATTAACGTCCATTTTTATTTACGTACATACGTTTAAAATTTGCTTCCTGCCGATAGGATTTTGAAATTACTTGTCTTAAGTTAGTTATTACATCAATTATAGATATTTAACTCATAACAAGTATTTATTTTTGAACTGCACTGCTCACACAGAACTGCTTTGTTTGGTGAAAAGGAACAAACCTGATACAATATACATACTTCTTAGATTAATTGTTAAGATAACACGGCCACGAAGTTTTAAGATTGCCACCGTATCATTGCCACTTAAACCCCATTGAGCTGGTATGGAGCCAAGTAAAACGAAAAATTTCCGAAAAACATGCTAAACGCAGTCCGGAAGAAATCTAAAAAAAATTGAAGAAGTAGAAGTATTTGCATCAGTCATAGCGGATGATTGGAAAAAATATGCTGGAGATATGAAACGGTTAGGAGGGGGGCATAAAATAAAAGACAGGTTACTGGATGATGCTATTCCATTTGGAATAAACCTACAAGAATCTGACAATCGCTGTCAGATTCTTGTAGGTTAGCAATATAGCCGATGAGCCCGTTGAATTTGAAAGCATTGAATATTTAGACTCTGATTGTGATGAATGATTAAGAGTGTACTATGGTTTGATTTGTAAATATAACAAGTCAAAATACAATAACAAAAAAAAAGTTTAACATTCAAATCTATCTAATATTTTTATGAGTATGAGTATTTTGGTGCTGTCCATTAATCACGTGATTTTTTTTAACATGTTTTAACCCCTCCCTCCCCCTTGGTGATACTTGTTGAGGCTTAAGACTACCCCCACACCTACCTTTAAAAATCACGAGTATTTGTAGTACCTGCAAAGAATCTTACACTCAAAGGTTACCTACTATACACGCCGCTTTTCGGTTTAAAAATCACGCATTTGACGAAAAAATAAATGCACGTGATATCTTACTATACCCCCCTCCCCTTGTGATATTTCGTGATTTATGCTGAACCCCTCCCCCCCTTTCGAACCTCAAGTGATCAATGGACAGCCCCTTTCAGAGATCTCCTTAAAGTAAAGGCAAAAGTATTATTAATGTGTACATAAATAATAGCCTCAGTACACGTTTAAAAGTTAGGATCTAGAATTATTGTAACCTGAATCGTACTTACGTAGGCTCTACCTCAAAAACTGTATAAAATCCACAATGCACCGTGCTGAAGTCATGACTATTCTTTGTCAAGAAAAAAACAGAATTTAAACAAAATAATTTGTCTAAATTATAAATAAAAACAACTAGTATAAAATTAAGTTTTTCGTAGTATATGCGGTGTTACCATCTATAGATTTTCAAATTCCATTATTTTCTTAATTATACAGAGTTAGCGTGGCCAGACTATACCTGGTTAGGCTTGTGTAAGTATATGAAATCGATAAGACAATTTTATTAGAAATTTTATAATCGCTCACAAATAATAATATATTTTACTGTTGGTAACTCTCAGTGTCAAAGTCAAACAAAGAACAAAACTACGAAACGAACGAAACGTCATATTAACGTCAAACAGATGACTGTTCAATCGGTGTATCCGCTTTAAATTTTTGAGGATTTTTACATAATTCGAGTAAGTAATTGTCAATAATTTCTATAACCGTACAAATAACAATATAAATTTTATATTTTTGTGTGTGAATGTGTGTATTAGCTGTGAGTTTCTTGTTGTTTCGTACACAAAACATGTTCTACAAATTGACGTCACTTGATTGGACTTCAATAGATGCCATAGGCTGTTTTATTTTCTCCTGAATGCCTATTTACTAGGAGTATTGGTAAAATATTATCTTTTTCAAAATTTACTGCTTTGTTTCTGTTACATTTAGTCCTAATTTAAACTATCTTCATATTGGTTTTATGCATATTATTAGTTCCTAAAAAAGTACGCAATAACCGCCACAATATTGTTGTAATAATCTGTAGAGATATTCGGCAACACCCAACATTGCAACAATTTTAAGAGCATTGTTTCAAAACATCTCCATCTCTTATATTCGTGCATTTATTACCAAGCTCACTTAATTAGTGGCTATTAGTAATATGTGTCACCGCCTTACACTACGTAATTCGTCGAACGTAATAATAAGATCGGTTTTCGTGTGGTGTGTATGAATACAACACAGTTATCTCTATGTAGCACACCTACCTTTCTAGATAATAGATAAGATAGGTTCAATGTTTGCTGAAACTACACTTGGCTAATATAAATTAACCTCTTCTGATATTGTTTTAGGTAGAGTCTCAACATGACGACTCAGGTCCAAGCACTATATGACTTCTCTGGTGAGCCAAACACAACCGAGTTATCTATCACTTGCGGAGAAATATTAACAGTGGTCAATACTGAAATTGGTGAAGGTTGGTGGGAAGGTAAGAATTCTAGAGGAGAAACTGGCCTGTTTCCTGCTGCATATGTGAGAAAGCTTACCCCAGAGGATTCTGTTCAAACAAAAGCTGCTCCAGATGCACCACCACCCCGCTATGATCAAGCAGCGGACGATTGGGGAGAACATCAATACAGTGCGGGTGACAGTAATTTCCAGCGTGGTACATCCCAGGAAGAAGGCTGGGATGATGATTGGGATGATGACACATATTCTGAAATTGGACCTGGGCAGCAACAGCAAAAATCGAATTACAACCAGCAACTCACTCCCCTCCCAGGAATGCCTATCACTGAATACAGCCATCAAGCTGAGGATACTGCCTCCAATTATGGATCATCTGCAGGCACAGTTCGGCGAAACAAATTTGCCCCTTCGTCTAAAGTAAGTGGAGAAAGCTATCTGCTTGCCACTCTCAATGTAGAAGTACCAGAGTCTGAAAAAGTTTATATCACTCAAGAGGAAGACAGATACGAGTGGTGGCCTATAAAACATCCATACACAGTGACAGTAGCCTCACCAAAGAAAGAATCTAAATTCAAAGGGATCAAGAGTTTTATTGCCTATCAGTTGACCCCATCATTCAATAACATTCAAGTGTCAAGGCGTTACAAACATTTTGATTGGTTGCATGAAAGGCTACAGGAGAAATTCACACTTATTCCCATACCCCCTTTACCTGACAAGCAAATCTCAGGCAGATATGATGAACAATTAATTGAGCGCCGACGTGTCCAACTTCAAGAATTTGTGGACTGGATGTGTCGTCATCCAGTGTTGTCAAAATGTGAAGTGTGGCAACACTTTTTGACTTGTACCGATGAAAAGAGGTGGAAAGCAGGAAAACGTCAAGCAGAGAGAGATGCTTTGCTAGGTCTCAACTACTGTGTGTCTATAGTGGTACCTGAAAAAGCTTTACTACAGTCACAAGTGGATCACATGACAGAGCAGTGTCACTTATTCGTCAACAGCATGGACACCTCAGTCAAATCTGTCTCCAGCATGTGCGTGGCCCAAAGTAAGAAATTACAAGGCCCATATAGAACGGATTGCCAAAAAGTTGGTGAAGCTTTCTGCAGCCTAGCGGCCTCGTTAAGTTTAGATGAAGGGTCCTTAGCTATTACCTCCAAGTTGACAACTGCAGTAAAAATGACTGGCAGTGCATACATTGACATTGGTAGGATGTATGATGATCAGCCCAAGTACGACTGGGAACCCCTTGGTGACAAATTTCATCTGTACAAAGGTATTGTTGGCAGCTTGCCCGATGTTCTAGGCACACACAAAAGTGCCATCCAAAAGAAACGGGAGTGTGAAAGGCTCAGGGCAGAGAACAAAATGGAAATTGCACAGCTGAATGAAGTTTTACGAAGAACTGATGTTGTATCTTATGCACTTCTTGCCGAAATTAATCACTTCAAATCAGAGAGAACAAAAGACCTGAATGCTACTATGCAAAAATTCCTGCAGCAACAAGTCACCTTTTACAAGAAAATAGTTGATAAGTTGGAAACAACACTTAAGTACTATGATGAATAAGTGAGAAATGGTTGTAATGTGTCAACACAATACAGGTTTTTTGTTCAAGCTGTAGTTAATATTATCCAAAAAAAAAGCTACCATTTAATTTTTAGGCAACTATTTCGATATTTTTTGTGGATTCATGCAGAAAAACATCATAGTGATTTCAAATTAAAATTAAGTAGAATATTATTTATAATGTGTTAATGAAATATTGTAGATATATTGCAGAATGAAGACTATCTTTGTATTTTTTTACCTAAAATTTCAATAGTATTGTATGAAGCTTTAATCACAAAATGATTGCCAATTGTTAAATATTAGGGTTCCTAAGATTCCTTTAATCATTGCGGCCAAAGTGCAATGTTACTTTTGTATACTAGTATGGAACATATTACGGTTACAAATGGCATAATGTATTTACAGTTATGACAAATAGGCAGTAATAAGAATATGTTAACTATTCACCTGCATCTGTGTTGCCTGTCAGTTTGTAATTATACATTTTGTACATCATGTATCAACTCTTTCACAATGTAATCAAAGTAACTATTAAGCCACAATGAATATGCGTATGCTATGTGGCATATCTTTAAATGTGCCACACTTATTAGAATATACAAAAAAATGCATAATCTATGGAAATCAAAATGTATATTAAAAACAAGAATGTAAAACAGTCAAACAGATCAAATGATCAAACATAATCATTATTATTTTTTACATATTATTATACATTTTCTGTACATAAACCAATTTTATGCACTTTTATTATTAGCATGATGTAATGAATTAAAGTATTTTTATTGAAATTTACTAATTGTGGAACGATTTATTTTAAGACATTTTGCTGTAAAATAATGATATACTGTAAGTGTTGTATGATATTCCATTTTTACATGCTACTTTAGTAATAAATAATGTAATTCGTTCCCTCTGTGTTTTTGGGTCCACTTAATAATATACCTCTTAATATTATTATGATACCCTACTCCACCTGTCTGCCAATGTCTGTTAGTGGCGATGTCTCAGATTCAATTTATTTGTTATCAGACCAACTGAATTTGATAGCGTTCTGTGCAATTTGAGTAAGTATCGGTAGTTGGTTCCTAACCTAACAGTGCAGTCATGCCAATCCATCTGAAATGGGCAGGTGCTACGCTGGACTGCGATCAATGTATAATTGAACCATGAATCGGTGGATTTATCGCATCTCCATGTGGTGACTGATATAAAATAGATAGATTCCATCCCGAGGGTGTCGTAAGAGCTGACAAAAGGAAATGACCTGGCCGCAAGCGAAGGAAAACTTGATTCGAAACCCCGTGCCTACTCGTCTGGCCATGCAGCATGGCACTGTAGGATAATTACCCTCAACGTCATCGCAGGAGGCCCGACTCTGCAGTGGGTCAGCTATGGGCCGAGTACTACTCTGTTCTTGTGTAATATCTGAACGCTTAGCTACAGAGAGGCTTATAGTGTTACTTTCTCTTTCCCCCTGTACTATAGTCCATTCGCGTGAAGAATACAGTACTCATCAGCGCTTTGCAGAGTTAAGGACATCACCATTGCGTTTGGACTCTGACTGCATTCTTAACGCCAACGAAGTATAGATATTATACAACTTGTATTGCAGAGGCTTTTTACAAACATAATTCACGAACAAAAATGACACCCCGACGAACTGCCTCTGGTAGGTATACACAAACACACCGACCCGACTTGGGATTCGAATCGGGGACCTGTGATCCCAAGACGGTACTTGTATGACATGGGGGAAATCGGCCTACTGTCGCACACTGGCCAGACGGGTTGGCATAGGCGTCTCTTACAGCTAGATTATCTACCTAGGATTTCCTTAATCAGTTCACACGACACCCGCAGTGTAAAATGCCTGAAGACACTTTGTATTTTAAATTTGACACCACGCCGACCTTTTGAGGGATAATATGAAATATTGGATGTGCCTTAACAGATTTATTTTGTTTAATTTCAGAGTCCCTGCATCACATCGAACATGACAACCCAAGGGCGCTTCATCAGGTGAAATCGGAGTCAACACCAATAGCGTATCATGGCGGAAGAAAAAAAGAAAGATGGAACCTCGCTGCTAGCGAAAAAGAAAAAAGTGAAGCCGCGCAAATCGAGAGACTCCGATTGCTGCAGCGTGAATTTCCTGAAATGCGTGCTCCACATATTTAACGTAGTTTTTCTGGTACGTACATTATGGTAATCTTATACAGATGAAGGGACACCCTGGAATTTGAATACGAGTTTAAACGGAACGGTTAACGCCGCGTGAACATGATCATTTTAAAGTTCAAGTTTCATTCAAACATTCATTCAATTACCTATCGATTAGGGAATAACATTGAATCAAACTACGCACAAATTGGCGCAGAGGGGATTATTGAGATGTAGAATGTCATTTGAATGTAGAACTAGCATCGGTTGTTATTTTTGCTTGGTACCAATTGTTATACCTTTAGGTAATTGAGAAAGCTAAACAGGAATAGATAATAAAGAAATGGATAGCCATTTATTTTCACTACTCTATACTACTTCACACTACACGTGACTCCGTGATATTTAATGTAAGTAAGTATTTGTTGATGCCGTCCAGTTCGCCGGCGCCGGCGTGTTCTGCGTGGGGGCGTGGACCATCGCGTACCGCCACCGCTTCGTGGCGCTGCTGCCGTCGGCGACGTTCGCGGCCGTGGCGTACCTGCTGGCCGCGGCGGGCGCCCTGGCCCTGCCGCTCACTGCCCTGGGCTGCTGCGCCATGCACACCGACAACAGGACCAGCTTGCTCTGCGTGAGCCCTTTGTTATTCACTATCACGGGTCTAGCCTACTCTACGTCTATTCCATCAAAAGGGAAGTCTGTGCAGATGGTTTCCATGTCCAGATAATATTATTGTAAAGAGCCCCGCTGAACTGTATCGTCTTTTGGAACTTCGGACTAGACAGACGGCCTCTCGACTTTGTGTCAGTTACGAATGAGAAGATTAACTGAATATGAATAAAATTATATGATAATGATGGCACATGAATGGACACTGGTCTATATTTTTGCACTAATTGCCATTTTCCGGGTTCCCCAGTATACTTACTTCTTGCTGATCACGTTCATCCTGGAGCTGGGCGCGGGTGGTCTGGCTTATCACTACGAGGTGGCCGTGGAACCTGAACTCAAGGCGGAACTGAACAATACCTTCATCTCCAACTATGCTCTCGACACCGCCATTACAAAGGCCGTCGACCGCGTCCAAACAGAGGTTTGAAATTTCGGAATTTGCCTATCGGCGCTTGTTGTTGACAATAAATTCTTCAAGGCTCTAGGAATCAAAATGTAGCATTAAAAAAACTAAAAGCCTTTGTACATATCTACAAAGTGAAATTAAAAGTATGCCAATTTCCCCCCAAAAAACCGGAAGCGGTCTCACTAAGTAGTGGGTTTTTACGGGTGGATGCGATGAAAATCTCGAGGAGATTATTGTACCGTTAAATGTGAGTGTGCAAGTAGCGCTAAATGCAGCAAGATTAGCAATTGCTACGGACCCCGTGCTTGCTTCATCCGGCACTGGCTAAATGGTCATTTTGTATTGTATTGTGTAGTGACCGTGGTCCGATTTCAGTTCAAGTGCTGCGGCGCGGTGGAGTTGAGCGAGTGGCGTCGGAGTGCGTGGCACGAGCACGAGCCGCGCCTGCTGGTGCCCGACTCGTGCTGCAAGACCGTCACTCCTCGCTGCGGCAGCCGCGACCACCCGTCCAATGTATACTACGAGGTCAGTACTTTGGATCGATCCTACTGAAAATTAACTTCTCAAATATGTATGTGAGTAGGTCGAAAATTACACGTTACAGTAACCAATACCAGTAACAAAACGTGACTCGTCGATAAATTTTTTGTATGTTCGGCAATCTGACATGAACCGAAATGACACAAATTGCAAATGTTTCAATCGCAATGAAGGTAAAGAATGACCGGCCGGTTACAACTGCAGGGCTGCCTCGCGCACCTGACGAGCCACATCCGGGAGCAGCTGGTGGTGCTGGCGGCGGTGGGCGTGGGCATGGCCGTGGTCCCGGTGTTCGGCTTCGTGTTCTCCTGCGCGCTGTACGCCCGGAGCAGGCACGCGGAGGCCTGACCGCGACCACTGCCGCGCCCGCGACCACGACCACGACCACGACCACGACCACGACCGCTGCCACGACCGCGCCGCAGGGCCAAGGTGGCTGCGGAGCCCCTCCCCTCGCGTCCGCCGTGCCCGCTGCACGCCCGCCGGAAGCTGCCCGCGCTGCCTATTCCCACCGTCAGCGATAACGTCAGCATATAGTGTTGCTGATTAATGCGGCCCATCACTCTTTCCGTAGGAAAATGCAAGTGCTCACGCTCCGGTGACGCAACACTAAATCATACGGCGACGATAGTCGAAACGTCAAATTAGCGTTCGGAAACGTCAAATCCGACACCTTTTTCTACGGAAAGTTTTGCGTGATTATTTGGAATCAATTCCTTCCTCACCCTCATCCTACTCTCTAATTATTTACTAATCCCAGGGTATTGTTTGGTGTTACGAATACGTGAGCGGCATCACATATTACGTTTAGTTCACTTACCTATATCTAACATTTATTTAAAGCCCATATCTATATCAAACATCTTACGCTAATCTTTTTACGGTTATCCCCTCCCCTTGAAGCTAATTCTGTAGTTTAAGTCAAATGTTGAGCAATATGGCTGATAGATAGATGGAAATTCTCGAGCTGTAAAATGTAGTAGAATAATAAGTCCAACAAAAAATGTCCGTTTGGAAATGTGAACTGCTATAGTCCCGCGAAAATCGCGTGATAGTCTTGGTAAGGGGGCAGACACACTTTTTTATTTTACTTTCATTGTCTTTTACCTTCACCAAATAACTAATATTCATAATATTAAACTTGACATAGACTGTTTTTAATACATACTTAAAAACATGGATTGTATTTTGTCAGGTTGGGATACGCACCCCTTGACCGCCTGATGATCCGACGCGGATTTCGGTACACAAACCGAGAGTTTGAAAAACGTTGACCTAGTTATATTTTAAGTGTTCAAAGAAATCTTATAAGTCTATTGTACGTAGTAACGTTAGATAGTAACTTAACCGAATTTATATCTAATCGTTCAAAATAGTATAGTATAATAATCAATTACTTGTAAATACTTAACCTGAGATGGTGCTACCTACTTACCTACATTCTGCAAAAAATTGGCAGTGCATTTCTCGCCATTCGCAATGCCCTGTTTGTTATTTAAAGGGAATATTAAAATTACTAAACCGCATGGATTAGTATTATTTTTTACCAAATATGGCAATACCTCTCAAGAAATGTCGCGTAACTAAAACTACGGATAAAGCCTTTGCGTCTGTCTAACTACGAGTATTTTGGGATTTTTACGCCCAAATCTTATGACCAAATAAAGTGATTAAAATAAAAATGTATTTGTTTCGAAGTTAAATCAAATGTTTTTACACAACATTTTTAATTTTTAAGATGAGTTTACAAGTAATTAATAAAGTATATGTTAATAAAAAATGTCCTGTAACTAACTTGGAACTTTGGTACAAAATGTAACATAGTCCTAAGGGTATTACAATACAAATATTGACACTTATTGAAGAATAACAAAATACCTACCGGTACAATTTAAATTGTAATCATATTTATATAAGCAAACCTCTTGAATTATTTCTGTGTTGAGCATAATTATTCATATGTAATTAAGAGCATATCGTGCCTTAATAATAAGTAAGCTTGTAGGTATATAATATTTGTAAGGGATTTCACCGTAAGGTCTCATGATTACATAGTCTAGATAGAACCCACGCCCATTAACAATGGTTTTCTGCATATTCATGACAATCTACACTGCATTTTAAAGAAACTAAATTTGGCGTCGCGACTAGTTTTAAATTATGATTTTAATTTAATATGCGGAAAATAAATATAAATGTGGAATGCCGTTATATTGTAACATTTTTTATTTGTGTAGGTACTGTATTATGTAATTCAACTCATTTCATTATATTGTCAGAATAACTTTTTGTCTAGCGCCACCACGGCGCACTTTGTTCTTATTTGATTACGAATTAAATATAACTTTAAGTAAAATTATTTAAAGCCAAATGCTGAAATAAGTCATTATTTTTATAGGTACTTTATCTTTATCATTATTGTTAACGAGCACTAACAATTTATTAATGCATGTAAAAATGTACTTTCCTCATGAAGTCTCTTATATTTTTATTGTATGTGTTTAGGTACCTGCTTGAATAATAATAATAGGTTACCTACCTACATACTTAGTATACAGGCAGTACTAAATGTTTCTCTTCCAAACTAAATAATGCTGAGACTTATGTCCACAATTAAATTACCAGGTTTAAATTAGACACTTTTTAACGGATTAATTGCGTGTATATTAAATTATTTAATTCCTGACATTTCGAATGCTTTGCAGCAGCCGTGGTCGCGGGAGACTAGTTGACAGTTGTCTTCAAAAGTACAAAGAAACTGTTAAAATCTACCGCCTATAATTTTGTTTTATTGATAGCGTTCCCTGTGCTCGCGATAAATCCGTTAAAAAGTGTATTTTCATTGTGTAATAATCGCGAAAACCTAAGATATTATTAAATTACCAGGTGTTGGTACGTTATCGGGTCATTAATATGTGTAAATATGTACATGGTTCATGGCAGATAATATCAATTTTAAGGTTGCCTACCTATGTGTGCCGGAAATTTGTTAATCACACTATGTGCTGTAAAAGCAAGTTCAGATAACAGTTATTAAATTATATCACTACTTAAAACAATTACCTACATACTGTGTTTTTCTGTCACGAATTACAATCAATCCCATTATTTTACTTTCTATTTTACAACAATTCCATGTCATCTCAAATTAAAAACGGCGAAAAGAACATAAGTAAGGTACATAACAAAAAAATTAATAAAAATATAACTTTATTCAAATAGGTCCGTAACAAAATGCTATTGAATCGTCAATTAAGTAGCTATAATTGATTCGAAGAGATTTTGAGTCGCCAAGTGACACTTGGCAACTTCTAATTATTTATAGAAGCTATCACTTGGCAAGTGATAGCTTCTATTTATAATTAGAAATTATACTGTAAGTGACCACTTCATTAATAAACTTAGAATAAGCTAAGTTTGTGTGTATCTGATTTACACAAAGATAATTTATCGATCTAGGATCTGAGTCTTGCGTAAATTCGTATTAACGACTGGTTGGGTTGAAGCGCGACCTCTAGATGTCAAGGTGAGCCAAGAGTTAAGGACAAAAAACACGCAGTGGTCGTACGATAAACTAAAAGGCAATCTATTTTTTAACTGTTTTTTCCTCTTAATTGTCCGACGGATGCGAGCGCTCCAGGACAGGTCATTGTGGAAAACTTTGGAAGCAGTGAATTTCCGTACACTATAGTTCCCTTTTCGCAACTTTAAATTAGAGAGATGACCTTTAATGGCATATAGGTAGTCTGTGTGTTGACGGTTTTAGAATACATAGAGTCACCACCAAATTCCGCCCAGAGAGTGTTTATGAGCTGACTAAACAATTACAAAGCAGACCAGGAAGCAAGAGAAGAAAATCTTAAACGATACGCTTTCAATGAAAGGGGAGGACGCGCGACGTCATTAATGACGTCAGATACGAGTGTCGTGCGATTCCGGAGAGTACCAGTAGGTACACAGTTTATGAATATCAAATTTCGCATTTTTCGTAATTCGTCAAGATTACCTTCATACCGATTGACTTAATTGATTGGCGGAATTAAATAAATACCTAAGCCAAGTACGTATAATAAATATGCTTATTTATGCAATATATTTTCTGAATCTGTTTGGTCAAAACAGGTTTCCAAGCAGAATAATGATTATCCAGTAGTCGGCCGGGCTCGTATACGTACATTGCTCTCACGTCGACTAGAACGAACACTGCGCTCGCGGCAACACAACAAAATGGACTACAAAATTGCATTGTTCTCCATATTCGTAGTTTGCACTCAAGTGTGTAGCGCAAGCTTATTGGAAGGAATCTTGAACGGTGCCCATCAAGCCACTGGTGCCGTCCTCGGAGGGTTTGGACACGGATTCAACCTTAACTTCGGAGGGCAAGTGGGCTTTCATGATCGCGGTCGGCCGCAGAGACCCTTGCATCCGCCTCCTCATGAACAACGCCCGGGAAAGCCTGAAGAAACTGTTGTAGTGATTATTGAGGAGAAGGATAAACCTGGTCATCATCATAACGGGTATGGATCTCAAGGCCACTATCAGCACAGACCGGGCTACAATCCATCACAAGGACATGGCAACCAGAACCACGGTTTTAACCAAAACGAAAAGTGGAATGGTAACCAAGAAGATCAGCAAAATAACAACGGTCATCCCGGATACCAAAACCACGACCAATCGGGTAAACACCCAAGTAATTACGGAAATGGCTATCAAAACCAGGATAGTTACGGCAACCAAAACGGCAATTGGGAAGAAAATAGTCAGTACGGAAGCAACCAAAATCACCAAAATGAACGCCCCAACCCATCTCTAGGACATTATGGACAAGGAAGTAACTCCAACCAAAATCCAAGCCATCATCAAAACAACAACTGGAACGATAACAATCAGCAAGGATATGGGAATCAGAACAACTATAATAATCCTAATCACGCACCTTCTGAGAATTCTCCGCAAGGTGGACACGACAGTCAAGGCCACGCGCATAATACGCCAACGTTCAGTCATCAAGACAAACCTGAACAAAATAATGTGCCCAACAAACCAGAACTTAACAATAACAAGCCTTATAACAATGACAATAAGGGTGAATTGACTACAAAGAGGCCCAGTGAAGTGGATGACTACCCGTTGTTCATACCCCTAAACCCGAAGCAGCATGAGTCTGACAAGAATTCAGATGTAAACACTCCAAAGAGAGACACCAATAACAGTAAACCAAGTGCGAGTAATGACGAAGATGAGGATTTAGCGATAGACATTCGAATAGACAACGATTGAGTCATGTGACAATTGCAATACAATATAGTTTCATTTAAATATACATAAATAGAATGCTTATTCTTATGGTTGAACCCACTCCAAAAAGGAGAGAGTTCTAAATTCAGGTGTATGTGTTAAGTTTTTGTATACCTATATGTTTGTGAAAAAATATATCGAATAAGTACGTAATATGTAATACATTTTCATTTGCCTATTTGGTTTTGTTATAAAATATATTTATAGAACACTGGCTTATGATTTTAGTACTTAGCATGAGGACATTACACAACATTGATTATGCTTATTTCATTTAACTTTATTTGGTAAGTATCTAACCTGAGTGATTTACGCGATAAGAATCATCAAAATCATTTGTGGATCTTTGGAGTTGTAATTTTCCACTAGAGTTATAAAGATGCGCTCACGTTTATACAGGAAAATGTTACATTAGATATGTTTCTTGATTTATGTTGCTAGCTAAGTACTCAGCAATTGTGAGCACAATTACCTTGATCGCTGCGTATCCCCGACCGCGAAGTTCAACGACGAAGTGTAAGCCACTTAAGTAGACGCAGCGAGAAGGTAGACGCTAGTAGTTAAAATAATCGACATCAGCACAGTAGATACATTTTACGATTTTGATATTATTTATTTTCTATCTGTGAATGAATTAAAAAAGGCCAACAAAATTGATGTGATCACATAGGTATCTATAATTTGCTGCAGGAGTCACTGCATCATTAATTACATTCGTGTTTTTTTTGTTGTTTTTAAAATTGCATATTATTATAGACGTAATAATGCTTAAGTAAACTCTGAGGATGTCTAGTTTATTGAAAAGTATTTAAACTCCACACGGCCACGCCGCAAGAGAAGAAAAACTTGATACAAGCCCTGTGCCAACCCGTTTTGCCAGCGTGGCACAGTAGGCTAATTTCCTTCCATGACTTTGGAGGCCTGATTCATTGGTGGAAGCGACAATGATCGAATCTATCTAAAAAGTTTAAATTAAATTTTGCGTTTGGCATATTAGGATGCTTGCATTGAAGATATCCTAAGAATTTTACGTCACATGTGTGTTTTAACCGCCTTCAAAAAGGGGGCGATTTTCAATTTCTGCTTTTCTGGTGATTTAGTTGATCGTACTATTTCCGTGGAAATGATCATGGCCTTAAACGCAATAACCGTGAAGTCAAAGAGCAATAAACAATTATTTCTCATCGTGTAGTATCGCAGTGAACACAGATTACCTACTCACCGTTTACGTAGCTACCTACTATAATATATTCAAGACGTGCACTTAATTAGCTGGTCGCAGCGATAGGCCCTACGTGCGTTTGTTGTCATGAATGGATTACTCATCCTCGCGACTCTAGCACTAACAGGAAAAATACATGGGCAAGAGCTAATAGTGGCTCACGTTAAACTTATTAAACCAACATCTGAAGCTTTATTTGCACGCGAGAACGACACGGTTCAACAAGACGGACCGGTTCCAATTTCTACGCCGATTCCCGACACCGTTCAAACACCAGGGTGCAGCGAAAAGACTGCATTATATAACATTGAACTTCAACCTTTGAATGTATCTGGAAGCCAACCGCCGAGGGAATACTCATCAAGAGCATCTCACGACATGCAACCTTCAAACCAAGTCACAGCAAATGGTACAAATGCGAACAATATCACCAATGACAAATTCGACAGGAAGAAAGAGAATTCCCTAGTAATTGCAAATGAAAATGTAAATTCAGGGCGCGCAGAAAACACTCCGAAACCAACGGCTGTCCAAGTGAACACCACAGGGATAACTTTGGACGAAAGGTCGTCTTTTGAAGGGGATCAGTGCCCGACAGGTTATGTTAAAGTAAATGGAAAATGTGTGTTACCCGACTAGTGAGAACGTGAACTTAGTGCAATATATGTATCAGGTTTAAACATCACGTTTCGTTTGACTAACCTCCACTGCTATGCTCCCGTTTATATTTTTCTATTTAAAACGGTTGGTTTTAACAAGTTTTTGTAGGTGAGTTTTCAACCGTTTAAAACGGTTTATTTGACGAGGTTGACTGCCTCGTTGGTCTAATGGTTAGATGTGCCGCCTTTGGATCAACGGGTCCCGGGTTCGATTCCGGGGTCGGGCAAGTGTCTTTGTCTAAACCAGAGGCACTGGCTCGAAGTATGGGTGTCATTTCTATCTATAATATGTATGTATTTACAAAAAAAAATATAAGTAGTTTATCATCCATCTGGTTACTATAACACAAGCATTAAGTTTCTACGTTTCTATACTCCCGTTTGACGATGAAATAGTCGTAGTCTACAAGATTACGTTTTTATAGCAGTCCTATAAAATACCTGTTATGATAAATTCTAATTTTAAATTATATCCTTATATCCTTGGACATTTCACACAACGCCATCTCGTCCCAAGCTAAGCAACTTAATGCTTGTGTTATGGTAACGAGATGGATGTTATACTACTTAAATACATTTTTTTTTGTAAATACATACATATTATATAGCGCGCAGGACGCCCGATGGGGCAGAAAAGTCCTGGAAAGCGCTGTGCTGGTAGGCCTCCCACACGGTGGACCGATGACCTGATTAAGGTCGCCGGAAAACGATGGATGCGGGCGGCCCAGGACCGGCATTTGTGGAAATCTTTGGGGTAGGCCTATGTCCAGTAGTGGACGTCTTTTGGCTGAAATGATGAACGATGATGATGATGATACATATTATAGATAGAAAGCACCCAGACTAGGAACAAATACTTGTAGGTCGTACAAATAATTGCGCGACATGCTGTGCAGCAGTCGATCGCTCAACCGTTATACTATTATAGTCAACTAGCTGACCCGGCGAACCTTGTTTCGCCTTTAAAGGCAATAAATGAGCAGATTTTTTATTTTATTAACTTAAATTTTTTATCAGGATAAATATAAATAAAACATCTATGATTTTAATTATACTTTATTGGCCATCTATTTTAGTAACTGCACTTTTCAGTGAATCACCTTGTGACAGACGACATTTTTCGGTTTATTATCAGCGTTATTTACGCATGAACAAATAACGCAGATGGTCTTCTGACCCGGAACATGCCACGTATAATTGATCTTGGGAAATACATGAATTTTCTAGATTTAGGCCACAAACTTTCCAGGATTGGCCCTGTGATTTATTAATGGTCACGGCGACTGCACGACGGATCGGAAATAATTAAAACTGAAACGTTATATCAGTTGATATCGTCGGGATCCTCGGATGAGAACTTCCTCACCTTCCAACTTTACTTTGAGTATATTCCATTGTTCATCAATTCACTTACCACCAAACGCGTTCCGTTGCACAGGTTTGGTGGTTTTGGTTTATATTTGGAAGCAAACTTAGTACGTAGCCACCCTTTAGTCGTACATTGTGCGGTGGTAAGCCAGGCACATCCAAGGAGTCTTTTTTTACACAGTCCATATATTTGAATTAATGCAAGTGTACCAATGATTTCATTCTGAATTATGTTAGTTACTTTATGTCATCTACATATTTATTCTTAGCCGCCAAAATTGCTCGCTCAGTCAACCATTCATTATTTTTGTGTTTGTGAGTTCGTCCTTCGATAAACAGAAATTCTGAGAAAATAAAATCAATCCACATATTTCGATGATTTGAGGCAAGCGCTTATTAAGGCGGCAGCAGTCGATCTTGGAATTAGTGACAGTGTTTGGCAGAAATAGACAGGCAGTAAAATAATTGCGCCTCCAAAACATCTCGAGTCATTGCGTAGGTGTTCGGTCGGATCGGATAAGTGCTTCCAATGCACGTGTATGCGCTATTGTACATTCGTCCCAGATGACGATTTTCCATTTTCATAAAACTTTAGCCGCTGAGGAGTGTTTTGTAATATTACATGACATCTATTGGTCCAATGCCTGCCATCGTTTCGAAACGTTGCTAGATCCAAATTCAGTATTTAGGTACTCGAAATAAATACATCAACCGGTCAACTTCAAAATTTCTAATTGTCAAATTTGTCAAACTATAGACAACATAACGTTTAGCGTTTAGTGACGTTTTGTTATTCCAGCAATTGCATTTTGATATACGATGTTTTATATCACGGAACGGGATTACACACATTTACACTTTCACGTTTATGATTTTATGAATTGTCCAACGTCTTTATATATAAAAGAAAGTCGGACATAGGATACCTGAGATTTTTATCCCGTTCCCGTAGAATGTGATATATTACGTGGTATAACAAAACGTAACTGACAGCGAAATCTTATGTTGTCTATAATTAAATATGGCTGAAAATTTGACAATTAGAAATTTAAATTTAACTTAATATCTCTATAAATGTACACACAATATCTTTATAAATTGTAGCCTATGTGTTATTCTGATGTATAAGCTATATTATTATAAAGTTTCATTAAAATCCATTCAGTCGTTTTTACGTGAAAGGGTAACAAACATCCATCCATCCATCCATCCACCCATCTATCCATCCATCCATCCATCCATACTTACAAACTTTCACGTTTATAATATTAGTAGGATTATAATAGTAGAACCTCGATAACTCAAATCTCGGTAACTTAAAAACCTCTAATAACTTCAAAAAATAATATGATCCCTTCCCATCAGAGGCCAAAACCTCTCTAATTTAAAATACTCAACCTCTATAACATAAATAAGTAATCTCTGTAGGTATTGGCCCTCAGTAACATAAAGAAATGTTTCCACCTCTATAACATAATATTATTTGTCAATGAGTCATTTTGAAAGAGTGTGCAAAACTAAAAGTTTCGGTATTTATTTATTTATTTATGCTTTTTGTCTACCTTCAGCGTGTTAGGTGCACTACTACTTTGACTAATATACCTATATGATACTTAAACGTGTCATTTCTATCTTTATTATGTATTTACAAAAAAAAAATATATATATGTAAGTAGTTTATCATCCATCTCGTTACCATAACACAAGCATTAAGTTGCTTAGCTTGGGACGAGATGGTGTTGTGTGAAATGTCCAAGGATATTTATTTATTTATATATAACAACATAGTCAGGTTTTGACGAAAGAAAAAGTGTGATAAAATTCCACGACAAACATCAGGCTAATTGGTAAAGTTCAAATGCTTGCGAACCTCATTCTTAAACGTGTAGCGACAGTCGACCATCCTGATTTCCAGAGGCAGGGCGTTCCATAATAGTATGGACTGTACAAAAAAAGATCGGTGTAGGAAGTCAGAAGAATGGGTAGGGCACTGTAGTTGCCGATTGTGAGAGGAGCGCAAATATTGCTTGTAAGTGTTCACTAGTTACATTGATAAACAATACAATATGTCACCAATTTTTCAGCTTCTTCGAAATCCTTTAAAGCTTTGCGGCGGTTAGCCATATGACGACGGCTTACTTGGATCATAAGTTGTTGATCATTGTCCTGGAGACGTCGCTTTACCTACTGTGTGATAAGATGAGTTCAAAAAGAAAACTAACAACACTCACATACGCTGATAAAATAAAAGCTATAGAAGCAGTGTATACACATACATATAGACATAGACATATTCTTTATTGTGGCACAAGACAAAAAAAATACAATGACAAACAAACACATGAGAAGATTTTAAAATTAGATTAAACAACAATTGTATTTTTAAGTCATGCCACAAACCGACCCAGACTCAGCATAATGCTGGTTGTTACCAACCAACGCTGATCTTCCGTCGGGGACGGTAGGTGACGTCACGCACGGTCATATTGCGCCAAAAAAAATTAAAACAATTACGGCAGCCAAACATTCTTGTTCATAGGTTGTTCATAACTAAAAAAAATATATTAAAAGTAGAATAAAATAGTACATACGGCATAACATAATCCATCTTAGAAATGATAGTGATCTAAATAATTATAACATAAAATAATGATAAGTAGAAGGATGCTGTACATACATATATGTACATACCTACCTCTACCTATATTAACCTATCCTTAACATAGACCCTTGTCAACTAAAAACCTCTACAACTTAAAATATTTTGTGTTTCCCTTAGACTTTAACTTATTGAGCTCTACTGTAATTGAAACAATTATAAAAAAATTATGTTCATTTGCCCATTTAATGTGTTGCGGTTAAAAAAGGTACTTATTCAACTATTGTTAGTAGGTAAGGCAATTTGTATGGCGTGGCAACCCACACACCTATCGCTTGTTCGTCCTTTGAACATCATTGCAGATAATACATTGTCGGATATGAAAGCTTTTTGTAAAATAAACAGTGCAGTGAAATATAGTATTTATAGTGATGATAATTATTTTCATAAATCGGTGTCTACTTCTAGTTTATCTCAATAAATATTTAATATTGAATTTAATAATAATTAAATCAAAAAGGTTGTACAGTTTTTCGATGACTACTCAAATTGTTTAACTTGGCTTGAAGTTATAAAATCTCACATCTTCTGGCGTCGCGGAAGGATCTTAGAACTCGTGAGCCAGGCGTCCTTTTTTCCATGATAATATCTTTTTGGTGGGAGAAAGTATTTTCCTAATTATATTCAGTAACACGAAAGTCGATTGTATTTTTTTTTATTTGCCGCTTTTTCTCACTGTTTAGTTATTCACTACAGACTCTAATACAAAGAAATCCTTGAAACCGTAGAAAACAATCATGAAAGTACTTTAATTCTTTTAGCCATGGCAAAAGAAGATAGGCACTGAGTTTTACGTCATTGTACGTCATTTCACCGACATTTTTCCTTGATGAGCAAAACATAATATTATGTTAGTGAAATTATTTTGCTGATGATTATTTTAACTAATAGGTAACATCAAACCTTTAGTAGATTTGAAATCTGTATCTGTACTAATATATAAAGCTGCAGAGTTTGTTTGTTTGTTTGAACGCGCTAATCTCAGAACTACTGGTCCGATTTCAAAAAATCTTTCAGTGTTAGATAGTCCATTTATCGAGGAAGGTTATAGGCTATATTTTATTTTCATAAGAATTAGGGATCCGTATGAAAATAGCCATTTTGTAAACCAAGGTGTAAAATCGAAAACCTATTTATGCTGGCGCTGCAAAAACTATTGACAATAGAACAAAATGATGTACTACGTGTTTGTAGGTCTTAGAAAGATATACAAAAAAGAGATCACATATCTAACTATCATAGTTTAGTCACAATAACCGCATTGATGTTCATAAACATGCACAGAAATAAGCACGGGTTCGACCCCCACGTGGGCGAAGCCGCGCGCAAAAGCTAGTAATAAATAAATTTCACTAATACGCAATTTTCGTTTCTCACATTAAAAATCAACAAGGCAAAGTTACAAAAACTTAAAGTAGTACCTACTAAATTATTTGTCAGTCTATACTTTTTTATTTAGACTGAATAATCACGTACAAACAATTTAAAAAAATAAACCAGTGAGCTCGTTATTTTTTACTAGCTGCCGCGAACATCCTACCGTCATATTATGAGATGTTTTTAACTGTTGTGTTGTGTGAAAGAGTGATTTCAAATAGTAAATTGATGAAACATTTACATTGGATATTTTTTAGTACAGTTAAAAAAATCCGTACAAATCGGCTCAGCGATCGAGCTACATTGTTACTTATTCTGATAGGGTTGGCACAGGAAGATTAAAATAAATACACAAAATGTTTGTCAGTACGTGTCTATTTAAGTATGTATGATTTTTTACAAATTGCTTACTCTAAATAGTTTACGACATATTATAGGCCATCGGGGCATTGATGTGTAATTACTTTTTATTTTTACTTCTATTTTATTTCATAATTTGCAAACTTATGTTAGGTTACAATAAACCAAATCGACAGCTGTTGACTAAATCGGTAGTTATTATCGATATTACCATAACTAATTAGGTAACAGCATTCCTCAGGACGGACATGAACTCGCGCGCCTGTTATAGGTATTACTTATTACTTATTTCGTGCAACTTACTAAAACACTGCTTACATCATTTATGATCAATACCAAAACTTTTTTGCACCATCGCACCCACATGAATTTCTTTCGAAATGGAGGCAGATACATTTTTTACGAGGTATCTTTCATAATTATGTAAAAATAAAATAAATTATAGTTAGGTACCTACTTACCTGTAGAGTCTTTGGGATAATAAAAAGATATGTTTTTATTTTTTCGAATGTTGTTCATGCACACAGTACTTACCTGTAGTCTTTGGGATAATAAAAAAGATATGTTTTTATTTTTTCGAATGTTGTTCATGCACACAGTACATTATGCCATATGTGCTTTCTGATTAATTAAAATTTCAAATTTATACAAACACCTACGAAATGAGGCGACGCGGACGCACAGCGAGCGGTGAGTGAGCCCTTTGTTTGAGACTTGAGTACTGAACCAGTATAAAGATAAACAGGTTTCGTTCCGTACGTGACAAGCCGCCGGTGCTCACGCACAGACGCGCATCATACTTTTAGTAATGTATCTACCGTCAACTACCGTGGCTCGGTTGTTTGAATTGTTTATACTCATATGATAGTATCTCGCGTCGTGAGAAGCTAGCTATATATATCTACATCAATCGCCCCACTCACTACCAACGAACACAAAAAAGGAGTTGTACAAATTGGGGCATTCGTTAAGTAGCTAAATAAACAGGGTCATTGTTGTTTGAATACTATACCCTGTTCAAGATAGCGTGATCGATTTGACAGATGGGCTAGTGATGGGAAACGGAAAATATCTAGTAGTCCAAAAAATAACGTTTTAAAATACTTGTAACAGTGACAAGTTGGCGTGGGTGTATTATGTGTGAAATTGTTTATTGCACTAGACACATAAAACATTGGGTATATGGGCGATGGTGGGTCGATATTCATAATAAGTTCCTATTTAATATTACAGGGTTATTTTTGGACCTCCCGCCAAATTTAAATAGGTGGTTCAGACCATGAAAGTAAACAAAAAGGAAAAGAAAATAATAATTGTAAAAATGTTAAATTCCAATGTGCGAAAGCCAACGAATTTTATTTCAAAATGAAAATGTGTTTTATTCGAATATTGTTATAGAAAGTGAAGAAAAAGTGATAAAGAATTTCACACATAATACAACACCACCTTGTCACAGTTACAAGTATTTTAAAACGTTATTTTTTGGACTACTAGATATTATCTGTTTCCCATCACTGTTCGTCATTGCAAAGTAAAGGTATGATTCCGAACTACGCTGCACACAGAAGTGCTACCGCGGCACTACTGGTCCCTCTTACCGCGACGTAGTTCGGAATCATACCTTTATGTCGATCAGAAAAATTGACATCTGTCAAATCGATCATGCTATCTTGTACAGGGTATAACATAAATGTAACAGTACGGTAAGTAATAACTGATTATGACAAATTCACAATATATTCGAATAGAACCCACAAATCAACAATTGTGTTATGAAAAGTATGTATGCTTGCAAAATATTGAAGGTATTTGCTGCCAGTAGTTTGTCTTCTACGACCCTGGACCATGTAGTTCAATTATTTTATTCGGTGTTCGGTCAGTAGAAAAGAAAAATATTAGAAAAACATCTATGTTAACATCGAATCATAAGTATTGATAAACAATAAATATCGATTGAAAAACATCGATATTTTTTAGGTAACAAATAAAACTTTTTTATTTTAATTATTAATAATTTTACTTTTTGGGCACACTGTAAGATAAATTAGCTTTGAGATGAGTTTTCCTGTTACATCCAATGCATACTAGATGGCGCCCAAAAGAAGGTTTTGTTATTTTAATCCTGTAACGGCTTTAACATCAATATGTTGTTATATGTCTCCGATAACATAATATGTATGTTATCGGAGACAAGACATCGATGTCATAACAATGATGTTTTTCAGCTAAACATCGATGTTTATTCACCATCGATTATCCCTATCACTGTCAGACAGTCAGTCAGTACTAAGAACTAGTCGCGTCAGTCAGTCACACCTAGGGATGTGAGATTAATGGAATAGAATCGATTAAATAAAACCGATTTTTCTTTATTCAAAATTAATCTATTTGTCTAAAATCGATATAATGAAATATAGGTAAATAATAGATTTTTGCGAAAAAAACAACACTTAAAAAAAGTACCTACTTTTCATAAACCCAAGAGATTCTGTTTACAATTTATAAGATCAAATAAAATAATATCGTCGTCGTCGTCGTTTCAGCCCATAGATGACCCACTACTGAGTCCAGCCTCCTCCAAATTCATGGAGTGAAATTTTATTATTATTATCATATTATTTTGAAATAATAGGTATGATTAAAAATAATTCCAATTCAAAACTAAAAATCAAAGTTAACCTTTAAAGTTTCAAATTCAATCATGGAATTAGGAAATCAAATAGCATTATTGATACAAATTTTAGCACTAATAAACGTTTGATTTATTAAAATAAAAATGAAATGATGAGCATCTCAACAAAATGATGAACTTATCGTCTCTTTTGGAACGAAGTTCCTTATCGCGCGTTGCGAAAGGGGGCTAGACGGAAAAAAACTACATAAAAACGACACATTTTCGCGCAGCCAGAGAGAGAGAGACTGACTGAGAAACACGCGCACGTCGTTAATTTATTATTAGGTATCTTTGTGACGTCAATAGTAGTTTAAGCAATGGTCATTTTCGCAATTCAATCAACAGTTGCCGTAGCCTAGAGGATTAAAGCTCTGGTCTGGGTCATACCGACGCGTTCTCGTCGGGTCGGGGGTTCGAAACTCAGCTTCGTCAATTTTTGTTAGATTTAAATAAAATAATCAATGAAACAGTATCAGTTACTTGATTGAAGCTAAGACGAACGGAACCCTAAGGCGTATCGCAGACTGCAAGAGTCGAGGCTGCGTTGCGGTGCACTAGTGGCGCGCAACGCGCGGCGCTCGCCTCACCACGTCATAAGACGCGTATGCTCTGTTTACACGCATTCAAAACGTTGTCGTGATGGCCGGATAGGGACAAAATTTTTCGCACTAGTTTATAGGTGAGAAACGTTGCCATTACAAAATAATTAAATGACACCTTACCCCAGAACACAATTGAATAATAAAAGAAGGCAGGTTAATTACACATAGTCTATAGCCCGTAAAATTGTGGAATGTGATTTCGGAATGTTAGCCTCTTAATTCAGATTACTTCGATCGCCTATTGAATATCATCCAAATAAAGCAGATCATTTGGTGCTTGCTTTTATAATTTTATACGTATTTGCGAGGGAACTGTGACTCAACAGCGAATAATAAATATGCAAATACCGGATGCACCCGAAACCCTCAGTTTGAGATACACTGCAAAAAAATTGAGAAATGTACAGTATATAAAAAAGTATTTAATACTGTTGCTTAATTGTTAAACTTTACTTGTGTCTAAAACTTGATGCAAGTAAAGAGAATGCGCCAATAATTCGAAAAAAAAAGGCGACGGACTCGCGGCGCACCCCGCTACTCCCCCCGTCCGTCTGTAAACCCCCGCGCCGCGACTTGGCGCCGCCCGCGCCTCGACTTGTCTGCGCCTCCGCCTCGACTCTTCGCCGCCTCCGCCTCGACGCTTGCTGTTTGATACTCCTTGCGTACTCGTACAATTTTAAAGAAAAGTTAGAAGAGGCGCGCGCCTCCGCCTCGACCACGCCTCGACTCCAGTTCGGTGTGCTAGCCGCCTAAAGATCGACTGGTTTCATAAATAAAATAAAAAAAGAACTCGCAAGTCATCCATGATATGCTTAGCAAATCGAGGCATTCCGATTCCGAGCGTTGTACGGTAGACTTACCCTATTACAGGATTTATTTATCTGTAACTGCATAACAGTATTTCATCACACTTTCAACACCTAACAATATAAAAGTAATTTAGCAATATAATATATATGAATATAGATCTATATTATATACATCACTACATAGTATAAAACAAAGTCGCATTCTTCTGTCCGTCCCTATGTATGCATAAATCTTTAAAACTACGCAACGGATTTGGAAGCGGTTTTTTTTAATAGATAGAGTGATTCAAGGGGAATGTTTTTATGTATAACCCACCCCCGCTTTGCACGGGCGAAGCCGGGGCGGGCCACTAGTCTAATATATAACCTTCATACCTTTCCCCTCACTTTCAATATCGGTGTCCCTACCAGGCTAGAAATTTTCGCTCTTCCCACAATCTTCTACTCCACTGTCCCTCCCATGGCTCTGACAATATCCACTCTTCCTTTCACATCCAATGTATTATTCTTTGGAACGCGTTGCCCTTGGAAATCAGGACGGCTACTAGTATCTTTTAAATTTAAGGTTCGCAAGCATATCATGAAGGAAATGTTAGCAGATTCATCTTCAAAATAAAAGATGTATGTTAGTATGTACAAAATATTATACAGGGTGGTCATAAAGTCGTGGATCAAACGAAACCAGCGGTTAAATGGGGCCATCAGCAGCAAAAAATTGTTCTACGTGAGGTCCTTAGGGTCAACCCCTGCGGAGTTACAATTGGTTTTGTGTTTTTATGATAAATTATCTTTTTTTTACTAAAACTTGATAAAATTCGTAAAAATCTACACCCTGTATCTTTTTTATAATTTTCACTAGATTGGTACTGATGAGTCCTTTCGTTAGACATGCTATTTATGGTAGTTTATTGGGTGTGTTGAAGATAATATTAAGTCTTACGAAAGCAATTATTTCTTAAATCAAAACTTGTTATTTACTTCGGCCCCCACTGTGAAAAAAAAATACTCTACAGAAAAGTGCCACTGTATCACAATTTTTGGCGCATTTAATAGGGATTCTAAAAAGGTATTACACATGGCTATGCGTGGCTTCGATATCTTTCAAGGACGATCATTGGTAGCAAGGCCAGAGTTAATTCATACATAAAACTCGGTTAGGCCTACTAACCTAACCTTACCTAAGCGTGATCGTTTTCCGGACTACAGGGTCTTTATCGTCGTTTCAGCCCATAAATGACCCACTACTGAGTCGGGCCTCCTCTAAGTTTATGTTGGGAGATTAACCTACTGTGCCACGCAGCCAAGACGGGTTGACACAGGGTTTGCTTCAAGTTTTCCTTCTGTTGCGACTAGGTGATCTGCCTAATGCGTTCTGTTAGTCGCTTCTTACGACACCCTCAATATGGTATGGGTTGGTGACACCACACGGACAATTTATTAGAATTGTATTATTTATGCGCGTACATAATTCGTACATGGAGGGAGTCTTACCGGGTCAGCAAACCCTGTGCCAACCCGTTTTGCCAGCGTGGCACAGTAGGCGTGGCAGTAGGGAATTGTGAGTAGGCCCGACACAGTAGTGGGTCATTTATGGGCTGAAACGAAGACGATAAAGAATAAACAATGTCACCAACCCATACCATATTGAAGGTGTCGTAAGAGGCGACTAAAAGAACGCATTAGGCAGATCACCTAGCCGCAACAGAAGGAACACTTGATGCAAACCCTGTGTCAACCCGTCTTGGCTGCGTGGCACAGTAGGCTAATCTCACAACATGAACTT
Organism: Clostera curtula; assembly: GCA_905475355.2. Taxonomy (NCBI): domain Eukaryota; kingdom Metazoa; phylum Arthropoda; class Insecta; order Lepidoptera; family Notodontidae; genus Clostera; species Clostera curtula. The sequence goes on from FR997802.1 coordinate 506,856, forward strand.
ATAGGAGGCCCGACTCAGTAGTGGGTCATTTATGGGCTGAAACGACGATAAAGACCCTGTAGTCCGGAAAACGATCACGCTTAGGTAAGGTTAGGTTAGTAGGCCTAACCGAGTTTTATGTATGAATTAACTCTGGCCCTGCTACGAAAGATCGTCCTTGAAAGATATCGAAGCCACGCATAGCCATGTGTAATACCTTTTTAGAATCCCTATTAAATGCGCCAAAAATTGTGATACAGTGGCACTTTTCTGTAGGGTATTTTTTTTTCACAGTGGGGTCCGAAGTAAGTAGCAAGTTTTGATTTAAGAATTATTGCTTTCGTAAAACTTAATATTATCTTCAACACACCCAATAAACTACCATAAATAGCATGTCTAACGAAAGGACTCATCAGTACCAATCTAGTGAAAATTATAAAAAAGATGCAGGGTGTAGATTTTTACGAATTTTATCAAGTTTTAGTAAAAAAAAGACAATTTCTCATAAAAACACAAAACCAATTGTAACTCCGCAGGGGTTGACCCTAAGGACCTCACGTAGAACAATTTTTTGCTGCTGATGGCCCCATCTAACCGCTGGTTTCGTTTGATCCACGACTTTATGACCACCCTGTATATTATAAATGTATTTAAAGTATTTTAAGTATATATATGTATATTATATGACATATTATAGTATATTATAACATATTATTTGTCTTTATAATATGGATATTTATGAGTGTGTAAGGGTACATACTTAATATGTAATTAGCATATAATAAAGATTAAAGTTATTCTAATATATCTCCCAACGTAAGTTTTACCATATATGCATCTACCATGTTGTCTCTGCAATGCCCAAAGGTTGACTGGAGAGAATGCATATGGCATTAAGTCCGCCAATGTAGAACTTGACGCATGAAGTTTAAATAAATAAATAAAATTCTTGTGTCACGGTTTAAGTGTTTATACTCCTCCGAAACGGCTTGACCGATTTTGATAAAATTTCATATGTATATCAGTAGGTATGATAATAGGTTGTTAACTAATTTTTACACCTCAAACTGTTAAGGGTGCTTCACCCCAAACAGTTTCTTTTTAATTTTTTGAACAGATATTTATGATACAACATATAAAATTACATAGAACCCTAAATGTTCACCCCCTGCGATCAACCTCTATTTAATTACAAGGCAAAGCAACGTTTGCGGGGTCAGCTAGTATATATATATATATATATATATATATATATATATATATACACGGTGATTTTTTTCCCATTGTTTTCCCGCGGCAGATCGATTTGCTATTAGTAGTACTATCGATTGATAGCGATAAATTAAAAAAATAAAAGGTTTTTTTTTTCAAATATCAAAAAAAATATTATTTCAACTCGAAAGCGCGAGAAGCAATAGTAATTCACCAAACATAATATTAAAGTAGGTATCTACATACGAGATACCGCCGCCGCCGACCACGGTGAAAGCCTCCCCTCCCGCGCCACCCCCTATACCCGCTATAACCGCGCCGCCTCAGTTAGTTGCGAATTGGCGACTGTCGTCGCACGCGCGTTGTGTTTTCGTGTAGTGGCGTTTGAGTGCAAAAATGAATCGGCACTACAAATATTCTAACTTTGAGTACGTCGCTATGGTGCAACTGTACGCTCGGGCTGATTAGGACTCCCACGCTGCCCAGCGGCTTTCTTCGGAGCCGCAACACTTGGAGTCGCTCCGTCTTCGCGGGATTTTGAACCTCCAAGTCCCACAGGCCTGGATAATCGTAGCGGCAACACAGCGACTACTCGATCATGGACAGTTTGAGACACCAGCGCATGCACAGGGCAGAGGTCTATTGGCCGTTTATTTGCTAGAGCTCGATGAACAAATTATCGAATTCTTCGAACGGGATCCTCGACGGAGTACGCGTATGGCTGCGGCTAGGTTTAACGTAAGCCAATATTACATTTGGAAAGTGCTGAACTGTGAAGGACTGCATCCTTATCATTATCGTAAAGTTCATGACGCCGTTGGACTTTTATTTGTGGTCAGAGCTCAAGCGACTAGTGTATCGGGAAGAATACGAAACGCGCGACGCGTTGATAACTGCGATAGTGGACGCTTTTAATATCGTAAGAAGTGACGGTGACACTAGTGAAAATGAAAGACAATCAAATGAAACGTGTTCAATTGTGCATTCAACGAAATGGGTTGCACTTCGAACAATTACTTCGGTACCGGTGAGTGTAATTAATTACTTTGTAAATAGCAAAAAAATCATAGGACGTATGTTAGTTAATCAAAATAATTGTAAATATGTTGATTCCAATTTTTTAAATACGCCGTAAATACTTCAACAATACAAATAATTTTTCGTATGATATTAAACTTGTTAGTAGTTTCGTATTTAGTTAGTTGAAGGTAAAAAATTTTTGTTACGCCGCTAATGAGTGAATTCAAGAATCGCATTCCGTACCGAAGGCTATGGCTCAGGGTTCCCAAAAGTACTGGGGAGTAAACAAAGGCTTTTGTTTCCCACGTTAGTTTCTTTTGTGTTGTTGTAACAATAGCGTCTGTTAAAATGCCGACACCTATTGTAGGTGTTTATTTTTATGATGTTTTTTTACATTTCACCGGCTGATTAGCGTGTGAAAGACTGTGTGGTAATGAAGTATTTATGACGGTCCCAAGCCCATTAAAGTATGAAGGAAAAATTGCAAAACTTTTAGGTAATTATGTTTTGTGTTTCGTTAACACAAGCCCTCGTGCTACAGCTTATGACTACGGAAGGTATTAAGTATCAGCTGATAGCGCAATGATCCGCGCGTCGCTCGCGCCGCGCCCGCCGCGCGCTGCCCTTACTATTGGTAGGACGTCGGTTTCGAGTTTTGTTTTTCACAATTGTAAATCCGACATTTATTATTAATTAAATTATTTTTTGTTATAAATCGTTTGTACTACCGGGAGGAAATCATTTCCCTGCGGGAAAACAACCATTTCCATTTCACGGTGTATATATATATATATATATAGTATTCAAGTTATATATATATAACTTGAACTTCGTTCCAACCGGGTGTCCCTTGACACCGCTCAAGTTTTTTTTTATTCTGATGTTATTTTGAGACTTTTGGTCGCTTATCGACTATGTCAGCCCCATCGAGCTCTCTAAGATACACTGATATTGAATTTCAAACCTCCATATCCTAATGGATATGGTACTAGTGTACCTTGTACACAGATTGGTAAAGCGCAACGGCTGTCTGTGTTGTTTGCACAGCCAGAATTGCCTGGAAGTGGCCCACATCAAAGCTATTAGACCTCTGCAAACTGCATATTTGACCTCACATAGGCTGGGACAGGACACACTCCACTAAGGGTGCGTTCCACTTAGCACTCACAACGACCACGCTCACGACCACGGTTTTCGCCGTTCCACTTGGTTCTGGGCGTCACAATCATTTACTCAAGTGGAACGGATTTGGGAGCGTTTTGGGCGTTCTTAAAAATAATAATAATGGCGCGTCTAAAAAAACTAAACAAAACGTTGATGAGGTTATATTACAATTTGTAAGTGGTATCAATAAGTTCCATTAAATATTGGTTAAGATGATTTAATAAAAAAAAGTATATACTTTAATTTAAATAATTTATGATCGTATTTAATAAAAATGCCTTTTACAGCGGCAGTTTGAAATTAGTTGGTGTGTCAAAATAAAAGTAGTAGTTCGTCCAGCTCAGAGAAAGAAATAGAATTTTACAAATCTTTGATTGTGAAAAACGAAAAGTTTAACCACATAATATTGATTACGATAATGTCCTGTCCGATCTTGTTCGGTACAATAGAACGATATTGTTATTGTCGCCATGTTTCTGCTTTTAGTTTTTAAAATTGGCGCTCAAATTCTCAAAGCGCTCACAACGACCCACCTTTTGAGATGGGGCATCGTGAGCTTGGCGTGAGCATAAGTAATGACGTCATCAATGACGTTTTCGCCGCGACCTCAACGATCGTGGTCGCCATGTGGAACGCCTAAATGAGAATTTTATGCGTTGTGAACTCCAAGTGGAACGTACCCTAAAAAGTGGTAGACATCTTCCTTAGTGCCATAGACCTCACAATTTGGGCTTTCCGCTTTTTCCATCACTACATAGTATAAAACAAAGTCGCTGTCGGCTGTCCGTCCCTATATAGGCTTCGATCTTTAAAAGTACGCAACGGATTTAGAAGCGGTTTTTTTAATAGCTATAGTGATTCAAGAAGAAGGTTTATATGTATAATACATGCATAATTGCACCCGTGCGAAGCCGGGGCGGGTCGCTAGTTATAAATATAAAGCTTTAGTGGAATGTGACCAGATCTCAGCCTATGCGCAATTACAATTAATCTCCTACTTAACACTTCAATTTAGTGAACCATGGAATATGAGGGGGCCCACTATGCATAGTTCTGTACCAAATGCCTTTCTCCCGAGACACTTGGTCAAAAACTTATCGTCTCAAAAACATAAAATCATAAATTAAAAAAAATTTCATCAATGTCCAGTCTTAATTTACATTACGGATACATTTTAGGTGGATAACGTTTATAGGACTTTGTATTGTTCATCAACAACTTTATCTCACATAACACTACACTGAAATTACTTAACACGCATACATACATGCCTACGGATGGCGCCGTATATATTCGAGATTTTTTCATTCGTCGCATAGATACGAGGTGTTCCTGAAAATCGATTTAAAAACGTAATTTATATATTCGATTAACTAAAAAGCGATGATAAAAATCGATTATAAGAACATAATAATCAATTTAAATAAAAATCGATTATGTTTTAACATCTCTAGCCACACACAGCACAGTTGTCCGTCAGTCACACAATCCTTCCTTCCTGTCCTGTCCTGTCAGTTTGTTTACTGCGCGTGGGGGGAGACGCCGGTCGGTTGTCCGTCAATGCAATTTATTGAATATTATCTCGATTTTTCTCTAAGTTATTGAAAGAAAACAATCTATCTTAACTAAAATTATTCATTTGCTCTCCAAATGTCACACATAAAGTAAAATATCGGACGATCACCGCTCTGGGAAAAGGAGCAAATATACCACGTGTAAGATTTAATTTCCGGCCCGTGTTGAAATAATAAACCTGCCGTGTGCATTCCATATGGACTCTTCTTAGGCAGAAGTGAATTATATTTTTATAATAATACTGTTCTGATTTCCACGTGCGCCACCATGTCTAACAAAGCTGAAGGAGACCTCCGGGATGGCCTATCAGCTGAAGAAATCTTCGCCAACAGAGAAGGACTTACCTACAACGATTTTCTGCTACTTCCTGGTTACATAGATTACACTGCCGAAGAAGTAGATCTAACATCGCCACTCACCAAGAAAATTAACCTTAAATCGCCATTAGTGTCTGCGCCAATGGACACCGTGACGGAAGCCGATATGGCGATAGCTATGGCACTATGCGGCGGCATCGGCATCATCCATCACAACTGCACACCCGAGTACCAGGCCAATGAAGTTCACAAAGTGAAGAAGTATAAACATGGCTTCATCAGGGATCCAATGTGCATGGGACCGAATCAAACCGTTGCCGACGTACTGGAAGCAAAGAGAACGAATGGGTTTACTGGCTACCCTATAACAGAGAATGGGAAACTAGGTGGACGGCTCATTGGTATTGTCACATCTAGAGACATTGATTTCAGGGAGGGAGACCCACATCTGAGCCTGAAAGAGGTAATGACACCCATAGAAGACATGATAACAGCTCAGTCTGGTGTCACATTGCAAGATGCTAATTACATTTTAGAGAAGAGCAAGAAGGGAAAATTGCCCATAATCAATGGGGCTGGTGAGTTGGTGGCTTTGATCGCTAGGACAGATTTGAAGAAGGCCAGAAGCTACCCCAATGCATCAAAGGACTCTAACAAACAGCTGTTAGTGGGAGCAGCAATTGGTACTCGTGACACAGACAAGGATCGTCTGAAACTCCTTGTACATAGTGGAGTAGATGTTATAGTGCTAGATTCTTCTCAGGGTAACTCTCTGTACCAAATTGAAATGATAAAATTCATCAAGAGAACCTACCCAAACCTTCAAGTTGTAGGAGGCAATGTTGTCACCAGGATGCAAGCCAAAAACCTCATTGATGCAGGTGCCGATGCCTTAAGAGTGGGTATGGGCAGTGGCTCAATCTGTATAACCCAAGAAGTGATGGCCTGTGGATGTCCTCAAGCTACTGCAGTATATCAGGTCGCCTCCTATGCCCGCCATTTCAATGTTCCTGTTATTGCTGATGGTGGGATCCAATCTGTTGGCCACATTGTCAAGTCTTTGGCTTTGGGAGCATCCACAGTCATGATGGGTTCCCTACTTGCTGGGACTTCGGAAGCCCCTGGTGAATACTTTTTCTCTGATGGAGTGCGTTTGAAGAAATATAGAGGAATGGGTAGCTTGGAAGCAATGGAAAACAAAGACGGCAAAGGATCAGCAATGAGCCGTTACTTCCACAAAGAGTCTGATAAGCATAGGGTGGCACAGGGTGTTAGTGGAAGTATCGTAGATAAGGGTTCAGTGCTTCGCTTCTTGCCATATCTGCAGGCAGGTATGCAACACAGCTGCCAAGATATTGGAGCCCGTTCTGTGGCTATACTGCGAGAAATGAGCTACTCTGGAGATCTGAGATTCATGAAGAGAACATACTCTGCGCAATTGGAAGGCAATGTGCATAGTTTATTCTCATATGAGAAAAGATTATTTTGAATGATTATTTTGCCATAAAACTGATCAATTAACAAATTTATTCAGTAATATGTATATGTGCAAATATTAGATGTATATCATACATATTTTTGAAGTCCATACATGTATTTTATATAAATATTTTATATGATGTAAAATAATTAAGGAAAAATATTATTGTAATGTAATAAATGGTTTAATACATACACAAAGTATACTATTCAGATATTTTTGTCATGGGTTTGATGTAATTTTTATGTATCCATGTTTATTTTTAAGAAGCCATACCCAAGATCTTTATTTTTATTAAATGTTTCAACTATGCAGTTACTTTATTTATTCTAAAACCTCTGGAAAATTGCATACATACTCCTGAATGAATGTAGCATTATCATAATGTAGTAATATGAACTAATTGTTTGAAAATTGACTGTTGTGACTAAAACTCGAGAACGGCGGGACCGATTTGGATAATTTTGGTCTTGAAATATTCGTGGAAGTCGAAAATAAAATACGGAAATGGTCGGAATTAAATAAAAACCAATATTTACCTTTAACGTGACACTTGACAATTTCTTCTGTTTGTTTTAAGTTTATTTATACAAAAGTAGAGCTTTTATATATCGATTGAGGCAGTACGAAGTCTGCCGGGTCAGCTAGTTTTAGAATATAAATAATCAAACTACCTAGGTACTACTGACTAAAGTAAACCCATTCATAACTACTCAACATAATATATCTATACAGTACCTATACTATTTATTGGTAGAAAATTAAGTTTAAAGTTTCAAACATTCTTAAAAACCGAAGCGCAATTCCTCAGAATCGACCATGCAAAAAACATGAGACGAATAATACAATTGTCCATGCCCAATACAATACCTACCTACTCTTGCAAAATATACTACCCAGTAGGTACGTAGACGACGTTTGATCTACGCAGTTGATTTTGTTAGTCTTTTTGAGGGGTTTCTATTATTACATGGTTACAATTGTTCCTCATACGACTTCAGTCTTCAACTTATTTGTTACGAAGAGAACAAGCCTGCCTGCCTGCCACGGATACAACAAATCTACACCATGGATGTATACGTCCATGATTTAAACAAATAAATGCCCATTCGTGATGTTGAAACCACAAGGTAAAAAGATGATGTACCTACATACAATTATGTCGAATGTCGACAAAAATATTGAACTCCTCTCCAAAATTGGCTGGTCCGATTTTGACAATACTTTACCGATAAATGGCAGCAATACAAGTACCTAGTAATTTTATTGATCCTGGGATTAACATGGGTTCGATAACAATGCTCGAAATAGAAATGTTTCACCGTGCATTCCAACATCAATGGTGAATGACGTATAAAAAGAGCTCAGACGAGCCGACTTGAATCTCTACAGCCTTTAGTTTTAATATACTGGAACCTATGGACTGGAGTCAATCTATACTTACTTATCTAATAAATAAAATTGGAGTCATCATCAGTCGGTTTGTTCCGGCTAATCTCTGGAACGGCTGGACCGATTTCGACGGGACTTTCACTGATGGGTAGCTATATGATATAAGGATAGATGTTAAAAGGAGTTTTTTTAGACTAGCTTCGCCCCGCGCTGTCACCCGCTATACGACAATAAGCAACGCGGGTGAAACCGCGGGGCGAAGATAGTTTAATATAATATAAGACCAGCAGGTAGGTTTGGATAAGATCCATAAAAGTGTTGAGGGTAGAAAGAAAAAAACATAATTTCTATGAATCACATTTTATTGGAATTATAAATGCATAAGCTGCATAGGCATGATTAATTTAATAAATACCGTAATGTGCTAATTAACTTAAAAAATATAATACTAAAAGTAAAGTGCTACAATCTATGATTAAGACTGGTGCGTCCAAATTTCGCTCTTACGTTTCAATATGGAGACTAGAGGCAAGGAAAAGCAACTCTTAAAGACAAGATGGAAGTGTCTAGTTTACCCTGCTCTTACAATAACGGTAGGTACCCTAATTTCGAGGACCATTTTCATACATAATATGTGGTCCTTTTGCCTCAACTCTCCATCTCAAGAACGCATCCTTCCTAACAGTCATATCACAAGTGTACGTTTTCGTTCAGAAACACAGCTTTGATCTGTTAAAATTGTGGCCTATTATATGATTTTAGAGAGCGTTTTAGAAAGGTCACAATAATATAAAAAAGTCTAATTACTATTACATCATAGCCACGGGCGCTATAAGTTGATCTTGCTGATTTTTATCAAGACAACCCAGCTGATAATAGACCCTGTCAGTCCTCAGACTATTGAGATCGTTTCCCTTAAGAATTTCATTCTACACCGAGAGGTCTCCACATTCCCCACAAAACGCACCAGTCGGAATGCACGAAGTCAAGCGACCAAAGCGTATAAATCTTATCAAGATTACAACTTACCTATTGTCAGGACGTTTAAGCGAATCAGATCGGTGCGATTCATTGCTTTGAACTAAATGCGCTTGAGATGTACAGCCGAGTAACTCTTATAAACTGTTTGGCGCACAGAAACACGGGCCGTCTGATAAAAAGTGGGATACCGTGACTTTGAAAGACTGCACTGCTTAACATAAGCGGCGTTTGACAAGATATTTGAGCCATTGGAGGCTAGACTTCGATAACGTTACACATTTAGCCACCATTCATAATAGCTTAACTTTACAGTAAGCCTTTAGTCAGAGAGATTTTGAAAGATTCGATTATTCATAATAGCTGCGAGAACGTTGTCAATAGCTTGATTGAGTCTACTCTATACATCTCTTGCGAAAAATCAAACGATACTGAGTAAAGTGCGGTGCAATAAAGCGATATATTGGATACGCGTAATTTTCATCTAAACTATATCCACGGAAGCACTGGTACTCGCTTAAACGTGCAGATATGAGAGTCCTATTTTGAAAGGGCTCAAATTTGAGTGCGCTATCCGAAGCACAGTTCCTAAGTCAGTGCTACATAGTGATTTGATAATTTCACCTTCATTTGATTTCACCCAAATTTGGTATAAACGACCCTTCTAATATATTTCCTGGGTGTTTACACTTGATTCACGTATTGAAGTATTTCATTGCCATAAAAACTTGATCAACGAACTATTCTTAATGTAACAACACAACCTATAGGAAAATGTGTTGAAATAAATGTAGACACGCAAAAACTAGTCCAAAGTTAACATTTCAAAATAATGCGAATATTGAGTTCAATTACATAACCGTACGAAACAACAGCGTCTCTATGATACGTGGAAGATTTGAATTATTTTGACTGCTCTGAGAGTTTCTTTGTCCGGCTCGTGATGTCATTTCGTCGTTATCTAAGTTATAAAATTAAAAGTGAAAAAGATATAAAAACATAAGTCATAATCATCTTTACGAGCTTAAAGAGACCTTTTTTTGTTTTTTTTTTTCTTGTTTTAAAATCTATGACACGTAACTTCAGAGACACGTATTCAATTAGCATATTCTTGAATTTTTTTTCCATAAGCAGCAGTGGCTCTATTATAGGTATCATGACGAAGATTTGATATGTTGGAGACATTTCATTTTTTTTTATCGAATACGTCTCACTGAAGCTACTCCTCTGTAAGCCAATGTCATACTATAGGTCATACTATAGGTACTATTTAATCCGAAGCTAAGGAAAGTAAGGGGAGTGTCGTCGCGAGAATGTAAGGTTCGCAAGCAGTGGTCCCGCATGCCTACTCCTTCGCCTCGTCGTCGAAGGCCGGGCCGTGCGTGACGTCATCTTCGAAGACGATCTCCTCGGGGTCGGGGGCGCGCGGCAGGAACTCCTGTCCCGGACAGATCTCCTTGAAGATCTGCTCCGCCTGGTCAATACAATGTTTTTTTTAAATAGTGAACCAATTCGGTCTAGGTTACAAGCGCTATGGAGACCACAAGTCTCCTATTTTCGACCCGGTTTGCTTTTTAGTGTATCCTGTATCCATGACGCTGCAGACGGCACACAGTGGAGTTTAGTGGGTACACCGCACTTTCCCCCGGCATGAGGGATTCTCCACTAAAAAGGGGATCGCCAACGCTGCATTTAAATAACATATTCGATTCCGGTTATAGGCAGATGATTAAAAATGTTTATGATCGATCGTCTTATGTTCCAACCACACGACACCAAATTCATACTATACTCTGGTTTCTTGGAACGAGCCATGTCAGTATTATTAACCATTTAATCACGTAGGATAATCACATTTTTAGCCAGACAAAGTGGACCGAGAAAAAGTTTAACTAGCTACATTTGATGTTTTATTCCTTACAAAATCTGCTTAACATTTATTGACATCTATACTAATATATAAAGCTGCAGAGTTTGTTTGTTTGTTTGTTTGTTTGAACGCGCTAATCTCAGGAACTACTGGTCCGATTTCAAAAAATCTTTCAGTGTTAGATAGTCCATTTATCGAGGAAGGTTATAGGCTATATTTTATTTTCAAAAGAATTAGGGAACCGTATGAAAATTGCGATTTTGTAAACCAAGGTGTAAAATCTAAAACCTATTTATGCGTGCGCTGCAAAAACTATTGACAATAGAATAAAATGATGTACTACGGGTTTGTAGGTCTTATAAAGATCTACAAAAAAGTCCGCGAGAGCACATATCTAACTATCATAGTTTAGTCACAATAACCGATTTTATGTTCATAAAAAATATGCACGGGTTTGAAGCCCACGCGGGCGAAGCCGCGCGCGAAAGCTAGTTGAAAATAAATTGTCTCGATAATTTATATGTATAAGAAAAAGAAATCAATGTTCCCGAAATAATTTTAATGCTCATATGATGTAATATGATCATCACTAAAAAAAAATCGAAATATATTATAACTTCTCAAATGACACCCAATTACAACACGCCTAAGAGTTTAATTTTAATATCAGACTCGTATCATACAGATATATTTCATATTTTCATTAGTATGATATGATTGCTCCTATTTAATAAAACATTTGTCAACAGATTAGTGGCTTCTCGACTGACGTAATTGCACAATGGATCGTAGTATTGTCAGAAGTTGATAGTATCGTTACAGGATATGTCGCTGTAGCGACAACGTCACGACGCTAGCTCGTGTGTCAGATAACCCGATGCCCCTACTAACATTAGGAAATTGCGGATCGCGACAACGAGGAACGATAGTCACACCAGGTTATCGGCTCCACTAAACCTAAGCAACCAGATAACTTTATTTTATTACAAAAACTAAATTAAACAATAAAACCCTATATTGCTTACAGAGCATAGCATATGGAATATTAAGTCGGTTCATCCGTTATTAACTTCGAATATAAAGAGCCCCTTAACCAAGGCCCTTCTCTGGCTCACACAATACACTCGCCCGACCCCGGTATCGAGCCGTGAATCCACCATGCCACTATCCCCGGTACATTCTCTGCCGTCAACCTGATTCCACGTGGTGACCGATTTTGAATAAACTGTATCAGCACCCCGTTACAGGTTCCTCACGTCACGTCAAGCCTAAAAACCGGCAAAGTTTGACAAGGCAACTATGTTACAATGACATTTAGTTTGGCAGGTCGGCTTGAACTTGTTCTCCTATCTCTGTACAACACAGTTTAATATAAGCTGGACACATTTGAATTCTTGGATTACAAAATAATTGAATATGGTCGACATAACTTCACGTCAACATGCGTGTATCGATTATGTACATACACTGACGACGCACTGCATATAACTTTGATAATATAAATTATAGTCATGTCGAAAACTGTAAAGAACACAATTTATAGACATTGCATTAATTTAAACCCAATAAAATTATAACAATAGTCTAGGTTGTCTTTAAATGGAGGGATTGTAGGAGTGAGGAATTGTGTATGTAGGGTGTGAATGGAGACTACCACCTAGTGTGGGACATGGGGCCGTAATATGATAATGGTAATTATAATTATGACGATTTATAAGAGTTTTGTAATAAAACCTACGTAAATAAAGTTCCGTTTGAGTTTGAAATGTACTTGATTAAAACACTTTTTTACTCGTGCACATAATTACGTGCAACTATACAAATTGCAGTGACACAAACTTTATGAAATGAAACAGCTGATCGACCCTTAACGATCGCATAAACACAAATTATACACCAATTTTCCAAGAAATTAACATTTTTTATTCACGTAACAAAAAAGTTACCTGTTTAATTAACCTGCGATTCTGTTCGCACGGATCTCGAACCGGCTCAATTTACAATTTATAAGATGGTAGTTTACAAGTTTCGGCAGCTTATTTGCGTGATATATGTACCTACCAAATGTTGACTTAAACATGCAACGAAATGAATACAACACTTTACAAACATCGTAGAATATAAATCGCGCAATTAGCAAGCAAGATTTTCATGATTTTTAACTCGTTTTTTGCATCTCGTGCCTTTGAATCCCTCGCTACGCTCGTGATTCAATCATTGAATCATTCGCTTGCTCAGGATTCAAATTCAGCACTCGCAGCTTAAAACGTGGAAAAAAAAATACACAGTTGTAGGTAATAAAATAAATACTTACTTAACTTCTGTGTTTGCACTTTAATCACATAAACTCAAAATTTATGTGAAAAATTCTAATAACTAAGTGTTTGGTTTTTTATTTTCATCTGAGGTAAATATGAAATTGTTTTTTTAACGAAATTTGCTGAAAACTTACCTTTTTATGTCTCAAATACTTTGCATTTTCTGAGAACATTTTATTTGTTTTTTTTACAATTAAATTTTCAATTTATGTGAATAAAGTGCAAACACAAAAGTTGTAGATTTTTTATTACCTACAACTTTGTCTTTTTTTGCCCATTGGACTTGTAGTGTACTTTTCCAGAAATCCGTCGCCCACCTTCCGACCTCAGATCGCCCGTAAATGATATTTCCTATATTTTTTGTTATATTCTCTTTCTTTTAAAACGGGTTTCATTCTACTATGTTTTTTCCGTCCAGAAATTATCGACACCGGTCTATGTAGGATTGGAAGATACAATATTGAGCTTCGCCGTTGCTGCGAGCGGGACTGACCTGGGCCACGGCGCGGTCGAAGTCGAGTTGGGCGTCGGGCCCGGCGCACACGTGCACGCGCTGGCCGGAAGAGGCCAACGAGGCCAACGAGGCCGAGGGGCCCACGCCGTCGCGCACGCCGAACACCAGCGACCACAGGCACTGCGAGGGGAGGCGGGTTAGTGTTGTGTGAGTATGTGGGCCCTACTCCCCACCACGGCTGGCCCGACTCCCCACCTTGGGCTTGTCGCAGGGCGCCGACTGGTCTCCGCCGGACATGTCGAAGATCCTCTCGGCCACGGGCAGCAGGTCCTCCTCCGCGCCGGACACCATGTTGCTGATCAGGTACACCACGACTGCAACGAACGCCGAGCGTCACCACCAAAAGTGTGTCAGGGAAAATAGAGCCACGCTCGCCGGTCAACCGCAAAGGATTAGAAACCGTAAGAATTATTCTGTATGATTTCAACTAGTCAAATAACAAATGAGAAAAAAAATAGTATAAAAAAAACGCTTTTATAAGTTATCCAACTAAAAAAAAAAAATTTTAATAACTTTGAATTAAAAATAGTGTCAGAAAAAAATATTTTATTGTAAAAATCGTGGGGTTTTTTCAGGATATTATCAAAATAACCCTTCTAGTCATATCGGTTCATAAAATATTTAGAAATATTGATACCATGCACCCCACGCTTTTTACAATAATAGTATATTTCATTACAAGTCCGGAAAGGCTGTCATTGCAAAGAGTTCCGACAAATGTCTACCCGAGCCGAGGCGCAGCCGAAGGCGAGGGTTGACAGTCGGAACAAGTTGCAATGACGGTTCCGCACGTGTACTGAACGACTATTTTTAATAAAGTTGCGAAAAAATTAAGCAATTTAATAAAACACAATTAACTCACTAACTAATCATTTCTGAAAAATGGCGCCGACCGTAGAATATAAGCAGAGATTTTTTTTTCTTCACCCATTCTGGTAGGCAAAAGGAACAATGCCCATACATGGCTGTGTGGGCATTGTTCCTTTTGTTTTCAGTAGAATTTTTTTATTGATATGAAATGAAATTTAATTAGATGAAATGAAACTCCTTCAATCAAATCATTAAATCTGATATTGAAACAAATTAGTACGTAGCTTCTATTTCTAAAATATACGTATTTGCAGGAATCATAAAAACTTCTATGATTTTTTTTAGTAAAAACTTCATGGTTGGTTTTTCCTTATAGTAGACGTTATTTTGACAGTTGGGAAAGAAAACGCACTAGTGCGGGAATGGTAAAAAAAGCGGCCCTGCAAAATGCCACTTTTTGAGCAACTGTATTAAAAAATGATTTTTTAATACAGTTGCTCAAAAAGTGGCATATTGCAGGGCCGTATAGCGTTCGGGAAGTGGGCTATTGCACACGCGTGCTTTTTTTTCCGCACTTGTAATGAAATATACTATTATTGTAAAAAGCGTGGGGTGCATGGTATCAATATTTCTAAATATTTTATGAACCGATATGACTAGAAGGGTTATTTTGATAATATCCTGAAAAAACCCCACGATTTTTACAATAAAATATTTTTTTCTGACACTATTTTTAATTCAAAGTTATTAAAATTTATTTTCTATTTATTAGTTGGATTTTCTATAAAAGCGTATTTTTTTAGTTTTTTTAACTATTATTTATTTTTCATTTTTAGTGATTATTTTAGCAATAGCTTCATGATATTTACATCTCTATTAGCTATTGCATCGAAGAGCGGTGTTCCACCTTGATCACCGTTATTATTATTATTCTATTAATGATAATGGGTCAAAATGTTTAAAATGTTGAATTGTCATCGGTCCTTAATTGACGTTTTGAAGTGGGTCAAAATCAAAAGATCTCAAAGATTCCGTTACATACTAACATACGTCTGAAGCTAATAAAAGCGTATTATAAAGACGTTACCACCGTTTGGGAATTCCACAATTATTACAATGTTAGAACAAACAGGTCTGAAAATTTTACGAAAGCCCGACTAAAAGTTAATCATAATCAAATCGGTTTAGTGGTGGAAACGTAACAGGCAGATTCAGTTCAGCATATACAATATTCCAACAAACAAGGCTTCAAACCGGCTGCAATGACTCATGCGCGACAAGCGGCGCCTTGTTCCGCTGCGCAAAAACCGACGCAAAAACTCACAATATCTGACCCTGGCTTTGTAAACGAACAATTTCCATCACATCTGGCTAACTCAAGTACCAATACGACTACAAATTTATTGATGATGTTTTGCCAAATCTCGGTATGGCGGAAAATCTGTATTTAACTTAATCAAAGTTCATTAAAATGATTGAATAACCTGAAGCAAAAGATGTAAAAATCGTTTTATTTTGCACCAACTGCAATGAATGTACTTCAAATTCGCAATAAACATCACAAGAAAGTAAACATACAATTGAGAATTATTTCACAATCGTTTAGTAGATTTGATTGCAGTCATATTGAATGCGAGTAATGACACAATTGGTCAACTACGGGACGCCCTGGGTACCGGATTCGATTCGGTACGAGGCAAGTATGTTTGTATACATTAGAGATGCTTTCATATTTGTTGGTATTTTCATGTTTTTGTAAAAATCTCCCGCGATACACAGATAGTCTTTTCCAGAAGTAAAGACGGCGACACTCACAGAGCCCCTTGGGGCAAGAGCCGGTGGCTGGCCCGACCTCGATGACGGTGACGGCATTGTCGGCCTCGTTGAGGGGCGGGAAGCGGAGCAGCGTCAGGGGCTCCTTCTCGCTGGCCAGGATCGACCTGTTTGTGATGAAGATGCCCTGCAAACCAAATTCTACCGTCACAAATATCCAAAGCACTCTAGTACATACAATATTTACGTATCAGCCATTAAAAAATTGTATTATCTCGTACGCCCACGAATTATGGCAGGAGAAATATAGACGTTCGAGACTCACAACGACAGCCGTTATCTAATTAACTACAAGGAGTAGCGGAACCTTCTAGTTAGATTATGGCCATCGGCACACCTAAATTTACCCCGTACTATATTGTCACCAAACCATTCCATTACGTGGTCGTTCTTCCAACAGTTGTATAAGAAACAGGGAGACAGGAAAACCTTCCACAAAATTGGGTCATAGGGCTGAGGCGATGAATAAGATCGGCACCTTGGAAATGTCGCGGCCGTGGGGGGCGTCGAGCTGGCGCAGGGCGGGGGGGCACTCGTTGATGCCGATGACGAGGTGGTCGCAGAGCAGGCTCTTGGCCTTGCTGGCGATGGCCACCACGGTGCGGCCCTCCTCCACCGTCTTCACCTCCACCTGGTCGATGGGCCGGTTCAGGCAGTACACGCCGCCGAACACCGCGCACAGCCTGCCAGCCACCAAGCTCTTCGGTCAAATGCTCGCGCTTCCGTATCCGTATTATAACCGTTTTTACCCTCAGCGGAGTAATTTAAGGGCCGACAAAATTACGATGACTGTTTCAACGCTAGGTTTTGGTTTCGCTCTGTAACTTCTATATATTTCAGCATTGTCGATATTGGAGCTTGTGTAATTTAGTGTTCAAATTGTCATTTATGTATACCCTGTTCACGATAGCTTGATCGATTTGAGAGATGTCATTTTTTCTGATCGACATAAAGGTATGATTCTGAACTACGCTGCACGTTCAGCAGTGCTGTCGCGGCAGTACTGCTGCGTGCAGCGTAGTTCGGAATCATATCTTTACTTTGCAATGACGAACAGTGATGGGAAACAGATAATATCCACCAGTCCAAAAAATAACATTTTAAAATACTTGTAACTGTGATGAGATTGTGTGGCTGTATTATGTGTGAAATTCTTTATCACTTTTTCTCCACTTTAGAAGACAATATTCGAATTAAAAACATTTTCATTTTGAAAATTAAATAAAATTCGTTGGCTTTCGCACATTGAAATTTAACACTTTTGCAATTATTATTTTCTTTTCTTTTTTGTTTACTTTCATGGTCTGAACCACCTATTTAAATTTGGCGGGAGGTCCAAAAATAACCCTGTAATATTAAATAGGAACTAATTATGAATATTGACCCACCATCGCTTATCTACCCAATGTTGTATATGTCTAGTGCAATAAAAAACACCACGCCTACTTGTCACAGTTACATTTGGACTACTAAATATTTTTCTCCCATCACTAGCCCGTCTGTCAAATCGATCAAGTTATCTTGTACAGGGTATAGGCGAAAAGATTAGCGTGACGAGTCTGCCAGTGGGTAAGGGCTCGAATACACAAGAACGGCATGTTGCCAACGGCACAGACAACTGCAGCCGGAGAGTGCCGTCAACGGCAGCCAACTGCAACCGTCGTATGAGCGCTAAGTCAAATATTGGGTCACCATCATATCATCAAATGAAACTTTAAAGATATCGAACAACGATAGATACATTAGTATAAGCTACTGTTAGCGCGCAATCTCCGAGGTATTTTAAAGAATATTGAGTTGTGATTTAAACGATAATTATATTATATCGATGGTAATTAATGATGATAATTAATATACGTAATTATATTTTTCGTCGTTAATTCCGGAATTTCTTTTAAAATACCATGCTGCATTACGTAGATACGAATCTAGTTCGCGGCCAAAATAAATATAATAATCGTCGAGTGAAAATGGACACAATACGTAACGGACGTACCACTGACAGAAAGTTAAATTATAACGCAAAATCACGTAATACATACGATAATTAACACAACAATTAATGATTTTCGCCAGGTTTAAATTTAAAAACACCAAATCGTTGAATTTCATCACGTTTCGAATGCTCGGATATGTCCGTTGAAGTGTATATAAGAAACACTGCGGAATAATCACGAAAACCTAAGACATCAGTACACAACATCGCATGACCATTTCGGCGAACCTACTGATCCTATTGCAAACCTAAATAGACCAATGCGAGGCATGAAGAGCATCGACACGATTATCAGTATTCAGTATACTACAGAGACAATGCACGATAATGGTCATCCATTGCCGAGTGACTGCTGCAGTCTACGTATGCAATCGATGCAGAGAATACTTAATTAAACAACTCTTTTCCATCCGAAATCTCGGACATGCTATCTGTGTAGCATATAAAAATCACAGATACAGAAAGTTTTCATGAGTTACACAGATATTTTTACTTCCAGAAGTTTTTCTACATTTGAAAACAGTTCTAAAAATTAAAACCATAGATGCATGTATGGCCTGTAGGTATCTTGGTTTTGTTAGGTTTTATGAAACTCCACAATTACGATGACAAACCGTTCATGCAACATTAGAAAGTCGTTTCATTTTGGTTGGCGCTGACTTGACGCACATCTAGGTCACTGAGCCGACGATCATCTACTAACGCATTGCCTGCATTTTTATTGTTTACAATAAACCTGAACTTAATATTTTATTATAATTATATTTAAGAAAATAACGGAGGCGCTTTAAACATAAGTATTGTCTGATGAATACTGCAGGACAATAATGGCTAGGAAAAAGATTGCATATACCAATCGCATCTAGGGACTATAAGCCCTAAAGAAGTCCAGGCCCCTATCTATTTGTATCAATTGCGTTGTAAGTCTTAACTTGCCGTAGTTCTTTTTATTCATCCGGGATGATACACATAATAAACATATATTAATTAGGCTCATTTGCATAGAGTAACAGTAATAATATTATTTTGCAGCGAATCGTATATCAGTTAAGATTTCTGAGTAAGCCAGATTTAGCCAAATGACATTTGTGTTCACTAACTACTAGAGCGAGATAAACTATAATTTTAAAAAAGATTAAGTAATTAATAAGTGTTATAAGGGTGTTATAAGAAACCTGATATCAGATCGACCTGGGCAGCGCTGCGGTCTATAGATAATAAACAATTTTTTTTGCGTCCTAGTATGTCTTAGTGCATAATAGCAACTATATTTAGATCGAACACAAACCTACATTAAATTATAGAAAACACTTGTTCAAACACTCATACAATTTTAAATACACTTTTATAAATTCACATAAATCTAATAGGTAATGGGGAAAATACTACACTGCATCAGCGTTTCATCATCATTTTGACCAAAAGAAGTTCCCTGTTGGGCATAGGCCTCCCTCCAGAATTTCACAAAGACGGGCACTCTGCAATTTAATTTTGTCAATCCTGTGGGTGTATCTATGTGTCACCCACAAATAAAAGAATACTCACCTGCAGAAACACTGCGGCAGTTCGCCGCTGCCGTACATGGGCCACAGGAATGGCGTGTTGCCATAGCGGCCGAGGCTGGCCAAGAACCGCTTGCATTCCCGGACGCCCTCCAGGCACGGCATCGAGTTGGTTCCGCCGGCGATCGCGAACACCACGTAGTGGATCAGAGTGGGAGTCAGCCCCTTGTGCGTCAGATACTCCTTGAAGCTCTTGTCGTTCCAATCTGAATCGCGTACAGTTTTTTTTCAGTCTCTCCAAGAAGCTGTCTCCAAGAACTTCTTATCGACAAGTCAAAGTCAAAAAAAATATGTTTAGGACACAATAGCTTACACACCAACAAGATGACGCTACGTGTGACACAATTTTGAATAACGAGACAATTTACCAGCGGTTCAGAATATGACCACTGTGTTTTTCAAATTACCCATTTATGATCCGAGTCGATGTCAGCGTTAACGGTAAATAGCACCCTATTGCATAGTATTAAAGACACTCTTTCCGTAAACACAAAACTGAACTGTACCTTTAAACTCATTGTTCATCTCTTCCTCGCTGTAGCCAACAATGGAAGTGAGCATCTTCATGAGCATCCGCTTCTCGACTATGGACACGGCCTCCGTGGCAAAGACGTCGGCGCGGGAGCAAGGCACTGGCACCAGTTTGTCATCCAACCACGTGAGCACGCGGGTCACGCAACGGAACTCGGCGTAGCGCGCAATGTTCGAAGAGATCAGGAGTTCCACCAGAGGTCCACGGGAGAACAAAAGCTGGTGGAACCATATTTATTTTGTACTAACATAACACTATACAAGAACACACATCGGCACTACGAGATTCAAGATTTTTTCATCTGTAGATGCCTTCTTGGTTTAGAGTACACTGCCTCGTTGGTCTAGACCAACGAGGCAGTGTACAGTGTATATCTAACCTTTAGAGGTACATCTAACCTCTAGAGGTTAGATGTATCGCCATTGGATCAACAGGTCCCGTATTCGATTCAGGGGCCGGGCAAGTGTCTTTGTCTAAACCAGAGGCACTTGCTCCGAGTCACTGACACCCAGACTCGGAGCAAGTTCCTTTGTGTTCGTGAATTACAAGTTTGTAAACTGCACCTGCAATACAGGTTATAACTAGTGCAGGGATTTCGATTTTTATAAAAAATAAAGCTACAAGCACTAGCTTTGGGTGACCCATCCCCAGTCCCAGGAAGTATCTTTGTGGGAAACAATGATACTTACTCAGGGTCTGGGTGACCATAAATTATATGTTTGCAAAGAGACCCTGGTGGTGACGGATTTAGAATACATTGTGTCACCACCACATTAAGAGTAAGACACCTGCAGTCTAAAATAAATACCAAGGCTGAACAAACAGCCGCAAAAAAAGGTAAACTTGATTTGGAGCCTTGTGGTAATCCATCAGGCCAATGTGTCACAGTAGGCTATAATTTACCACCAAATTGGAAGAGGCCCAACCCACCAGTGGGTCTCAGAGCTAATAAAAAAAAACCCTTTGTCTAGCTAGCCAAAGTTAAAGTTACAAATATTTCACCAGCCTTAGAAGTTTCACCAATATATATAGAAGGCTTATTTATATGTTAAAGTTATTTGTATTTATAATTTGGTTGTTGTACTAAACAAACCTTTGGTGTCATATCAATGTTGAATTTTCTATATTCTGAGCTAAAGTCAGCTTGACTCCATATTTTTCTTGAAGGACCTGTCTTGTTTTCTTCTCCATCATCCTTTTTCTCTTCTTGTGGGCCTTCCCTACAGTATACATCAAAATTATAGAGCAATGGGCAGAGAGAGACATGAGATGGAATAGGATATGGCATTTTTATGGTAATAACATAAATAGGGAAAAGTTTAAATATGGTACTTATTACTATCCGTAAGTAACAAAAGGTAAAACATAAAACATTTCATCAACTTACTTATCAATGTACCACTTTTCAACTAAGTTGTAGACTTGTATTTGTCTCTCGGGGTCTGATTGGACCTCTTTGATGAACTTTTGCAGTCCATCAAAGTTGTAGGAAGCCCAAAGTCCACCATAGTGGTCACTGGAGTCCAAGTGTAGCACATTCTTGCCAATTCTACTGCAAGCTGCAGCCACAATGGACTCAACCATACCTGTACAATTAATTGTATTACTCTCAAAAATATTATGGAAAATATGTTTTATTGTGCTTAGTCTTTTTGTTTGCCCATTGCACAGCACACCCAAGATGTTTGTGTTACAACTTAAATAGAACTAAGAGTGATCAACCTACATACATATTCATATCAGAGTCAGTTCTATGCAATTGACTATTGCTATAAAAAAAATCTGTAGGTCATTGACCCTAAGGACACTGTCCATGTATTTGTTAAAGAAATGAAGTCTTGAAAGTTAATGGTGACTTATAAATTTCAAGGTTAATTAAAAGTAGGTAAAAATGTAGACAACGAGTGCAGGGTCTTTGCAAATATTTAATTGATGACTAAGCGGCCCCTGCTTGTTGCCGGCGTTTCGTAAATCCTTTCTACGTCCTACGCTCGAAATTGCAAAAAGTCGAAACTACAATCAAAGGAAGACAACAATATGTGTAACTCTTTTCAGACAGAAACTGTAAATTGATGACTGGGCAGTGCTGAAAAAAAAGATCGATATGTAGGCAACTAACACCATTTACACCGATATGATGGATATACAAACTGTGGTACTTACCCGTTCCGACTACGATGACATTAAAGTCGGTCGGCAAATCGTCATCCATGGTGTTTTATTATTTGCAGCACTTACACAGGAAAAAAATTATGAAAAATGTGAAATCAACTCAACTTTTCAGTCAAGGCTTTCATTTGTCACTGTCATTTCAACAAAGTGTCTGCCTGCCTGCCTGCAGTAACACAGTTATCTGTCAAACGATGTTGACGTTGGCGTTTGCGTCCAAAACATAGATTAATAACATATACTCGGTATAACGATGGAAGCCAAAACCTAAAATAAGAAGAAGAAGAATAACATATACCGAAGTCCGAAACGTAACACTTGTCATGATGTAGTGCTCGTTATTTTTTGTATAATTGTTTGACGAATATTTCAACCCTGTCGCTTAAATATAGTGAAATATGCGAATACGCCATTGTAATAATATTTTGCGTCACTATATTAACTTAGTAAATTAAAGCATTGCAAATTAGATTATTAAAACTATTAGTAAACAAGAAAACTAAAGACAGCTTAAACAAAGACTATGAAAGATTATTTAAAATTTGCAAAATTCTGCCTATCGATAAAAAAGTCAAATTACATATAATATTGGAGCAGTTTAACAGAAACGAATATAGGAAAAAAAGAGTGCACAATCAAAGTCACAGAAAAAGAAACATGATGTTCCAAAAACTAATAACTAATAGGGAGAGAGAACGCGACAGTGGATAACGCCAACTTTCATGAATGAATTACCGGCGGAAATGAAAATAGATAAAATAGGTGATGAAATTAAATCTTCAAGGAATAGCTTAAAGCATATATTGCGTAAGCATTATTTATCTATGTGTCCTTAGTTCAGACGACTATTCGGCATTGCTAGCCCGGGTAACTGTGGTCACATGCCTATAGTTTTATTTTATTTTTAGGTTACAGAACTTTTGAAGTCTTGTTTGGAAGCAGGTGTTTGTTTTGTTGTTGAGTTAGGTACGTACGAGTAAACACGAGAACACTGCCGACAAACTGTTAAGCAGTTTGGCAGAAGGATGCATTGTGATACATTATGTAAAATTTATTGAATAAAACATTACAAAAAAAAAAAACATAAAATTTCTTTAAGGCTGTAGCGACCACATGCTACGTACTTTACACAGTTTACCCGAAAAATCTGAACTAATTGCATCAAGAAATATCGCCTAGAAATGCGAGAATTACCAAAAAGTCCTACACCGCGATAGCGAAATTTCAAGAGCAATTCGCAACTTAAGAATTCCCCGACTACAACTATCGGGGGGGAATAGGCGCTGCGACCCCTAGCCAGACATCACACCTCGTCTGGCTGGATGATCATCCCTTTGCGCCTAAAGTGGTGACCCCGACGTGATGTGAACACGCAAGATCCTTAAAGTGGTAACCCCCGACATTGGACTCCAGAGCAACCTTCCAACGAGTCTGCAACATCCTCCTGCCTGGTCAACCTGGTAAAGACAAACAGTCCTCAGCAGCAGCAGTCACTTAGCAAGCCAAGACGTCAGCCTTAACAGGACCACACGCAGCCGACTCACCATGCTACCTGGTTCTGCGGCACGACACTCAACCGCCCAGTGAACTACACTACACAGTTGAGGTGCTCAGTCTCGACTCACCGTAGACTCCGAGCGCTCCTGGCACTTGCAAGCTCATCACACTGCAGCAACTCAAGAGGATCGACCTCCAGTCTTGGGGGGGAGCCATGTAGCGACCACATGCTACATACTTTACACAGTTTACCCGAAAAATCTGAACTAATTGCATCAAAAAATATCGCCTACAAATGCGAGAATTACCAAAAAGTCCGTGATAGTGAAATTTCAAGAGCAATTCGCAAGTTAAGAATTCCCCGACTACAACTATCGGGGGGGGGGAATAGGCGCTGCGACCCCTAGCCAGACATCACACCTCGTCTGGCTGGATGATCATCCCTTTGCGCCTAAAAGGCGAAGGTACTTTTTATTTTAAAAGACTTCGGGTACGTTCCACTTAGCGTTCACAACGCCTAAAATGCGCATTCAGGCGTTCCACAAGGCGACCACGATCGTTGTGGTCGCGGCGAAAACGTCATTGATGACGTCATTACTTATGCTCACGCTAAGCTCGCGACGCCCCATCTCAAAAGGTGGGTCGTTGTGAGCGTTTTGAGAATTTGAGTGCCAATTTTAAAAACAAAAAGCAGAAACATGGCAACAATAACAATATCGTTCTATTGTACCGAACAAGATCGGACAAGACATTATCAAATCTGGTTGGGTTGAGTGATGAGTAATGACTCATCAGCAACAAGTTGAAACAACATTACAAACTTGGCGTTAACTTATAGGTACCCTAAAAATTTTAGGCTAAAATAAATATTCCAAGTGACGGCATGTAAGCCGAGTCTTATGGGTATGAGGTGCAAATAGTGGGGCGCAAACACACCCACAGCCCTTTTTTAACCCCCGACGCAAAAAGAGGGGTGTTATAAGTTTCACGTGTCTGTCTGTGGCACCGTAGCTCGCGAACCGATGAAGCGATTTCAATATAGTTTTTTTTTTGTATGAAAGGTGAGTTACGGGCGAGTGTTCTTAGACATGTTTGATGAAAATCGGGTGAGCTGTTTAAAAGTTATGAGGGGTGAAAGTGGGGAAGAATAACCGAATGTCTGCAAATATAATCAAGTGGGGTCTCAAATGAAAGCGCATCACGTGCAATTTAACAAAATCTAGATTATAATAAGTATGTAAAATGTATAATAAGTACCTTTAAAAAGTATAAAATAAAAATTAAATTAAAAATTTAAATAAACCCCCGACACAGTAACCTTTAAAAAGTAAAAAATAAATACTTCGCGTTGGGGGACCAGGGGTCAGGTAATAAATAAGTGGGAGTGGTACGACAGTACGACAGACAGGCCGCTATACTCTGGCCAGCGAAAGCTGTCCAAGAAACAAAGGCGGGAATTTTTAAAAATCAAGAGCTGTTTATTGAAGACATAGATCCTGCCTGGACGATGACGTACGAAATTTAAACTGATAGAAAAATAATGTTTTTTTTTTTCTTCCTTGTGGCTCTCACGGTTTGTGTTTAGCCAATGTCAAGTCACTTTGTATCATTTCAATATTATTTCTCTCCATCATCATGGGTTTGCCATTTCCCTGTTAGCCACTCATAAGTAATTTCATTTTGAGTGTCCCCCTCCCACGTGGCTAAGATGTTCTGCACGGACGTGGGGTTGGCCTTTGGGAGGGAAAAATAATGTTAATGACGGTTCTCTTTTTCTATCTGTCATGTATATATGTCTGTTGCTAAAATATTATATTTGGTATGAACGTATTTCTGTGTTTAACATTTATAGTACCTAGCTCTCTATATCCACCTCAAAGGGTTTAATAACCACCTTGGTGGATTCCACTCGCAAATAGTGTTTCAGTATACAGAGATACGAAACTTCATTACTGTTAACCCTGACTATACACTGCATAAACGGAGTAGATATTGTTTATTTTAAAACAAGTATTTTATTTTCGAGCGTATTATGAAAAATATTAAATAAGTACTTCTATGAGTCTTTTTATTATTTTCAAATAATTCATAACTTAATGTACAGTCGAGGACTTTACTTGATGTACATTTGCCACTTTTAAATTGAAATCGGATTCCAAAAACTCTACCTGAGAATATTGAGTCAGCTTCATTGCTTTTTTTACTGCTACTGTCCCCAAGACGTACAGGGTGGGCCTCGGTGTTTTACGAATTTGAAAAATTCATAAAAAACAAAACAAAAGCAATACTAAAACAAAATTATTTTTAAATTTAAGTCAACATTTGGGAAAATCATTCTATATAAATAACATCATCCAGATGCGCCCCATCCCACTGCAAACATTCATCGAATCTCGACTTCAAATTGCCGAAAACTCGTTCGCAAATGGCGTGCGGAATAGCGGCCATTTCTACACGCATATTGGCCTTTATGGTGATTGCTCCAGGGTAGCCCGCGAAATTCAAATTTCCTTACGTTTTTATGCAATTTGCAGGTCAGTGCTAGGTTGTATGTTGATTCAAATATTATTCGCGACTGTAAGACGTATGTAGTTATAGAATTATAATCATCAATACAACCCTCCAGGCTCATAAAGGTGCAAGAAAAACTTTTTCAACGTCAAAGTCATTCAATACAACCCTATTGATGAGTTTGATGATTATAACTCTATAACTACATACGTCTTACAGCCGCGAATCAAATGTTCATCATCATACAACCTAGCACTGCCCTGCAAATTGCAAAAAACGTAAGAAATTTGAATTTCGCGGGCTACCCTGGAGCATCCACCTTAACTAGGCAATTGTGGTCGGATTGTTACTGTAGACTCTACTTTCCATGTAGCCCCATAGGAAAAAGTCTAGTGGGGTTAAATCCGGACCGGAGGTGGCCATGGAATGTCACCTCGGCGCGAAACGAGTTATCCAGCAAACATCTCCTTTATGACTGCCAAACTCTCGTTAGATGTATGGCATGTGCCGCCATCTTGTTGAAACCATGTCATTGTTTCAACAAGATTTTAATTTTAGAATTTTCAAGGGCAGCTAAATAAAGTTGAACTTACTGTTTATTCACTTGAAGTCAAAGACCTATGTGACTATTTTTTGTATTTTACAACAATTACCAACCAATGATTAGTTTACTCCAAAAACTATCAGTAATGAGTTTAGAATAAAAAAAATAAACATTAAGTTGGTATTTGTGACGATTTTGTTACATAGAACGAAAAAAAATGGGGAATTTTCAAAAAAATCTAAAAATTCAAATATCTCGTAATCCATGAGACTTTTCTTCAGCCATTTTTTTTTTGGTGGAATAGTCCTAGGGCTAGCCTACTTCCAGTGTCGCGGTGGCGGGCCATTTTTGGGACATCCTGTATATTGTCCTCAAGAATCTATGTCTCCATGCCGCAATTTCATATTTTTCTGTAAGTAAAGCAGCTGCTTTTATTGTGTTGAAAACTTGAAACACAAACCCATTCTTCTGTATTTTTTTCTAAGGTTTTCACGGCATCCCGTGAATTCAATTGCTTCCCTCAGCTCATTGTGCATTCTTCTCAGGGTTGGGACTTGTTTACTAACTCCATAAAATTCGTTTAATTTGTTTTATAAAGTTGAAATATCAAAAATGAAATATCAAAGATATTGCGATTTGTTATAAATAGTAGAAAAGTATCAAGTTGTTTCATAGAAACATAATAATGATTTTGACAGTATTAGTGCCATAACTAAAGTTCTGAAAATAATGCGTGGACAGATTTCGCTGGCCAGACTATATACTAGTTCGCTAACGTGAACAGGGTATAGTAACCAAAACGAGAGATCTGTAGTGGTAACTGGAAATGAAAAATAAAATATGTTGTGTTTTATATTTACAATTTTATACATATATTTTAACGTTTTACAGACTACATGGAGCTCTTTTTAATTCGAGCAAAGAATATTACATAAACTAACACGTAGATCTAAAAAGTAATAAAACGACTACCTATGTTAAATGTAGCGAGCCCGCGAGCATTTGTAGCGGCAAATATGATATTACGATAAGGGCTCCTATACACTGGTGAATGTTCGAACACAAAACGCCTAGTTAAAAAGAGTAATTCGGATTTTTTAGGTAAAGCACTAAGTTTTCAAGAACGACATAAGTATACATAAAGGTAAAAGTACTTGGATTTTCTGTTGGTATAGAGTAATATTTGTAAAAAAAAATGGCAACTAAGTACTACGTTACAATCAAACACGGGTTAGGTATATATGCAACGACGCCATGTTTTTTTTTCTTCTATCGTCATCACTGCGACTATGTTCATCCACCAATGCATACAATCCCTAAAATGTCCGTAATAGTTAGAAAATTAACTGGCCGTTTATTTGGACTATATTATTGCAACTTCAAGAATTTTAATCTCTTCAAAGTAGTCTATTTTCTCAATTTTGATAATTATTTATTAAATAGGATTCACTACAATGTTTAGAATACTGACAAACGTTTTTAAACAGGCAGTACAAATGTTACACATGACTAGATTTTCTAATTTAAAATTATTAAAAACTAACACACATTCCTAACACAAACATTTAAAACATTATTATAAAATCACATAACGATTTGTACAAAAGCGCAAACGACTATGTTCAAACCTTAAAATGGGGAGAATACAACACAGGGTTTGTGACGATGCATAAATTACGCTAAGATCACATGTCCAACGCAGTGTCGGATTAAGCAAGCGCGGGGCCCGTAGCGATTTTTTCAAAGAGCCTTGATCTGCTATGTGTTCATAAGTATAGTGGTAAAGTAAATACGTTTATTTGCTATCTATAGGTTTCAAATGATGTCTTAGGTTTTCACGATCTTTACACATTGCAGGAAATGATGGCTTCACGGATATGATCGTTTTATTTTATTTTATTCCCAACGTTTCAGACACTTTGCAGTGTCCGTGGTCGCGGAACGCCTGGATGGCAGTTGTCGCTGCGGGCTTTTATATACTGGTGAGACACTAATGAGCTCTCATTCTATTGGTGGTGACGCACTATTATGCCCGTAAGTCATGTTGTTTGTCACGTAGGCGCGGTGACGTGGCGGGTTACGTAACGCTGAACATATCTATGTGTAACGTGCTCGGTTGATGAACCGTTGGGAATAAAATAAAATAAAACGATCATATCCGTGAAGCCATCATTTCCTGCAATATAGGTTTCAATTTTGTGGGTTATTAATACATATCACATCTTAATAAGTTTCACTCAAAAAATTACGCTCAGGCAGAGATCATCATCATCATCATCATCATTTCAGCCAAAAGACGTCCACTGCTGGACATAGGCCTCCCCCAAGGATTTCCACAAAGGCCGGTCCTGGGCCGCCCGCATCCACTGCTTTCCGGCGATCTTAACCAGGTCGTCGGTCCACCGTATGGGAGGCCTACCTACCTATCAGGCAGAGATGAGTGGGTTTAAATATGCGGGGCCCCCCTTTCGCGCGGGGCCCGTTGCAGTTGCTACTCTTGCTACGTGGTTAATCCGGCACTAGTCCAACGCAATTCTTACGAGATTTAATCACCATCTCAATCAGCGGCGAAACGGATACAAAAGCTACATTTTTTACGAAGAATCCATGCTTACGTGAGACGTATTATAGGCGCGCGATATAAGTAATTAATTATCACATTTATTTTATTTCATAATTTGCATAATTTAAGGTAATTTTGCAATAAACCAAATTGACAGCTGTTGACTAAATCAATAATAATTATTATCGACATTACTATAACTAATTAGGTAACAGCATTACAGCATTCCTCAGGATGGACGTGAACTCGCGCGCCTTTAGTACGTCGTCCGTCGTCAAAATTGGCAATACCTTTGAAAAAAAAAATTGTTACTATTCGTGGTAGTTCATTTATTATATGATTGTTATTGTAAACGTGAACCAAATATGTACTCATAAACACATCACATAAAATCCCACCTAATCTAACTAGGTACCTATCTACACACATTTGACAGTTTAAATTAATAGCTTGGCCCGCTGGTTTTGGCGGGGCCAGCCAATTCATTGGTACGAGCAACTCTTTAGGCCGCATCCAACTTCAAAATGTATTGTTCAGAGGACGTATCGATGTTGTATGTGCCCCTTTGACTTAACATATTCGTAACAATCGGCATAGGATAATATTATAAAGATACACATTCCCAATTGACATACACTGAAGACTATCTACCCTAATAAATTACTATCTACATAACTATACAAACAAATACAGCAATACATTAAAATGAGCTGCACCGAACGCTGCGCTGGGAAGATCTATGACAGCCGGGACTTCTGCATATCAATCGTAAGATTGATACATAATATGTCTACGCTACGACTATACTGCTTGCGTAAAATACCACAAATTAATAGACACATTTTGTATTTTATTGATTTTTGTTTAATAGTCAGATATTGTTATTTAAAAACTTAAAAAAAAATACAAGGGAATTACGTTACATTGTGCGTTTTAACGATTTAATGACTCTTCTTCTATCTTTATAGGGAGAAGTGTCATGCTCTAAATAAAATCACCAATAACGTCATGTTCATAATCAGTAGGTGGCGCCCACTTTGTGCCGTTAGACAATTGGGAAAATTAACTTAATTCCATTCCTCAACGACTACATTAATGAAATGTGTGTGTGACTTCGTAAACATATTAAGCAGCTGACTTAGATTTTACACAGTAATGGTAACCCTGAACATAATATTATGATCTTTCTTAAAAAAATCATGTTGTAACAGGCTAATTTACCAACAGTTTCATCTATGGTTTCACTTTGTAACATTCATCATCATCATCACCATTTCAGGAAAAAGACCTCCACTGCTGGACATAAGCCTCCCCCAAGGATTTCCACAGAGGCCGGTCCTGGGCCGCCTGCATCCATCGTTTTCCGGCGACTTTAACCAGGTCATCGGTCCACCGCGTGGGAGGCCTACCAGCACTGCGCTTTCCGGAACGCGGTCGCCGCTCGAGGACTATTCTGCTCCATCGGGCATCGGTCATTAATGTCATAAAAATTATCTATGATAAAAAATATATTTGAAAGCGCCTATACAACAAATTTATCCGAACTCAAAACATTTTTTTTGATAAAGTTAATATATGGTAGCTAGCTAATTATAATCACATATCCAACTAATACTGATCAACAGTTACAAAATAACACACAATGGCAAACAACAACTATAATAAAGAATCGTTGCAGTTTGATATTCCTGATAGAACCACACTGAAACATTCTCTTGTTATATTTTATTACATTCTCTTGTTATTCTATACAACGATGACGCCATCATACACCAAATAAGCAGTGAAAACATCTGAAATAAATTCATAGCTCTGATAACCGCGATTCAGATCTATGTGGCTCAACATACGCGTGGTAAGGACCAAGTCACAAACATATCGATTAATTGTTAAATGGCATCATTAAATTTGTGCTTTGGCCCAAATTAGAGTAGCTTTGACAAAATATTGTAAGCAGAACTGGGCCTATTTTGTGAATACTACACTGAGGTACAACACCATATACAATGTGGATTTTACGCACAATTCCTTTTACGCTACATGTTTTTTAAGTACATCAGTTTGGCATACAGCGTACGTGCCTATATGGATTGTTGCCAGCGAATGCATACTTGCATACTATCAGTGCGAAGTATACAAAAGTATACCTTACCTTTGGTGTATGAAGCGTCTAACATATAACAAATCGACTATCAGTGCGAATACCATGAACTTGGCGCACCCGGCATCACCCGCGCTGTCACGTCGCTTGCCATTCGAAGAATAACGCCGCGCCACAGGACGCCCAGCGCCAGATCGCGCGGATGGAACCGAGCCCCGAGCTCTTCCCTGTCCTTTAGTTATTAATGCTTACAACAAGACATTTCCGTCATACGCGAACATCAACATCATAAAATTACTTAAATTATTAACAAAAACAATGCAATATTTACATAAACACGCGCACTCGAATCACCGGCGTATAACGCACTAAAATATCCGTACCTCACGGTGACGATTTAAGACCTACAGAATCGATTACACGGTCCCATTCGCGGCGGCTCGCCTGGGCGACCTCCCCCTCACTTCAGTCAAATGATATGTGAAATAGAAGTTCCATGATATGTCCGGGGCGGTCGCCAGCCGAGCGCGGCCCCGGCGGACTAGAAGAGCGTCTCGCGCGAGTGCGAGTGAGAGTGAGAGTGCGAGTGAGAGGGCCTCAGCGCGGGAAGCGGGCGCGAGGCCAGCTCCGTGCACTCGCCCACCAGCGTGTGGTCCCCGCCGCCGCTGTCCGTGGAGAACTGGTCCACCTCGTCGTCCGTGGAGGGGGCGTCGTCCTCGGCGAAGACCGAGTCGGCGCCCACGGACGCCAGGTCGCAGTCCAGCGCCAGCGAGGGCCCGGCGCTGCCCGCCGACGCCAGCGGCGCGGGCCGCGGCGAGCGCGCGCTGGGGCACGGCGACAGGCGGCACAGCACGGACGAGCCGCGCCGCTCCAGGTACGAGCTGCCCGAGCTGGAGCACGTGGCCGAGCTGAGGCGGCGCGGCCCGGGCGGCGCCAGCGACAGGCGGCGGGGCCGGCGCGGGCCCGGCCACGGCCCCGCCCCCGCCCCCGGGCCCAGCCCCGGCTCGGGCGCCAGCTCGCAGCGCGCCCGCTCCCGCTGGCCTCGCGCCTCCTCAAGCGCGGCCGTGAGCTGCCGCTCCTCCTCCTCGGCCTCCTCCTCGGCCACGGCCGCCTCCGCCAGCTCCACGATCTTGGGGTCGTTGAGCGCCTTCACGGACTTGCTCCGGCTCTTGTACACGATGAGGAACACCATCAGCGCGAAGAAGCCGCCGAGCGTGGCGGCGATGCGCACGCCCGTCATGACGTCGTAGGTGGCGTAGAACTCGAGGCGCACGCGGTCGCGCTCGGCGGCGCGGGCGCCCTCGGAGCCGTTGCCCGGCGCCGCCGCCGCGCCGCTCCATCCGTCACGCTTCTCCATCGCGCGCTCAAGCTTTCATCGCCTGCGGACAAGGCCCGGTGCGGCGATTAGATACGAGCCTGTACAGATAACGAGGCCTCGGCCGCCGTGGCGATAGGATTAATTGTGGAAGCTGGATTAAGTTGGTTTCAGGCTAATGCAAACATTGGACGGTTATCGCCTAAATCGATAGTGCTTTCGAAGTACTAGAAATCGGTTAGGTTAGGTGCGGTTCGATATCTGCGTATCGATGCTGGTCGTTCACCCTCTCGTTTGCATACAAAAATAAAAGGGGATTTGCGATTAGCCACATGAGAAATGATGCCCGTTCTGCGCGGCACGATTGCGTCGTTGTAAAAATTCCATTGTTTAGCAAACCGTAAATAAATTCGCGCGCTATATCTAGGACAAACTAAATAAGCGTGATTTATATGTGGACTATAAAACGGGATGGGGGATTGGAAAACGAACCAGAGGCGTTGTCCGGAACACGTTCGCCGCACGGTGCCCAAGTGGCCCAGATACGTCGTAGTTGAGGCCGGCATCGACGCCCGTGGCGGAAATCGCCTCGTGACAATATTCTATAGACTTGTCCGCCTAACGATCTCAGCGCACTCGTAGGCGGGTATGTTTAATTCAAATTATGTAAACAAACATTAGATGCTATGCTAATAAAATCATCAGCGAGCTTCCGGCAGACCTTTATTACAAATCTATGTTGAAGAACAACTTGTTTTTAATTAAGAGCAACGCCTAAGTATTCCGGGCTTCTTCTTCTTTCCGCCTCTTTCCCAAAATTTACATAGAGCGATAGACGTCGGCCTTTCGCGACTCATCTAGAGGCACAAGCAACACAGCGGTTGTAATATGGTTATACCAGCTGTCAGCTTTGACGACGGGTAAAGACAGCCATACATGGAAGAATTGCAGCCGTGACCGACAGATTAACGTGCCCTCCGAAGCATGAGACCCGCAGATCGATTGCGTTTCGTACTGTCACACTCCACGGAAAGGATGAACGGGGAGAGTTTCAAATCTTCGGTTCCCTAATAGCGCTGGTGTCCATATAGAGCTAAAGTCGAAAAATTAGCACACACAACAAAGAACATTATAGAACTCAGATTACTCAGCTTGTAGGATAATAATAATAATAAAAATCTGGGTTATAAAAACGTCGATATCTCCCTTCATACTTCAAGATAGAAAAACATTTTAAACAGAACTGCTTTTTTTATTAGCTCTATGCTCACACATGGAGTTTTGCTACATCCTGTATAAGTTAAGACAACAATTGTTGACTGAGTTGCAACCTTTTTATTACATCGTATAACTTGTATCGCAGGGGCAGTTTAGAAACATGTAATTCACGAGCACAAACGACACCCAGACCAGAGCAAGTCGCTCTAGTTTACACAGACACTTGCCCAACCGATCGAACCTGAGACCATGATCTAAAGGCACATCCAACCCCTAGACCAACTAGGCAGTCTCGAGAGCTTGATTTATGTATGTCTATTAGTCTTGCAACTCAAGTCTTGTCAGCCACTGCTGATTTAAAATTTGTCAAGCACCACGCTCTCGGCTAGATATTCTATCCATTTACTATCTTCGGTAACTTCATATGCTACCTTAATAATGGAACCGGAATCTTAATCGGTGCCCTTATTAAGGGATAATACACTGTACCCATCTCGATACGATATTGAAGGTATGCACCATCAACCCAAGTCTGGCTTTGGCCATCAAGTTCAAGAGTCCAATGGAAGCATTGAATGTTAATACCTCAACTATTTTCAAATGAATGCAAATACGAACTGGCAAATAATATCCACGTAATTCAGGGAAGCGTGAGATACTCACTTTTTACGCGATTCGATAATTAGTCGATTCTAACCCCCAGGATCGATCTATTTCCACAACGGATCTTGGGTTTCGTTCAAAGGTTGTTTTTTTTATTTATTTATTAAAAACGAAACCCCTGCACTAGGTATAACCTGTGTCGCGGGGGCAGTTTACAGACATGTAATTCACGAGCACAAATGACACCCAGACTCCGAGCCAGCGCCTCTGGTTTAGACAAAGACACTTGCCCGACCCCGGAATCGAACCCGGGACCCGTTGATCCAAAGGCGGTACATCTAACCACTAGACCAACGAGGCAGTCCAATTGCGTTTTATGTTGTCGTTGTTTGGGACGATGAATATAATCTATTGGTTTTTATTTGGCCACGAAGCAAACTTTGGTCTTCGGCCTGATTTACCAGGAAAATGCATTCGTATAATATATAGGTTTTCTACATATTCTGATCATGATACATTGGCTTCTTCCCAACATAGCCCATGCTTGATAAGCCGTTGGTACTGCATTAACAATCAAGTGGCTGCAGAAATACGATCGTTAAAATAGATGCTATTCTACCAAATGCTTATTCCAGCATCAAGTGCATGTCCTTTTAGCATCCGTGTAATTTCTTTCATCCATGAAGGTGCTTGAATCTACTCTTTTAGATTAACATCGTACCTAATGCTATTCTCATTGGCTTTTAATCTTATCGTTGAGCCCATATAACTCACTACTAAGTTGAACCCCGTCCAATCGAATAGAGGAAATTTACTATGCCGCGAGAATGGCGCTTCCGTAACAAGCATTTTTTCTTTCTGCTAGCCGGCTCCCATCCTAAACCCATCAGCGGCTGAATAAATGAATTTATACGAAAATACGCAGTTTTAATATTATCTTGCATCCATTGTGTTAGTATATCACGCACCGCGGCACAATGAGCCTAAATATAGCCACGCAGGTGGCTCGAGCGCGATGAACAAACTGAAATGGTATCACGGGCATGGCCAATCTGTTTCACAGAGTTCACACCGGAATCTTAGAGCTCCAAGCTTCCTAGAACATCCTTACTTTAATTGACTGTCAAGTAAAAGTAATAAACTACATATTTTAGCTATTGTACATACACAACCTAAGCTACCGCTACATACATAACTTAGTCAGATTACCTATCTCAGATACCCTAACTAGATAAATATGTAGCGATGCTCTAGAAAACAACTAATGGCTTGTATTTCCCATTTAGTTAAGAAGAGTAGAATACTGAAGGTAGTTTCCACTGGTCTTCATATTTTTTGGTTGAATACGAGGTCATTTACAGTTAAGCATGGGTCCAGACCTCCGCGTATAACAGCTTTTATAAAAAATACTTCTAATAATATTTTCCATAATATGTCCGAATGAATATTGGACACAAAATGTATTTTCGAAACATTGCGTTTATGTTTTATTCCAAATCTATATAAATAAAAATGAATTGCTGTTCGTTAGTCTCGCTAAAACTCAAGAACGGCTGGACCGATTTGGCTAATTTTGGTCTTGAAATATTCGCCGAAGTCCAGGGAAGGTTTAAAAGGTGAAAAAAACATTCAGGCTTCTTATTTATTGATTCTGAGGCGGTACGAAGTTTGCCGGGTCAGCTAGTCGACAATAGAAACGAAATGGCCATCTTTTTTGGTTTTTTATTGTTTAGCCGTTTGTTGCTTTTAAAATCAAATGTAGGTTAATGTTACAAAAATATGTATTTGTTAAATGTTGTTCGTATCTTCGATTGCAATTAGGCTTTAGCGAATTTACTACTCGCGTGTCCCACAAATAAGTTCGGGTTGCATTGCCAGAATCACAGTTGTGAGAGTGATTTAAACATCCCGTAAACATCGCATTGCACAAGCGGAATCAGCAAAGCCCGGAACTTCGGTATTTACCATTGGCAGAATATGCAAATACGTGTTAAGAATAGAATACATATGACATTAACGGCAAAACCCGATAAGTTTGCTATTAGCCATAATCAATAAAAAACTATCGGACAATAAAAATTTTTGGTCAACACTTCCTACAATGTTGTTTGGTAGTTTTGTGCAATAAAATCACGAGAAACTTGGCAAGCATACAACAAAATATTTAACGCAACGCATACCATGCATTATATAAAAGAAATCACAATATACAATATTACTCATCCATGCATGATATAGCTTGTTAAAATTATGATTGCTTATTCATATTTAAAATTAACTATCGGCGATCGCGATTACGACATACGTGACACAGTAGTATTAACACTGGCACAAGCTAATATGAGTGATGTTTTTACATGGCACATGTGGCTTTCGAAACCTTACTATTATATGTGATGCATATAAAACCAGAAAAATTTAGGGGGATTGTACAGATATTCACAAAAGTATTTTTTTTTTAAACTTGCCTATTTGTGAAGGTTAATAAAGTCGACAAAATTCCGAAAAAAAAACAACTTCATCTATGACACTTAGGCCTGTGCCCTGTGGTTTAATAATACTATGTATTTTAAATCAGTCTGTGGCAGGTTGCATATCAACCGAAGGTGTGAAAACATTGTCAGTTTTTCTACTACACATAATTTAAACTATTCTTACAATATAGGAAAATGTCGAAAAAATTAATCACATTCTTGCAAATCTATACAAATTAATAAAGTATTTTAAAATAGCCAGATATTTTTCATTTTCCGCTTCTTGTAGCAGATATTTTCTTCATTCATGCATGGATGTCATTTATTTTTATACTAGCGACCCGCCCCAGCTTCGCACGGGTGCAATGATGAACCTCTAAATTTATCAGTGATTCTCTACAATATTATGCATGTATTATACCTAAAAACCTTCCTCTTGAATCACTCTATCTATTAAAACAAACCGCTTCAAAATCCGTTGCGTAGTTTTAAAGATTAAAGCATACATAGGGACGGACAGACGACAGCGACTTTGTTTTATACTATGTAGTGATTATTATTTATTTATATGAACTGCTAGATAAATAGAAACATTAAAAATATACAATTCAAATATACAATCATATATTTGTTGACTATATGTATTGTTAAAAATAAATATATTACTATAGCTCTTTAAGTTCGTTTCAGCCCATTTCAGCACTACTGAGATGGGCCTCCTCCTACTACTGCTACTACAAGCTTATAGCTTCTATATTTACTTAAAAAAAACGTAAAGTTAGTATTAATTAATTATGAGTAGTAGAATTTGATGATTTGGATTTCTGTACACAAGAACAATCTTTAAATCCATGCAATAATTTGATAAATGTTTATAAGTAGCACTATTATTTAAACAACCAATACTTTCTTTTGGAACAATAACAACAAATAAAAACAAATTGCACTGCATACTTTGCAAGACTTATAACTTAATATATATATATGAGAGAGTTTTAGATCTGCATGCATGAAGCTAATTTTATTATAAAGTTATTGGAAACTGCTAAGAATGTGGGCACCTAATTACAGAAAAGCAGAAAAAATATTATAAGGATAATCTTCAAATTAAGGCATAGGAAAACAAAGACCATGTCTTTCTAGGTGCTTAGATTTATAGAAATATCATCTGCTTTTTAATGATAAAAAAATATACAAGTTTAATCATACAGAAATCATGACAGGATCAAGTGTCAACCTATATAACAACATACCAGCTGATCTTCAATAGACATGTACAATGCTTTCTGATTATGACTAAAGGTTGAATACGGTAAGTTTTGCTCACATTTACATAGACATAGTTATGCCTTGCGCGATATTACGTTAGTGAAAATAAATATGTACTAACCAGTAGCACAGCATGATCTGCCGTCCAAAGAAACTGAAGAATTTCTTGAGTAACGATGGTTTAATATGAACATGTCCTTGGCAAATTCTTATAAAATGATAAACCTCATTCATTGAAAACACTTTTTCACATTTTACGGACTACATTTCTGCCGATTTTTTTTTATTTATTATTATCTAAGCACTTTTACAATCTAGCTGTTTCTGGAAACCGTAAAGAACCCTTTTAAATACTGAAAAAATATTTCTTAATTATAAATTAAAAACGAATTTCTGTAAATAGCTCACAAAACGAATGAGAAAAGTGGAAAACGGTGGAAAAATGCCTGTCCAAGGAACAGACAGAACGAACATTGCTTAGCTGCCTGCCAGGAGCACCAACTTGACCATACCATTATAACAGACAGATTAAGTGAACCATCATTAAATTGATTATTGACGTCTTTGTTTAGAAAAGTTCATTTATATAAGAATTTAATGACCGTCGGTGCGTTTATTGAATGATTAAATAGATTTTTTTTGGTAAGTTCGTTTAATTTAATTAATTAATGCTTGCCATCTGCTACATTTTGCCGCAAAGACTAACGCGGGAAATTCGAATTAGCCCTGAGTTTCATCATCTCGGACGCCCGTAATATAATTACTGCTGAGTCGGCCGGCTGCCGGGCCTCCTCCAATTACATGCAAAACTGCATACTCCGCTACGTTCGGCCCAACGAGTTTGTATCAAGTTCACCTACTACTACTCCTGAGGCTAGTTTGCTTCTTATAAATAGGACACCAGACAGGATTGAATATTTTGGTACCATTGTGGATTCATATTCTCAATCACAACCTCAGTCTATGAGATGTCTATTCATCTATACCCAAGTAGTATGATGGATATGATGAAAGATTGTAATTGGTCAAAATAATAAATAAATATATCATTTTGATCCATTACATATACAGGGTGGTCAAAAAGTCGTGGATCAAACGCAACCAGCGGTTAGATGGGGTCATCAGCAGCAAAAAATTGTTCTACGGGAGGTCCATAAGGTCAACCCCTGCAGAGCTATAATTGATTTTATGTTTTTTTGAGAAAATATGTTCTTTTTACTAAATCTTGATAAAATTCTAAAAAATCTACACCTGTATCTTTTTTATGCTAAGTGCTAACTGTAGTGTAGTTTCTTATGTCATGCGCAGATTATCGGACGCGTTTGTTCAGCAACGCTAATCGGCCTCGGCCATCATTAAAATAAGCTATACTATATAAAAGTATGTTTGCGTTCACAGTTTTTTATAGTTTAGCTGTTAAGTTGGCCGGCTGCACACCACACCTAAAGCTTATGAATGTTTGTGTTTCATAGACTTTTAAAGAAGCATTCTACTGCATAAGCATCGACCAAATGAGCTTACGTTTGTATAGGGCGTGATAAATTTTCCACAAACCAAAAAAATACATATATAACATTAATAAAACCCAATAAATCGTTTTTATCTAATAAGACGTAAGTCTTGGGGGATAAAAACATGGAGGACTGCGTGTGGCCATGTGTCAATCAAATAATAAAAACTACATTCCAGGGTCTTCTTTTTCATCCCCAAGACAAAAAACACAACTCTATTATACGACCTTCGTCTTTAACGAAATGAAGGGCAAATTAAGTCACCCAATAGTCATGAGTGGTTACGTTGGACGTTTATGGTATTACGTTTGTTTTTGTGACTTCTCTGTAGCCAACGCTAATATATCCTTCATTTGCCTGGTGTTTAAGCAGCATAATTTTTATATAATGCTAATCGTTGGGCGGTATGTACAAATCCCCAAACCGTTGAACATGACATGACATGATTCAGTGTAGCCAACTCTACAGTTTTAACTGTAGATCTAGTTTTTTGGATATTCTCTCAGTTTTTAGTTTAGGCCTCGAAATCTACAGTTTTTTTATTATGATGCTATCTGAACATATTTTTTATTTGCTACGCAGTAGTCCGTGCACTGAAGTCAGCTTCAGTAAATCAACGACCACAATAAAAGGTACCTTGCACAAAAAGTCAGAAATTAAACATTTGTTTTGAAATTAAAGTGACAAAATGACAAAAGAAGATTTTTGAATTGAATCAGCTGTTGGATGCCAGCAAGGTGATCCACTTGGACCAGTTTTATTCAGCCTTGCTATTCACCCCATCATAGATCAACTAACGTCAAAATTTAATATCAGGTATTTAGATGATGGCACTTTAGGGGGTGATGCAAATACAGTAAAGGATGACTTTCTCAAATTACAAATGGATTTTCAGAATATTGGTTTATCTCTAAATTTTTCCAAATGCGAGTTATTTATTTCAGATAGATGTAATGACCAAAATAATGTAATAAAACAATTTAATGATATAGCACCCAATATTAATATTGTTCAAAAAGAATCTCTTCAAAAATCGAAAATTTTCAGAACGCTGCAAAAATAAATGTACATATGGCTTTCTATATAATCAGATACTGTCTTTTCGTACCAAAATTCACTTATTTCCTGCGATGTTGTCCACTTTGGAAATATACTCAATTAACACAAAGTTTGGATCACATTGTGAGGGATACCTTAATTCATGTTCTCAATACGAATTTAGACGAGCGTTCCTGGTTACAATTGTCACTGCCAATTAGATTTGGCGGACTTGGAATCAGAAAAATATCCAGTGTAGCTTTACCCGCTTTTCTATCCTCAGTACATGGAAACACAAATTTTATCAATAAGATTTTGGCACCTGCACAAACAGAAATATCGGATATACAGGAAGCTACAAATTCTTGGCGCAATGCTTGTCCGAACACATGTACGCCTATTAATCCGTCTTCATAAAAGCAGTGGGACGAACCTCTCAGTAAACAGCTACAATCATATTTAATGAATACGGCTGAGACACGCGTGGAAAAGTCTCGTCTCCTAGCTGTTAGTCAATGGGAGTCAGGTGTATGGTTACAGGCCCTGCCTTCAACCAATATCGGAACACTAATGGATTCCACTTCATTTCGTTTAGCTGTTTGTCTTCGCATCGGAGCGAAGTGCGTAGTACTCCACCACTGTCGCTGTGGTGACTTCGTCGATGCTCTCGGGCACCGTGGTCTGTCATGTCTTCGTAGTGCTGGCAGAATTAATCGGCACGCTAGTATCAACGATATCATTCGTAGGGCTTTTACCACCGCCAATGTACCTGCCGCTTTGGAACCAACTGGGCTGGTGCGTCACGACGGTAAGAGACCAGATGGTATGACATTAATTCCTTGGAAGATGGGACGGCCTTTAGTATGGAATGCAACATGTGTCGATACTTTAGCGCCGTCACACCTTCCGGGGACAGCTGTTGATGCTGGAAGTGCCGCTTTTTCAGCCGAATATCACAAACGGCGCAAATATAACACACTAGATAGTAGTTGTTTATTTGTGCCGTTTGCTGTAGAGACGTTGGGACCGTGGGGCCCGGGTGCCCATCAAGTCTTCTCCGATTTGTCAAGGAGGCTGATTGAGGTCACGGGGGAACTAAAGGCTGGCTCATATCTCGCACAGAGATTGGGTATCGCTATCCAACGCGGGAATGCAGCCAGTCTTTTGGGAATTCTACCTTGCGACAGTGGTTTAGCACATTTATATAATTTGTAAATAGTTATTTCTAAGTAGGTTATTTTCATCTCCGATATATATTTTAAGTTTTAAATCTAGGAATAGATCAATATATGTTTCTTTTATCTTTTTTTATATTAAAGAAGATTTACAAATTGAAAATGAGATAGTAGCTAGTGATATTAACTAATGTGTATCATCAGCAGCATAGGATCAGCTGCTGATCAGCTACTATTTGATTGTTGTGGATGAACTATTCTAAGCTGTTATGCTTTCTCAAAAATCGCTAGTCATATTTCCTGAAGTGTTACAATACTAGCTTTTAAATATTACTAATGTTAATTGGCATAATGTATCGTTATGACTTCTGAATCTTTTGCTATTTAACTTTATTTAAAACTTTGATAATCACCTGATTTTTCTTGTTTTTAATTCCCACTCTAAAATATATTATATTGCCTACCATCATAA
Source organism: Clostera curtula (assembly GCA_905475355.2). Taxonomy (NCBI): domain Eukaryota; kingdom Metazoa; phylum Arthropoda; class Insecta; order Lepidoptera; family Notodontidae; genus Clostera; species Clostera curtula. The sequence continues at coordinate 549,868 of FR997802.1, forward strand.
AATAATAAAAAGATTAAGCTGTAGATTTACTGCTTTATAATTTGATATTTACAGTTTTCTACAGTTTTTTTTCTGGCATATCTACATTTTAGCTCTATGCTGGGGTTGGCAACCCTGGACATGATGCTTATAAAAACTATGATGTTTGTTTTTGTTCGTATGCCGTTCATTTTAATTATATAAATTTATTTAATTTCCTAAGAAAACTATAGATCTATTGGAACGTGTTTGTTAGGAGTTTTAAAGCTTTAAACAATTCATTTTTATGGGTAGGTACGTTATTTATACACGTGTTTACTTACAGCATACTAAAGTTCGATTTCAATTCTAGAGAAATAGTAGTAAGTTTTAGATAAGTATTAACACACCTAAATCAACGGCAATCTCGATAACAGTATATAACATTGAATAACAATGTCTAAGGAGTGGATGGAATATGTAAACGACCCAAGGACGGTGTGTAAATATGGATCTAAATGTTATCAAAAAAATCCTTTGCATCAAACTAAATATAAACATCCACCGCTAAAAAATAATAGGCAGAAGAGAAGGTTTGAGCCATATCCTAAGAAAATACCTAACTACTCTAACACAAGAGTTGTGACCGAGACTGGTACAGAACAAAATGATTCTACTTCCAAACTGAATGCTATTAGTAGTGAAAACAAAGAACAGAAGCAAGAACTGGAGCGAGGTGGCAAAGAATGTAGTGATGATGATAAAGCTGCATCCAACAGTAAAACATCAGATGATAATATAGCATCATCATCTATTGAAATACCAGAACAAACACAAATAAAATCATTCCATGAAAAAACCAAAGACCCAGCAATGTTTAAAAACCTCTTTCTAGTTGAGATGCCTGAAGATTTCTTCAAATTCATGGATTTTTTAGAGAAGATGGTTCATACTGTTAATAATGTACTTGATACTGTAAATTTGGAACTCATTGGACCATATGACTTGCTATTAGGAAAATTACCTGACATGAACAACAAGGATATGTATCTGACCCATTGGAGATTTTTCTTTGATCCTCCAGAGTTTCAAGTGAGTATTAAGATGATGATTTGAACTTGAGGATAGCAGGTAACTTTTAGAAGCACATATACTTGTAAATTTGAACAACTTCAATTGTTTTTTAAATTATTTCTTCAGTTGTTTACTTATAAGCCAGTTGATTTGTTTGTTTATCTTTCCTTTTTGTGTTTGTGCATGTCTCAATAGACTTTTTTTTATAGGGTATTTAGTTATATTTAGTAGTATTGCATGGAGCTATTTGTCCGTGAACATCATGTTTACAATACTATTTCTAAATTGTATTACAAAAATGGCATTTTGTGACTGTTGGAATAAAACTATTCTGGCTCTAGTTGTCTATTGTTGCATCTTATCTTTAACCTTTTTTAAGATGGAGTTCTGTACAACATCTGTAAAAAAAACAATTGTAACTATGCTGCTCTTCTCTGTAGAACAGCATACAAAAGTTGTAGCTTCTCATCCTCCAAAATTTGATTAGGTGTTTTTTTTTATATAGTATGTACTACTCATAATTACTTATAATAGTATGCCTACTTTATTATTCAGAGTGTCTTTAAGAAAAAGAGCAGTGAATACCATGTTGGTTACTATAGAGATGACCCAAATGACAAGCCTGTATTTTTGGGTAGCAATGATAGTGCTAAGGACTGTGTTATCAAACCTTTGGCAAGTAATATGTTTGGGGCTGTGTAGTGAGTATGACTTCATCAATATATTTTAGAATAGTTAATATTTATTAATAGCACAAGTATGGAAAGCACCACACACTTACAAAATATCACCAACCCCTTCCAGGGTGTTGTAAGAACTGAATAAAGGAATGCAAGAGGCAGACAAGAAGGAATCCTTGATGCATACCCCTTTATGCGCCCAATCCCTGCGGCACTTTGTTACGGATGCAGCCCTGGCATGCCTGGCCACCCCTCTGCTCCTATCACCGCGCTGTGTGTCGGAGCAGTTTAAGGCTCTCGAGGCAACTCTGAGAACAGAGGAGTCCCCAGAGCCAAACACCACCATACCTATGTGTGCCGCTCTTCATCTGGTCTCTCCCCGTGGGCCAGTCCGGCATGGGCGACCCTAAGCCGTATGGCCCCAACGGATCCTTAAGGCACGAAAGCCCCCTCATCACAAGGGGGTGGCATCATAACTCCTGAACTAATGGACCAAATATGATGTGATATAATTTAAAAGCAGATTTTCTAGTGGTCCTTTGACATTTGTTATCAAAATCAGTTTAGCTGTTTCAAGGTTATCAGCTCTTGTAGTTTTATCAGAGTTCTATAAAGTTTTCAATCTTGGTCATAATGTTTCAGCTTACACTTGCAACATGAGAAGAAGCAGTCCCCTTTCAAAGCAGTGCCATGCCAGAAGTTGATGAATGAGTTAAAGAAATATGCTGATGAAAATAATATTTCTCTTGAAGAGTACAATATGAAGAGCAGGTCATCAAAAATTGTAGCAAAAACATTTCATGGAGCAGGAATTGTAGTGCCTTATGATAAGAAAACTCAATTAGGGTACAGACATTTGGTGGAAACTGATGGTAAAACACCATTTTCATATGACCTAATTTTTTATTTTTCGCTGTCAGTTTATAATACCTAACAAAGAAGGATATGACAGAGGGACATTAAATTACACTACATATACTATATGTGATTAGTATGAATTGGAAACGGTACAAATTTGTCACATATGGATTATGGTAGGTACTTGTGAAATCTTCTTTCATTAAAAAAGATTCACTAAGTTGGGGGTAGACGTTTTTGCACATTCATTGTTTTGTACTGTGCAGTGCTACTTAGCGCAATAAATAGATTTACCTAAATCTCGTGTTTTACTGGACATATTAGTGGCGACGTGTGTAAATTGTGAACTATGGAGCGTAAACTAGTGAAATTTCATGAATTCAATGTGAAAACAGACAATTGGGACAGTTACATAACTCGTCTCAATTATTGCTTTGAAGCTAGTGGAATCGACGTCGATTCGGTCAAAAAAGCGAACTTTTTCACGATTTGTGGTGCTCAGACTTTCGAGACTGTTCTTGCTTTAATTACACCAAGAAAATGTAGTGAAGTGACTTACACGGAAGTTATAAATGTGTTGACCAAACATTATAGTCCGAAACCAAATGAAATATCAATGTCTTACAAATTTTATAAACGTGATCAAGCAAAAGACGAAACAGCCTCAGATTACATTGCTCAGATAAGAAAAATCAGTACCAACTGTAATTTTCCAAATCTAGAACGTATGCTGAGGGACAGGTTAGTGTGTGGTATGAGCGATCGCAAACTGCAGTACGAGCTATTGAAGAAAGACAACCTCGAGTACAAGGACGTAGTCGACGCCATGGTATCTGCCGAGTCCGCGGGGAAGGACGCGCGCATGATGCAGGCGGCCGAGGACGCGACGACGTCGTCGCATAGCGCTACCGCCACCGCGCTGCCCGTGCCCGAACCGATGGACGTCAACGCGTTCAAAACCAAAACCAACATTCGTCTCTGCTACAGATGTGGAGATCGCCACGGTGGTGAATGCCGTTTTATCAATGCACTTTGTCATTTTTGTAAGAAGAAAGGCCATATCGAGAAAATCTGCACCGCTAAGAAGAAAAGTAGCTTCGGGAAAGTAAATTACGCCGAAGATATGGTGTCGGACACGCAGCTGAACGGGATTTACAAAGTGGAGAGCGTGCGCACGCGCGTGCCTGCCTACAAGCTGCGCGTGTCGCTGAACGACGTGCCCGTGGACATGGAGGTGGACTCGGGCGCCGCCTTCTCGCTCGTCAACGAGCGCACATGGGCGCGCCTGCTGCCGCGCGCCACGCCGCGCCCGCTGCACACCCAGCTGCGCACCTGGAACGACTCTCGGGTTTCGGTCATTGGACAAGCAACAGTGTCGGTGATGTATAAAGACATTAAAACTGAATTAAGCGTAATAGTGGCTAGAGGTTCGGGGCCCAATTTAATAGGGCGTGATTGGTTTGAGCCCCTCGAAATTTCCATAAAATTTTGTAAAATTTGTGATATTGATATGTCGACAACGAGTGCATTACTTATCAAGTATGGGGAGGTTTTCAAGGACGAACTCGGTACATACCGGGGACACCCTGTCGCGATACAGTTAAAACCGAATGCAACGCCTAAATTTTTAAAAGCTAGACCGGTACCGTTCGCTATTAAAGCTAGGGTTGAACAAGAAATAGACCGATTGGTGGGTGAAAATGTCTTGCGATCTGTATCTTTCTCAGAATGGGCTACACCGGTCGTCCCAATAATAAAAAAGAACGGTACTGTCCGTCTGTGCGGCGATTATCGTAGTACGGTAAATCAAGCTACTGAAACCGATACTTACCCGATGCCGACAGCTAGCGAAGTTTTCGCAACTATATCTGGGGGAAAATTTTATACGACACTAGATCTTGATCGTGCGTACACACAAGTGGTCGTTACGGACGACACAGCTCGCCTTTTAACATTAAACACATGCAAGGGCCTTTACACTGTACATAGGTTAGCATTTGGCGTGAAAGCGTGTCCGGGCATCTTTCAACGGCTGATGACAGCGTTGCTAGCGGGTGTGCCTGGGGTAGCCGTGCTGATCGATGACGTCATCGTTAGCGGCCGCACCATGCTAGAGATGACACAGCGTCTAGATGAAGTGTTGGGACGGATTGAGAAGGCAGGTTTACGTCTTAATAAGACCAAATGCAAATTCGCAAAGGAACGAGTGGAATTTCTGGGTTTTGTTATCGATGCTGAGGGTATTCACCCGGCACCGAGTAAGGTTGAGTCCATACTCAATACTCCAGAACCTGAAAATGTCCAACAGTTACAAGCATTTCTCGGTTTATACAATTTTTATGAGAGGTTTGTACCTCATAAAGCTACCATATTAGAGCCTCTACATAGATTGCTCGACAAAACGCAGAAGTGGCTGTGGACTGACCGAGAGCAAACCAGTTTTGATACTGCTAAACGTTTTCTATCTTCTGATCTGACACTTGTACACTATGATCTGAATAAGCCGCTGGTCCTCACCTGCGATAGTTCAGAGTACGGAGCGGGAGCTGTCTTGTCCCACATCATGGAAGACGGACATGAGCGTCCTATTGCCATGGGCTCTAGGACATTGCATTCGCACGAACGACGATACTCGCAACTCGATAAAGAAGCAACAGCTATCATGTTTGGAATAAATAAATTCCACAATTACCTAATGGGTAGGTCTTTTGTAATAGTAACTGACCATAAACCATTGTTGGGAATTTTTGACCCAAAAAGACCCATACCTAACGTTTTATCACCACGTTTGACACGAATGGCTTTAATATTAACGTCCTATAGTTATGACATTATACATAAACCAGGAACACAAATAGGTCATGCTGATGGACTGAGTCGCTGGCCGCAGCCTGTTCCTGAACAAGCTGAACCCCAGCTCTGTGATATACTGTTGATGGCAGAGGCCCCTGAGGATTTTCCGGTTGATGTAGTCGGAATAGCACACGCTACAAAACAAGACAAGGTTCTTAATCGAGTAAGTCATCACATTTTATGCGGTTGGCCAGCCAAAGTATCAGATGATCAGCTACGTCCATACTGGCTGCATCGGGCTGAGTTGTCGTTGCATGAAGATTGTGTCCTCCTAGGCTGCCGCGTAGTAGTACCCCCACCGCTGCGGGAAGCAGTATTGCGTGCTCTTCATAAAACGCACAGTGGTATTGTCCAAACAAAAGCACTCGCCAGAAGCTATGTTTGGTGGCCACAGTTAAATGACGACATTGAGACTTTAGTTCATAGCTGCGATAAATGTTTGGAAAATAGACATATGCCACCAAAAACTAGTTATGAGTGGGTGATACCAGCGAAACCATGGTCTAGGTTAAATATTGACTTTGCAGGGCCGTTCCAAGGCAAAACTTTTTTGATTTTAGTGGACGCATATTCGAAATGGCCAGAAGTGTTCGTTGTCGGTAATATGACTTCAGCCACCGTTATTAAGCACTTGAGAATGATTTTTTCTATCCATGGATTGTGCGAGACATTAGTATCGGATAACGGTACTCCTTTTGTTTCTTCCGAGATGAAGGCATTCCTAGAAGCTAACAAGATTAAACACATTACGTCTGCGCCTTTTCACCCAGCCACCAACGGATTGGCAGAACGTATGGTGCAGACGGTTAAAGATAAGCTTCGTAAAATGGACAGCGTGTCCTGGGATGTTAAAATTCCGAACATGCTATTAGGACTAAGGGCAACACCAAGTGCAGCTACGAACAAAAGTCCAGCAGAGCTTTTGTTTAACAGACGAATCCGGACATTACTAGACACGATTAATCCACATGATCAAGTACGTAAAAAGAGGGAAAATCAAATTGTACGAAATAGTCAAATAAAGAATAGACAGACAGACGTGGGGCAGAAAGTTATGTACAGGAATTTCAGTAGTGGACCTCGGTGGTTACCTGGTACAGTCGTAATCAAGGACGGACCAGCCAGTTATCAAGTGGAAACGGGAGATGGAACGGTAGTCAGTAGACATATAGACCAATTGGTTAAGAAACATAATGTACCGGATTCAGAGAGGCAGGGCGCAAATGAACAATTAGACATGAGTGAGGACAAAGATATAGTAGAGCAAAGGGATGGGGAAGGACAATATCGGGAAATAGATCAGGATCAATCAGTTATACAGGAGAGTGAACAAGTTATAGAAATACCTAGTGCAGATAAATGGGCTGAAATGTTAGGCATACCAGTTGAGTCCGAACTTAGTTATTCAGGTGGTAAAATTAAGAATAAATTAGATATCCATGGAAAAACTCCCTATACTAGACCAACTCGAAATTGTAACTTTATGATGTAGCTAAAAATCATTTATCGTTTTGTATAAGTGTGAATATGATCAAGACTTTTGCGTATTGTCTTTTGTATAAATGTTAATTATGAGTGATTGCTGATATATGATGAATTGTGAATATGTGGTGAAGGTTAATATAAGTAACTTTAATTTTGTTATATGTTATTGAGGTTGTATCCCTTTTCATATTATGTTCTACGTACTTGGGGGAAAGGTATGTCACATATGGATTATGGTAGGTACTTGTGAAATCTTCTTTCATTAAAAAAGATTCACTAAGTTGGGGGTAGACGTTTTTGCACATTCATTGTTTTGTACTGTGCAGTGCTACTTAGCGCAATAAATAGATTTACCTAAATCTCGTGTTTTACTGGACATATTAAAATTAAAAATACACGTGATTTTTCATGGGGCATGTATGAAAGGTGAGTTACGGGCGAGTGTTCTTAGACATGTTTGATGAAAATCGGTTGAGTCGTTTAAAAGTTATGAGGGGTGAAAGTGGGGAAGAATAACCGAATGTCTGCAAATATAATCGAGTGGGGTCTCAAATGAAAGCGCATCACGTGCAGTTTAACAAAATCTACATTATAATAAGCGTGTACCTATAAAAAGTATAAAATAAAAATTAATGAATTTTTAAAAAAAAATCCCCTACACAATAGGCTTTAAAAAGTAAAAAATAATTACATCGCGTTGGGGGACCAGGGGTCAGGTAATAAATAAGTGGCAGCGGTCCCCCAACGCGATGTATTTATTTTTTACTTTTTAAAGGTTAACGTGTCGGGGGTTTTCTAAAATTTTTAATTTAATTTTTATTGGTGGCAGTTAAAATAAATGCCCCTATGACGTATCAACCCTGTATATTTGACTAGTCTATGTTTATATATTTGATGTATCTGTGTGTGGTATCGTATCTCCAAAACAAATGGACCAATAACAATGCAAAATTACAGTACCTACTTTAGGCCTTTCTTCTTTTCATCAACAGCAAATTTGAAAAAGATTTTCACCCGACTACAAAATGCATCATCTCAGAATGAAAAAGACAAAATTCTTTCCGAACTTCAGCCAGTGATCACTTACGCAAGTATAGCGGTTGACGAGTGTGACTTCGGGACAGGCTTGGAAGTGGGAACAGATCTGTTTTGTTCCGGCTTGAAAGAGCTGGAACCAAGTGCACTTGCTTGTTTAACATCAGCCTACACTTTGTTAGGCAGAACTGCATTCAGTGATATTATAAAGGTAAAGTAATCTATGTAGTAGTTTAGTATTTAATTATTTTTTTAGTTTATTATAACACACTAGCTTCACCCCGCGGCACGACGATAACTGCGGGTAACATCGCACCCGTGCGAAGCCGGGACGGGCCGCTAGTATATACCTAATAATAATGATATTGACTCTTGAACATGTTCGTTATAAAACGTTTGTATGGGGAAAAGAAAAAGGCTGTTTTAGGGGTATTCCGGCAAATATTCGAATTTTTTAAAACCAACATTGAAATTCAACGAATATTAAAAAAAAAAAATTGGCCAAACACATTTTGCGATTCATTTTTATATAAAAGACTAGCGACCCGGCCCCGCTTCGCACGGGTGCAATGATAAACCTCTATATTTATCAGTGTTTCTCTGCAATATTATGGATGTATAAAGCCGGCTCTACACTCGCGCCGCAATTACTGCGAATCACGAGTGTAGATGTTGTTCACGCCTTCTCGTTCGCGCTTCGCACCGGTCACTGATCAGTGTCGGTTTTGTGGCCCGCGTCAAAGGATTTACTTTAGAAATCGCGTCGTCGTCCATCATAGTCTCGAACACACAATATCGTCGCTCGCGCAGGCTGTTTATTTTTTGCATGCTACCTGCGTTTAAAATTATTTGCGCCCGCTAAGAGTAGCTCGCGTCCTATTCTTTTTATTAAAACCCTAGCAGGACCTAGTACATTCATACGGTATATCAGTACCAAACTCCTTTTTCTTTTTGGTTATACATTACTTAGAAAAAATTGTAAATTTCGTCAGAAATTTACAAAATCGGGGACACCTAACTACGATCACCTTATTTTGGAACTACGTAAGTGCATATGATTTATATAAGCTAGCTAGTATCTATGATTTAAGGTTTTAATTAAGTTACGACTTACTAAACTATAAATTTATTACTCATGTTTACTTACGCTTAGGATTCTAACGTACACTGAGCTGTAATGTATATTATGTAATATTGTTATGATAATAAAGAACTTTTGAAATGAATGAAATAGTCTCGAACACGCGGATCACGGCGTTTATTCACGGCGTGAATTCTCGGCGCGACGTTACGCGTGTGTGTAGAGCCGGCATTATACATAGAAACCTTCTTCATGAAACACTTTATCTACTAAAAAACAATCGACTCAAAATCCGTTGCGTAGTCTTAAAGATTTAAGCATACATAGGGTAGGGACGGACAAACGACAGCGACTTATACTATGTAGTGATTAATTTTAGTAGGTTAATTTGAGTCTTTTATGTGAGGACCGCCTAGAGCGGTAAAAGCCTCCTCCAAATGCTTCCACTTTCCTAAATTTTTGTCGGTTCTCGCCCACAGGTTACCAGCTGTCGATACGATGTCATCGTCCCATCTTCTGAATGGTCCCTGTTTTCGTTTCATGCTGAGGGGTATCCAGTTTGACACCGCTTGAGCCCATCTAAGTGGGTCTAGTCTCTGGATATGGCCTGCCCATCTCCACTTTTGCTTGAATATCTGCTTGATTATATCGTTTGATTTTGTTCTTTTTCTTATTAGCGTAGTTCGTACACGGTCTTTAATTTTGATGTCCATAACTAAAGATTCTTTCTGTGCCTCGCTGACGTGTTCTGATATTTTGTTGTTGCTTTTTTAGTTAGTGTCCACGTTTCGCTTGCATATGTGAGACACGGTAATAAGCAGATATTCATTGCATTCGTTTTCAGCCTAGGTGCCAATGTGCTTTTAAAATGTTCTTTCATAGCCCAGTACTTGTTTCACGTATTTTTATTTCTTTAAGGAAAACGGTAAGTATATTCTTGTACGTATTGTAGTGTTTTAGTGTCAATAATCATATCGATCTTCTCTCTATTGGTCATCACCTTGGTCTTCTCTCGATTAATTTCAAGCCCGACATTACGACTTTCTTTATTGAGAGATTCTAGCATAGTTTGTGATTTTACGATAGTAAAAATCATATCTAAGGGGGCTTACGCACTAGCGGTTGAACGGTTTTCTAGTTTAATATACAACCGCCTATGATAGTACGCACTAAACCGCCACAAAATTTCAACCGCCAGTGCGTACAAACATAAGCGTATGCATATTAAATTAGAAAAGCGGCAGGCCGCGCGGCTAGTCGCCTAGGCGGCCAACCGCTAGTGCGTACGGGTACTAAGATGTTGAGGTACCTTTAGTTTATTTCAAGTGCCATATTAGTCCAGTCTATCTTCTTAAATACACTTTCCAGAACAGCAATGAAAAGTTTGGGAATAGGGGGTCGGTCGCCTTTCGATTTGAAATGTTGATCCAATTTTACTCTCGCTTTACTATTCCTGTATATCTCCTTTATTATTTCTATACAGGGTGGTCAAAAAGTCGTGGATCAAACGAAACCAGCGGTTAGATGGGGCCATCAGCAGCAAAAAATTGTTCTACGTGAGGGACTTAAGGTCAACCCCTGCGGAGTTACAATAGATTTTGTGTTTTTATGAGAAATTGTCTTTTTTTACTAAAACTTGATAAAATTCGAAAAAATCTACATTCTGTATGTGGGGTCCGAAGTAAATAACAAGTTTTACGAAAGCAAATTGCTTTCGTAAAACTTAATATTATCTTCAACACACCCAATAAACTACCATAAATAGCATGTCTAACGAAAAGACTCATCAGTACCAATCTAGTGAAAATTATAAAAAAGATACAGGGTGTAGATTTTTACGAATTTTATCAAGTTTTACTAACAAAAAGACAATTTCTCATAAAAACACAAAATGAATTGTAACTCTGCAGGGGTTAACCCAAGGACCTCCCGTAGAACAATTTTTTGCTGCTGATGGCCCCATCTAACCGCTGGTTTCGTTTGATCCACGACTTTTTGACCACCCTGTATATGTAACTCCTTCCTCTTTCAAGGTTGTCTATAAGGCATCGTGTGATATAGAATCGAATGCTTTCGAATAATCTATGAAAACCATGTAGAGACCTTTATCGTACTCTGTATATTTTTCTATTTGCAAGTATGTGGAAATGGTCCACTGTTGAATATTTGCTTCGAAATCCGACCTGTTCGATTGGTTGATTTTCCTCTAATATCTTTGTTAATCTCCTAAGTAGAGTTGCTGTGAACACTTTGTGTAAGCACGGCTTTAAACTAATAGTTCTATAGTTAGATATCATTTTTGGACCACCTTTCTCCTCAAAGATGTGAAATATCTCCCTACACTCCAATTGATGTTTTTTTTTGGTCCTGGGTAACATTAATATTAAGTTTTGATTGTGAGTTACAACCCTAGTTTTTATTACTTAGGCAAATTATCACTTATTGTTCCAGGCACATCTGAAAAATCGACGTAAAGGGCCATTGATGTCTATAATCAATTAAAATGTGATATGGAACTCTTTAATTTAATATAACTTACCTAATTGAATCTTGAAGCGGCCGATAAATTTTCTACCGCACAAAAAATGCTGTGAGTATTATGGATGTTAGGAATATACTTATTTACTATTTTCATAATATGGATGTACATTTTTAAATACCACATGTAATGTAAATAGTGTGGATGTTGGCCTTTCGTAGTAAATGCGATTGTGTCATAAATAAATAATTCCAAAAAATAACAATGTCGTCTTTATTTTCCACAAAATATCTTTCACAAAAATTATACAAAATAATAGAAAAAATAGATACAGATACGATTCGAGTTTCTAATAACAATAATAAAATGCTCCGTATATTCTGAGAAGATTGTACACAATTAATTGTGAATTTTGAAGCTCGGCCGAATAAGATTGGTGTCTTAATTTCTATCGTCTTATTAGCTAAGAGTAATTTAGATCTGTTCAGCCGGTTATCACTTGTTAAGTCGGGTTTTCCTATTTAGAAGCAGTTCTTGCTTCTGTCGGACTGAATAGCGATAGCGTTTCGCGCTTAAAATATTTTTTTAATCTGTTCAAGAATTCGATGTGATGGGGAATGCAAAGAAATCACCTCGAATAGGAAAGGCAACAGTCAGTTCCGTCTAAAATAATACAGAATAAGTTTAAGCGGCCACGACTGCACGTATGCACCCAATTACAATAAATTAGTTACCACACTAGGTATCTAATTTATTGTAATTGAGAAGAAATTCTGAATGGAAGGCCAACCTACTAGAAAAACTATTTTAGTATTCCGCTGATTTTAGTGAAACTTATTGTAGTGTCACTTCACTAAGTATCACAAATATGAACTTATTACTGGCAAGTTGTTACAGAAATTGCTTTTCTTATTTGATCAACATTCGAGTAGAAAATCTAACGCACAAGTCCCTAGCAAGGAGGAAACATCTTGAAAGTTCGTTATTTGATAAAAGAACAGTCGTAACACTAATTTGTAATATATTGGCACATTGTTAGTGCCAAGTAAATTAAAGCTTACGAAGAAGTTGATCAAGAACTAAACCCCAATTCTTTTCAAATTGAGAACTTCCAAGTAATATCAGCAGTATTGTATGTAGCTAGCTGTAAGTTTTCCATGACTTGAGACGAAATAGAGAAAGACTTGCTTACTCTGTATGGTGTGTTTAGAGCTACAGCTACTCTTTAGGTTTGGCGGCACTAGTGAGATGTAGGAATAGTGTGATCGGACAGTGATCACTCCCGTACACTTTGTCTCTGATGGTACTGTCGCACAGAGACGGCAACAAACGTTCGGACACGATGAAGTAATCCAGGCGCCTGAAACAAACATATTCGACTATAAAACATGGACGGGCCTTAGCGTACTCAGCCCCGCTGGCGAGACAAGCAGGGTTTCCTTTTCTTGCGGCTAGGTAATTTCCTTTTGTCGGCTCCTACGAACGGGCGGGGTGAGACTGTATTCTAAAGGACTTAGCACACATATCAACTCGGAAAGGGATCGGCACCGTATCAACTCAGGCGTTCACTATTAATTGTGTGAAACTCCCTACTGTATCTACACAGTACACTAACCGGAATCGTAACGTAAACGCCTCGCCTCGGGACAAGCTCTCGAACGCCGTACGGCGCGTGGTCAAGCGGTCCCCGCGCTTACGTTCCTTCGTCCACCCTTGCCCCTCTCACCGCTCCCTTAGCCTGCCTGGAGCAAACTCCCCTTCCCTGTGCTGTCGTGCCATACACAAGGCAACACCCCGTTGTGTTGCGCTCGTGTTTTATTGAATTTGTGGAATCTGATCTGGGGCCAGCCATATCAACCAGCGGTCGGCCATCCGTAAGCGCGGCGTATCGGAGCTGCTGATCCGCTTTGGTTACGTGCTTACGTTAGGTTGACGCCTGTTTGACGGCGAGGCGAAAGGCGATACGGTGCCGATCCCTTTCCGAGTTAATAGGTCTGCTGCGTCCTTAAATCCGCCTCCACAAGGACACAGCAGCCTCGTTTTGTTTTAAATATTCATAACCTTTCGTTAAGGATGTTGGATTTACATCCTAATAAATAGATCGGTTGTCGTGTGGTGACGGATTAAGAATACACAGTGTCACCACACCTTCCATACCGAGGGTGTCATAAAAGCCGACAAAGGGAAATGACAAGGCCGCTAACCTAGCCGTAAAAGAAGGAAAACTTGACACGAAATCCTGTTCCAACCCGTTTGGCCATCGTGACACAGTAGGCAATTTTTTTTTTTTATATGGACATTTCACACAACGCCATCTCGTCCCAAGCTAAGCAACTTAATGCTAGTGTTATGGTAACGAGATGGATGATAAACTACTTATATACATTTTTTTTTGTAAATACGTACATATTATAGATAGAAATGACACCCAGACTCCGAGCCAGTGCCTCTGGTTTAGACAAAGACACTTGCCCGACCCCGGAATCGAACCCGGGAGCCGTTGATCCAAAGGCGGCACATCTAACCACGAGACCAACGAGGCATTACCCTGCATGTACTTGGAGGAGGCCTGACTCAGCAGCGGGTGACAGTTTTTTTTTAAATAAATAAATAAATATCCTTGGACATTTCACACAACAGCCACTTACCAGCCCACGTTCCTGGCGCGGCTGTCGGCCATGTAGGTCCAGAAGGAGTAGGCGTGTCGCGCGTGGGCGTGCAGGTGGCGGAACGAGTCCACGAAGCCCGCGCCCAGCAGCCGCGACATGCCCGCGCGCTCCTCGTCCGTGAAGCCGGCGTTCTTGCGGTTCGCCTTGGGGTTGGCTAGGTCTGGGCAAGGCGAGATTCATCACCGGTAACTAGGGTTCATTATTCTCGGCTCGAGAATTCCCGGGAAATCGTTGGGCTTTGTTCACGGGAAATAAAGCTCGAGATAAGTCGAGAACTCTTGAAATCATGAACCTTAATAGAAATTATATCGCCGTTTGTACAAATTATACTTGCAAAGTTTTAATTTGTTTTTATTCTAATTAGCATGCCTTAAATGGTGATATGATTGTAATTTAATTATACTTTACATTTATTTTCTACCTGAATTTAAGATTTCCTTTCATGTAGATTTTTTGTTTTGTTTATTAGGAGCTACTTTTAAAGTTAATTAGCTTATTCATAAGCTGAGTTTTTGATATATAATCTATAAACGTGTTATAATTAATTTGATACTTTTATTTGAGAGGAAACCCTAGGATTTTTGACGTTATTGGAACCAAATAATATGAAAATTACGTATGTAAATTTCTCGACAACCCGAGAAGCCTCACAATTCTCGTGACCCGAGAAATTGAAAAGATCGAAGATAATGAACTATCGCCGAGCAGCAAATGTACTATAGAATTTGTCGACGTCGCTATTGGGAACTTATTTCCGGATGTGCTCAAAATTTCAAGTTTCTTTTTACATTAAACTGATTAACACAGTAAATCATGTTAACAAAAAACGTATATGGACTTCAAAAGCAACACTAAAAAGCGAAACATAAGTAGCAAATTGCTCGAGATATGAGTCGTAAAAGCAGCGCAATACACTCACCTATTTCGTTGTGCGAGACGTTCATGTCGCCGCATATAATCACGGGTTTCTTCTTGTCCAGTTCCATTATGTGCTTGCGGAACTCCTCGTTCCACTGCAGCCTTTTCGGGAGAGTGACTAGCTTTCTCCCCGAATTGGGTACGTACGTGCATACGAGGTAGAACTGTTCGTACTCCGCTGTGATAATGCGGCCTTCAGTGTTTAGCTCCTCGTTCTGCAGGCCGTACTGCACGCTCATGGCCAGCTTGGCGGTGTATATGCCCACGCCCGCGTAGCCATCTTTGTCCCCCGCCAGCCAGTACGCGTGGTACCCTGGGTAATTGGCCACCTCCTCTGGTAGCTTGTCCTGCGAACATTTCGTTTCCTGCACGCACAGTATGTCCGGTTTCTCGTATTTGAGGTAGTCGAGACCGCCCTTCCCGGCCCACGCTCGTATCCCGTCTACGTTCCAACTAGATATCTTAAAGTTCCACTCTTTGGATTTGTCGTTTTTTGAAGTGTTCGAGAAATCTATTTCGTTATAGTTGGTGACGGACTTGTTCTTGGGTGGCGCTTTCTTCTTCGTCTCCTCTTCCGGGGCTGGAATTAAGTTTTGTTAGTGAATGAACTATATCTAAGAGCATCAGATAATTTGTCCGATCCTTTACTCTCAAACGTTTGATATGCTACTATGACTTTTAACATGT
Organism: Clostera curtula; assembly: GCA_905475355.2. Lineage (NCBI taxonomy): Eukaryota > Metazoa > Arthropoda > Insecta > Lepidoptera > Notodontidae > Clostera > Clostera curtula. The sequence goes on from FR997802.1 coordinate 565,645, forward strand.
TTGCCATTCCTTGAACAGAAAGTAAAACATACAAGGTTTGTAAATAAAATTGGTTATAGGCTTCCTACTCTCGTATCAGGTGGTAATAAAGTGGCTGTATTTGATTTCGAAACTACCATGTCAAACTTACCTTTACGCTTTACACCTCGTCTAAGCATTGGATAAAATATTCATTTTGGCAATATAATTTTGCTTTTATCTAATAAAACAACATTACAGGCAGGTAATTTGAAATAATACAAACGGTTGACATGACAATCGCGGGTGCATGGCACTCCATGACAATGAGTACAGTTGACGTAGAAACGAATGTTACGCTTTCACGCTTAGCGCACTAAACCGATCGTAAAGAGTTCCCCAAAGGCGTGATACAAAAGAATGCCAGCTCACAATCTAGTGGGTATACCCACTAATAAAAATAGTTCTTCCTTTTTTATAATATGTACTTACTTTAATACAGTTTGGTCCTCTTGTAGTGGTCGATAACTGGATAGCTTTTGCGCAATGTGTTTGATTCTAACACAGGTCCTCAACAACGCAAACTCTTGCTGATGAAAATATAATATCATACGGAAAGTCTACGCATTATCATATATTCCTATCATAGAGTTGACACATGTACAGGCATTTGGCTATTTGTATTCGCGTATTTCCTTTATGTGCCTTCAAGCGCCATGGACTTTTTGCCAATACAGATATAAGAAAGACCTTATACGAACGGCTATGTGAGTTTGCCAAATACGAATAGTGGTTACCTAAAGTAAACCCGACCCAAGTGCCTATATTTATGTATGTCCCCACTGCTAAAATATGTTTCGTTTAAGTACACCAACACCCAGTATACTGGTCAGATTGTAGGCCTGTTAGTTCACATGCATTTCTCTACTCCAAAAATCGAATACAAGCTTGCTCACTGCATTCACTCAACGGTAAAAACATTATTTTTTAAACTAACAGAAAATTTTAGGTTAGTTTATTTTAACCCGCATTTCAGACGGGGTGGAAGGAGTCGTGATTCAGACCTGTGTCTTTATTTAAAATACCTAGCGTAAGTTTAAAACGGCTGTCGGTTGTCCTATCGGTGTTTCGATTTTCTGAGTAGCTACATGTCAATACTAGTGGACGCTAATGTTGTTAAGTTTCCCAAAATAACTCGAAAACACTGATGATGGCCAACATTTAGGCATTTTTCAATAAACAGAAGAATAAAACATACATTTAAATGCATTACGATCATAGTATAGTTATTTTATTTAATTGAAGACATGCGCTCAGTTAAAATGAACAAAAAAATCTTACTTTGCTACATTATTTAAAAGCTATTAGTCAACTTGGCTTTTATGATAACAATATTGACGTCTCCTAATCGCGGTAGTGACTCATTATTTGTTTGATGAATGTTTGATAACCTAATATTAACTAGCGACGTATTTATAATCATAGGTTATGCCCCAAGTTTTATAGCTTGGCCTTACCCAATAAGCTTTTTCCATGCTCTACATCAAAATACAAAGCCTGTACGAAGTACATATCTAATTGCAGATATAAGGTATAAATAAATAAAGTATTTGTTATCAGAAATGTGGCTTTATTAAAGAAAATTGTATCAATGACATGATAGGTTCAACCATAACAAGTGTGCGCCCCAATTGGCCGTGACTAGTGAATGAATGGGCTAATTACCGGAGTCTTCGGCAGGTCGGCGGCGTCTCTTGTTGGCGGGCTCGCCTCCACCCTCTGCTTCCACTGCCGCATTACTTTCCGCTTTCTTTGGACCTCTCTTACTCTTAGCTGGCTTTGCTTCTGCTACTTCGTCATCTGCGTCTTCTTCTTCAGCTTCTAAAAAAATACTTCTGGTTTACTTTTAACAATTTCCCTCTATGAATTTAAGTCAGCAGTGTGTCATTTATGGGCTGAAACGACGGCGACGGCTTTTAGGAAATAGAATCCTAGAAAATAGAAGAAAATAGATAGAAATAGAAAGTATGATGCAATAGTTCTACAACAAGTGCGACTACGCAGTCGCACTTGTGACGTCGCTGATGGCCTTGCCACGCGTTCGTGCCGCCCTTCTCCAGGAGTCCCCGGAGTTAAATCACAATGTATATATTTTTTTATTAATTATTTCACTTTTCGATTGCTACATTATACCTGAGTTACATTGGCTATACTTATTGCTAGAATGAAAAATCCCTACTACTGTCACTAGCTTTGTTATATAATATACTAGTGGCCCGCCCCGGCTTCGCCCGTGCAAAGCGGGGGTGTTATACATATAAACCTTCCTCGTGAACAACTCTATCTAATAAAAAAAACCGCTTCAAAATCCGATGCGTAGTTTTAAAGATTTAAGCATACATAGGGACGGACAGAAAACATCGACTTTGTTTTATACTATGTAGTGATAAAAAAATTACATTGACGAATTTGTTCAGTCTTATCTATATCACTTGTGTATCTAAATAAAGGTTATTGAACTAAATATTGAAGTCTCACTGATCTGTTAAAAGAAGTATAAATATTTACAATAATATTCTATGTTAAACCCAAGGTCACAAACTCCATGTGCTATCGAAAGTATGTAATCCATTAGGCCTCAATCCTCATTTACGAAGCCGCGGGGCGTCGCGTGTGGCTGCGCGACCCACACAAAATTTCAAAAGTAGGGCGTTGTATGAGTGCGTTTACGGAGAAGCGATTTTACACGCGTTTGCTTGGGATGGAGCGTCTTTTACGGCGGAGCGCGGATGGCATCGTCACGTCTCACGCGGCGTTTATCGCGGCGATTCTCGATTCAGCGATGCCTGTGGCGGAACCTGAACCTTTCGCCAGTCTCATTTGGTAATCGTGCAACACAGACCTAGTCACCGTCGCAATGGAGTATTATATGATAGAGAAAATGAGAACAAAATCATTCAAAATGTCATTAACTGAGAACCCCGGGCCCGGGTGCGCCGCAGCGATGCCCGCCCCGTGCTTCGCAGTTCGCTACACGCTTGAGTACGACGCGGGCGCAGCCTCGTCTCGCGTCTCGATAAACACCATCGTACATTGCTATAAGTCCGTGTTTACGCGTGCAATGATAAACATATAACAATAAAAACGTCTGACGCGCCGCGAGTCTCTACGCCACACGCGACGCGAGTCGCCCCGCCTCTCCGTAAATGAGGCCCAACAAATTATAAAGTTGGTTGAAGTGATACCTAATAATATCTCTACTAAATGTTTGAATATAATATTCAAATGTTTTTAGAATGTACAACTAACCTTCATTTTTTTCTTCATCCTTGCTTGTGGCCTTCTTCTTTTTGGCTTCTTCTGTTTTTTCAGTCTGATCATCTTTTGGTGCCGCTTTCCTACCCTTCCTGCCTTTAGGCTTTTTAGTGTCTTCTATCGGTTTATCTTCACTTTCATTATCTTCTGGGTCATCTTTTTCACTGTCTTCTACCTTCTCTTCTTTCTCTATTGCTTTTGCTTGGCCTTTCTTTCCTCTTGCAGCTGGTTTATCTTTTATTTTTTCTTCAACTTCAGTTTTCTCTTCTTCAGGCTCATCTTTAGCCTGTGCCTTGCGCCCCCTACCTCTTCCTTTAGGTTTATCTTCAACTTCTTTAACTGGTTCTTTGCTTTCATTACTCTCTTGCTTGTTTTTCCTACCCCTACCTGGCTTTACCTCATTTTTTTCACCCACTGGCTCTTTTTTGGCTTGTTTTTTTCGCCCTCTCCCAGCAGAAGGTGGTATTTCCTCTGCAGCTCCATTACTTTCTGTGTCATTTTCAATTTGTTCACTATCTTTAGGAGATTCTTCACCTCCCAGATCACCATTTTCTTTAACTGTATCTTCAGTCTCTTGTGCAACCTTTTTGCGTCCCCTTTTAGCTGGTGGAGCTGACTCTTCACCTTTGTTTTCAGGTTCTGTTGAGTCATTAACTACTTTTTTACCACGCTTTGCCTTTTTCCCAATGTCTGGCAGCACCGGTTCACCAACTGGAATTTCTTCATCAACTTCTTCTTCTACTGCAGCTTTCCCTTTGCCTCTACCTCTTTTTGGGGCTTCATTTTCTGCTACTTTGACTTCAGAGGGTTTCTATAAATAAAGTTGAATGATGTTTTATTTTATGATGAAGTTTTATTTTAAGATTTTACTAATTGGTAGTTTAATATACAGTAAGATGAATTAGATTCATCATCAGCAGCCCATAAATGACTCACTACTGAACCAGGCCTCCACCAAATTTACAGAGGGAAATTAGTCTACTGTGCCATGCTTGCTAGAAAGGTTGTATATTCATGGTATATTCATAAAATTGGTGGAGGCTTGACTTATTTGTAATCCACTTGTGGGCTGAGATCATGATAATATATTATAACTGTTGTACTAATCATAGCTTAGCACAGCACATATTGTGACCTAAAATAAAAAAAAAATATGTATCAAGGTTAATAGTACACATTTCAAACCAAATATGAAGTACTATGACAAAAACTTTGTAACATTTCAAATTTTAACTTTGCCACTCTCATATGGAATACATTTAGTATGATATTGTTAATCTTGTACTGTCACTACTATGTAGTTCACCAACTTAAAGGGAAACAATAATTTTGGAAAAGTAATAATAGAAATAGCGGCTACCAGTCATTTGGCGGTTACTGATATGTCTTGTCTTTGTTATGAACCAGCCACTAAACGCTTGAACTTAAGGAAAACGAAATTATGAAACATGTTCCACGCCAAAATTAATTTAATATTTCTAGAAACAACCTTGACGACCCAACTTATCATCGTAAAGTTCAATGAAATGTAAGCGTCCATGAATAACAATACGAAAAGCAGTGTGGTGAACCAGGACGTTACGAGCGAATTAAGATGAAAATATACAATTACCTTTGCTTTGGTAGACCTGGGTGCCATTTTCACGTGACTGTTTTTTAAATCACTACGATAGTTAACGAAAATTAATAGGACTTTAGAATTATTTCTATACTTTCGGTGATTAACAGCAGCGCGGCGAAGTTGCTCAGTCCTTTCGATCCGGCAAATTGACAGATTACCGCCAAATTTTGACGTTACCTACTTCAAAAAAAGGAGTTCAGTCTGAACGGCCTGGCTTATCAGTATTTTAAGGTGATGTGTCTGTATAATATATATTTGTATACAGAATTAAAACAATTATACGTCTAAAATGGGCTCATTAAAGTTAGCCCCCCAAAAAACTTTCTGATTTATAAATGAATAAGAATGTATAACGCAGAACATATATTTTGCATACATATATTCAGCTATTAAAAATAGTTAATTAAACAAAAACTGAGTAATTTCGAAAGAGAACAAACGTATTTTATGTACGAACAATCGAAAATAAATATTTACGAGTCATTATTGACGGAAAAATATTATAAATTGCAAGAGGGGGCTAGCTTGACGGTATATTTAAAAAAAAAAATGGTGAACTAACAATTATTAACAGCTAACAAATAATAACAAACGATGAACAAATGACTTAATAGAAAAACAAGTCGACAATAGTAAAAAAAACATTTTTTTTGGGGGGCTAACTTTAATGATCCTCTGAAATGCTCGTTCCACGTAACAAGATGTTAGAAGTGAAAATTTTTAAAAAAGTTATTAGAATGCTGCTTCAATATTTTATTCCCTAAACCAAATAAAAAAATATAATTCCCGTGGAATGTCCATACTAATTAAACATTTCAGATCATTGACTGCCTCGTTGGTCTAGTGGTCAGATGTGCCGCCTTTGGATCAACGGGTCCCGGGTTCGATTCCGGGGTCGGGCCCGTGTCTTTGTCTAAACCATAGGCACTGGCTCGGAGTCTGGGTGTTATTTTTATCTATAATATGTATGTATTTACAAAAAAAAAAATGTATATAGGTAGTTTATCATTCATCTCGTTACCATAACACAAGCATTAAGTTGCTTAACTTGGGACGAGATGGCGTTGTGTGAAATGTCCAAGGATATTTATTTATTTATTTATTGACCCTAACACAATTTAAGTACAATTCTTAATAATAAAAAAACATTCACAGTTGTTGAGTTCAAATCCAACATAACCGTAGAACATATATATTACAGACAGAACATAGATCTATCATCATACCAAACCACTATGATAATTACAAATAGTACTTACTACAATAAAATTGTCCGTGCACTTGTTATAGTAACCAGGACAAGTTGTCAATATTATCACTTCACTTCTTCTTCTTTTAAATGTTATGGCTTCCATCATGGGTTTGATGATTTTGCCAATCACTTCACTTCACTTCTTGCTGATTGTATTGCCTGTCACTTTGACGTTGACATTTCAGTGATGTGGCTCCAGATGTAGGCTATCGTATTTGGAATGATAAGTATTTCTGAATGAAAAATACAGTAAACAAGCAAAAGCAAATCTTTGCGTGATTATTTAATAAAAATGGTGAGAGATTATAATGAATTTGGACTATCCTTAAAGTGATGATGCGGTAAAAATATAACCTATAATTTACGTACAATAATTAACATTTATCAAACTTTCCAGGCTACTTTGGATCGGAAAGGCACATTCAAAGTAGAATACCTGCAAGATATTGAAAGGAGAGTTCAAGAAAAATGGGATAGTGAGAAAATCTTCGAAGTGGAAGTGCCAGATGGAGACAGTAAAGCAGAGAAATTTATGTGCACATTTCCTTATCCATATATGAATGGGCGATTACATCTTGGTCACACATTTTCCCTTTCCAAATGCGAAGTAAGATTATATTTCTTTAAATATATGCACAGACAATGTTATAGCATGTGAATATTAATATACACAATGGAGTTGAACTACTATATTAGTCAAAGTAAACTCGTTTTGACAATTAGATCCCTATTCATAGTTGTTTGTCCTTTTAATCTACTAATGGACATATTCAACAAAAAAACTTTCAATTATTTTGTTTGCATGAGAAATCCTGTGCCATCTCTTCTCTCCTTTACAATTCATATTCAAACCTTAACTAAGAAGTTTTCTTTAAAAAATATTCTAAACATTCTTCTTAAAACAGCATTTTTTTTTGATCTGGTATGTACTGTTCCTATTTATGTTTTACTTTCCAGATTAGTTGCTTATTGGGAAATTTGTTAATCTGATAATCATGCATTTTAAGCTTCTATAGGAATGCGCCTTTGACTATTTTAAAATATTCCATTGAGTTTAGATTTTGGCAAACACTCACATTTTAAAAACTGTTGTGATTTTAGAAACCCACCTTCAAATATATTTAAAATAATGTTTATTTCACTTTTTTAGTTTGCCACAAGATACCAAAGACTAAAGGGAAAGACTGTTCTCTTTCCTTTTGGTTTCCATTGCACAGGTATGCCCATAAAAGCCTGTGCGGACAAGTTAAAAAGAGAAATGGAACTCTATGGATCTCCCCCAAATTTCCCTGAAGAAGAAGTAGCAGTCACCGAAGAAAAAGATATCATACCCAAAGATAAGAGTAAAGGGAAAAAGAGCAAAGCGGTGGCAAAAACTGGAGCAGCAAAGTATCAGTGGCAGATTATGAGAAGTCTGGGTATACCTGATGAGGAAATTGGAAAGTTTGCTGATGAAAGTCACTGGCTTGAGTACTTCCCACCACTAGCTGTTCAGGATTTGAAGAGAATGGGATTGCATGTTTGTATTTGTTATTTGCTGAAGTTATTAGTTAATTTTTTTAAAGTATTAACCTCTGATCAATGCTACACACACCATGTTACCATCTATTTATACCATCTCTGATCACACCATGTTACCATCTATTTATACATACTGCTATACAAAGTATGTATGTAGCCTTTTCTAAGGTGAAAGCTAGCTTTTGTAAAATTTTACTGTTGTAATATTTTCCGTATTTTGGCAATGAAAACTAAATGACATAACAATAAATTTCATTAATAAACATCATTCAAATTCAAAATACTAGTATGGATTAATCTCTGCTATAGAATATTATACTTACCGACTTCTTCAAAGCTCAATGTTTTTCCATCAGGTAGATTGGCGTCGCAAGTTCATAACAACTGATGCCAATCCATTTTATGACTCCTTCATAAGGTGGCAATTTGAACATCTGAAGAAACGTAACAAGATCATGTATGGCAAACGTTACACAATTTTCTCACCTTTGGACAAACAGCCTTGCATGGATCATGACCGAAGCACTGGGGAAGGAGCTGGTCCACAGGAGTATACTCTTATTAAAATGGAAGTTCTTGAGCCATTGCCAGAAATGTTCAAGTAAGTAATAACACACTATCTTGATATTATCACAGCTTTGAACATTTTGAGTACATGCCAATTCGAGAATAAGAGATCGAATTCGAGTTAAGTAATTTGTTAATCATTGTGTTGCTGCCTTCTGTGATTAGCTAAAAGCCACAATTTTAATAGTATATATATATTTGAATTTTAGGAAATTCAAGGGCAAAAAAGTTAGTTTAGTGGCGGCTACTCTAAGACCAGAGACCATGTACGGACAGACGAATTGTTGGGTCCATCCCGATATTAAATATATCATATTTGAAACGGTCAAAGACGGCGTTTTCGTGTCCACGAAAAGAGCTGCTAGAAATATGTCTTACCAGGGCTTTACTCAAAAAGACGGAGAGTTCAAAATACTTCAGGAAATTACAGGTCAGGATTTACTCGGCATTGTTTTACGGTCGCCCCTAACGAGTTATCCAAAAATTTATGCTCTGCCTATGCTCACAATTAAGGAAGATAAGGGAACTGGCATCGTTACTAGTGTACCATCAGACTCGCCTGACGATTATGCGGCCCTCGTCGATCTACAGAAGAAGCCAGCCTTCAGAGAAAAGTATGGAATTAAAGATGACATGATCCTTCCATTTAAACCGGTGCCTATTCTTGAGATCCCCGAGTATGGGAATCTATCTGCAGTCCACGTGTACGATTCGCTGAAAATACAAAGCCAAAACGATCGAGATAAATTAATGCAGGCCAAGGAAATGGTGTACTTGAAAGGCTTTTACGACGGTGTCTTGCTCGTCGGGGAGTACAAGGGGCATAAAATCCAGGATGTCAAGAAGAAGTTGCAGGAGAAGCTGATACAAGCCAAGGAAGCTGTTATTTATTATGAACCGGAAAAGACGATCATTTCAAGATCCGGAGATGAGTGCGTGGTCGCCCTGTGCAATCAATGGTATTTGGATTATGGTAATGAAGCGTGGAAGAGTCAAGCGGAAAAGGCCCTCTCCAAGATGAACACGTATCACGACGAGGTTAGGAAGAATTTTCAAGCAACATTGAAGTGGCTGCATGAGTATGCGTGCTCCAGGACTTATGGTTTAGGTAAGTTCGTGTACATATTACAATGGAATGGATCACTGTCATTCCAATACTTTAATCAATACCTTTAAATAACCCCAGGTAAAATTTCACGAAAGACCAAGATAACGCAATTTGCACTTTCCAGGAACAAAGTTGCCATGGGATCAGCAATGGGTAATTGAGTCCTTGTCAGATTCAACTATCTATAATGCATACTACACTATATCGCATTACCTCCAAGGCGGAAGCTTTAGAGGGAACGCAGGAAATGAATTGAACATTAAACCAGAAGACATGACTAATGAAGTTTGGGACTACATCTTCTTCAAAGATACACCATTCCCCAAAACTACCAAGATAGCCAAAGACGCCTTAACTCGAATGAGGAAGTCGTTCCAGTTTTGGTAAGTTGATGCCGGGAATAAAATGCACTGAAATTATACCTTGAATTGCCAATATACTTGTGATACAATTTAATTTTTAATAGGAATAATTATTAGGAATTAGGTCCAATCGCCCTTGGCAATCTTACCACAAATTAAGGACAGATATTGTTTAGCATAATATCCCAATTGATTTGGACTATCATTCGAAGGTATCCCGTCGATCTCAGAGTGTCAGGTAAAGACCTGATCCAGAACCATCTGACATTCTACATCTACAACCACTGCGCCATGTGGCCGACAGAGGAAGACAAGTGGCCCAAAGGCATCCGAGCCAACGGCCATTTGTTGCTCAACTCGGCAAAGATGTCGAAGTCCGATGGAAACTTCCTGACGCTATCGGAGTCGATAGACAAGTTCAGTGCTGATGGTATGCGCCTGACGTTAGCGGACGCCGGGGACTCGGTGGAGGATGCCAACTTCGTGGAGAGTACGGCCGATGCAGCTATACTCCGGCTCTACACGTTCATCGAATGGGTGAAGGAGATCATGGCTGCCAAGCCAACTTTACGCACTGGTATGTGGTTTGTTTATTCATTTCAGCTTAACCTCCAAATGCACACGTTACTACGACTCGCGGAAGTTATAGTTGGTAATGTGAATGACTTCTGTATTACAAACTAACAATGTTAAAGCTTCTTTTTATAATATGTGTAATATTTTGGGCCCCATACCACAAAGTTTAATCCTGAAAGTTATTTAAATTTATGGTTAATTGACTATAATTTTTGAAAAATTACGACGACAGTTACAGTATAGAAACGAAAGTTTGGCGAATTAAAATTTATTCTGCGGATGTTTCGATTCTAATTTCCTCCTTGCCGAGGAGGCAATTTGTCTTGATCTTGCATGGGTTGCAGATTGATATGCATGACATGACATTTTTGAATGTGGCACACGCTAATATGCCGAATACCTTTAAAACACCGTAGGAGAGTACAACTTCCACGACAAAGTATTCGTGAGCGAGATGAACAAGAAAATCATCGAGACGGACGAGTACTACAACAGGATGCTGTTCAAAGAGGCGCTGAAGAGCGGTTTCTTCGAGCTGCAAGCGGCCCGCGACAAGTACCGCGAGCTGTGCTCGGACGCGGGGATGCACGCAGGCCTCGTGGAGCGGTACGTGGCCACGCAGGCCACGCTCGTGGCTCCCGTGTGCCCGCACGTGGCCGAACACGTGTGGCGCCTGCTGGGACACGTGAGTTGATGCCATTTCACGACACCATCCAGTTTTGATACTACACAGTATTGGTGCAAAACAATTTTGTCATTTTGGAAAAAAAATATAAGTTTGTTGGTAGATTAAACTTACCTATACTTATATAATAAATTATATTACACACACTAGAAGGATAGGCAATAGTTACGGTTGGTCGGCCGGACTCACAGAACATATATACCGACCAGGGCATAGCGTGCCTTGGTGGGGCCCCGTATAAACAATTATTGCCCTAGGAAGCGTAAAGCTTTCTCACAAAAGAAAAAAAAAGTGCATGTATGCAAGTATCAATTATATGATACACTTCTTCCAAATTTTTTTCACACAATTTAAATTAAATGCTTAGGACACTCTCCTTGCCTTTTTTTCGGCAAACTGATTTATTAAATGACTTTAGTTTTTCTTTTAGACTTAAGTTTCTACCTCTATGGACAATAGTGACAGGTCTGACAGGCGTTCAGCGAAGTTTTTATTAATTTTTGCTTACGCACGTCGGGGGCCCCGTACAATTGATACGGCAGATACGGCGGTAGCTACGCCCCTGATGCCGACGGACTAACTAGAACTACGTTTTAAACCGAAAAACATTGTTTATTTCGGTTTTAAACGGGTTTTTTAATTTAAATGGGTTGGTTATCGTGGATTCCACATGTACGTGAACCTCTAACTTGAAATGTAATCTCGCATGCCGCGGTTCTCAGGAAAGGAGTATTCTCCACGAGCGCTGGCCGGTCGCTGGCGAGATCGACGCAGCAGCCATCAAAGCGAGCGAGTACCTGATGGATGCGGCGCACTCCTTCCGACTCCACCTGAAGAACCATTGCGCCGCTAAGAAGCCGAGGAAGGGCGAGGCGCCGAAGCCGGAGCTGAAGCCGAACAAGGCCGTCGTGTGGGTCGCCAAGGAGTACCCCAAGTGGCAACACATCATATTAACCACGCTAAGACAACTTAACGGGGTGAGATGTCTTACTCGACGGTCCCCTTGCAAGGAGACCTCTAGGACTCTTATCTTTCTATGCGTTTCTAGCCCGATGGTTTGCCAGACAACAAGACGATATCCAGCAAGCTGGGCCCCATCCCCGAGCTGAAGAAGTACGCGAAGCGGGTGATGCCGTTCGTTCAGGCGGCCAGAGAGCGGGCCGAGGCGGGGGCGGGGGCCGGGCTGGGAGCCCCTCTGCCCTTCGACGAGGCCGCCGTGCTCCGGGACAACGTGCGATACCTTATCGCCACCCTGGACGTAAGCTCAATGAGTACTCGATGCAGGTAATTTGATTGTTATTGACAGCCATGATGATGATCGTAACAATCCAGCTGGAGGCGCTGGAGGTGAAGTACACGGACAGCGCCGAGGCGCCTGAGAAGAGCCGCGAGGAGTGCGCCCCCGGGGCGCCGCACGTCAGCTTCCGCGCCGAGGAGGGCCTGGCCCTCTCCCTCGCGCACCCCGAGCCCCTCTGCGGCCTCTTTGCCCTCGCCCTCAGTCTGGCCGACGGGGACACGCTCGACAAACTCAAGGCCAAGATCGCCCACGAGGTCAAAGCCGTCAAAGGTAATTTTCGTAGCGTGGTTAAGTCTACAGACTATAATGACGCTGGAAGTCAATAATATTTAAGGCTCGCACTGGATTAATAAAATTCGCTGCCTTATCCAAATTGGCACACGCTGATATACCTAAAGTAAAGCCCCAGTTGCCGGGACGCCCTCCGCGGGCACCACGTCGGGGCGTCACAGTGGAATGCGTTCACGCCAACTGCTGCGCCCCAAGCGTGGCGCGCGAGGGTATACCGCTGGGGTTTCAGTTGGTAATCGAGACGTTTTCGGAGTCCCACGTAATCGCCGACCCCCACCCCGGAGGGACGGCGGTATCCTTAAAGGATTTCCCCAGCGAAATCAAAAACAAAGCAGGCTGGGGACCGATGCGGGTTTTAGTAGGTAGGTCTGGGCCTTCACAACGCCCGAATGGCGACTGAGAGTTCTACATAACGTCTTTCCGAATTAATACTTCAAAGTCCAATATCTTGAAAACAGCATATCGTGTTTCATATTCACATCGGTAATACATTATGGGAATACCCACCTCTTAAAGGATCTAGGTCGGCTTAACCAGTATCCCTGTATATGGTAGTCATCTGATCGTAAGCAAACTTGATATAGCAAAACAATGTTTGCGCGGTCAGATGATACCGGCAAATCAAAATGCAGATTTGCCGGTCTCTGCCTCTTTAGTTCAACTCTAGTCACGAAAATAAGGCAAAAGTAAAGAAATAGTGTAATAAAACATGATATTTATTTATAATTTTTGTTTCAGATGTGAGTAGCTTAAAAATTTGGCGGTACAAAGACCCCGTGATGGGACCGCGTACGATTCCTGCGCCGGGCGATTACGTCACCAAGTGCGTCCCCATTGAAGAAGGTGTTCAGTTCCGGGTGGATGTTACTGCGGGTTCCGTGGAACTAGTCAACAATGACACTACTGTCAATGTAGGCACGCAGATGATTTATACGTACGAAAAATAATGTTTATGCAGAATATTGTCTTTTTATATTTATTAAAAAGTTGCAATTTAGACATGTTTTTTTTGTATACTTCAAACACCGACGTAGATCTTAGACCGAAGCGTAAGGCGTGGCGGTAAAGTCACAGCTTTAGTAAATCAATTTAAAGATGTATTTTTAAAGGGAAAGTTTTTAATTGCACCTCTATTTAAAATTTAAGCAAACTAAATCTCCTGACTAAAATAGCCACTGCATATCAGTTAAATGGCTGCATAACAAATTTACTACTTGATTACCTAAACATATTTTATTAAAACACGTATAAAATTAATCAAAATCTGATGGCCTTTTTTAACTTACAACGAAAACCTAGCTAAAACTTAGCTGAAACCACAGATATACAGATAATAGGACAAATTACTCACCGTATAACAAAAATACTGATTTGCACACTAAATTAACCATCTAAAATGGAAATTCCCGAAATCATTATCTAAAACTGCATAACATATAAGGTGTGTTTACGTTATCAAATTACATTCCACGAATTTACTAGTCGTGTAGCTAAAATCCCTATCTCCCAACTTTACTTCTTTTTGTTAATCTGTTTTATTGAAAAAGTGTTTCGGCGCGCTGTTATCGGCGGCGGTCGCGCGACCCAACGCACTCAACTCATTGCGCCCGCTCCTTCACAACGGCATGAACAATTTTTTTTTCTAAAAATAATAGAAGTTGTAATATCGCCTACCTGCCAGTAGTAGTCCCGTCAATATGGATCAAGCCGTATACGATTCATATTTCTTGGTTTTTAATTTATCCCAGGGGAACCTTATTTTTTTCTAAAATAAAAGAAGCCCATGTCCTAACTTATAAAATTAGCTATATGCTAATGAAAGTTCCGTCAAAATCGGTCCAGCTGTTTTGAGATTGGCCAGAACATACAGACACAGGCAAAAAAAATGCTATTTTGGTATAGGTTAAGTAATAGGTTAGTAGGTTAGGCACGCAAGTTCATGTCCATCAGGGCCTAAATAAATAATTACTTATCACATTTATTTAATTACATAATCAGCAAAATTATCTTAGATTACAATAAACCAAATTGATCGGTGTTGAATAAATCGGTAGTTATTATCGACATTACTATAACTAATTATTTCTCAGCATTACAGCATTCCTCAGGATAGACATGAACTCGCGCGCGTATGTACTTTCATATGAATTTAGTAAAAAGGTACATGTATATTTTTATAAAGTACTCACTCATTTTCTTTCACTAGTTCTTAAATTTTTTCATGAAAAGTTGCCATTGCAAAATTTAATTTACACTTCAACTGTCTTAGGAATTTTCAATCAGCACATGTCCTGACGCGAGTTTGACATTTTATTCCAGTCCCAAGAAAAGGGCCCAACGCCGATTAAGAAGTTTTCACTTTAAAAATATCTTGTATAACCAAACCGTTTCACTGTATTCTTGCTATGTGGAAATTAGAATAAAAACAAAATACAACTGTTTATTCTGCTTCTCTACATGGACCAGTATTGGTAGCCTGCAATAAACGTGATTCCGATTTGTCAAAAGAGCTCATTATATGCTTATTAGAACAAATTAAATATTGTGAATAAAAACCGTGCAACGCGGTGAACCAGTGGCAGCAATAAAAGCGGGAATGAATCGGTATAAATATAATTTAATTACAAGACGTAACACAACGGGAATGAGACCCTAGACGGGCGGCTGGGTCGCGAAGAGCCCTTCGAGCCCCGCGCCCTCGGCCAGCTCCAGGGCGCCCCGCGGCTTGTCCTTGGGCGCCGCGTGCATCGCCGGCAGGTCCAGGATGTACACCTGCTTCTTGAACAGCTGCCCCACGTTCCGCCCGATGAGCTGCAACGGAGGGCTCGCTCTCACAAACGTGTTTTATCACTCCTCGTATACAAAAACGGCGATTCAATAAAAGCAACTACAGAGTTTCCCGGCTCAGCCTTCCGAACCGGCGGTAAACGTACATCGGATATCGATGTGCCAAAAGAGCTCGAACGAATAGGTTTTTGATTTGCGCACCCGGGAGGTGATCTTCTTGAAGAGGTCCCGCTTGGCCTTGTCGATCCTGGCGGGCTTGGCGGCGGGCGCGGCCAGCTTGTCGTCCAGCCGCTGCAGGTCGTGCGCGTCCACGTCGGGGATGGCGCGCATCACGGCCGCCAGCCCCGGGAACTGCGGCCGCAGCGCCTCGTACGTCTGCGGGGAACGGGAAGGCGAGGCGTCAGACCGCGGCCGCGACGCGCCCCGGCCGCGGCCCCCGGCACGTACCTGCACGGCGAGCGCCAAGAGCGCGGCCTGGTTGGCGTCGTGCTGGCCGTGCGCGCGCAACGCCTGCAGCTGCGCGGCCAGCGCGCCCGCCGCCTCGGCCGCGCCCAGGCGCCCCGCCTCGTGCGCGGCCCGCAGCGCCGGCAGCGCCAGCGCCGTGGCGCGCAGCGACGCCGTGGAGTCGCCCCACGTCAGCGCGCGGAGCACCTGCGGGCGAAGGAGTGCGTCAGGGCGGCAGCACGTCAGGCACCGGCAAGGAGCGCGTGTGCACCCACCGTGTGCAGGATGGCAGGCCCGGCGCGCGGCGAGCGCAGCAGCAGCGCGCCCAGCTCGGACACGGCGTCGGGCGGCCTGGCGCCGGGCCCGCTGTCGTCCTCCATGTCGTCCGCGCCCAGCCCGTTGTCCGTGGCCACCGCGGGGCCCGTGTCCACCAGCGACACCTGAGGGCGCAGTCGAACGTGTTTCGGCCGGTGATGCATATTCGATCGATAGATACCTCGATAGAT
Source organism: Clostera curtula (assembly GCA_905475355.2). Taxonomy (NCBI): domain Eukaryota; kingdom Metazoa; phylum Arthropoda; class Insecta; order Lepidoptera; family Notodontidae; genus Clostera; species Clostera curtula. Next base: position 581,935 of record FR997802.1, read on the forward strand.
ACATTACATGTAACGTACGCGCGCGCACCTTAAGTAAGTCTAAGTATTCTCGGGTGAGATTTCTCACGAGAATGTCCTCGAGCACCTCCTGGGACTCGCTGCCGCCGGCCTGCTCCTCCTCCAGTTTCCCCGACTCGTATAGCGAAGTGATGTACTCCCAGCGCGCCGATAGGTGTGTTAACACTATAAGATATCATTGTTTCGATAGTTTAATAGACTACGGACATGGGCTCAATGACGATAACTAGAAATTATTAAGTATGAGTGGCGAAAAAGATGACTAATGTCTAAAAGCACTACTCGACAATGGTCGCGGGACAGTCTAATAGAATTACAATTATTCGTTATTTGTTACTTCAATCTTTCCTTCGTACTTATTTCAGGCTTAGGACTGGCAAAAAATTATAAACTAAATTCAAAATATTAATTCGTATAATAAAGTATAAATATGTTTTCACTAGTTGCGTTGCGTATTTCTCGCATATTACTTTTAAAGTGCGTGCGTTCAAAGTACACGTGTCAGAAGTAGTCCAGGAGCAATTGGCGCACGAGTACCGAAAACTATTCCACCAACATTTTCTTATAGCAATCCGCTTCAAAATGCTCTACTGATGACATAAACGCATGTTACCAGGGGGAGCAACCCCATGCAATTTTATTTAAACAGATTTTGAAACGCAGATTAGCAACGCCAAAGAAAAAAATGAGGAAAAAAATAAATGAATGACTGTTTTCAAAACTCAAATGTACTAGCTAATAGAATTTATAAATTTGATATTTCAGATCAAAGTGGTCAATACGACAAAACGCTAATTTCATATTTAAAGACCTCATAGTATGTACGACGTAATCGTACAGTATATTCGTACATAGTATAATTTTCAGACACTGTTAAAAAGTTAGGCAAAAAGCTCAAAATACACGTCACTAGCCGTCACCCGCGATTTTGGCCGCGTCGATTATAAACTCTTTCAGAATGGCAATATCTGTTAAGGAACGGGCGCACTGACTGAAGGGCGCGAAGTGGTCCAGCAGCGGCAGCGCCACGTCGGCGTGGTGCGCGGGCGGGCAGCGGCGCAGCAGCGGGCGCAGGGCGGCGCGCACCACGGGCCGCAGCCAGTGCTCCGGCAGCGGCGCCAGCCCGGCCAGCAGCGACTCCGCCAGGTAGCGCGCCAGCCCCGGCGCCGCGAACAGCTCGCGGCCCAGCCCTGCCGCGGCCGCGCCCACCAGGTGGCACACGTTCTCGTGCAGCGTGTGCACGAAGCCCTGCATGCGGTCGCGCGGGCACGGCGGCGGCGAGGGCCCGGCGGGCGACGGCGACGGCTCGGCCGCGTCGTCGGGCCGGCCCAGCAGGTTGCGGCGCTCGGCGGGCGGCGGCAGCAGCGCGCGCGCGTGCCCGGCGTGCAGCAGCCGCGGCTGCGCGTGCAGCTCGTGCAGCGCGCGCGCCAGCGCCAGCGCGCCCGGCAGCAGCGGCAGCACGTGCGGCGCGCACGGGTTGCGCCACACCGGGTTGCCGGCCGCCGTCAGCCCGCCGCCGAAGCCGCCGCGCGCCGCCTGCGGCACGAGAGCGCGCTCAGTCGCGAGCCTTTGCCCCCCTGACGCCCCCTCGCGGCGCGCACCTTGTCGGGGTCTGCGGGCACCTGCGTGCGCTTGACCACGCCCAGCAGCAGCGCCAGCGCGTGCAGCAGCGCGCGGCGCGCGGGCCCCCGCGAGTCGTCGTCGGCGGGCGCCGCGTCCAGGCCCACCAGGCGCGCCAGGGCCTCGCCGCTGGCCACGTGCGGCGCCAGCTCCGCCCAGCGCGCGGCGCTCTCTCCCAGCACCTGCGGGCCGACGACGAACTTTACTTCCGACGGCCGCGCCACTCGTTGGAAGTTTTTCGATTGGCCGCTCACCTCCGCGACCAGCGCGCTCTGCCGCTCGTAGCAGCAGAAGTGGTTGGAGACGAGCAGCAGCGCCTCCTGCAGCGTGACGCTCTCCACGGCGCTGAGGTCGGGCCGCGCCAGCGCCGCGCGCGTCAGCTCGTGCAGCCGGTCGAACACCGGCAGCAGCAGCAGCGGGTACTGCACACACGGTCCGCCGGGCGTTAGAGGGCCGGAAGGGCGCCGCGCCGACGTGCCTCGGGCGCCGGCGACGCACCTTGGAGCCCAGCTTGACGAGCAGCCCGGCGGCGTGGCGCCGCACGTTCTTGACGGCGCGGCAGCGGCGCGAGTCGGGCGCCGCGCCCTCGTACACCAGCGCCGCGAACACCTTGTCCAGCACGCGAAGCAGCAGCTCCGCGCCCATGGCGCCCACGCCGGGCCCTGCAACGCGATGCCGCTCTAGCACTCCGCCGCCGGGCGGGGCGCCCTCGGCGGACGGACGGTCACCTGCGAGCTGGCTGGAGGCGCACGACAGGAACACGAACAGCGCCGACACGCAGGACAGCAGCAGCGACAGCGCCAGGGGCGCCTGCGGGGAGGTGGCCGCGCAGCGCTGCAGCAGCTGCAGGCCCTCCGCCACGTTGGGCCGCGGCTCGCACATCACCACGCGAGAGCACACTATGTCCAGCACCTGCAACCGTCACTTCGACGTCCCAGTGGCGAAGCGAGCCACGCGCTGGTCCGAGGCGCGGGAGTACCTGCGCGAGCGCGTCCAGCTCCACGTAGAGCGGCTGGTGCACGTCGAGCTGCGCCGGGCACGCCGCCGCCTTGTCCAGCACGGCGCGGGTCCACTGCTCCACGAAGGCCCACGTCACCAGCGGCGCCGCCGTCATGCAGTACCTGGGGACCACGCCACTCCACTCAACGCCACCCGTCTGACTGACGGGGTTCCATATCACGGTGCCTGCATTGCACTCAAGTAGGAATAGGTGGTACAAAACTTTTGAAGCAGATAATAATAATAAATAAAAGCTTTATTTGTACAAAATATACGTACACTGAAGATTACACTTTGACAGGCTAGTAATAGGCATGACGACTGATTTTCAAATCCTCTGTTTCAATATTAATCAATTGAAATGCTACATTGCATTTGATAGAGGACGCAATTTGATTTTTGGAAAATGTGTGGAACATGTGTCAATAAAAGCTTAACTCCAAGTTTTTGGGGCTGCCGTCCTTGTCCCATCCTAGCCGCCATCTTGGAAATCATATTTTTCGCGATATCTCGGAAACTATGCGTCCTACAAAAAAATCGCAGACATCATTCGTAGCAAATCACTTTGCCGACAAACATGTTTCTATAACTATTGCACTAAATTTAAAATTAAAGAAGTTATGAGAAAAATTGTGAGAAAACTTCTATAAAAAAAATCTTGATTATCTATGATCTATAACTTTTTTTTATATATTTTACAAAAAAAATCCGCAGCCCAACCTTATAAATGGTCTTTTGAGAAAAAATAATCTCTACATATTTTTATTTAAAACACTGTTACAGCGCCCCAATGATGGCCGGGTTCGTCAATGCTCATGAGAATCCTGTCAAAAGGAAATGTTTAACTTAGTTTTACGATGTTTTTTTAATGAAATTTTTTTTTTTTTTTTTTTTTCGTTTTGTCCCTTCAATTAACTTTACTTATTCATTGCTAACTCTTTTCCCTGCCACTATGAGGTAGAGTCTGTAGGCGCGTTACTTTTACGTGCTATCCTACTCGTGGTCTACTTCACACAATTGGTATTTGGAATACTCAAAAAAATAATTATGCCAACTAGGCAGGAAAACACGAATATCTGGCAAAACAAATTAGAGCTGTTTGCCTTATTAGAACCTGGTTCCATTGTGAATAATCACACTTGAACTAATAAATCGAAGCCAGAATCAATACAAATGCGTATTCATAACGAAAGTGTATGTGACAGTGAACCTCTTTACATAGTTGTGACGTCATGCGTATAATTGTTTTCTCAGTCATAATGACCGATCAAATTATTTTATACACCTATTACTAAAAATATAATTAATCGGTTTTTTTATTACTTTTACAAACTAGTTGTTATTTTTCAATCCTGATAATGTGTATTTTCCCTTATTACTGAATACTGTTGTCATATGGTATAGAAAATGTTTATTCTAGTAAGAATTGGCTATTTAAATAATCGAAAAGGAACATACTCACTTGAAGCCTTCCAGTATGTCGGTGCGGCACCGCGCGAAGAACGAGGCGAACTCCTGCTCGCTGTCGTGGTCGATGCAGGCGAAGAAGGCGGCGTCCCTGGCGGCGCCCGCGCGGCCCGTGGGGTACGTGACCTGGGGACGGGAGGGCGACAGTGACACGGGGAGGGCGAGAGGGCGGGAGGGTGAGATAGGCCCTCGGACGAGCACGCACCTTGAGCACCTTGGGCGCCGCGGCGTGCAGCCAGCGCGGCACGGCGGCCAGCACGGGCGGCGAGCGCGAGGCCCGCTCGTGGCGCAGCAGCGCCAGCCACGCCTGCGCCGCGGCCTGCGCCAGCGCCAGCGACGGGTGCGCGGCCAGCAGCAGCAGCGTCTCCAGCAGCAGCGGCAGCCAGCCCTCCGCGCCGCTGCAGCAGCTCCACAGCGACGCCAGCTGCGCGGCCAGCCCCGCCACCACCTGCGCCGGCCCCGTTGTACACGCCGCCCGAGGAGGCCCCCGCCCGGTCGGACTACGCGCGGCCCCGTCTCACCTGCGACAGCTTCTTTAGGAACAGGTAGTGCGGCTCGTCCACCGCGTCGATGCTGGCCAGCGCGGCGCGGTGCACGCAGGCGATGGCGTCCTCGCTGAACAGTATCGCCAGGGGCTTCCTTTCCTTCGTCTGCAACGATTGGGGTCGCGTGAGCGGACGGGTCGTCTCTCCGCCGAGCGGCCCCGGGGCCCGGTTCGCGAGGCACTCACGGATCCCTTCCTGTTGACGATCTGCAGGAGGCACTCGGCCGCCGGAAGCTGGAATGCGTCGTCCTGCAGCAGGACGCACAGGATCTGCAGCAGGCGACCGTTGTTGGTCACCACGTGGTTCGTCGACACCCACTCCACGAATCCGGTCAGTGTTAGGAGAACCACCTGCAGAATGTGGAGTCAAATCGATCATTCGGTTGAAAACTACTGGCATAATGGTGCTTAGTTTATTGGTGCAAAGATTCATAATTTAAGTTAATGTTTCGTGTACATATTAATGGAAATATTTTAGTATTACAAATTATAATATTGGCAGGTATAAGTAATATTATCAGGTCTTCTATCGGGGCCTTCTATCTAGTGGCTCATCAGAGTTGTGGAGCATGTTCCCTCATTGGGGGTGAAACCCGTGAAACGCCATTACCATGTTATGTAACCTGGAGTTATGTGCCCGGAGTAAGGTCTTCTCTCCAAAGACCACAGAGCGTCCACAATAAAGTAGAAAGGTCAGGCAGTAAAGTAAGTCCGACCCAGAGGATCCGACTGCCAGCAGAAGTGGGTCGCCTAGTTAACCTGTACAACCCGCCCGTTGCTCGCAGCGGCAGCGTAGTCACCAGCGGCGGTGTGTTCTCGAAACTCTTGCACGTGCAGTTCTATGAGGCGCATGAAGAAGGCGAATATCTCCGACATGTTGCTCGTCAGCGCTTGGTAGATGTCCTTTCGCCGCTGGTGCTGCTCCAGTGTCTGCCCAAGGGTTAACGAGTCTTAGTTACCATTAAAAGTCTCGAAAACTCGCGAACCACCCTATTTATGAATGCTTTAGTTGACCGATTTATTCCGTGTGGTGCCTGATTTAGAATATATAGTGTCACCCCCCCCCCCCCTCTTTCCACCCTGAGGGTGTCGTAAGAGCCGACAACAGAAAATGAAAAAATAAAGCCGACTGTAAGAGAGGGAGACTTGATACCAAACCCTGTGCCAATCCATCTGGGCAGCATGGCACAGTACCCTTCATGCAACTGGAGGAGGTCCGACTCAACAGTGTTTCATATATGGGCTGAGTAGTAGTGTGTGTAGTGTGACTTGATCCGCGGCAGTCGAGGAACGCCGTGAGCCCCCGTATCCATCTAGACTTTATCCATGAGGATTTTCAAAGGGGGGGAAAAAGATTCACTACTGGCTGTCAGTCAAAGCTTGATATGAAGGTCAGAGTAATTCAGAAAAGTTGGAATTAGGATTACAGAGTCCAGGAACCCAAATTCCTTAAAAATATTTGTGTAACATCAATTAATTGAAAAAAGCATATTCATAGTTTCACTGACCTGTAGCGTGGCCACATCCTCGACCAGCCGAAGGAAGATGTGAAGCACAATCTGCGTGTGGCTGTGGCCCCGGGCGCAAGCGTCGCTGAGCTCGGCCAGCAGGGTGGGCCACTGCTGCGGCCACTCGCGCTTTATCATCTCCACGATCACGCGAGCCAGCGCGTCGTTCAAGTGACCCGTCTCCCAGCCGCCCATGTACAGCAGCTTCATGGCATTCTCCTGAACATTTTATACGGCGACCTTAACGCTACCGATTTAGACACAAATTCGAACTCTCGAAGATTTCCTACATCGGACCGATAATATCTCGGACAACCATCATTGAAAGGAACCGCGGCACCTGTCATGAATACCGACTCCCCTAACTGGATGATCTGTTTGCGTCTTCATCCATTTTTTATCCCAATGGTGGACAAAGGGAGCTAAATAGAAGAAATGTGAATGAGAAGCACTTGCCAACCCATATGAATATTATTGCACAGAAGTCTAATTTCCTTTATTTCTGTCAATAGTAAGTTATAAAAGAATGTGCCAAGTGGCTTTCAACAAAGAGTCGCCGTCGCCGTTTTAGCCCGTACCTGACCCACTACTGATTCGAGCCTCCTCCAAATTCATGGAGAGAGAGTTGGCATAGGGGTTGTACCAAGATTTCCTGCTCATATAGCATGGTGATCTGCCACTTACGACACATTCAGTATAGTGTGGGTTGGTGACGTTGCGTATTCTAAATCCGTCACCACCTGGACCCAACAAAGAGTGACGGCAGTAAATTGCTGTAAAAATCCTGTCTTTTCTCCTGCCTTTATCGAGGTCATCAATATTTATAGCACAGAAGAAAGAAGTCGAGTGTACTCGCCTGTATGAAGTAAAAAACTTCAAAAAATTACTGGGAAGTAAAACAGCCATTGGGAGATCATATCCTTTCTTCAAAGTAGGTTAATATCCCCACGAGCTTTTCGCCAGGTATTTAAATCGCTCAGAGCTCCATGTAGTTAAGGCCCTCATCCTATACTTTTGACGGAATAATACTACTGTGTATTACGGCACGAAACAAAATACGAACTCCACTACACAGTTGAGGTGCTCAGTCTCGACTCACCGTAGACTCCGAGCACTCCTGGCACTTGCAAGCTCATCACACTGCAGCAACTCAAGAGGATCGACCTCCAGTCTTAGGGGGGAGCCATGTAGCGACCGCATGCTACATACTTTACACAATTTACCCGAAAAATCTGAACTAATTGCATCAAGAAATATCGCCTACAAATGCGATAATTACGAAAAAGTCCTACACCGCGATAGCGAAATTTCAATAGCAATTCGCAAGGTTAAGATATCCCCGACTACAACTATCGGGGGTTAGGCGCAGCGACCCCTAGCCAGACATGACACCTCGTCTGGCTGGATGATCATCCCTTTGCGCCTAAAAAATAATCAAAAAGGAGTTACACGGAAGGTTCTACAAGGCTCTCACTGGGCCGGACGTAGACCAACTCGCTTCTGTGGCTTGGCTACGCTTCAGTAATCTCTTCGGGGAGACTGAAGGGTTTGCATGTGCAATTATGGACGAAGTTATCATGACGAATAACTACCGGAGACATATCCTAAAGGATGGGACTGCCGCCATCTGTCGAGCCTGTCATCGTCCAGGAGAGTCCATTAGGCATATTGTCTCTGGCTGTTCTCGTCTTGCTAACGGAGAATACTTGCACAGACACAACCAAGTGGCCAAGATAGTCCATCAACAACTTGCCCTTAAATATAGTCTTGTGGATACTGAAGTGCCCTACTACCAATACCAGCCTGCGCCAGTTCTCGACAATGGTCATGTCACGCTCTACTGGGATCGATCGATTATCACTGACAGGACTATTCTCGCTAATAAGCCTGATATAGTGATAATTGACCGATTGGCGAGCCGGGCAATGCTTGTTGACGTCACTATCCCGCATGACGAGAACCTCGTTAAAGCCGAAAAAGAGAAACTCACCAAGTATCTCGATTTGGCTCACGAGGTTACCGCAATGTGGCATGTTGATTCAACAATCATTGTGCCGATAGTTGTTTCAGTAAACGGTCTTATTGCGAAGAGTTTCGACCAACACCTCAAGAAACTCTCGCTGGGTTGCTGGATTAAGGGCCTGATTCAAAAGGCTGTCATACTGGACTCGGCAAGGATCGTGAGGAGGTTCCTCTCTCTGGAGCCCTGAACCGTCGGTAGCTTAGGTCTTCGACCTCGTTTTCGACGTTTTTTCTCTATTTTTATGTATATTTTTTTAAAACATTTTGTATTTTTTAAAAATATATGTAAAAATAAGAAATAAAGAGACATGATAATATTAATAAAGAGATAATCAAGTCAGCCTTTTCGAGTAAGTTACAGAAATCACTTTTAACGATAACATATGAATGTGTGTCATTTACTTGTGTACATTTTTCATTATGCGACAAGCGCCAACGCCAAAATGACTGCAATTTCCTTGTTCTGTCGTGACACCGACAACTGTGTACTATCATAAATAGTAGTGCACGAGTAACCTTCGTTTAATTGTAACTCGCCTGGCTTATGTTTTTGGTAAGAAATTAACCCTTCAAATGTAAAGGTATAAAGTTACTTAGTTTAGAAAGTCGTTCAGACTTTCATAATGGCCAATCAAATTCTACGTAGTCTTAAAAATCACTTTAAATGTTAAATAAATTAAGCAATTCGTTTGCGATGTTTATTAGGGTTATTCAAATATTCTGGTATCTATTACATGTCATATGGTTCGATTCCATGGATTCGTAAGATGATATTTGAAGAGAACTTAATTAATAAAATGCGAGCACGCATCCCATTGTTTGGAATAAATGGAGTGAAGACTATAAAAACAGGCTTAAAGATGACAAAGTGTGGGCTATTATTGCAATGAATTTGAATAAAATAAGATTAAGTGAAAATATTTTAATAAAACTTACAATATGTTTATTAATCATCACACTACCGTAATAGGACAAACGTTTTCTTATCGCGCGATCGGTTTCATCGCACGATAAAATCGCATCGCGACATCGCACGAGCGATGGCAATAGGACGGCGCCTAAGACTAATAGTTCAATTTACGTTAGAGAATGTTATACATACTAACATTAAAACTAATCTTTACCTACCTTAATGAATATTTTTTCTGCTTGTGTGATATGCGTCCATCGATATTTGACTGTGTGTTCCATAAGTTGTAACCCAAAGTGTTTGACTACTGCGGAGTACTGGGCCCCGCTTGCAAGGAGGAGACCGGCTTGAGCGCACCACGGGGAGTTTTCTTTGAAGCTGCAAACAAAATAGAAACCTCCTGGTGCAAACATTCGCGTCACATGAATATTTACAATTGATCACTACGAGAACTAGCTTAATCCCACCCCACTGCCTCTTAATTCTGAGCCCCATGAGCTATGTCGGTGCCTTTCTGATTCGATCAAACTCTCTAAACCTTGTCCACACCTAAACTGCTGAGGGATTAAGAAGCTTTGAAGATCACGGGAAATAGTGCCTATGGACATGTAAAAATTAAACGGTCAGAAAAAGAATCAATCTGACATCAATCTGACAATCAATATAAAACTAAGAAAATTCTTATTTTCTTAACGATACGGGTTTTTAATTTGACTTGAATGCAACCTTAATGTTCAGGTAAGTGTAGGTGGATACCACTTTTTTTTTTCTCATGTTCATACCTACCTTTCACAGGCTGTGTAGGCTTGATTGCGGGCGTCGTGTGGCACAGTGGGGTCGAGGGTAAGTTCAACTGCCCGCCGCAGTTCATCCGCTATGTGGATCACTTCCGCCGCCACTTCCCCTCCAACGTCAGAGACATTCATGGCGACTAGATGTTATATCTATTACCAAAATTAAAAAATACAGTATATGTTATGTTTCATATTTCAGGAGAGTAATTGTATGGCGTTAAAAATCCAAACAGTGACAATAAAAAGGAACAGCTACTCAGCCCATCTTCCCTAAAAAATGTTATCAGGTGTAAAATGACAGATCAAAAATGAAACATTCACATTGTTTTAGCTTTTATTTTCCTTTTATATACCACAATTGGACCGATTTAAGCAAAAATGTTCCAAACCACACAACCTCATTTTGAGATAATCTACTTTACAGCTTAAAGTCAATTACACAATACTTTAAACACAAACCTTGTGTGGTTTGGAACATTTTTGCTATAATCTGTCCAATTTTTGCTTTAATCAAGAAAAAATAAGACTCTCGTCCGATTGGTAGCCTCCTAATAATGTATTTTTCGGTAAACAAGCCAATGAACATTTCAAAAACCAATTAAGCAGACTACTTGTCAGGCGACCTGCAATCTGGACTAGTGATGACAAAATCACTTATATACAGGCCTCAGAGCCTACTTTTGTAATATTGATCATATTATGGGTGTAGAAAGCTTCAAATTGCCCTAAAATGTATGTATGTGTACTAAACCCCAAATTTTGATCTTCCCTATAATGAAGTTTTGTATTTGTATATACGAAACAATATTTACGTAGTGGATTCGACCAAGGTGGTTAAAACCTTAGGTGCATATAGAGAGCTGGGTTATAAATAGAGGATTATCGAAATATTAACACAGAAATAAGTTATAGCAACTGACATACTCACAAGACAGGTAGAAAAGATCCGACATTAACATTATTTTTCTATCAATTGAAATTCAAAAGCCATCGATAAACTATTAAGAAGGTTCTATGTCTTAAACACCCTATTGTTTAAGCTACTACTACTTCCCAGCCCATGAATTACCCACTGCTGAGTTGGTCCCCCAACTACATGGAGGGGAATTAGCCTACTGTGCCACACTGGCCAGGTGGGTTGGTGCAGGGTTAAGTACCAACTTTTCCTTCTCTTCATATTGTATATGTAACATATAAAAGATTTAAGATAATTTAAAAATTGGTATATGGGTACATGTTTAATCAAAAAATATTTGTTCTGAATACACTAATTCACTAATCTACAAAACCAATGATTTGTATTTAAAGTAATTTGTTTAATTTACTAAAAAATTATACAATTATCATTATCACTGTGGTAATTAGTGATTAATATACCCAATTTAAAGGTTGTTGAGTTGTCAGTGGAATCTGCCAAGTATGGCACAACACTTATGTCATAACAGTTAAAGGAGATTTGCAAGCAATATTTCTACCACAAGGAAATCAAAACTCAATACCTTTTACCAGTATTTGACTTAAACAGGCCTTACATAATTATGTATAATATAATTTATTAAATATATTATAGAGGAATAAATAGACCGGCCTTACACAAGTTATTAATTTAAAGGATAATAAATTGACCACAACTTTGAGAAGGTTTACATGGGACTGACGAGAAAGAGCAAACATATTATTTTAAATATTTTAATTTTAATTTACATATGCATTTACTCACCTGTAGTCCTTTTATACTATTATTAAATAATTACTTCATATTCCTACAGCCTGGAATAGTAAATAAAATATTTGTAGCTAAGATTAAAAATTAATATTTATTTGTTTATATTTTGCTATTTTTTAGCCATGACCGGCAGCAGGACATGCCATGCTGATTAAAAACGAAAGGAAAAGTGCTAGAAGTAAATTATTTTGACACACCACTGTTACATGGAATTTACAAATAAAAATTAATCTGCTGAACTAGAAATGTTTGAGGCGTCACTAGTTTTTATTAGTTTAAAGTACCTCGTGCTCGGAACAACGAAATCGAAAATCGTTTTTGTGCTAAGCTAAACGTCAAACAAACAACAAGGCAAATTCGATTCGAATCAAGCTGTCACTTGTTAGTCAATTCAATTCAATAGTGTCCATAGATGTTTTTTTTAATGCTATTTATTTATGATGGATGACCATAAAAACAATGTCCTGATGATTATTCCAAGGTATTGTCACCATACATACATACATATAATCACGCCTCTTTCCCGTAGGGGTAGGCAGAGACCACTTCTTTCCACTTGCTACGATCCATACATACTTGTTTCGCTTCGTCCACTTTCATTATTCCCTTCATACATGCTCTTCGGTTTAGGGTACTCTTGACCTGGCCTTTTTTCAAGACGTCCCTGATTTGGTCTTGAAACGTCCGCCTAGGTCTTCCCCTTCCAACACTTTCATTCACACTCGCCTTATACACTTTTTTCGTCAATCGTTCTTCATTCATTCTCTCGACATGGCCAAACCATCTCAGCATACCTTTCTCAATTTTTGTCACTACATCTTCTTTCAGACCACAACGCTTCCTTATCTCACTATTTCTTATCCTGTCACTCAGTTTAACTCCTATCATACTTCTTAACGCTCTCATCTCAACTGCATTTATTCTGCTTTCATGTTTCTTCTGCCATACCCAACTTTCACTTCCATACATGAGTGTCGGAACCAACACTCCCTCATGCACAGCCAAACGAGCCTTGTTAGACACCTTCCGACTGCTCATAAAGGAGTGCAAAGCTCCGTTCACCATGTTCCCTGCATTCACTCTTCTTTCGATATCACTCTCACACTTTCCATCTCTTGTAAACTTTGAACCCAGATACACAAACTCATTCACCTGTTCAACTTGTTCATCTCCAATCACGATATTGCAGACTGTCACTGCCTCATCTCTTTCAAACACCATCACTTTCGTCTTCTTAACATTAATCTTCATTCCCTTTCTAGCAAAAGCTCCACTCATAGCAGTTACCATCTCCTGCAACTCCTCGGCCGAAGACGCAAGTAATACTTGGTCATCAGCATAGAGAAAACATTTGACGAGTAACTCATTCATTCTCAACCCACTTTCATTCTCTTTTAAATCTGTCAAGCAATTGTTCATGAACAGATTAAACAGTCACCAGCTTGCCAGAATAATGGTTTCATCACTAAATAAGCTTGGGCGGTACTTATATAGAAGACTTCACAATTAAATTGTTTCAATTAATTGAAAAAAAGGCCACTTGTTGTTGGTTAGTATAGCTGCCACCTTGCCGTGGTGAGGAGGCTTGAGTGCCTCAATGATCCGTGGGGCCATACCGGCCAGGGCCTCCCACGGGGAGAGGTGAGACGAAGATCGGCATTGGATTGGATTGGAGATATCCAGGGACTCCTCTGTACTCAGAGTTGCCCTGCGAGTTCTGGACCGCTGCGGTACACCAACGTTCTCGGGTTGAAGCTAACCCGAGGGCTGACGGGCCTCCTTCTGCGAGGCCGTTATATCGCAGACGGAGGCAGGGGTGGTCGTGACGATACAAACCCCTTCTGCCCTCGCCTAAAAGTCCTTTGGTGGGTCGGTGGACCCTCCACCGATAAAAGCCTCGTTGACTGAGAGGGCCCAGTTGCCCGGAAATCGGGATGCCCTCTCTGACAGTCGCTTGCCCACGTTACGGCCACGCCGGGTTACCACGCCGGGTTACCACGCCGGCGCCAACAAGAAAAGAATATTTTTATACCCCTTGGCTGTTCTGCTACCTTGTAGTGATGATGGGCTTGTGTGCTTTCATGATCCATTGGGGCCATGCCAGCTCAGGCTCACCCATGCCGGGCGGGCTCATGGGGAGAGGCCAGACGAAGGGCAGCAGCAACAACAAAACCTTTATTTATCAAAAAACCTTTTTTTTTCGGTATAAAACTGTTGGTTTTTATGACTATTGAAGGGGATCTTGCGTGTTCTTGATAAGTAGTGAAACTCCAGTCGAGGTATAGCGAAGGAATGATTTATTGCGTACAACATCGTCATATAAATACAGAACGTAATTTCTACTATTAGGTACTACTGCTAACATGATACAAGAGAGAGAAAGAGAGAGCGCGCTTGTGTGAAAGAGATAGGGTGCGCAAGAGGGGGCACCGATTCGATGTGTGTGCGTGCCCCCAGAGGGCGCGCGCGTCGCGTGGATATACACATTCGCGCGGCGCGAGCGCTCGCTCATTTCGGCGAGGCAGCCAGCGCGTGCGGACATCTCCACTGCTCCAGCGGTAGGCGGCGCGGTCGTCGTGTACGTAGCCGCGTGCAGCGCTGAATCGGCACGCGTGGAACCGACGTCTTCAAGCGATCTTTTCAGATCCACTTCTTGTTTCACTGAATCGATTACGACGTTTCTTGAAGCACACCATCGATAAAATAAAGTCTTCCTCCTTGCGATGTTGTTTTATTTGGTAACGGTAATGTTCTTGGTAAGGTAATGGTGCGGTAAAGTATGTAGGTACACAAGGTAAGGTATGTACCCTACATGGCTCCCCCTCAAGCGAAGCGTACGGGTTTCTTAATATTTCTGCCGGATCGTGTATGCGTTTCGGGCAGAGGCGGTAGGCACGGTTCGCTGGTGCTTGTTGAGGGGTCATCGGCTGCGGGTTGACGCTCGCACGATGGCTCGTTCAATGTGTACGCCGGCTTGAGACGATCGATGGACACGTTGACGTCACGGCCGGGCATGCGAATCTTGAAAATCTTCTCTGCTCGAAGTATAACCGGGAACGGGCCTTCGTACGGTCGCTGGAGAGGTTTTCGTACTGCGTCAACGCGTACAAAAACTGAGTCGCATGTACTGAGGTCTTTGTGTACGAACGTATCGCGTTTACGGCTATGCGGCGCGTACGCAGGCGTCAGTGCGGTGATGACTTGGTGTAATTTTTCTACGTAGTCGTAGGTCATTGGCGGTGATGTGCTTGACGGGTTGACGAAATCGCCTGGCAACCGCAGCGCTTGACCGTAAGTCAGCTGGGCGGCGCTGGTATCGGTGTCTGTCCTAGCGGCTGTGCGTAGGCCTAGTAAGACAGTAGGTATTTCGTCAGTCCAGTTTGATGTCGAGTTTAGTCGCGCCATTAATGCGGCTTTCATTGACCGGTGCCAGCGTTCGACAATACCGTTGCTCTCTGGGTGATAAGCCGTGGTGCGTGATCGTTCGGCGCCGATGAGTTTTGTCAATGAGGAGAACAGTTGACTCTCGAACTGGCGTCCTTGGTCAGTTGTAATTGTAGCCGGGCATCCAAATCTACAGATCCACGTGTCGTAAAAGGTCTTCGATATGATTTCGGCGGTCATTTCGTGAATGGGCGTGGCTTCAGGCCAGCGTGTCTTGCGGTCGATCATGGTAAGTAGATACCGATGTCCATTTGCGGTGGTAGGCAGGGGGCCCACTATGTCTATATGGACGTGTTGAAATCGATCGCAAGGCGGGAACGATGATAATTCGCTACGTGTATGGCGTTGCACTTTTGACTGTTGACACGCCACACATGTTTTCGCCCATGTACCGACGTCGGTGTTCATAGATGGCCAAAAGTATCTCGTTTGCATGAGTTTACGTGTTGTTCTGATACCGGGGTGACTGTTATTGTGTACTGACTCGAAAGCTGCGCGGCGAAATTCTTCGGTTAAATACGGGCGTATGTTTCCTGTTGATGTTTCGCAGTAGATTTCTAAATTTGAGGCGGGAATTTTCAGTTTCTTGAGACATAAGTTTGACTGAGTGAGTAGTTTGGGTAATATGCTGTCCTTTTCTTGCGCTGTGGCTAGGCTTGCGTAATCCAGTACTGACGGGGTTGAGATAGTTTCGAGGCGCGAGAGGGCGTCGGCTACGACGTTATCGGCACCGCTTACGTGTTCAATGCGGCTGGTAAATTCGCTTATGAAGAGTAGTTGGCGCGTTCGCCGCTGCGTGTCGTTGTTTGACGGTGGCTTATTGAGCGCGTAAGTTAGTGGCTTGTGGTCGGTGTAAATGACGAGTTCTTTGCCTTCGAATATTTTTCTGAAATGCTTGACTGACATGTAGATTGCCAGTAGCTCTCGGTCGAATGTTGAGTATTTTTCTTGAGCGGTTGAAAATTTCTTTGAAAAATATCCTAGCGCTTGCCATTTGCCGTTAACTCGTTGTTGGAGAACAGAGCCAGCGCACTTGTCAGACGCGTCGCAGAATAGAGCGATTGAGGCGTTGTGTGCGGGGTGAGCCAGCGTAGCCGCGCTTGTCATGCTTGATTTGCAGGTGTTGAATGCATGTATGGCTTCTGTCGTCCAGTTGATTGGAGTCTTGTCTTTTTTCTTAGAGTTGTGGAGATAGGCGTGAAGCGGGGCTTGTATGGCGGCGGCGTTAGGTATACTGTCGCGATAAAAATTTATCATCCCGAGGAAACGGCGCAAATCTTCGATGGTCTTTGGCTGGGGAAACTCGTTGATGGCTTCGACTTTTTCTTGAAGAGGTTTAATGCCTTCTGATGAGACGTGGTAGCCAAGGAATTTCACCTCGGCCATACCCAGGTGACATTTGGATGGGTTTATGGTGACACCGTAATTGTTGAGGCGTTCGAGTACGGTGCGTAAGTCACGTGCGTGGGTTTCTGCGTCGGGGGAGGCCACGATTACGTCATCGATGAATGGAAAAACGTTGTCAAGGCCAGACAGGACTTGGTGGATGAAACGCTGAAATGTTTGACCTGCGTTCTTAAGTCCCGGACACATTTTCGGGAATTCAAATAGGCCAAACGGTGTGATGATGGCGGTCTTCTCAATATGGTCTTCAAGGACAGGTAATTGCTGGTAAGCACGGTTCAGGTCAAGTGTGGAGAAGACTTTCATGCCGTGCAGTTGGTAGGTAAAGTCCTTGAGTCTTGGCACAGGGTAACGGTCGGGCTTCGTCGCAGCGTTGAGGCGTCTGTAGTCTCCGCAGACTCTAATGTCACCATTCTTTTTTGGGACGACGTGTAGTGGGCTTGCCCATGGGCTTTTGCTTGGTCTGCATAGGCCCTGTTCCATCATCACCTCGAACTCTTTCTTGACGGCTTGATAACGATGTGGTTGCAAAGGTCGAGCTTTAGCGTATAGGGGCGGTCCCGACGTCTCGATGTGGTGCTCGACGCTGTGCTTGGGGCTCGACTTGGTAGAAGACAGTCTCGTGATATCGGGGAATTCAGCGAGTATGTCGTGGTACTTCTGCGTTGTGTCGATGGTGCGAATTGTTGGTGACGATGACTCGCAGATAGGTATCTTGACGGTGAGGTTGGTGACCTTGTCCGTGATGCTTCGGCTGGCGACGTCAATCAGTAGTTTGTGGTGTCGCAGGAAGTCGGCGCCTATGATTGGCTTACTGACCGCTGCGATGACGAATTTCCATCGGTAAGGTCTTCTGAGGCCAAGGTCAAGTTCGAGGTATTTTTCGCCGTAGGTGGGAATAGTTGAATTGTTTGCGGCGTACAGACAGAAATCTGTTGCAGACATCTTCATCCCAGGGCGACGTGGTATCACAGAAATGTTAGCCCCGGTATCGATGAGAAATGCCAATCTCGAATTTCTGTCGGTGACGAATAGGCGGTGGGAGATTTCCGACACGCTGGGTTCCACCTCTGCCAGCGTGGATTTCAGTTTCCCGAGTTCCTTTTAAAGTCGCAGGGGTTGGTGCAGCGTATAGCATCTTCTCCGAATCGTCGATGGTAGTAGCACAGGCGGCGTGGTGGAGTGCTACTACGCTGGCGTTGGTGTCGTGATGGTGAACGTGGGTTTTGACGTGAGAATCGGCTGGGGCTGGGGCGCTGTTGATGAAGGGAGTGATGAACTTGAGATTTGACTTCGGCGACTTCTAGCGACAACTTCTTTATCTCTTCAATGATTGACTGACTCGAAGGTGTGGATATGGATGACACTTGCGGGCTGGTTTCGAGCATCTTGTCAGCGAGTAGGGCCAGTTCTGACAAAGAGGTCTGTGGGCTAAATGTTTCGCTGACTGTGACGTAGGAGCGCACGTGTGGAGGTAGGTGTTGGGTCCACATCAGTTTCAGAGTGTCTTCGGGTATTTTGTTTCGTGCTAGGATCTTCATTTGTCGAAGCAGCTGTGAGGGCTTCTGATCACCCAGTTCGACCTCCGTGAGTAGCCTTTGAAGTTGGCGGCTCTCGGATTCTTCGTAGACCGAGATAAGGCGGTCTTTGATGGCGGTGTATGGGTCCGCAGGCTCGTCATACAGGATGTCGGCGATTTGCTCAACGTCCTGTTTTTCTAATTGAGCTATGACAATATGAGCATATTGTGATTTGCTCCTCTTCTGATCGCTGGTTACTGCTTCAAAAGTCGCGAACCACAGACGGGGCTTGTCCCGCCAGAACGGTGGAATGCGCGTTGACAGCGCGATTCCAGCGACGGACGCAGCAGGCACGGCGAGAGGCTGTTCAGCGTCAGCGAACTCCATTGTATGGCTTGAGGAGCGTTTGGAGCTTGATGATTCCTTGCTTGAACGGCGGGGTAACCACTGAAGGGGATCTTGCGTGTTCTTGATAAGTAGTGAAACTCCAGTCGAGGTATAGCGAAGGAATGATTTATTGCGTACAACATCGTCATATAAATACAGAACGTAATTTCTACTATTAGGTACTACTGCTAACATGATACAAGAGAGAGAAAGAGAGAGCGCGCTTGTGTGAAAGAGATAGGGTGCGCAAGAGGGGGCACCGATTCGATGTGTGTGCGTGCCCCCAGAGGGCGCGCGCGTCGCGTGGATATACACATTCGCGCGGCGCGAGCGCTCGCTCATTTCGGCGAGGCAGCCAGCGCGTGCGGACATCTCCACTGCTCCAGCGGTAGGCGGCGCGGTCGTCGTGTACGTAGCCGCGTGCAGCGCTGAATCGGCACGCGTGGAACCGACGTCTTCAAGCGATCTTTTCAGATCCACTTCTTGTTTCACTGAATCGATTACGACGTTTCTTGAAGCACACCATCGATAAAATAAAGTCTTCCTCCTTGCGATGTTGTTTTATTTGGTAACGGTAATGTTCTTGGTAAGGTAATGGTGCGGTAAAGTATGTAGGTACACAAGGTAAGGTATGTACCCTACACTATGTTTTTCTTAATTTTTTCTACAATTTCTTGATTTTACCGATGTAGTTATATTGGAGTACATTTATACTGTGAAAAGATTTTAAGATGTGTTACTGATACTAAAATACTTATTCTTTTAATGTGTGTAATATAATTTATTAACTAAGTATAGGTACTTATGGTTTAACTACCTACAAACTTATGAAAAATTACCCAAAATTAAGTGTAAAACACAATTCTTTTTTCTGTAGGCGAGTTTTCTGGCATCGGTAACCGGATGACTAAATATTATTTATTTATCAGATCACCGCTTATTAGAAGACTAGACGTAGACACTATGAATTAGATTCCTCATGTTAATATGTTATATAATATTACTAGCGACCCGGCCCGGCTTTGCACGGTGCAATTATGCATGTATTATGCATATAAACGTTCCTCTTGAATCACTCTATCTATTAAAAAAAAACCGCTTCAAAATCCTTTACGTAGATAGATAGAAATATTTAAGCATACATAAGGACGGACAGAAGACAGCGACTTTGTTATATACTATGTAGTGATTATTCATGTCTCTATATTTCATATTTTTACATATATTTTATTATTTGATGTGATTTTCATACCGTCTGTCTATCACTGATAGTTGAGCGTGGATATTTAAACCTAGATAGGGAAACTAACTTAAAATGTGGTTATAACTTGTCTTTGGTTATTTCATTTGTTTATATTTTGCTTTGCTTGTCAGAAAGTATTTGAATTTGAAAAGTTCACGAGATTTTTTACCGACTTTAGTATTTGAAGGCAAGATTACTTATTTACAAGTTTACGCCGAACCTAGTGAACCTTTGCTCATAATAAATCGTAGTTATAGAAATGTCGTATCTAGAACCTACATTGGAGAAGCAGCTAAAGGGTCACAAAAATGGAATAACAGCTATTTTCTTTAATCCCAATGATAAGCAAGTGGCTAGCAGCTCTTTGGATAACAGTGTTTTGGTAAGATAAGTATTTAAATCAGATAGTTTAATTACTAAACAGTGGCAATATTATTGGTGGAAAATATTATTGGAATAAAATCGATACCAGGAAATAATATATTATTTCGTAGTATTTTTAAGCTATACTGTTTAATTAGTCACTTACTTACCGAGTAATAAATAAAATAATAAAAATAAAAGTTTAGTTTTAGGAAAATTTTTAAGTATGAGAATTATATTTCATATTTTTTTCTTTAAATTATTACTCTTTATATTATCAGCTATGGGATTTAAGAGGTACTATGAGAAGCTACAGATTCCAAGGCCATGACGAAGCAGTCATGGATGTGACATTCTCACCAGTAGGGAAGTATATGGCATCAGCATCTAGAGACAAGACTGTGAGGCTGTGGGTGCCTACAGTTACAGGCAGCACAGGCATGTTTAAAGCCCATTCACAGACTGTACGCTCAGTGCAATTCAGCCCAGATGGGAGGAAGGTAATATGCTGAATAACTTAAAATAGGCTCAATCATAAATGAGTGAGTATGGAACAACCAGCAGTTTAGTAGTCTGCTCTACAAAAAAAAGAACTGTTTTTGTAAGCATTTCACCATGTGTATAATATTATGAAAATAGTTTTACTAAAACCTCTTTAAAAAAATGTGCATTCAATATAATGCTAATGATAAGAAACATCTCTGGTTTTCATTAACTTGAATATTGATTTGTTTACCAGAACAATTGGAACATCAATTCATATAATGGTTATTTAAATTTAAATCACAAAACTATTATTTCATGAAACTTGAATTTTCCAGATTATCACTGCATCAGATGACAAAATCGTAAAGCTCTGGTCAACTGACAAATACAAATTTATATCTTCATTTGTTGGTCACACTAACTGGGTAAGGTGTGCAAGAATGTCTAATGATGGATCTGTGATTGCTTCATGCTCTGACGATAAGTCCACTCGACTATGGTGCCCTGACTCTGGGGAGTGTATCCACACATATAAGGACCAGAAGGGCCACAGTTTTTATTTGGCATGGCATCCATCAGGTTGCTATGTAGCTATTGGCACTTCTCATGGCAATGTTAAGCTTTATGATGTTAGGACACATAATTTGGTGCAGTATTACAGGTAAATATTCTTTACTAATAATCTAAATTGCGATTAGCTTCTTCAGCTCATAAATGACCCACTTCTGAGTCAAGAAGCTTACAATGTCATGGAACAGAGTAAACCTATTGTGCCATGCTGGTCCAGGTTGGCACAGGGTACACGTGTTGCCTGGGCCTGAGGGTCTCCCTCCCGAAGACGGAGGCCCTCCTCCTCCACGGGCCACGCCGGGGTCCCCCTCGCGGTGCGAGCATCACCGTGGGGGGGACGGTGATAGAGCTGCGGGCCCAGATGAAGTATCTGGGCCTGCACCTGGACGGTCGGTGGAGCTTCGGGGCCCACTTCCAACAGATGGCCCCGAGGCTCATACGGTCGGCCGCCGCCCTGGGCAGGCTGCTGCCCAACGTCGGCGGCCCGGGCTCCGTCTGCAGGCGCCTGTACTCCGGCATCATCCGGAGTATGGCCCTGTACGGGGCCCCCGTCTGGGTCGGAGCCCTCACCGCTCGCAACAGGGCCCTTCTGCGGAGGCCGCAGAGGGTCATAGCGGTGAGGGCGATCCGGGCTTACCGCACGGTGTCGTGGACGGCTGCCACGCTGCTCGCCGGGGACCCACCCTGGGAGCTCCAGGCGGAGGTGTTGGCGGCCGTCTACAGGTACCGTGCGGCACGGAGGGAGGAGGGAGCGCTGCCCCTCCTCGACGGTGGTGGTGCAAGGCGGGTCAGGGACAGAGCGCGAGAGGCCCTGATCCGCCACTGGGAGGAGGATTTGGGGTCCCCAGCCGCCGGGCTGGCGACGGTGGAGGCGGTCCGCCCCCACCTAGATCGCTGGCTGTCTCGGCGGCACGGGACCCTAACCTACAGGTTGGTGCAGGTGCTTACCGGGCATGGCTGCTTCGGTAAGTACCTGCATCAGATCGCGGGCCGGGAGCCGACGCCGGTCTGCCACGAGTGTGGCGCGCCAGTCGACACGGCGCGCCACACGGTGGAGGAGTGTGCCGCCTGGGTGACCGAGAGGCGGGCCCTGGCGGCACAGGTCGGAGGAGACCTCTCGCTGTCGAGCCTTATCGGACGGATGCTCGACAGCGAGGAGGGGTGGGAAGCAATGGCCTCCTTCTGCGAGGACGTCATGTCGCAGAAGGAGGCCGCGGAGCGGGTCAGGGAGGAAGACGTCCTGGCCGACCCGCGCCGCAGACGGAGGCCGGGGAGGAGGAGGCGACTGTACGCTCACCTCCTTCCCCCGCCATAGAGGCCGGTGGTGGGCCGGGGGACCCGCCACCGACGAAAGCCTCGATGACTGAGGGCGTCCCAGTGTACCGGGACGCCCTCTCCGATAGTCGCTTGCCCGCGTAGCGGGCACCTCGTCGGGGCGTCAACGTCGACTGCGCTCGCGCGAACCGTTGGCGCCCCAAGCGTGCCGTGTGAAGGTATACCGCTGGGGTTTTAGTGGGTATACGGGTTCTGTCCCGGGAGTCCCACATAATCACCGACCTCTCCCCCGGGGGGCGGTGGTATGCGTAATGCATTTCCCCAGCGAAACCAAAAAAAAAAAAAAAAAAAAAAAAGTGTACACGTGTTGCAGCTCTTGCAGTTAGGTTTCCAGCATACAGTTCTTTTATTCATTTCAAGTCACACCCTCATGATGGAAAGTGTTGGTGTCTATGTATGTAGTCTAAATACTTGGATTTTGCATCTTAGTGAAAGCATTGGCTAAAATGTTTTTACTGTTTTTAGTATTCATAATGATGCCATAACTCAACTTGCTTTCCATCCAAGTGGAAGCTATATAGTCACTGCCAGCAAAGATGGGAAAATGAAGGTTGGTTCCATCTATGTCAAACTACAATTTTTAATTAATTTTTATCTAGTTATTTATAGAGCAGTGTTGTTACTAACATTATTCTATTATTTATTTCAGATACTAGACTTATTAGAGGGACATCCTATATTTACATTAAGTGGCCACACTGGAGGGGTGAATGCTGTAAATTTTTCAGCAAATGGAGACACATTTGCATCTGCTGGAGATGACAAATTGGTAAATGCTCATGATTTAATATTGACCTTGGAAATAGTTAAAACAAAACTACTGAGGATCAAAAGAAATTGTTTCACATTTTTTATACATTCACAAGTACTTATGTTTTTTATTTTATAACGTCTTTCAGGTTTTTATATGGAAAACAAACTTTACAGAGCTTTCAAGTAATACAAAAGAAAATATAGACCAGAACATATCAGCTTTACCTAGTTCATCCAAATTGACAGGAACATCAAGAGTGATAAATAAGGTCGTTCAGAAAACATAGTATTTATTATCATGACTATTGATATTAATGTATGTATAAGGACAGGACTGAATATATATCTTTATTTTATATGTATTGTATTAAAACATTTAGGAAAACTTCTCATATTCATGGTTTCTCCCATTCAGAATAATGTGTTGGAAATTCCAAAATTCAACTGCTCATTGAAGCACTCATCCTCATATTGAAACATAGCAAGCAATACTAATGAAAGTAATCTGTAAATCAGGGCACAAAGGCTTGGCATTTATGCTATCACAGTACCAAGTTCCCCATCACTACTTTTGTCCATTTGGATGATGTGAATGAGTCTCCCCATGGATCTGAAAATTTGTCATGTCTCAGAGAAGAGCCTATTGCTAACAGCACCATGATAAGATCTCGTCTCCATAGCCTCACAGAGGTTAATGTAAGGCCAACATTTACCATAAACAGGAATCGGTTTGCCAGTCCCAATAAAAGTTCCACACCTAGAGTGCAATCAGTTGATCCTGATGATGGTTCCTACGATGTAGGCCATACAAGCCACATTCCTCGAACCCCACCTGCTCCTGCTACATTTTCTTTACCTTCTATTGCTAATATGGCTACTAAATACACAGACACTAAGTGTCCCCAGACTGAAGAAATCTTTGGAATGATAAGATTGCAAGACAATGATGTGTGCTATACAAGTGGCACTATTGAATGGGTGGGTAGGAAAAGAAGCTTTCCTATCAACAGTGGCTTTAAAATAATCAATGATAAGCAAATTAATGAGCCAATAATTAAGAAAACCAAAACTTATGATACTTTCACATGTAATGTTGATAAGATAAAAGAATGTGATTGTGCTGATGTGTTGCCTACTGTAAATGCTATAGTTGACCACTTGAATGCCTTGCATGAGGCTGTGGACCTTGTTGATGTAAGGTTAAGCACCTTGGAGGATAGCATAAACTGTGGGCCTACATAGTAATTGATGTACATGTACCTTATCAATAAATGTTCTCATATATTTATAATAAAAACACAATATAACATTTAAATACTGTATATAATATCAGGTATCTCTCACAAGCAAAACTCTGCTATTGTATACATTTCTTAAGAATAATTTATGAAACATTATGTTGTACCCAAAAAAATTACCCTCCCACCCTATAAATGTATAAAAAAGCTGCTCATAATGAAATTAATGCACTCTTAGCTTTAGATAAGTATATCAGGACCTCATAATATGACATTTCTAACAGGAGTTCTATTCAGCCATTTTCTTTACTACTTGTAATAGATAGCCAACTAGTATTATCACTTAGTTTACATAGTTCTGAATTTGAATTTCTTGAATTGTAGGGATATTTACAAAAGATATTAGCATTTAATAATCTGTAATTTCCTAGGTTAATACAGTGCTGTTAGTGCTCATAAACACTAACCAAAATTATTTGATGTAGTATTTGAGAAAATTAGAGTAGAGTTAATTCTCTACATTTGGCCAGTATTGTTATAATATAACATATATGTGGTCATTGATATGCAAGCTATCTGGACCTACTGCCCACCAACATATGTTGTCTTTTTGCCAGTTTTCTTAATAACCTCTAACAATTGGTCTGCACTGAGGGTGGATGTGACTGATACCTTCTGCTCAGGCAGGCTGATAGATACGTCTGTGACTCCTTGACCTTTTAGCCTGTTTAGCACTCGTTCAACTGCCCCGGAGCATCCCTCGCACGTCATTTCTACATTGAATATGTGCGTCTGGAAATAGTAACTGTATTGTGACATTTATAGTGGTAGGTACTTACTACAGGAAATGAAAACCTCGAGTAATAATCTATAATAAACTTACTGATGACATGATTTATATTATATTGATTTGTATAGGGCAAATTGAGGTATAATTATGTTACTTTCTAATTATCGCTCGCTTATCAGTTTAGTTTGGCAGTTAAACAATGAAATGGAACAAACAGCCAGGGTTGCCAACCCCAGCATAGAGCTAAACTGTAGATATGCCAGAAACAAACTGTAGAAAAATGTAAATATCAAATTATAAAGCAGTAAATCTACAGCTTGATCTTTTTATTATTTTATGATGGTAGGCAATATAATATATTTTAGAGTGGGAATTAAAAACAAATCATGTAATTATCAAAGTTTTAAATAAAGTTAAATAGCAAAAGATTCAGAAGTCATAACGATACATTATGTCAATTAAAATTAGTAATATTTATAAGCTAGTCTTGTAACTGGTAACACTTCATTAAATGTGACTAGTGATTTTTGAGAAAGCTTCAAATTCAAATTCCATTTATTTGCATAACACAGGTAAGTAGGTTCAGATGTTACAAATAAATAATGTCCGCTGTATTACAACCATTAGAGGTGTGCAAATTAATAATTAAGTACACAGTTACAATTTATACATAATGTCATGAATAAAATTTCACATTGGGTTTGTATCATTAAGAAAATCGTCAACAGTATAATAACATCGTTCGATAAGTAAATAAGTCAGATTCTTTTTAAAATGTGCTAATGTCATATTTTTAAGTCTATCAGGAATTTTGTTGTATACAAGAGGAGCCATACCAAGAATACTTTTTTTGACTAAAGCTGTTTTGCATTTAACTGAGCATAATTTATTCTTATATTGTGTGCGAACAGGAATGTCTCGTACTGTAGAAACCTTATCAAATAATTTTGGGTTCTGTTTCACAAATAATGACACTTCTAGAATATAAAGTGATGGCAAAGTTAACAATTTTAATGATTTAAAATATGGAACACAACTGTCTGTTGTCTTCAGACCACACATTGATCTCAGACATCTTTTTTGAATTTTAAATGCCAGTTCCCTATCCGTAGAGTGTCCCCATAAAATAATACCAAACCTTAGAACCGAAACTACAAGTCCATGATATGCTGTTAGAAGTGTGTCCATATTTACTTTTTTTGCTAGTTGGAAAAGCGCATAAGCAGATTTACTTACTCGTTTGCATAATTCTTCTATGTGGGGTTTCCACGTTAGTTTGTTGTCAATTATTATACCTAAGAACTTGGTCACTTTTAGTTCTTCTATTTCAATGTCGTTATAGGAACAGGAAATTTTTGGGACGTCATATTTTTGATGAAAGTGCATTATTTTAGTTTTATTTAAATTAATTATTAAATTATTATCATTCAGCCAATTTATAATGTCAGTTAAACAATTATTTATATCATTTTCATATTCTTTTATGTTTGTGCATTTAATTAAAGCTGTACTATCATCTGCGAAAAGAACCATTTTATGTTTTGTAATTTTGGGTAGATCGTTTATATAGATCAAGAACAGAAGGGGCCCTAATACACTTCCCTGCGGTACTCCGTATTTAATTGCTCTCGATGTAGATCCGTATGTTTTTAGTTTTAGCTTAACAGCTTAGAATGGTTCATCCACAACAATCAAATAGTAGCTGATCCTAAGCTGCTGATGATACACGTTAGACAATATCACTAGCTACTATCTCATTTTCAATTTGTAAATCTTCTTTCTCTTTTCATAATTTTCCGTTATATAATTTTGATTGATTTTGTTAGTGGTCATTTTGACACGTTAAATTCAAAACAAATGTTTAAATTCTGATTTTTTGTGCAAGGTACCTTTTATTCTGGTCGTAGATTTACTGAAGCTGGCGTCGTAGTGCACTGACTACTACGTAGCAAATAAAAAATATGTTCAGATAGCATCTTAATAAAAAAAACTGTAGATTACCTAAACTAAAAACTGAATTTCCAAAAAACTGTAGATCTACAGTTAAAACTGTAGAGTTGGCTACACTGCAAACAGCAGACAGATGACGTGCCGGCTGTACAATTAAAGGTCGAAACATACTATCAAAACGCAACGCGATGTGTTGTTTCGACACCCGACGCTCGTCGTGCATATAGGCAACACGCCACGCGATGCTACAACACGTATCGTGTAGTGTAGTCTCTCACGAAAGACTGAAGTGTATTGACGTGTGACGTGGCCATGGATTCGATTCTGCTTGAAGACGAGCTAGATGAAGATTTTGAAGAAGATTTATTGCATATTTTGGGGATATATGTTGTACAGAAACAGTTAATAAAAAAATCTTTTATTATAACCTTAAAAATGTTCTCGAAAGAATGACGCGTGGCGTCGGGTGTTAACTAGAAACACACTGCGCTGATTCGTCGGGTGGCGTGTCCCCCCCCTCTCCCGGCAACACGCTGATCCAAATCGATTGGATGTTGTGGCGTGTGGTCACATAGCGTGTTGTCTATGCGCTTCTGACTATATTAAATATATGGAAGTGATAAGTACTGACATGCGTCGGGTAGCGTGGCGTAGCATCACGTTTTGGTAGTATATTTCAACCTTAACTAATGTTTGATTCTTCTTCTTCATTTAGGTTTTGGCTTCCATCGTTATACCGATGATTTTGCCAATGATAAGTGTGTTGTGTTAGAAAAGTTCGTGTGATTATGAAAGTTAAATTAATTGGTCATAAGTTAAATGTTAGCAGATAGCGCTATAGAAAACAATACAAAGCATTAAAGTACAAATTATAAATATTAAATTGATAGAGCATTATTATGGGAACCTTAGATATTTTGGCTAAAGACAAACTAGACGTAAATACAACAGTTCGATTAGATGAGATGAGTTTGTTATATTTTAATAAATATTTGATTGAGTGATGGCTGGACCATGACTGATGACAATGAGTGAGAGCTTAACGTGTTTAGGGTGCCACAGAATTTTATTATCAGGTAGTCTTTTCTATCCTCCAATGCAAGTGCTCACTCAAGCCGCAGAGTATCCGCTACACAAAAAAAATGGCAGATATAATTAGCAGGTCCGACACACCTCTTTTTCTGCGGAACAATACAAATTATGATAGTTCGAAATTGAATAATCTGTTTATCGAATAATTGAGGCCATGAACCCTTTCATTCTTATAGGAATTAATCATCATCATCATCATATGAGCCAAAAGACGTCCACTGCTGGACATAGGCCTCCCCCAAGGATCTCCACAAAGGCCGGTCTTGGGCCGCCCGCATCCACTGCTTTCCGGTGACCTTAACCAGGTCGTCGGTCCACCGTGTGGCAAGCCTACCAGCACTGCGCCTTCCGGAACGCGGTCGCCACTCGAGGACTTTTCTGCCCCATCGAGCGTCGTCCTGCGAGCTATGTGCCCTGCCCACTGCCACTTAAGTTTGGTAATCCGGTGGGCTATGTCAGTGATCCTGGATTTCCTGCTGTATCTCCTCATTTCTGATTCGATCTCGCAGGGAAACTCCGAGCATAGCCCTCTCCATTGCCCTTTGGGTGACTTTTCGAATAAATAAGAAAGAAAGAAAATAAGAATTAATACTTGAGTATAAATATGTAGGTTTTCGTTACTTATCAGATGAGTTATCTACCATTATAAAACCATGTTACATATGTATGTTGAACATTTTAATTTATATCGAATCCTTCTGCGGATGCCGTAGCGTGAATTTGGGAATAACGTGTGGCTGCAGTGAAGCGGCTCCTATGTACGGGTGTTAACATAAAATAAAAAAAAATATGCTGGCTGTCATGCATGTCTGTCTGTCATGGTGCCGTATGTGCGTGAGGCTCAATAATTTTCAATAAATTTCACGTAATTCATAGAAATTATGATAGTATAACACACAATAAAAATGTCACTTATAGAAACTTTGCAAGAAAGTGGCTGGTAATAATATAAGTATTTAAAGACTATGATTCGGACGTAGAGCAGGAAGTATTTCGTCTTAATTTTCGTTTACTATTTCAGGTACTTGAGTCAAGAAGGTATCGATATTATTAGTGAAAATGGTCAAATACAAGACATAAATATTCTAACTGCTAAGGCGTTAGACGTAAGTGACTTGGCCGGTGGTTATTTTTCAATTTTAGTGAAGCTGTACTTGTCTTCAAAATAGTACTGGTTTCTTGATTTTCAGTTCGATTTGCGTGATATCGGAGATGCGGCCCTGCCCGAGGAATTCACGAAAGACCCATCAAAGCTCGAGAAGCCGGTTGTGGTGCAGATACAGAAGATTAGAAATGTATCAGCCCCTAAAGCTAATGAGGAATCCCATTCAGCCCCTCGCATGTTGAAATTGACTTTGCATGACGGCAAATCAACATGTACTGCCCTCGAAACAAGCCCCATACCATCTCTGAGTATAAACACGCCACCTGGGACAAAGCTGTTGCTGAAAAATGAAGATCTACAAGTGTGCCATGGTGTCATTTGGTTGGTTCCTGGTGTCATTTCTATCTTAGGGGGGCAAGTGTCTCACATGATTGAAAAATGGGAGCTGAACCGAAGTCTCGCTAAACATACTAGAGGTAAATAATTTAAATGTTCTACTGTACTTTTACAATTTAATACTAGATATATTATAAATGCAAAGTTATAAAAAGTAATACTTTATATTTGGATAAAAAAAATGCATGCACATATATAGACATGTCAGCCTAACCTGCCTTGAAAAAGAAAAACAAATTACCATAGATAATTCTTTTGTAAATTTTGGGTACACCAACTACAGTGCATAATAATTATTCCAGGTGGCATAGGGGTTGATGGAGGGCCACCACCATGGATACCCTTTGGGCAACCTCTGGAAGTTGTTAATGTGGACAAGCAGTTCAAAAGTCTACAAGAAGCAGCTAAGCAGGATAATGCCGAGTTTGAGGCACAGAGGAAAGGGGCTATTGCAGAAGCACAGAGATTGTCTGGTGTGAAGAAGGTATATTATATTC